>CANXME010002307.1:0-682500 GCA_948144175.1 Closterium sp. NIES-65 | reverse complement strand
CTGCACTGCCCTTACCCTACTGTTCGCGCTGCTACTCTACTGCTGTCATGGCTACCCCTAGTGTCCTCGCCTTTGACGCTGAGAGTCGGGCCATTGACTTTGACGTCTAGGTAGATAACTTGCAGCTTTTCCTACAGTGCGATAGGGTAGACGGTCTCTCCCTCTTTGAGCTTATCTCTCGTGCCTCTCCTGCCCCTGCTGCTGATGCTGACGCCACTGTTTGCTCACAGTGGGCCACACGCGATGCTGCTACACGTCTTGCTGTGCGTCGCCACCTGCCTACCTCTGAGTGTGCACACTTAAGCCAGTACAAGAGTGCTCAGACCTTGTACGATGCTGTAGTTGCAAGCTACTCCTCCCCTGCCACTGCTGCACTGAGCCGCCTCATGCTACCGTACCTCTTCCCTGACCTTGCTGCCTTCCCCACAGTCGCTGACCTCATTACGCACCTCCGCACTAGTGACACTTGCTACCGCGCTGCGCTTCCTGCTGAGTTCTGCGCCAAGAACCCCCCCCCCCCCCCCCCCCACCATGTACATCACCCTCTACTACATAGTCACCCGGTTCCCTGACTCCTTTCGCGTAGTCAGGGACCACTTCCTCTCAATTTGCTCCACCACTCTCACCGTTGACCTCCTCGAGAAGGCCCTCCAAGCAGAAGAGAAGAGCATAGTCGGTATAGGAGCCTCTCATGGTGACCCTCGCACCCCCGTCTTTGAGGGGTGTTCCCCCTCCCCCCTTTTGCCCTCTATTGCCTCTGCTGCTGCGGCCGACCTCGTTGGCTTCGAGTCGGTCGGCGCTGCGTCTGCCCCTAGCGGGAGACGCCGCCCCGGCAAGGGCAAGGGGGGCAAGGGCGCTGGAGGGGCTGGCGAGGGCGGTGGAGGCACTGGAGGGGGTGGGGGTGGTGGTGGGAGTGGTGGCGGTGGTGGAGGTGTAGGTGGCGGCAATGGAGGCGGAGGCGGAGGCGGCGGTGGTGGAGGCGGCGGTGGCAATGGCGGTGGGAGCGGAGGTAGCGGCGGTGGAGGAGGGGGAGCTGGTCGGGGTGGCGCTACGCAGAGGGTCGGCTCCGGTAGTGGTCAGCGCCAGCAGCAGCAGCAGCGCACCCGTGACATCCCCCCCCCCTCAGCAGCTCCGTGAGTGGTACGCTGCATGCCAGCGAGGTGGGGGTACTGGTTCGTGCACCTACGTCCTACGCACCAGCGACCGCGCAGGTGAGCAGTGCGGGGGTGCGCACCCCACCCAACGCTGCTTTGGCCGCCTGACGGACGCTTGGCGCCACTAGTTCCCTGAGGCTACTAAGATCCCTCGCTGTAGCGAGTTGTCTAGGGCGAGGGTAGCTATCTTTGACCTTGACTTTGATGCTATTCTTGTTGCCATGTATGCTGTGACTATTAGTGAGGAGGGTGACTGTTACCGGTGTTTTCTGCCCGGCCCGGGCATTGAAACTGCAGCTCTAGGTACTGGTGAGGCTGCTGCTCTAGGTGCTAGCGAAGCTGTTGCTCTAGGTGCCAGTGAGTCTGCTTCCTCAGGTGCTGGTGAGTCTGCGCTTTCAGGTACCGCGTCGGCTTCGGCCTCCCACACCTTCACCCTTGAGTCGGGGGCTTCTCGCTCCTTCAATCGAGACCGCACCACGCTCACGCCGCTTGGTCGGCCAGTTGCAGTCTCTCTGGCAGACCCCTCTAAGGGTCCTGTCCTTGCTCACTTCTCCACTGTCTTCCCGTGTCCGGCGGCCCCTCCTGGCACCCTGTCTAGTCTGTACCTCCCCTCATTCTCTACGAACTTGGTGAGTGGTGCTGACCTACAGGATGCGGGGGTTCACCAGTTCACTCCTGCGAGTCAGCGGGTGACCCACTGCACGGACGCTCGGACAGGCCGACACCTAGCCACCTTTATACGTTGGCCGGAGTCGAGCTTGTACACACTGACCATTGAGCCTCCTTCAGTCACTGCGTCTGGTCAGGTAGCTGCTTCGGGTCAGGTGTTTGCTGCAGCGTCCAGGTCTGGTCCTGAGTCTGCCCCCTGCTCGTGTCGCCTCCTGTCTCACGAGACTCTCCTCTGGCCCCACCGCCTTGGTCACCCCTCCCCGCTTTGTCTCCGAGGCATGGCCTCCCGTCTCCTCGTCTCTGGTCTTCCCCGGTCCCTCCCTCCCCTTCCCCCGGGGTCTGCCCCTGCCTGCGTCCCCTGTGTCGAGGGGCGGCAGCGGGCTGCCCCTCAGTCCTCCCAGTTTCCTCCGACAGAGGCCCCGATGCAGACGCTTCACATGGACGTGTGGGGCCCGGCCCGCGTCCGTGGACAGGGTCAGGAGCGCTACTTCCTGCTGGTGGTTGACGACTACTCGCATTACACCACGGTCTTCCCCTTGCGCAGCAAGGGTGATGTCACTAAGGAGTTGCTCGACTGGATCCGCGCAGGCAGAGCTTCGGCTCAGACTTTCCTGTTTTGCGTCTGCACTGTGACAGAGGCGGAGAGTTCTCCTATGGCCATTTGCGAGCCTAGTATCGTGCACGAGGCATCCGCCAGACCTTCACGCTTACGGAATCTCCACAGCAAAATGGGATTCCTGAGCGCCGCATTGGCATGGTCATGGACGTCGCCCGTACGTCCATGATGCATGCGGCTGCTCCCCATATTCTGTGGCCGTTTGTGGTTCGGTACGCAACGCATCAGATCAACCTTTAGCCCAGGGTCTCCAGGCCGGAGACCTCCCCACCTTTGTTGTGGACGGGGAAGGTTGACGATGCGTCTGCGTTCCGTGTCTGGGGATCTCGGGCGTGTGTCCGCGACTTGTCTTCGGAAAAGCTGTTCCCTCGTGCTGCTCCTTGCGTCTACTTTGGCTTCCCCTCTGATGCGCCAGGGTGGCATTTCTACCACCCCACCTCTCGCCGTGTTCTGTCCTCTCAGACGTCACGTTTGACGAGTCGGTCCCCTACTACCGCCTCTTCCCCTACCGCACTCCGTCCCTCCCCCCGCCACCGCTCTTCCTTGTGCCAGGTCCCCCCTTGGTAGACCCCCTCCCCCCTCAGGGTCCTGCCCCTTCAGGTGTGTCCCTGGTAGACGCAATCGAGCCTTTCGAGGTTACTGGTGACTCTGGTGCTGCTGAGGGTGCTGAGCCTGGTGGTGCTGACTCTAGGGGTGTTGAGCGTGTGGGTGCTACGCCTGGGGGTACTAAGCATGAGGGTGCTGAGTCTGGGGGTGCTGAGCCTGGGGGTGCTACCCCTGGGGGTGCTGAGCCTGGGGGTGCTGAGCCTGGGGGTGCTGAGCCTGGGGGTGCTGAGCCTGGGGGTGCTACGCCTAGAGGTGCTGAGTCTGGGGGTGTGGAGCTTGCGGGAGCTGGGCTTGCTTGTGTGGCGTCTGGCGGTGCTGGGCCTGGAGGTTCTCCGGGTGCTTCGTCTCGGCGGGAGCCACTCTCTCCACAGGAGCTACGTGAGTGGTTTGCCGGGTGCTGGAGGCGTGCTGCTGGAGCTGGAGGTTCTTCGGCTGCTGAGGGTGCTGGTGCCATGGGTCCCGGAGGTGCTCGTACTGGGAGTACTGGAGCTGCTAGGCCTGCGGGTACGACTGGAGCTGGAGCTGCTGAGGGTGTTGGCGCTGAGGCTACTGCTGTCAATCCTGGAGTCGGTCCTGCTGGGGGTACTACTGGTGCTGCTGGAGGACTGGAGTTGGAGGTGCTACTGGCGCTGGTGCTGCCGCTCGGGGTACTGGTGCTGTCCCTGCTGTGTCTGGAGTCGTCGCGCGGCATCGGTTGTACTTCGTTCCGCTCCTTCAGCAGGTTCTTGGTCTCCCTCCTTCTACTGGTCCTCCTCCTCCATTAGAGTGTCCACAACTTGTCCCGTCACAGTTACAGTTACAGCAAGCCTCCCCACTGCATGCTCCTTCTCCCTACACTGGTCCTATTGGAGGTCTTGCTAAGCATCGTGAGCATGCATTTCGCCTTGCCTCGCGTGTCCGTACAGCTCGCACTAGTGGTCGTGGTTCGCGTCAGCGTCCTCCTCCTGTCCGTGGCACGCACCGGATGTCTCTGCGTCCGTCCACTGCTCCTCTGCGTGCCCCTTTGCCTTCTCCTCATGAGTCCTCTCTTCTTGCACTTCCCGACCCGTAGTCGGACTCTCTTCGTGCTGCCAGTCCTACTTCCACGCGTCTCCTTGCTACTGCTGTCACTGACCCTTCCTTTGAGTCCACTGCTGCGTCTGCCCTAGTTGCTGAGCTCGTCGACTTTGGTGCTCGCTGTCGTCAAGACTACACTGCTAGTCTTGTCGCTGAGTCTGTGTCTGTCTGTCCTCCGTCCGTCGGGGGTGAGTGTGCCCTTGATACGGACGTCCTTGAGGATAGGCAGGAGGAGCTCCAATGTTTGGCTGCTGCTTCACCTCATCTCGTGTCCGTACTGCTTACCCCTGAGGGAGACCCGGATGCACTTGACATCCCGACTCCGCGCTCTTACGCGGAGGCGATAGAGGGTCCCTACTCCTCTCAGTGGCAGGCAGCTATGGACACAGAGATGGCTTCCTGGAAGTCCACAGGCACCTACGTTGACGCTGTTCCCCATCCTGGGGCGAACATTGTCAGTGGCATGTGGATTTTCAGGGTGAAGCGGCCGACGGGTTCTCCGCCTGTCTTCAAGGCGTGTTACGTGGCTCGTGGCTTCAGTCAGCGGCAGGGAGTTGACTACTTTCAGACCTTCTCTCCCACCCCGAACATGACCACTCCTCGGGTACTGCTGCACATAGCTGCTCACCGCGACTACGAGCTGCACTCTTTTGACTTCAGCACTGCTTTCTTGCAGGGCAGCTTGCACGAGGAGATCTGGCACCGTCGCCCACCTGGCTTCACTGGGTCTTTTCCTCAAGGCACCCAGTGGAGGCTCCGGCGTCGAGTCTACGGTCTCTGCCAGGCACCACGAAAGTGGCACGACACATTGAGGACCTCACTTGCGGCTCTTGGGTTTGCTCCCTCTACTGCCGACCCGTCGCTGTTTTTGCGCATCGACACTTCTTTGCCGTCGTTCTACATCCTCATGTACGTCAATGACTTGGTCTTTGCCACAGCTGACACTGCTGGACTCGCCCACGTGAAGTCCGAGCTGCAGAAGAGACACACGTGCACAGACCTGGGTGAACTGCGCAGCTACCTTGGCTTGCAGATCACCCGGGACAGAGCACGCCGCACCATTACCCTGACTCAGTCACACATGGTGCAGCAGGTCCTTCAGCGCTTCGGCTTCACGTACTCCTCGCCTCAGGCCACTCCTCTGCCTACTCGCCACTCGCTCTCAGCTCTACCTTCGGATGAGTCCGTAGAGTCGAGTGGCCCGTACCCAGAGCTTGTTGGCTGCCTCATGTACTTGATGACCTGCACACGACCTGACCTTGCATACCCTCTAAGCATTCTCGCACGCTATGTTGCTCCTGGGTCACACAGACCGGAGCACATGGCTGCAGCGAAGAGGGTGTTGTGCTACTTGTGCACTACGTCGCGCATGGGGCTTGTGCTTGGAGGGCAGAGTCCAGTGGTCCTCACTGGGCACGCAGACGCTTCTTGGGCTGACGACCAGGCTACGCAGCAGTCGTCACAAGGTTACACCTTCAGCCTTGGTTCCAGATCTGTTTCGTGGCGGGCTACTCGCTCGTCTTTTGTTCTCGGTTCCAGTTTTGAGGCTGAGATCTACGCAGGAGCCATCGCTGTACAGGAGCTTTGCTGGCTCACCTACTTGCTGACCGACCTCAGAGAGCCGCCTCGTTCTCCTCCAGTGCTGTACGTAGATAACAAGGCCATGCTGGCCTTGTGTCGGGAGCGGAGACTGGAGCACAGAACGAAGCACATTGCTCTTCGCTACTTGTGTAGGCTGTAGTGGGGTAGCCCATAAGGGGTTCAACCCAATAAAGGTTAGTACTTGTACCCAACTGTTTCATAGTTCAATCATTCCTCGTTTCTTCTCACGCCTCCGTGGTTTCCCCCTGTCGCCGATCCCTCTCTCTCCCCCGACGGGACTGCAAGACTCACGCTTCCTCGCCTCGGATCTTCTTTGCTGCCACTGGTGCCATCGCTAGTCGGACCGGGCTCGGTTCCAGTAGAGGCAACATCCACATCTTTGTTCACTGTAGAAACACGCTTGTGTCGCGTTGGTTGCTTCCCCTATTCTTCCGCCTTCTTGCCGGACTTCTCTTAACCAAGTGTGGCCTTTTTCCGCCACTTTTTTCAGCGCAATGCCACGCACGATGGAAGCATTGGTTTTTTTAGCGCCGCCACCACGCTCCCTATCGGTTTGTTGAGACAGCCTCCTTGTCGCGCGGCGTCCAGCCTGTTCCTCCTCCATTACTTGTTGACGTGTTGCACATGTCATGGTTGTTGTAGGAATGCTAATTTCTACCACGCTGAACGGTTGAGCCGGTTTCGAAGGGGTACAGCAACTGAATCCCACGAAGGGATATTCGATGGTCTATTAGGGTTATCTTTCTCCGAAAACCTCCGCTTCAACTAAAACTTAAATAGTAGCCACTAAGCACAGAGCTACGGCCCATGACTTAGTATACTGGTGAGACACGGGCGATCTGGAAATGCCTATGTCAAACAGCGAGCAGCTCAGAGGGTGACGGAAGCAGGTGGGTTGGGCACAAGGGTGGTTGGGGTGGGTTGCGAGACTAGGGAGATAACTGTAACCCTATTAGGCTATATCGGACGGTGTACGTGTAGCCACCCGAGCATGAACCCACCTACCGCTCGATCTCAGCCGCTCAATGGCGGAAGCACCTCTTGGCTGGTGCTTGTGTTGCGGGGGGAATCGTTTGAGATGCGTCGGCCAATCACTGTTGCCAACGCATCAATCACTACACATGGTAGTACGGTTTTGGAACCAGTAGTGCGAATGTAACCAAATCCCTGCAAAGTACACTGCTGTCGCGAACACACAGTGTTGCACATAGGAGCTAAATAAAATTCAAAAATACAACAAATACATTCATCTAAAACTATGTGGCTAATGGTTTACTATGGGGTTGTGGTAATATAGTGGGTTTGTCTCATGTCACACACACATTGAGCGTCCAGAAGTATTACTTCTGACGGTTGTACTAAGCACCTTTAGGCTATGCCACAAGGGTTACGCGGAAGCGGACGATATTCTAATACGACGATTAATAGTGCCAAACGAGTAAAAGTTGTGGAATGGTGTTGGATTGGGCCCCATTCTTGCACGGACATTGAACAAGGTGCTTAGAAGGAGTGGTATGAAGCACAGGCCCAACACACTAGCGGTGATGCATTATCGACAGACTTGTTTAGACGGGGCGACGTTGCAGCGTTCAGGCCTATGTGTTGCGCGACTTGGTGAATCCGTTGTGGTATGGTGTTGGATTGGGCTCCATTCTTGCACGGACATTCAACAATGTGCTTGGAAGGAGTCGTATGGAGCACAGGCCCAACGCACTAGCGTTGATGCGTTATCGACAGGCTTGTTTAGACAGGGCGACATTGCAGCGTTCAGGCCCATGCGTTGCGCGACATGGTGAATCCATTGTGGTATGGTGTTGGATTGGGTTCCATTCTTGCACGGACATTCAACAAGGTGCTTAGAAGGAGTGGTATGGAGCAAAGGCCCAACGCACTAGCGGTGATGCGTTATCGACCGGCTCATTTAAACAGGGCGACGATGCCGGAATCAAAGGGATTGGCTTGCATCAAACGTTGAAACCGTTGTGGTATTGTATTGGATTGGGCTCCATTCTTGCATCTTCATTCAGCACGGTGCGTTTAGGTCCACTAAACCTCGTGAGAAGTGACGATAAACATATTCAGTACATGCAACAATCATACGTTAGGGCACGGAGTTCTTGGGTGCTTCCCGTATGTTTCCAGACCATAGTGGAGAGCTTGGAGGGTTTTTAAACATTACCATTGTCAAGTAGGGGTTGTTCTTAAGCAGGCCTTGAAGTATGACTGTTTAATAATTATCAATGACTTGAGTCTCTATTTAAAATGTAACTACACCCTATCATTACCTGGTTTGGTTTAAGGATCTAGAGGTGCGCACCACTTTGGGCTCACCTACGTGATTGGGATTCCCCCCCTATAGCGATTCTCGAAAGAATCACAGCACCAAACGGATCTCTTCCCGCTCTTCCTCTTCCTCACGCACGGTTCAAAAACCCAAGCTTTTGAATCAAGAGGCACGTACTTCTCACCGTACTCGCGACGCACACACACGACCAACCGTCTTAAACTCCACTGCAAATTCCTCTGCTCACGACGTGGTCACTCTTAACGGGGGCGACACCCCTTGTAGGTAAGGAGAATGCCGTGCTGTAGGCGTTCAGTATCGTGCCGTGTCACTGCCTCGCTGCTCGACCATCGTTAGCCAGTCCCTACCATTAGTGCCATGATCAAGTGCCATTCGTGCAGTGATACAAGCCGCCATGGACCGTTCGTGCTTTGGCGATGACCGTGTTGCAGTCACAGCCTTCTTTGACGTTGAACTTAATGCGCTCACAAGCTTCAAGCAGGCTAGTTGCTTCATAGGCCATTTCTCGACTCTTAGACGGATCCATAACACATGGGCTCTTTACCAGGCGTTGTCTGAGAGTTTTGCAACAGATGGTTCCCCAACGCCCAAGTTTATGGCGGTCATAAGTCACGGCGGGCCCCTTGTCAAGGGCGCTCCGCCGTAGCAAGGCCCTCGCGATCTGCACCATCCGCCGGTCTACACGCTGTGCTATTCGTCCACGACATTCTGTTGGACGCTCCAAATGCTCCCGCTTCACCTACAGCGTCTAACACATCCAACTCCGTCAGTGCAAGCGGTCCTCCTTGCGTGCCTGAAGCTGACGTTGACAAAACTCCCTCGGCTGTGAGTGAGGGGGCTCTTGAAGATGAACATCAACCACCACCAGGAACACCTGCAGCTGAAACGAGTGACCATCCTGATAGCTGGCCTGAAGGAAGTCATGCCGCAGCGCCGACAATACTCTCCGGACAGAGCAATGCCACGCCCCTCAATCTGCTCGCTTTGAAGCTGCTGCATTTCGTTCGGCGTGTGAATGGAGGAATGGGTATGGCGGAGGTTGACATCAACGGCCTGCTTCACCTCATAGTAGACCCGGCCTTGCGCCTCTTGTGACCTCGGAGCTCCGAAACTGTAAGGATCTGGAGCGGTTCGAGATGGAGCACTTGGCAGGGCTCAATTGCGGATGGTCGGTGGCGACCTTCGAGATTGCCGGTCATCCACCACAGCACTTGCTCTCCCAAAACTCAGCTCAGGTAAGCCGACTCTAAATTCTTGGGTGTGAAATGCCGATGAGGCAAACAGGGTTCGCGTGTATGAAGTTATTGTTGTATTAACCGTACGCCCACCTACACCGCCACTAACCATGCCCCTCATCTCATCTGCGTTCGCCACCGTACACCAGGCATTCGCTGAAATGTTTGGGCATCCCAACAACGCGCCCAGCTTCAAGCTCAAGGCGCGTGTTGATGAGGACCCTGACACACTCGGCTGTCGCTATACCACGCCTGAAACAGGAACGTGGTGGAATGATGCTCAGGTAAGGAAATACCATGTTTCCACCCCAAACCCAGTCCTTGCTCATGCCTCCATCGCTGGGCTGATGTGTCTGGAGCATTGTGAGTGTTTGACCGTGTGTCCGTTGCCGCTTTGTCGTACATTGCAGGATCACTTAGGATGGTCCGAAGTTGTGGGGGGGATCATCCTATATTCGGATGTGATACACATGAGCAACAACGGCCAGAAGAAGGCGTGGCTGTTCAAGATGACGCTGGCCAGCATCTCCCAGGCCAAGCGATGGGGGAAAGCCGGGCACACGCTACTTGCCCTCCTTCCTATCCCCCCGTCTGCAATGCCTGCTGTGGAGAAGGTGATGCTCTTCCAGTGATGCATCATCACCGTGCTGCAGCCGCTTCTTGATGGCATGGAAAGGTGCGTACTTGGTTTGCATCTTACTATCACCCAATCACCTGCATAGTATGCAAAGCGTCTCTGTATGTAAAATGCCCCTTTGCCCCTCCTTGTTCCTCCCTAAAAGCCGTCCTCCGGATTCCTGTTGCCACTCTACCTGTTTCTTGCAGCGAGTTCCGTCTTAGGGACCCTTTCGGTGATTGGCAAACCGTACGGCCCCTGCTGTACTCCTGGGTGTGCGACTACCCCGAGAGCGGCAAGATCAGTTGCACACTCTTGCATGGATCGCGGATGCCGTGCAGCATCTGCTATGCTGCAAAGGTGAGGTTACATGCCATGTGCACGCATTCAAATACATTGCCATTTGAGGGTCTCCTGATAGAACCCATATAGTTACCACCCTTACCTTTGTATCCCATCCCTCACCCTCGTGCTACATCAGGAGCATCTGGTTGCTGTCAAGGCACGGAAGATGCCACGCACGCCTGAACAGCAGCAATGGATCGTTAACGAGGCGGCTGGGACGACAACTAGCCAGGACAACCCGTGCAAGACCTACTCTACCTACCCTATTGAGGTGAGTGACCTGATTCCGCGGCTACTGTTTAGTCTATGCACTCTTCACCGTCATGAATTGCCATATGTTCTCTGCCCCATTGAACTCACCCCACATGTGGTGTAGGTTAGCTATCCACCCTCACAAGTACATTTCTTCTACATTCCAAACCACATCCCCATTTCCAGTGCGTGCTCTGGAAGTGGGATGTCCCAGGGACCGCGTGGAGCAATCCCTACCTCGTGGCCATGCCTGACATCATGCACCAGGCGGACCTGGGCATTATGAGCCACATTGTGGCTGTCGTGCGCAAGATGAAGAAGCGGCATGTGAAGCAGATGGACAGGTCAGTGTTTTGGGGATTGGATTCGTTGCTCTTGGCCACATTTACTCAAAGCATAAGTACTGTCCTCTTACTGACATGTTTCTGCCCTTGTGCCACCATTGAACTGATGTGTATGGGCGGTCGCTTGTTATTCATTCGCGACCGCACGCGCCTGTCACTCATTCGCAACCGCACGCGCCTGAATCACATGCACCTGCCGGAGAGCACCTACTTAGAGCTTGGAGCATGTGTCGCGGCCTATGAGCACAGGGCCGTCATATAGGTATGAAAGCCTTGAATGTTATCGTCTTGTGTGATAGGCTGCACCCGATACACACAACAACCCGAATCCATGTTAAACACACACACCCTGCTCCCTGCCCCCTCCTCCATTCCCAGTTGCTTGTCGTGGCCTAAACCCTCAACCATTCTGCTCATGTTGCCACTCTTTGTCCCTACTCCTCACACCATCTGTGCTCACCCTCCCCTTTGCTGCTATCCACAATCTTTGCAGGTCATGGTGTTTGTTTTCACCAGCCTGCCTCGCCAGCCCCAGATGAATGCCGTTCGTGCCTATCTTGGCTGGTACCTCTTGTTTCCCAGCCACAGGGGCACACTGAGCGGTCCCTCCGGGAGCTGAAGAAGATGAGCTCCCGGTACTAATACCATGCATGTAAACCCCTGTGCATGGGATGAATGCTTGGCTACTGTAAATGGCTCTTGTAGTAGGCAATCTTGTGAGGATGTTTCTGCTAAACTTTGATAGGAAAGGATCAGGAATAGGAAAGCCATATGAATAAGTAGACTCTGATGTGATTGCATGTGTTATCATCTCCCGCTCCCATCAGGCTCATTGAGCAGTTGCAGGCTGCCTTTCCAAAGCAGCCATCCTCTTGGTGCCTTGTGAAAACACATCTCATGTCACACTACATCGACTCCATACGTCGCGCGGGTCATGTGACTGAATTCAGCACCAACATGTTTGAGTACTTGCACGGACCGTTGGTAAAGAGGATCTACAGTCGGTCCAACAAGCGCAATGTAGATGGGCAGATCATGAAGTTCCATGCTAGACGCATTCCGGATGTGGTGCCGGTGGATGATCCTGCTGGCGGGGACATCGCCATGCGTCAGGTAAATCTGTTAAGAGCTTGAATTGCATGGATATGAATGCAGAATGTAATAATATCAATAGCATATATTGGCCGGCAATTGAGACCGACACACGGACTCTTACCAAGGAGTCATACTTCCTCCCTGTGGAGTTACCACAAGAACCCACCTCCACCAACTGGTTTGCAAGGTTGTGAGCCAAGCAACACCCTGGTGCCCAGCTGCCCTCAGGGATGCGATTATGCGTTATGCAGGATGTGTCACCAAGATTCGAGTAAGTAGTTGAAATTTTATCCAATCAACCATCATTTGGCTGGCTCGTATCACACATGACTAACATCAATTGTTATGCAGGCCCATGCATTGCTGGCAATCCCTGCAGCAGATGACGCCAGCTTCTCAAGAGTTTCTCACTTTCTTGGAGCGACCCCTGACTATTTTGAGAGGCCATGGTACTCAAATGTTGCAGTGCAGGGTGTAAGGTATGGTCGGAGAGAGGAGTGGTATGCAAGGTTGATCTGTTGTTCCATACAAAAATATGTGGAGAGAGGGAGGAGCTGGCTTATGCTAGATATTAAAATGCAAGCGGAGAGGATGCTGCAAGAGGATGCCTTCGCCTCAAGTGGACGACAGGAATGTACGCGTACTCCGTGATTCCGATTGTACGTGGTGAAGGCATTCCTTCTGGACAGTACCTATCTCCTTAATAAGTCTCAGATGTGATGCATTTATCTTGTGGTAAAATGACCAGCCTAGTTTTCGAGCAGTCACATTTTACAAAAGTCAAGGCTAAGAAAACCAATTACAAATTGATAGCAAATTTGGCACGCTCCAAATAAACAACAATGTACCGGAATCGCGGATTCGATTTCGACTCCGACAAACAAACGCGGTCCGATTTCATCCCATGATTGGTCGCAATTTCGTTTCAGAACTTAACCAACCAAAACACATGAACTGTACCCCCCTCCGAATCCCTTTCAAAAACCAAGGTTTTTTGTGATGTTCACATCGTCTCCCGGTCGCATGGAGAGGGCAGCTAGCTCCTTCTCCAACACAATTACCATCGGCAGCGTGTTGGGCTGAATCACGTCGCGCAGTAGCTTCCACGCCTTCGGTCCCGAATCATCGAGTCCCACCAAATCCTTGATGTGCTGGAACATGTCATTGTTGACCGATTGAAGGATAAGGTCATACAGCACCGCGCTCTTCTCAGTCCACTGAACGCAAGCATCTCCTTTCTCTGGCATCTTCTCTTGTCCGATAGCAATTTTCAGCAGCTTGTAGCGCTTGAACGCACTCCGCATCCGCCCGCTCCATTCCTCATAGTTGGAGCCATCCAAAGCCTCAATCTTCGATGGTGGCAGCTCACTCCTCTTCTCAGCTGCATCTCCACTCCCTTGACTCATCTCCTCTTCTCCCAATAACAAATTTCAGCTCCCCCCTTTCTGTCCACACCAAAGTTCCACAATATTTTCACAAGTGTCGGCACCAACAAAAGTTCGGCAGAGTTTCCCCTTAGTGGAAGTCACATGCAACATCCAAAACTCCACTTAAGCACGCCCACAGGCCACGGTGGGTCTAGGAGGGTCTTCACACCTCAGTAGACTCTTCATAAATTCCTTAATCAGCTCTGATACCACTTGTTAGAGACTAAGGACGAGGTCTACGAAGATTAGGGGCCTAAATTTCTCAAAAACCGATGGCTCAGAAATCTGGACAAAACTGTCGACTTCACAAGAAACGCGGTCGACAAAAATTGCACTGTTGAAACTTCAACAATTATAAAAATATTGTAGCTCTAGTCCGTGGCTACAATTTTCAATTTGAATCATACCGAAAGGTGAAGTAAAACTTGAGTTATGGATTTCGGCGCACTAGGGGGTAGGCTGCCACATAAACTTACGTCAATCACAATTAACTCATGAGTTCACACAAGACAGTTGGAATAGATAGAAACCATGTAGGAGGGGACGAGAGGGAAGGTCCCAAGAGAGTCCCCAACCAAGGAAACCCCATACCACATAATTTCCCTCCCTATATGCACCCCAACTTTGACCTTTGTCACTTTCCCAACCTATGCCATTCACCTCACCCAACTTGGCCACACTTCAAATATCTGCCCAAGCCAAATGATATTCACACACACTCAGAAAATCCACACCACACCAAACACAATTCTTGCGCACGCTCACACCATGCATGCAATGCACAAACAGATGATGGGAGGCAGACAGACATAAATGCAAATGATAGCATCACATAACATCAAGGAGCAGGACGCCGAGCAGCTGGGCTTCGAGTAGCAGGGCGTCGACTTGGTGAAGCCGACATCGGGTAGCCGACTCGGTGTGATTGGCTGACTGGTGTACTGGTCGATGTGGAGTTGGTCGACGTGGAGTTGGTCGACCAGGAGTGTCGTCTACCTAGAGCTGGTCGACCAAGGGAGTGGTCAACCTGGAGAGGTCAACTAGAGGTGGCCGTCGACTTAAGAGGTCAACGGGCACATACAGAAGCAGCTGGTTGATTTGGTTGCCCAGTCGACCAGGTTACTTGGGTGACGAGGTGCTGCGGAGGCGCGCGAGGGTCGCCAGGGTGGCTTTTGCGAGGCCGACCTCGGGGGTGGCATCTTGAGGTCGACATGGCTGGTGGGCACAGTCACTGGCGTGGAGTCGACCTGGGCATCTGCGCTGTGCATGTGACACGAAAGAATGCACCAACCAGCTGTGTGCACCTACGAAGCAGGCGCACCATTGTCCTTCGGGTGCAACACTGTGTAGCCGACTTGCTGCAGCGTTGGCACACCGTGGACTTGCAACGTTGGCAAGCCGCGACTTTGCTCTGCTGGAGCGCGGTCAACCAAGTCGTGCTGGCACACGGTCGACCGTGGTGCGCCGGAAGTCGACCAGCAGCTTTGCTAGGTCTGATGTAGCCTTGCATGCCAAATTTATTGCAATCATTCTAAATCCTTGTTCTCAACTTTTGCTAGTGAAGCTCTTGCGGTTTTGCTCCGTGAATGCACAAGTGCTCGAGAACAACTAAGGAACGAGCGCAGAGATCACACGAGCACCCGTGCCTAGCCTGTAGTCTAGCTCCCATTTCTGAAGATATCTTTGCATGGTGCGTGGACGGCATACGACTTACCTTTCAGTCAGGTTGACGCTGTAGTCACTTACCTAATTTGTGTTTGTAGGCCGACAGCTGTGCGGTAGTCACTATGTTAGTTGCCATAGTTGACACTGGGGTGGTGGATACCCTCGAGGCACGGCTGGAGGACTCGAGGAGACACCATGAGGCGCGCAAGTACGGGGGCATCCCCTTGGCGGTCGTCGAGGCTGGCATCCGCGCCGTGTGGGCAACGGAGCACCTTTCTCGGCCTGCTTCTCCTCGACCGGTAAACAACGTCGGTGTCAACGCCGGGGGTGACCAAGTCGGCAGCAGTGCGGGAGGCACGTCGTGGCAGCGTGGTGTGATTCATGCCGATGAAGTTGGCGACGTTCAGGAGCAAGGGATGCAGTCGTCGGCGGCTGCAGGCTCCTCACAGGGCGACGTCGAAGGATGTCGAAGCGGTTTGTCACCGATGTCAGCGACCCACATGACTGCGGGCGGAATTGCACCAAGCTACGGCTACTTCAAGTTCATGCCGGATAGGATCTCGGTCACCCCCCTGCTGGTCGGTCGCCCCGACATACTCATGTGGAAGGAAGCCATCGAGCCCCAGCTGGAGATGGCCGGGCTGATCGGCTTTGCCCGCGGCACCGTGGCGACACCGGAGGAGATCTACCCCGACTTGCGAGCAGAGTTTCGCGGTGTGCAGCTGCTGACCTTCACGGTCATCTCGCGGTGCTACATGCCAGGCGTGCAGATCGTCTTGAAGTGGTGTAGAGAGTACCTCGACGCCGGCCACCGGGCATGGCGCTTCATTAGGTCGACGTACTAAGTCACTGACGACTTGTTCATCGCCTAGCTTGAGGGGCAGATGACGCACCTGTGTATGGGCAACTAGGAGACGGCGACCGACTACTACAACCGAGCTCAACGAATTCTCGCCACCATTAGGATGGCCAGCATGCAGTACTCGACGATATTGTACGTCACGCACGTCATGCAGGGACTCCCAAGCAGCTACAACCTGATAAAGCGACTGTCGATGGCACTGAGCACGCAGGTGTTGCTCAACGAGGACACCTTGACCTCGTACATCCTGCAGGACGAGGCGATGCAGGAGGCTAAGCGGTCCCTGGAGCTCTTGGCGCAGGTGAACTACATCGCCCCGGCGAAGCAAGGTGGTTGGCCGGGGTAGCGTGGGCAGTCTGGCAGCGGTGGTAGCAGCGGGTGGAAATCGACCAAGGACGCCGACAAGAAGTCGGCCAAGGACAGCGGTCGAGGAGGCAGAAGTGGACGTCGGGAGTGCCGGCTGTGCGGCAACCCCGATCACCTTTCCTTTGAGTGCCGTGACCGCATTGATTCCGATGACAATAATGCCAAGGGAGGTCGCGGGAGGTCTGGCAGTTGTCGTCCTTGTCGAGTAGGAAACCAGTCGCGCAAGGAGAAGCAGTCAAACAAGTCGACATCGGCGAAGGACGCCGACTCCTCTGCTGGCGGCAAGGGGAGAGACGACAAGGCGGCGTCGTGCTCGCTGGTCGACGTCTTGGAGCCGACCATCTCGCTGGCCCCGGATGCCGGCGAGGACTTCCAGGTGGTGGCGGTAGCTATGCAGGCGAACGCGGCAGTGGTCCTGCTCGACAGCAACACCAAATGACTTTTGAGTTGACTCAAAAGTCACCACAATACAACTGATGCAGCTCTGAAGGGATGCGAGGTTGGAAGAGCTCGCATTGGCTGCATCGTTCCCCTCCGTCTCCCTGATTGGTTTAGCTCCCAATCTAAGGATGGAGATGGAGCATCTGCGGAACCAGCTAAGTGCCGTCACGCGCAGCTATGAGGGGCTTTGTGTGGAGCTGGAAGCGGCAGAGCTGGAGTTTGACTGTGAGATGGAGAAGATTCGCAAAATTGATGGGGATGTGGCTGCTGAAGGTGGTGTTGAAGCGAGGGAGTTTGGTCAGGAAGTTTCCGGCCATTGCGAATATCCGTCAAGTAGTGGTGATTGTCATGGTAGTGGGGTAGGTTCTAGCAGCCATAAAGGTCAAGGCATTCACACACTTACTTCAAGCGGAAGCCAAAAATCATGAGTCAGAAATACGTCGGTCCAAAAATTGTAAATAATACGACTTTGACATGATGGTCAAAACCAGCGTCATTTACTGCTCGCACCACGTGATGAGGATGAAGGAGGCCTTCGTCGACTTGGAGCCGAGCGGCGACGTGAAGCACGTGCGCGGCTTCAACGGGGCGCTGCCGGACGTTTAGTGCCGCGGCAGTGTCGCTTTGCAAGGAGAGGCCGGGAAGCAGGTGCTCATCCCTGATGTGCTCTACGTTCCGGGCGTGCGCGCGAATCTATTTTCGACCGGGTAGCTGAAGGAGAATTGCGTGAAGCTGCAAGAGGACGGCGACATGATGGTGCTCGTCTTGGCGGCAGGAGAGGTGCTCGGCCGGGCGACGTACACCAGGTGTGTCCTCTGCACCGACCAACGTCCCTGCTCGACAAGGCCGACGTCGCCCACGACGGAGGTCGTGGCTGTCAAAAGTTAGAAGAAAAAAGAGGATTGAACTAGCAAGAATGAGGATAAAAATAGCAAACCCTAGAAGGGTTGTACTCGCTATAGAGCACCCCACTACAGGCTAGAACAATAAGATAATATTCTGACAGTGGCCCTGCGGGCGATCATCTCGGCGACGAAGTCGACCACGGACAGGCTGCATGCGAGGCTTGCGCACGTCAGCATGGACACCATACGGAGCTTGGCAAAGCACAAGGTCCCACTGGGCTGGACCTCCAGTCGGCGTCGGGCGCCGACTCACCGTGTGTCTTGTGCATCGGTGGGATGCTGGCGTGGCACACCTTCCCTGACCAGGGCTCCGACGCGGTCGACGTGCTGGCTGTCGTGCACATCAACATGTGTGGGCATTTCCGCGTGGCTGCCAAGGATGGCAGCATGTACTTTTTGCAGCTGAAGGACCGCAAGACCTGCTACGTGTAGGTGAGGCCGGTCGCAAGGAATTTGGATGCCCTACAGGAGTTTGTGCGGTGGCTGGTGGTGGTTGATCGACAGACAAAGAAGTCGGTGTTGATGTCAGAATGTGATGTTTGTGTAGCCTGCAGTGGGGTACTCTGTAGCGAGTATAGCCCGGATTAGGGTTTGCTATATGTACTCAACTGCATGCTAGTGAAAAGCACTCTTTCTTGATTCTGATCTCTGCCTAGCCTTTCAACATGGTATCAGAGCAGGTCGACCCTCCTGGGTCGATCCTGTGGGTGGTCCCGCCCAATGCTTCCGCTGCGGTTTCCCGCTGTCCCCTGCCTGCCGCGCGCTCCAGGGCGCGCGGCGGTTTCGTGCCCCGTCGAACCGCGCGTCGCCCCCCGTCGCCTGTTGCGGAGCCCCCGGGGACCCGCGCGTCGCCCCCCGTCGCCCGACGCGGACCGCGCGACCTGCGCCAGGCCCGCGCGCGGCCCGTATGGGCTGCGGCAGGCCCGCGGGCAGCCCGTATGGGCTGCGGGAGGCCCGCGCGCTGCCTGTACAGGCTGCGCCAGGCCCGCGCGCGGCCCAGGCAGCCCGCGCGTGGTTCGTCCTACAAGCTTATGGCTGCGCCCCATCCCCGCTGCTGCCCGCGCTCCTGTGTTAGGGTTTCGGGGTGGAGAGTATGGGGTTGTCAGGTGTGTGCGGCCTTCCCTGCTCCTCCTCCTCCTCTGTCTCCCGCTACTACAGCTGCCGCTGAGGGGGATGGATGTGTGGGAGCCGTTGGAGTGGTACGAGGTGGGTGGCGTGTGAGGTGTGCTAGGGGCACAGCAGGGGGTGTGGGTCAGCTGGGGGAAGTTGAGTGGAGGTAGTCGTCTTGTCGTCCGCAGCGCCTGAAGTCTAGAGAGCCATGACCCCCTGTGGCCTGAGTAGTCCGGGGCTCTGCACCTGGTAGCCACAGTGTGAGCACTCCTAGTAGTCCAGAGAGCCACGACCCCCTTGCGGAGATAACTGCTACAACAGGAGCTAGACTATAGGCCAGGCACGGGTGCTCGTGTGATCTCTGCGTTCGTTAGTCCTTAGTCGTTTTCCTTGTGCGCACACTACTTGCTAGTTCACGGGGAAAGTTGGCAAGATTTCCACTAGGAAAAAGTTTAGAACAATTGGTACAATGAAGTTGGCATAGCAAGACAACATCAGAGCAAGCATTCTGGTCGGCCAACTGCCAGCGCAGCTTGGTCAACCGCGTTCCAGCACGACTTGATCGACCGCTCTCCAGCAAGGCAAGGTCGGCGGCGTGCCAAAGTCGCAGGTTGACGGCGTGCCAGCGTTGCTCACGCAGAACAGCAGTGCACCCGTTTCGCAAGTGCGCGTAGATAATTGGCGTGCAGAGTCTCGTCACCTGCACAGCGCACAAACCACGTCAACCTCGAGCTGACGACTACCTCTAATCCGCCACGACGACCTCGTGATACCACCACCGAGGTCGGGCTCGCCAACTTCGCTTGGGCGACCGTCGCACTCCTCCGCAGCACTTCGTCACCCAGGTAACCTGGTCGACCGAGTAACCACGGCGACCAGCAGCTCCCGTACGTGCCCGTCGACCTCCCAAGTCGACGACCACCTCCATTAGTCGACCTACTCCAGGTCGACGTCCCTTCTGGTCGACTAACCACCAAGTCGGCCAGCGGAGTTGTCGGCCGACCACCCACGTCGGCCACCCGAAGTCGGCGTCACGAAGTTGACGCCCCGCTACTCGACGCCCAACTGCTCGGCGTCCTGAGTCGAGGTCGACGTCGGCCCCTCGTTCGTCGACCACCAGGTCCAGTCGACCACCCGCAGGTCGACCAGCAGTCCGTCAGCCGACCGTCAAAGTCGGCTTCCCCAAGTTGATGTCACCAAGTCGACGTCCTCCGCAGGTCGACTCCCAAGTCGACCTCCCTGAAGTCGGCGCCACCCTGAAGTCGGCGCCCGTGCAGTGGTCCCCCATGCAGGTCGACCTCCTCATCAACCACCTCGCCCACTGCTACAGGTGGGCTGCTCCCCACACACCCGACCACGAAGTCGGCTCCGCCCAAGCGAGGACGGGGCCAATACCCAACTCCGTTGACACCCCTGTGGCCTGAGTAGTCCGGGGCTCTGCGCCCGGTAGCCACACTGTGAGCACTCCTGGGAGCACAGTGAGCCAGCCGCGCCTGTCGCCGTGTAGCCCGGGTTTAGCCTGGTAGCGACAGTGCTGCGCCCTCATGTTGCCCATGTGCCTGCAGCTTCAGCCGTCGCCTCTCATCTTCTCGCCCTCCACAGTTTCTCCTCCTCCTCACTTGCCCTCTGTGATAGCCTCTAGCTTTGCTTATCCTTGTGAACTATTGTACTGCTTGCTTGTTGTGTTGATTGTACCCCACTTTGACTATGGGGGTGTGTCAGAATGTGATGTTTGTGTAGCCTGCAGTGGGGTACTCTGTAGCGAGTACAGCCCGGATTAGGGTTAGCTATATGTACTCAACTACATGCTAGTGAAAAGCACTCTTTCTTGATTCTGATTTCTGCCTAGCCTTTCAACAGTTGATGCTGCGTATTGACCGAGGAGGGGAGTTCCTTTGAAAGCAGTTCACCGACTTCGTCAACAACAAGGGGATCCTTCACGACCTGACGTGCCCGTACACCCCGAAGTAGAAAGGCATGGCGGAGCGAGAGATGAGGACGGTGGTGGAGTCGGTGCGGACGATGCTGCTGCACATGGGTGTGCAGCAACACTGGTGGCACCTTGCTCTGCAGAAGGCCGTTTGGGTCCGCAACTGCATTGGGAGGTCGACACTGCCGCCAGGGACGATGCCGTGCCAACTGCTGACCGGGAAGAAGACCGACTTGTCGCTGGCGCGGGTGTGGGGCTGCATGGTGCAGTTCTTGGTCCTCGAGCAGCAGCATGGTGGGAAGCTAAAGCCGAAGGCCAAATGGGGCCTTCATCTTGGCGTGTCGGAGGAGAGCAAGGGCTGGGAGCTCCTCGACAACGCCGACAACCGGGTGGTCACCACGTCGGACGTGGTATTATACGAAAACATGTTGCTGGGGGTGTAGAAGTTGGAGCACGGGCCGGCCTTAGGACGGACACTGACCACCCCGCCGACAGTCACCTCGACGGCGACACTGCATCTGCTCCCCGAGGTCGGTGAGCTGGCTGATGAGGACGCCGAGGTTGCCCGTCCTTCTTCCCCTCCCCCTGCCCCTCCCCTCATGGCCGACATGCGCGGGGTGACTTCGGTGTCGGCCTCCGGCGATGAGGGGAGTTGGAGACGTCACCTTCGGCGCGGCCGAGAGCATCGGCGGTGGCCGACGTGACGAGCAGCAAGTCGACATGGGCTTGAAGTCAAATTTGGTAGGGGAGGAGCAGGTTGAGGAGGTGCAGCTGCCTTGGGTGAAGCCGGCGAAGAAGGCACCAGCAGGGCAGCATCCGACCACAGAGCAGTCGGCGACCGGACGGTTGGCAGTGGAGCCGATTGCAGGGGAGAAGTCGGTGGGGACACTGACCGTTGTGCAGCAGGACGCTGAGGGCAGCGACGAAAGTGACGATGGCGGGGACGCCGAGGAGTCCACCAACAGCGACGTGGTGGAAGTCCGGGGTGGACCACGGCGTACGGGCCGACTTTGGAGGCCGCCTGACTTCTTCGTCCTTGCTGCCTTGACCACGGTGTACGACGTGGACGACGATGACCAGGCACACGACAATGGAGAGGACGATGAGGAGCTTCCGGAGCTCGACCCTAACATGCATGTGGACCCCAAGCACTGTTGGGACATCTTGACGATGATGGTGTCAGAGGCGGTGGCAAGTTGGAAGGGCGCGGCGGTGAAGGCCGCCATGGAGGAGGAAATCCGCAGCCTCATCAACTGTCATAGGATCGAATTCTCAATCGAAACTTGTCACTAAAACTGAATACAAGGCCTATTTATACTCGGAAAGTACAAGGATAAACGAGATAAAACGAACCTTCGGGAACACGCCCTTCCCGATACTACAATCAAAAGTGCGCACAAGCATGCAACGCTATTGGCACTCGGGATTACGCCCAGATTACACCGTATACACTACTGTCGGCGCTGTCGGTGCCGTATAATAGGTATGTCGGTGGGAAAAGTAGGAAATAAGAGAAACAAATAGAAGTCTCTAGAAAATAGAATAGTAGGCCGATTAAGATGAGATAAAGACCAAAATAAAGAGGAGAAAAGGGAGAATAGGATAACAAAAAAATATAATAGTGAGGAAGTATTATAACGGGGACGTCCTCTCACACTTCCCCCCCTCAAAGCTGGGTGGTAGAAGTAACACCCTGCTTGACAAGGTAGTCCTGTAGAGGACGGCGGGCGTTATCCATGTCGTGTTCAGGTACCCAGCTATCCTCGGAAGGATCATAGCCTTTCCAGCGAATCAAGAGCTCCAAGGTGCCGCTACGTCGTCGTCGGTGCGCCAGAACGGCGTCGACTTCGTACTCGGGTTCCCTATTAACGATCACTGGCAGTGGCGGCGGCGGCTGGCAACCTTTGAAGACCGTGTTTGGGTCCTGATAGGGCTTGAGAAGTTGAACATGGAAGGCATTGTGAATTCTCCAGGTAGCTGGTAAACGCAAGCGGAAGGTTACTGGAGTGACCTGCGCCTCGACGAGAAAAGGTCCGCAGAAGCGAGGTCGGAGCTTAGACGGAAGATGGCTAATGTCGAGATTGCGTGTATCCAGAAGCACTTGATCGCCAATCTGGATGGAATGATCGCTGCGACTCCAATCAGCGAGCTTCTTTTGTTGCTGCTGGATAGTCAGAAGACGTTTATGCGTGCGCTCCCACAATTGGTGCATAGTGGTAATGAAGTCATGTGCGGGTTGCACCGTGGCGGGTACTGTTGGTTTCTGAGGCGTGAGTGGGTTGCGACCGTAACAAAGGAAGAAAGGAGTTTGCCCTGTTGCGGCGTGCGTGGCGTTGTTATACGCAAACTCGAGAACAGGCAGATGTGCATCCCATTTAGAAATATCGTCCTTACACGCTGCTCGCAGAAGCTGTTCGACAATCTGGTTGAGGCGCTCTGTCTGACCATCCGTTTGGGGATGATAGGCTGATGACATGGCGAGTTTGGTCCCCATGAGCGACATGAGCTCCTTCCAGAATTTACTTGTGAATTTCGGGTCTCTGTTGGAGATCAGCGTGGTTGGGATGCCATGTTGCGAGATGACGTAGCGGAAGAATATTTGCGCTGTCTCCTCGGTGCGAGCCGTTGTGTGGGTCGGAATGAACTGTCCCATTTTGGAGAATTTGTCGATGATGACTAGAATGGCGTCATAACCAGCTTTGGTAGGTGGTAACCCGGTGATGAAGTTGAGGCTAACCACTTGCCAAGGCTGTTCAGGGACTGGAAGAGGTTGTAGTAATCCTGCTTTCTTCTGTTTGCTGCTCTTCATCCGTTGGCATGTGTCGCACGAGGTGACAAATTTTTGTACGTCATCCGCCATGTGGGGCCAATAATAATGCTTCGCAATACCGGCAAGCGTCTTGTTACTACCGAAGTGGCCCGCGTAGAGAACATCATGATATTCTTCGAGCAGTAACTGGCGTAAGGGAGGGTAATTAGGTACCCATATTTTTGTTGAGCCCTTTCGATATGTGATGTCTTGATCCTAATGTAGAAGATGGCGCTTTTCTGCTACAGAGACTTCGGGGTCGATGGTGTATCCATGCGTGAAGAGTCCCTTCAAAAGTGGGTTCATGCCATCGACTTGAAGGGCGGCAACGTATGCAGGGCGACTGAGTGCGTCTGCCTTGTTCTTGTGCCCCGGCTTATACACGATGTCGAAATGGAAGTGGGTTTCAAGAAAGTCAATCCACTGGACCTGCCGCCTGGAGAGTGTTGGTTGGGTCTTCAGTGTGAAACAAGTGAACAGGAATGAATGTGACTAAGTCAGAGTTGGGTACAAATATAACCCTAGAAAGCTGTACCCCATATGTGCTACCCCACTATAGCCTACAAACATGCATCAGCTATAATACTCTGACACACCCCCATAGGCTAAGTGGGGGAGAACAAGGGGTCACAAGACCAGTCAAGCAAAGCAAAGCAAAGCAAGCTCAGGGTGGATCACAAAGTCACCACACAGTCCGAGCACAAGAGCAGGGCCAGAGGCCAGTTCACATGTAGGAGTACAGACATATATATAAAACTAGACAAGCAAGAGCAGGTATATATATATGTCACTGTACAAGTGAAGTCAAGAGGAGAGCAAGTGAGGCAAGACAGGTACAAGACCCAGCTGGGTGCAAAAGCGCTGATGGTCACAAGGCGCGAGTGCCTTGGTGAACACATCAGCAGTGTTGGCCTCAGAGGCCACGTACGCAAGTCGCAACTGGCCACGCTGCTGCAGCTCACGAGCAAGGAAGTAGCGGAGAGCAATGTGCTTCGTTCTGTGCTCCAAGCGCTGCTCTCGACACAAGGCCAGCATGGCCTTGTTGTCTACGTACAGCACTGGAGGAGAACGAGGCGGCTCTCCAAGGTCAGTCAGCAGGTAGGTGAGCCAGCGAAGTTCCTGTGCAGCCATGGCCCCGGCGTAGATCTCAGCCTCACAACTGGAGCCGAGAACCGAAGACGAGCGAGTAGACCGCCACGAGACAGAGCCGGAACCAAGGCTGAAGGTGTAACCCTGTGACGACCGCTGCGTAGCCTGGTCGTCAGCCCAAGAAGCGTCCGCGTGGCCGGTAAGGACCACTGGACTCCGCCCTCAAAGCACTAGCCCCATGCCCGACGTACTGCACAGGTAGCGCAATACCCTCTTCGCTGCAGCCATGTGCTCCGGTCTGTGTCTCCCAGGAGCAACATAGCGTGCAAGAATGCTCAGAGGGTATGCAAGGTCAGGTCGTGTGCAGGTCATCAGGTACATGAGGCAGCCAACAAGCGCTGCATACGGGCCACTCGACTCTACGGACTCATCCGAAGGCAGAGCTGAGAGCGAGTGGCGAGTAGGCAGAGGAGTGGCCTGAGGCGAGGAGTACGTGAAGCCGAAGCGCTGAAGGACCTGCTGCACCATGTGTGACTGAGTCAAGGTAATGGTGCGGCGTGCTCTGTCCTGAGTGATCTGCAAGCCAAGGTAGCTGCGCAGTTCACCCAGGTCTGTGCACGTGTGTCTCTTCTACAGCTCGGACTTCACGTAGGCAAGTCCAGTAGTGTCCGCTGTGGCAAAGACCAAGTCGTCGACGTACACAAGGATGTAGAACGGCGGCAGGGAAGTGTCGGTGCGAAGAAACAGCGACGGGTCAGCAGTAGAAGGAGCAAACCCAAGAGCCGCAAGCGTATTCCTCAGTGTGTCGTGCCACTCACGCGGTGCCTGGCGAAGACCGTAGACTGGCCGTCGGAGGCTCCACTGGGTGCCAGGAGGGAAAGTCCCAATGAAGCCAGGTGGACGGTGAAGCCAGATCTCCTCGTGCAGGCTACCCTGCAAGAACGCAGTGCTGAAGTCGAGAGAGTGAAGCTCGTAGTCGCGCTGAGCGGCTATGTGCAGCAGCACCCAAAGAGTAGTCATCTTCGGGGTGGGAGAGAAGGTCTGAAAGTAGTCAACTCCCTGCCACTGACTGAAGCCACGAGCAACGTACCGTGCCTTGAAGACAGGTGGAGAGCCCGGCGGCCGCTTCACCCTGAAGATCCACATGCCACTGACGATGTTCGCCCCAGGAGGGGGAACCGCGTCAACGTAGGTGCCTGTGGACTTCCAGAAAGCCATCTCTGCATCCATAGCTGCCTGCCACTGAGAGGAGTAGGGACCCTCTACGGCCTCCGCGTAAGAACGCGGAGTCGGGATGTCTAGTGCATCCGGGTCTCCCTCAGGGGCAAGCAGTACAGACGCGAGATGAGGTGAAGCAGCCGCTAGACACTGTAACTCCTCCAGCCTGTCCTCTAGGACGTCCGTGCTAAGAGCACACTCACCCCCGACGGACGGAGGACAGACAGACGCAGACTCAGCAACAAGACTAGCAGCGTAGTCGAGACGACAGCGAGCAGCAAAGTTGACGAGCTCAGCGACTAGAGCAGACGCAGCAGTGGACTCAAAAGAGGGGTCAGCGACGACAGTTGCAAGCAGACGCGTGACAGTAGGACTGGCAGCACGAAGAGAGTCCGACTCAGGGTCGGCAAGCGCAAGAAGAGAGGACTCAAGAGGAGAAGGCAAAGGGGCACGCAGAGGAGCAGTGGACGGACGCAAAGACATCCGGTGCGTGCCAGGGACAGGAGGAGGACGCTGACGCGAACTGCGACCACTAGCGCGAGCAGCACGAACAGGCGACGCGGGACGAGACGCAGGCTCACGACGCTCAGCAAGACCTCCAGTAGGACCAGTGTAAGGAGAGGGAGCAGGCAGTGGAGAGGAAGGCTCCAGCAGGGACTGCGACTGGACAGGCGGTGGACCCTCTACTAGAGGAGAAAGACCAAGAACCTGCTGCAGGAGCAGTTCGAAGTACGGCCGAGGCCGCGCGGCAGCTCCAGACTCAGCAGGGAAAGCACCAGCACCCTCAGCGACAGCACCAGCGCCACCCACACCTCCAGCGGCAGGACCAACAGCAGTAGGCTCAGCACCAACGCCCTCAGCAGCTCCAGCTCCAGGAGGACCCGCAGGTCCAGCAGCTCTGGGACCGGCAGCACCCGCACCCGCACCCTCGACGGTCGAAGAAGCTCCAGCTCCAGCTCCAGCAGCACCTCCAGACTCAGCAGCACGCCTCCAGCGGCGAGCGAACCACTCGCGCAGCTCCTGTGGAGAGAGGGGCTCCCGGCGAGACGCAGCAGCAGGAGAAACCCCAGGGTCAGTAGCTCCAGACGCAGCACCCCCGGGCTCAGCAGCTCCCAGCTCAGCACCCCCAGGCTCAGCAGCTCCCGACCCAGCACCCCAAGACCCAGCACCTCCAGGCACAGCACCCCCCGGCTCAGCACCCCCAGGCTCCGCACCCTCCGCATTAGCACCCTCAGGCCTAGCACCCCCAGCAGTAGCACCCCCAGGCTCAGCACCCCCACGCACAGCACCCCCAGAGTCAGCACCCCCAGGCTCAGCACCCGCAGCAGCACCAGAGTCACCAGTAACCTCGACCGGGTCAACGGCGTCTACCTGGGACACACCTGAGGGGGCAGGAACCTGAGGGGGGAGGGGGTCTACCGGGGGGGGAACCGGCAAAAGGAAGTCCGGGGGAGGGGGGAGGGAAGGAGTGCGGTATGGGAAGAGACGGTAGAAGGGGACTGACTCGTCGAACGTGACGTCCTGGGAGGACAGAACACGACGAGAGGAGGGGTGGTAAAATTGCCACCCTGGGGCGTCAGAGGGGAAGCCAAGGAAGACACAGGGAGCAGCACGAGGGGACAGCTTGTCCGCAGACAAGTCGCGGACAAACGCCCGAGATCCCCAGACACGGAACACAGACGCATCGCCAACCTTCCCCGTCCACAGCAAGGCTGGGGACATCGCAGGCCGAGAGACCCGGGGGTGAAGGTTGAGCTGATGCGCCGCGTACCTCACCGCAAACGGCCACAGAAAATGGGGGGCAGCCGCATGCATCATGGACGTACGAGCGACATCCATGACCATGCCAATGCGGCGCTCAGCAATCCCATTTTGCTGTGGTGAGTCCGGAAGCGTGAAGGTCTGGCGAATCCCCCGTGCACGATAGTAGTCCCGCAGAAGGCGAGAAGAGAACTCTCCGCCTCTGTCCGAGTGCAGACGCAGAACAGGAAAGTCCGAGCCGAAGCTCTTCCTGAGCTGGAGACGAGCCTCGCGGATCCAGTCGATCAGCACCTCAGTGACCGCACCCTTGCTGCGCAAGGGGAGGACTGTGGTGTAACGCGAGTAGTCGTCAACCACCAACAGGAAGTAGCGCTCGTGACCCTGCCCACGGACGGGGGCTGGGCCCCACACATCCATGTGAAGCGTCTGCAGGGGAGCCTCTGTCGGGGGGAAGTGGGAGGAGTGAGGAGTAGCCCGGAGGCGACCCTCGACACAGGGGACACAGGAAGGTCCTGGCCCGGAGGGGAGAGGAGGGAGAGACTGGGGAAGACCAGAGACAAGGACACGGGAAGCCATGCTCCGAAGACGGGGCAAGGAGGGGTGGCCAAGACGGTGGTGCCACAGGAGAGTCTCGTGAGACAGGAGGCGGCAAGAACAGGGGGCAGACTCAGGACCTGACCAGACGCAGGGACAGGAGGAGACTCAACGGTCAGGGTGTAGAGACTCGACCCCGGCCGACGCGAGAACGTGGCCAGGTGTCGGCGTGTGCGTGCCTCCGTGCAGTGGGTCACCCGCTAACTCGCAGGAGTGAACTGGTGAACCCCCACATCCTGCAGGTCTGCTCCACTCACCAAGTTCGTAGAGAACGAGGGAAGGTACAGACCAGACAGTGTGCCCGAAGGGGCAGCCGGACACGGGAGGACAGTGGAGAAGTGAGACAGGACAGGACCCCCAGAGGGGTCAGCAAGGGAGACCGCAACCGGCCGGCCGAGCGGCGTAAGGGTAGTGCGGTCTCGAAAGAAGGAGCGAGAAGCCCCGGAGTCAAGTGTGAAAGTGAGGGAGGACGAGGACGACGCAGTACCTGAGAGCGCAGTCTCACCAGTACCTGAGAGCACAGACGCACTGGCACCTAGAGCAGCAGCCTCACAAGCACCTAGCGCAGCAGTACCAATGCCCGGGTCGGGCTGGAAACACCGGTAACCCTCATTCTCCTCACTATAATCCACAGCATACATAGCAGCAAGGATAGCATCAAAATCAAGATCAAAGATCGCTACACCAGCCCTTAGAAGCTCATCCCAGCGAGGGATCTCACTAGCCCCAGGGAACTGCTGACGCCAAGCGTCCGTCAGGCGGCCAAAGCAGCGCTGGGTGGCGTGGGCACCCCCACACTGCTCACCCGCGCGGTCGCCGGAACGAAGAACGTAGGTGCAGGGACCAGTATCCCTCTCCCCTCTGACGCCCAGCGTACCACTCACGAAGCTGCTGAGGCGGAGGGATGTCCCGCGAGCGCTGCTGCTGCTGCCGCTGCGAGCGCTGGCCACCACCACCGCCGCTACGCTGCTGGGTACCACCCCGACCAGCTCTACCTCCTCCACCACCACCGCCTCCTCCGCTGCCGCCTCCACCGCCTCCACCTCCGCTGCCTCCACCTCCGCCGTTGCCTCCACCACCACCGCTGGCACCACCACTACTGTCTCCGCCGCTGCTGCCACCACCACCACCACCCCCGCCACTAGTCCCGCCGCCACCCCCACTCCCTCCGCCGCCACCGCCGCCACCGCCACCGCCCCCTCCAGCTCCACCCGCGCCCTTGCCCCCCTTGCCCTTGCTGGAGCGACGTCTCCCACTAGGGGTAGACACCGCGCCGACCGACTCAAGACCAAGCAGGTCGGCAGCAGCAGCAGAGGCAACAGAGGGCAGCAAGGGGGAAGGAGAGCACCCCTCAAAGATGGGGGTGCGAGGGTCACCACGAGAAGCACCTACAGCGACTATGCTCTTCTCCGCTGCGAGGAGGGCCTTCTCGAGGAGGTCGACGGTGAGGGTGGTGGGACAGACTGCGAGAAAGTGGTCCCTGACGACGCGAAGGGAGTCAGGGAGGCGCGCGACTACGTAGTAGAGAGCGATGTACATGGGGGGTGGGTTCTTAGCGCAGAACTCAGCAGGAAGGGCGGCGCGGTAGCGAGTGTCACTAGTGCGGAGGTGCGTAATGAGGTCAGCAACAGTGGGAAAGGCAGAGAGGTCAGGAAAGAGGTAGGGAAGCATGAGACGGCTCAGTGCAGCAGTGGCAGGGGAGGAGTAGCGCGCAACTACAGCGTCGTACAAGGTCTGAGCACTCTTGTACTGACTAAAGTGCGCACGCTCAGAGGTAGGGAGGTGGCGACGCACAGCAAGACGTGCAGCAGCATCGCGGGTGGCCCACTGAGAGCGGACAGTGGGATCAGCATCAGCAGCAGGAGCAGGAGAGGCGCCAGAGGTGAGGTCAAAGAGAGAAAGGTCGTCAGCCTGTCGCACTGTAAGAACAGCTGCAGGTCGTCTAACCAGACCTCAAAATCAATGGCGCAACCTTCAGCGTCAAAAGCTAGGACACTAGGGGTAGCCATGGCGACGACAGCGACGCAGTGCAAGCAGTTTGGAAAGAGCTCGCAGTGTCAGTGGGACTGTGCTCACCAGGCAGGGCGGCTCGGCTCCCGGGCGGCTCGGCAACCGGGCGGCTCGGGTGCACACCGGCTCGGCTCCCGGGCGGCTCGGCGGTTGGGCGGCTCGGGCGCAGGGCGGCTCGGCTCCCGGGCGGCTCGGCGGCAGGGTGGCTTGGGTGCAGGGCGGCTCGGCTCCCGGGCGGCTCGGCGGCAGGGCGGCTCGGGTCCCGGGCGGCTCGGCGTTGGGCGGCTCGGCTCCCGGGCGGTGCAGGGGCGGGGCCGTCAGGTGCAGCGGCGGGTCGACCGGTGCAGCGGCGGGCCGGCAGGTGCAGCGGCGGGGCCGTAGGGTGCAGCGGCGGGCCGACCAGGTGAGGCGGCGGGCCGTAGGGTGCAGCGGCAGGCCGTAGGGTGCAGCGGCGGGCCGGCAGGTGCAGCGGCGGGGCCGTCAGGTGAAGCGGCGGGCCGCTGGGTGCAGCGGCGGGCCGGCAGGTGCAGCGGCGGGCCGGCAGGTGCAGCGGCGGGGCCGTCAGGTGAGGCGGCGGGCCATAGGGTGCAGCGGCGGGCCGTAGGGTGCAGCAGCGGGCCGGCAGGGCCGCGTCAGAGCCGGCGGCGGGGCCGCGTCAGTGGAGGCGGCGGGGCCGCGTCAAGCAGGCGGCGGGGCCGCGACGAAGCGGGCGGCAGGGCCGCGTCAGAGCCGGCGGCGGGGGCCGCGTCAGTGGAGGCGGCGGGGCCGCGTCAAGAAGGCGGCGGGGCCGCGATCAGGAGAGGTGGCGGGGCCGCGTCTGAGGGACAGCAGGGCCGCGAGGGAAATGGCGACCCGAGGGGTCGCTAAAAAAAAGGCGCGCCTCGGGGCGCGCTTCGGTGGGCCCTAAAAAAACGGTCCTAAGGAAGGACCCGCTCTATACCATGTGAAACAAGTGAACAGGAATGAATGTGACTAAGTCAGAGTTGGGTACAAATATAACCCTAGAAAGCTGTACCCCATATGTGCTACCCCACTATAGCCTACAAACATGCATCAGCTATAATACTCTGACATTCAGGTACTTGAGGCTGCAGTGGTCGGTGTAGACAATCGTTTTTCTTCCTTCGAGATAACACCTCCATGCCTTAAATGCGTTGACGATGGCGAGGGCCTCTTTGTCATGGATGGGGTGATTGAGTTCTGCCCGGTGAATCTTTTTACTGAGGTATGCAATAGGTTGCAGTCCCTTCCCTTGATCCTGCATGAGTACTGCGCCCACTGCTTGATGTCAGAACATATAGCTTACTTGTTTGTGTAGGCTATAGTGGGGTATCCCATAGGGGGTACAACACAGTTAGGGTTTCCTATTTGTACTCACTTCGTTCATAGTCATTTCATTCTCGTTCAATTCTTCTCATGGAATCAGAGCAGGTCCCCTCCTAGGGACTGTTCCTAGGGCCCACCGAAGCGCGCCCCGAGGCGCGCGTTCTTTTTTTTTTTTAGCGACCCTGCGTGTCGCCCCTACCGTCGCGCTCCCGCTGCTCCCTCCTCTTACGGCCGCCCGCCCTAGTGCCCTGACGGCCACCCGCCCTAGCGCCCTGATGGCCGCCCGCCCTAGCGCCCTGACGGCCGTCCGCCCTAGCGCCCGAGCGCCACCCGCCCTAGCGCCCTGACGGCCGCCCGCCCTAGCGCCCTGACGGCCGCCCGCCCCAGCGCCCGAGCGCCGCCCGCCCTAGCGCCCGAGCGCCGCCCGCCCTAGCGCCCGAGCGCCGCCCGCCCTAGAGCCCTGACGGCCGCCCGCCCTAGCGCCCGAGCGCCGCTCGCCCTAGCACCCTGACGGCCGCCCGCCCTAGCGCCCGTGCGCCACTCGCCCGAGCGCCCTGACGGCCGGCCGCCCGCCCTAGCGCCCGAGCGCCGCCGCCCTTTCACCCTTACGGCCGCCCGCCCAAACGCCTGAGCGCCGCCCGCCGTCGCCCCAACGCCCTAGCGCCCGACGCCCGCGAGCCGCCCGTCGCAGCCACCCGTGAGCTCCCTGAGCCGCCCGCGCCGCCGTCCCTGAGCCGCCTGTGCAGCCGCCCGCAAGCCGCCAGTGAGCCGCCCGTCGCGACACCAGCGCCGCACGAGCCGCCCGTACAGCCCAGCAGCCCGAGCCGCCCGAGCCGCCCGCGCCGCCCCAGCAACCCGAGCCGCCCGAGCCGTGCCGCTGTTCCTGAGCTGTGTTCCTCTGCTGCTGCACTACCCGACTCTCCCAGCCCGGTGAGACTTTCAGCTGCTGCCATGGCCACCCCCAATGTCCTTACTTTTGACGCTGAGGGGAGGGCCATTGACTTTGCCGTCTGGATTGAAGACCTGCAGCTGTACTTACTATGTGATGCGATAGATGAGGTCTCTCTCTTTGACGTTGTCTCTGGCGCTGTCCCTGCCCCACCTGCTGATGCTGACTCTGCCGTTCGCTCCAAGTGGGCGACCCGCGATGCTGCTGCACGTCTTGCTGTGCGTCGCCACCTCCCTTCCTCTGAGCGTGCCCACTTTAGTCAGTGCAAGACCGCTCAGGCCTTGTACGACGCTGTAGTTGCACGCTACTCCTCCCCTTCCTCCGCTACCCTTAGCCGCCTCATGCTACCGTTTCTCTTCCCTGACCTCGCCTCCTTTCCCACTGTTGCTGACCTCGTTACCCACCTCCGTGCTAGTGACACCCGCTACCGCGCTGCCCTTCCTACTGAGTTCCGCGCTGCGAACCCTCCTCCCATGTACATCACTCTCTACTTTCTCGTCACCCGTCTCCCTGAGTCCCTTCGTGCCGTTAGGGACCAGTTTCTCTCTGTCTGTCCCACCACTCTCACTGTCGATCTCCTTGAGGAGTCCCTGCTAGCGGCTGAGAAGAGTATTGTCGCTGTAGGGGCCTCTCGGGGTGACCCTCGCACCCCCATCTTTGAGGGGTGTGGTCCTTCCCCCCTGCTGCCCTCTGTCGCCTCTGCCGCTGCGGCCGACCTCACTGGTTTTGAGTCGGTCGGCGCGGCGTCTGCCCCCAGCGGCAGACGCCGCTCTGGCAAGGGCAAAGGGGGCAAGGGAGCGGGTGGAGCTAGAGGGGGCGGTGGAGGAGGCGGTGGGGGTGGCGGGGGGAGTGGGGGTGGCGGTGGGGGTGGTGGCGGGAGTGGAGGTACTGGTGGCGGCGGTGGAGGCGGAGGTGGCGGCGGAGGTGGTAGCGGAGGAGGCGGTGGGAGCGGTGGGAGCGACGGTCCTGGTGGGGGAGGTGGCGGTGGAGACGGGGGTGGCGGTGGAGGCGGGGGTGGCGGTGGAGGCGGGGGTCGGAGTGGCTCGTCCCAGCGGAGCAGCTCTGGGGGTGGTCAGCGCCAGCAGCAGCAGCAGCAGCAGCAGCAGCAGCAGCAGCCGCAGCAGCAGCCACAGCAGCAGTAGCGCTCTCGCACCGTCCCCGGCCCTCAGCAGCTCCGTGAGTGGTACTTGCAGCGTCAGCGTGGTGGTGCGCTTGGTCCCTGCCCCTACGTTCTTCGCACAGGTGACCGTGCAGGGGAGAGGTGTGGAGGCGCCCACACAGCCCGCCGCTGCTTTGGCCGCCTAACCGACGCCTGGCGTCAGCAGTTTCCGGAGGCCGCTGAGATCCCCCGCTGGGGAGAGCTGTCTAGGGCTGGTGTAGCTATTTATGATCTTGATTTTGATGCTATTCTCTCTGCTATGTATGCTGTGACTGGTAGTGATGAGGATGACTGTTACCGGTGTTTCCCGCCCGACCCGGGCATTGGTACTGCCGCGTCAGGTACTAGTGAGGCTGCTGCTCTAGGTGCCAGTGCGTCTGTGCTCTCAGGTACTGGTGAGTCTGCCCTCTCAGGTACTGTGTTGGCTTCGGCTTCTCACACCTTCACCCTTGACTCTGAAGCGTCTCGCTCCTTCTTTAGGGACCGCACCACTCTCACTCCGCTGAGTCGGCCGGTTGCGGTGTCCCTGGCTGACCCCTCTGGGGGGCCTGTCCTGTCTCGCTTCTCCACTGTCCTCCCGTGTCCGGCGGCCCCCTCTGGCACCCTGACTGGTCTCTACCTCCCCTCGTTCTCGACGAACTTGGTGAGTGGTGCTGACCTCCAGGATGCGGGTGTCCACCAGTTCACCCCTGCTCGTCAGCGGGTGACCCACTGCACGGAGGCGGATACAGGTCGCCACCTGGCTACGTTTACACGTCGGCCAGGGTCGAGCCTCTACACACTGACCACTGCTTCTCCTCCAGGTGCTGAGTCTGGTAGGGTCCCTTCGTCTGGTCAGGTGTTTGCTGCAGCGTCCAGGTCTGGTCCTGAGTCTGCCCCCTGCTCGTGTCGTCGTCTGTCTCACGAGACCCTCCTCTGGCACCACCGCCTTGGCCACCCCTCTCTGCTTCGGCTCAGAGGCATGGCCTCGCGAGTCCTTGTGTCTGGTCTTCCCCGGTCTCTCCCTCCCCTTCCTCCGGGCCCTGGCCCCACCTGTGTCCCCTGTGTCGAGGGGCGCCAGCGTGCTGCCCCTCACTCCTCCCAGTTTCCTCCGACAGAGGCCCCGTTGCAGACGCTTCACATGGACGTGTGGGGCCCAGCCCGCGTCCGTGGACAGGGTCAGGAGCGCTACTTCCTGCTGGTGGTTGACGACTACTCGCGTTACACCACAGTCTTCCCCTTGCGCAGCAAGGGTGAGGTCACTAAGGTGTTGATCGACTGGATCCGCGCAGCTCGTCTCCAGCTTCGGAGGAGCTTTGGCTCTGACTTCCCTGTTTTACGTCTGCACTCGGACAGAGGCGGAGAGTTCTCCTCTGGCCTCCTGAGTGCCTACTGTCGTGCGCGAGGCATCCGTCAGACCTTCACGCTTCCGGACTCACCACAGCAGAATGGGATTGCTGAGCGCCGCATTGGCATGGTCATGGACGTCGCTCGTACGTCCATGATGCATGCGGCTGCTCCCCATTTTTTGTGGCCGTTTGCGGTCAGTTACGCTGCGCACCAGATCAACCTCCACCCCAGGGTCTCTCGACCGGAGACCTCCCCAGCCCTGCTGTGGACGGGGAAGGTTAGCGATGCGTCGGCGTTCCGGGTCTGGGGATCTCGGGCGTTTGTTCGCGACCTGTCTGCGGACAAGCTGTCCCCTCGTGCTTCTCCCTGCGTCTTCCTGGGGTTCCCCCCCGACGCCCCTGGGTGGCAGTTTTACCACCCCACCTCTCGACGTGTTCTGTCCTCCCAGGACGTCACGTTCGACGAGTCGGTACCCTACTACCGCCTCTTCCCCTACCGCACTCCGTCCCTCCCCCCACCCCCGCTCTTCTTGGTACCAGGTCCCCCCCCGGTAGTCCCCCTCCCCCCTCAGGGTCCTGCCCCTTCAGGTGTGTCCCAGGTAGACGCGGTCGAGCCTGTCGAGGTCACTGGTGACTCTGGTGCTGCTGCGGGAGCTGAGCCTGGGGGTGCGGAGTCTGGGGGTGCTGAGCCTGGAGGTGCCGAGTCTGGGGGTGCTGAGCCTGGGGGTGCTGAGCCTGGGGGTGCTGTGCCTGGGGGTGCTGAGCCTGGAGGTGCCGAGTCTGGGAGTGCTGTGCCTGGGGGTGGTGAGCCTGGGGGTGCTGCGCCTGGGGGTGCTGTGCCTGAGGTTGCTGAGCCTGGGGGTGCTGTGCCTGGGGGTGCTGTGTCTAGGGGTTCTGAGCCTGGAGGTGCTGTGCCTGGGGGTGCTTCGTCTCGCCGGGAGCCACTCTCCCCACAGGAGCTGCGTGAGTGGTTTGCCAGGCGCTGGAGGCGTGCTGCTGGTGCGGGTGGTTCTTCGGCTGCAGAGGGTACTGCTGCCGCGCATCCCGCCGGTGCTCGTACTGTGGGTGCTGGAGCTGCTGGGTCTGAGGGTTCTCCTGGAGCTGGTCCTGCTGAGGGTGTTGGCGCTGAGCCTGCCGTTGGCGGTCCGACTGACAGTGCTCCTGGTGCTGCGGCTGGGGGTTCTGGAGCTTCTGGTGGTGCTGCTGGAGGTGCTGCTGGAGTGGGTGCTCCTGCCGGGGCTGCTGGTGCTGTTCCTGCTGTTTCCAGCGTCGCCGCGCGGCCCCGACCGTACTTCGTTCCGCTCCTGCAGCAGGTTCTTGGTCTTACACCTCCTCCTCCTCCCTTAGAGGGTCCACAGCCTGTCCGGTCACAGCCACAGCTACAGCCTGCCTCCCCTTTGCCTGCTCCTTCTCCCTACGCTGGTCCGACTGGAGGTCTTACTGAGCGTCGTGAGCCTGCGTCTCGTCCTGTGTCGCCTGTTCGTACTGAGCGCGCTAGTGGTCGCGGGTCGCGTCAGCGTCCTCCTCCTGTCCCTGGCACGCACCGGATGTCACTGCGTCCGTCCACTGCTCCTCTGCGTGCCCCTTTGCCTTCTCCTCCTGCTTCCTCTCTTCCTGCTCTTGCCGACCCTGAGTCGGACTCTCTTCGTGCTGCCAGTCCTACTGTCACGCGTCTCCTGGCTACTGCTGTCACTGACCCCTCCTTCGAGTCGTCTGCTGCGTCTGCCCTTGTCACTGAGCTTGTCGACTTTGCTGCGCGCTGCCAGTCTTGTTGCTGAGTCTGAGTTTGTCTGTCCTCCGTCCGTCGGGGGTGAGTGTGCCCTTGGCACGGACGTCCTTGAGGACAGGCAGGAGGAGTTCCAGTGTCTGGCCGCCGCTTCACCTCGTCTCGCGTCTGTACTGCTAGCCCCTGAGGGAGACCCGGATGCACCAGACATCCCGACTCCGCGCTCTTACGCGGAGGCGATAGAGGGTCCCCACTCCTCTCAGTGGCAGGCAGCTATGGATGCAGAGATGGCTTCCTGGAAGTCCACAGGCACCTACGTTGACGCGGTTCCCCCTCCTGGGGCGAACATCGTCAGTGGCATGTGGATTTTCAGGGTGAAGCGGCCGCCGGGTTCTCCGCCTGTCTTCAAGGCGCGTTACGTGGCTCGTGGCTTCAGTCAGCGGCAGGGGGTTGACTACTTTCAGACCTTCTCCCCCACCCCGAAGATGACCACTCTTCGGGTTCTGCTGCACGTTGCTGCTCACCGTGACTACGAGCTGCACTCTCTCGACTTCAGCACAGCTTTCTTACAGGGCAGCCTGCACGAGGAGATCTGGCTGCGTCGCCCACGTGGCTTCACTGGGTCTTTCCCTCCTGGTACCCAGTGGAGTCTCCGGCGTCCAGTCTACGGTCTCCGCCAGGCACCACGTGAGTGGCACGACACACTGAGGACTACGCTCGCGGCACTTGGGTTTGCTCCTTCCACTGCGGACCCGTCGCTGTTTCTGCGCACCGACACCTCTCTGCCGCCGTTCTACATCCTCGTGTACGTCGACGACTTGGTCTTTGCCACAGTTGACACTGCTGGACTCGCCTACGTGAAGTCCGAGCTGCAGAAGAGACACACGTGCACTGACCTGGGTGAACTGCGCAGCTACCTTGGCTTGCAGATCACCCGGGACAGAGCACGCCGCACCATTACCCTGACTCAGTCACACATGGTGCAGCAGGTCCTTCAGCGCTTCGGCTTCACGTACTCCTCGCCTCAGGCCACTCCTCTGCCTACTCGCCACTCGCTCTCAGCTCTGCCTTCGGATGAGTCCGTAGAGTCGAGTGGCCCGTTTGCAGAGCTTGTTGGCTGCCTCATGTACCTGATGACCTGCACACGACCTGACCTCGCATACCCTCTTAGCATTCTCACACGCTTTGTTGCTCCTGGGAGACACCGACCAGAGCACATGGCTGCAGCGAAGAGGGTGTTGCGCTACTTGTGCAGTACGTCGGGCATGGGGCTAGTGCTTGGAGGGCGCAGTCCAGTGGTCCTCACTGGGCACGCAGACACTTCTTGGGCTGACGACCAGGCTACGCAGCGGTCGTCACAGGGTTACACCTTCAGCCTTGGTTCCGGCTCTGTCTCGTGGCTGAGATCTACGCTGGGGCTATGGCTGCACAGGAGTTACGCTGGCTCACCTACCTGCTGACTGACCTTGGAGAGCCGCCTCGTTCTCCTCCAGTCCTGTACGTAGACAACAAGGCCATGCTGGCCTTGTGTCGAGAGCAGCGACTGGAGCACAGAACGAAGCACATTGCTCTTCGCTACTTTCTTGCTCGTGAGCTACAGCAGCGTGGACAGCTGCGACTTGCGTACGTGGCCTCTGAGGCCAACACTGCTGATGTCTTCACCAAGGCACTTGCGCCTTGTGATCATCAGCGTTGCTGCACGCAGTTGGGTCTTGTGCCTGTCTTGCCTCACTTGCTCTCCTCTTGACCTTGCTTGTACCTTCGCATATATATACTCTTGCTCTTGCTTGCTTGACTCTTGTATACCTCTATATATGATCTTGCATGTGAACTGGCCTTGTGGCCTTTGAACTTGTGCTCGGAATGCGTGGTGACTTTGTGATCCACCCTGAGCTTTGCTTTGCTTTGCTTGACTGGTCTTGTGACCCCTTGTTCTCCCCCACTTTGCCTATGGGGGTGCGTCAGAACATATAGCTTACTTGTTTGTGTAGGCTATAGTGGGGTATCCCATAGGGGGTACAACACAATTAGGGTTTCCTATTTGTACTCACTTCGTTCATAGTCATTTCATTCTCGTTCAATTCTTCTCACTTGATCGCTAGCATCGGCCTCGATGACATAGTCAAGTTCAGTATCTGGCAGGATAAGGACAGGTGCGGACGTGAGTGCGGTTTTAAGTTGTTCCACGCCTTCCTGGTGCTTCGCCTCCCATTGATATGGTGTATTCTTCTTCAACAGGTTCGTTAATGGTGCGGCAATCTTGTCGTAGTTCGGTACAAACCGGTTGTAGTAGTTGGCGAATCCAAGGAACTGTTGTAACTCCTTCACGTTCTCAGGGGTCTTCCACGTTCGCACTGCTTCGATCTTCTTAGGATCCACGTGAACTCCTTGAGCGCTCACCATATGTCCAAGGAACTGGAATTTTTTCAACGCAAACTCGCTCTTGGATAGTTTCACGTAGAAGCGTTCTCGTCGAAGAATTTCAAACACCCGTCGCAGATGCTCAACGTGCTTCTTCATGTCTTTCGAGTAGATCAGGATATCGTCCAAATATACCACCACGCACTCGTCCAGAAGGGGCCGAAGGATGTGGTTCATTTCCGCCTGAAATGTGGCTGGTGCGTTAGTGAGTCCGAATGGCATCACGAGATACTCGTATGACCCGTACCGAGTTCAAAAAGCGGTCTTGTGGAAAGAGTTGTCCGCCATACGAATTCGCTAGTATCCCGATCTGAGGTCGAGCTTGGAGAATACCGTAGCACCGCGAAGCTGATCGAGTAAATCGTTGATCCGTGGTATCGGGTATTTATTTTTTACAGTCTGCTTGTTCAAGGCTCGGTAGTCGATGCACATTCGCATACTTCCGTCTGGCTTCGGAGTGAAGAGAACTGGAGCTCCGTACGGCGGAGTCGAAGGTCGAATCAGCCCTTTCTCCAGGAGATACTCTATTTGTTTTTCATATCGGCTAGCTCTGTCGGGCTCAGCCGATATGGTGCTCGGAACGTTGGCTTGGACCCCGGCTCTTCTACGATCTCGTGTTGATGTGTTCGGTATGGCGGTAGTTGATCAGGTAAATCGTCGGGGAGAACGTCCTGGAACTCTTCAAGAATTTTCTTGACTGCTGGAGGAAGTTCCTGGGTTTGCTTCTCTCCGTTGTCTGCTTCGTTGACTATTGCCATGAATCCCGCCGTGGTCCGTTTGACGTCCTTTTCAAAGCGTGCGAGTGTCTCTACTGGAATATTTCCCGTGTCGTCCCATTTGGGAAGGCTGATTTTCCTCCCGTTGTTGTTGATGTTGGCCGTCTGGTTAACCCAGTTGATCTCAGGGTTGAACTATTTAAGAAAGTCTCTCCTGAAGATTACGTCGAGTCCTTTGATATTTGTGACGGGGAGAGCAGGCTTCCATCGAAGGGGTCCAATCTGGAGTAGCAATCGTGTTTCCCCGTAGATAGGTAGCTTACTACCATCCACCATCGTTGCAGAGATGCTTGAGGACTTGATGTCACCTCCGAGTCGATCAATTGCCTTTTTGTCATAGACGCTGTGCGACGCCCCGCTGTCCACGAGTGCTTGGAGGCGCTGTCCGTTGCAGATCACCTCGAGCAGGAGTGGTGAGCGTTGCTCGGAGTACCCAGAAATAGTCTCATTAATAGGATCATAGGGTACATCCCAATATTCAGTACACACCGTGGTTCCACTGTTTTATCCTGGACAACTATCTTGCCTGGGCTGCGTGGAGAAAAGCTCCTCTCCAACGCCAGGAGTAGAGGTAGTAACCGTACAGGTTGACCCTGAGGGGGTGGATCCGATCGACGCCTGCGATCCACTGGATGCATCCTGGAGGGGTTTTCGGAGTTTCCGCAGCTTCTTTTGAACTCCCAGCTGCCTCTTCAGCTGCTTCAGCTCCATAGACTTCTTCCCTGGGGAGTGGAGAGTCGTCTTGGGCTGGTTCCGGGAGAGGACGTTGACGCCATGAAAAGGTCTACTCCTTTCCACACTCCTTAATTTTTTCCCCAGCTCCGTAGGCACCGGTACCACTTCTTCAATCGTCTGCTTCCTCAGGAGTTCTTCCCGGAATTTGTTTATGGCCCCGGACCCGCAAAAATTGCCAGTCTTCATTAAAGCATCTTTGAAAGATATCTTTAACGAATTCTGTTTTTTTTCCGGGGTCGAATTGGAGAGTTCCCGTCTTGGTCGAGTCTGTTTTCGCGGAGGTTTTCTTTTTCTCGGCGAATTCCTCTGACAAATTTCGGTCAAGGGGCTTGGGATTTCGCCCTTGATTCTTCAAATCTCGCGCCCAATGCTGTTCCTCAATTTCGATTCGGTCCAGATCGCGCTGACGCTTTCGGATCTGCTTTTCCTCGCCAGCCCGATCCGCAATCACTGTCGAGATCCGTTTTTTGATTTTTTGTCTTTAGTTTTGCCTCTCCCACGAGCTCGAAATGCCGCACGTGCTGATTTCATGTGAATCCAGTCGACAATCCGATGTCCGTTTCCGCCGCAAAATTCGCAAAGTGTTTTGTTTTTTGCAGGTCGTGAACTCGCGTCGAATTTGTCGACTTCCATGGGGTCGGCGAACGTGGTTGAAGCTGAGCGATCCCCTTGTCGTGATCCGACGACGTGGGGCCGTCGTGTTCTAGAGTTGACCAAGTCAGAACGCTCCGCGGCCGATACAATTTCGCTGTAGCTGCTGCAATTCGCTGCTGCAACCTGGCGCCGAATGTCGGTTTTCAGCCCCGCGATGTAGGACTGAATTTTTACGCCCTCGGTAATGTCGGGAATCTGATTATAAAATTCCTCCACCTGCTGCGTGTATTGCGCGACACTCCCGAATTGCCTATGGTGATGTAATTTTTCGCGCGCAATATAAGTGGAATTAATCGGCTCAAAACGTTTGAGAAGGTCTGCCCGGAACTGCTACCACGTGGCTTCGCCCTGGAAAATGCTATTGTTGCTTCCGAGCCACTCGAGAGCTGGACCGCGCATCAACGTTGTCGCGAGACGAATTTTCTCGCTGTCGTACTCCGTCGTCGACCATCCGATCGCCGCGAAATAAATTTCCATCGTCGCGAGCCACCGCCTGACGTCGGATTTTCGATCGCTAGGGTCGAACGATTCCGGCGAGCGTAGTTTCGGAACCTCGAACTGACGCTGCGACTGCTGCGAAGTCGTCGAAGCAGGAATGTTCATGCGAGAGGAGCTGCGTAACGCGCTGCAGTTCGTTTCGCATCTGCTCGTTCTCCAATCGCGACCGTTCAGTCGTCGCTCGCATCTCCACTTCCATCTTGGCGATTTGCGCGAAGAGCTGCTGCATAACGTCGTTGGTCGCCGGCGAACCCATCCTGTTCAAAAACCACGCGAGGGGGTTAATTCAAAAAGCGCGGATCTGGTGCTTACCAGAAATCGGCGTCGAATTGGTCGCCCCCGGCGGTTTTTCGAGGCCATTTTTTCCGCGACCGCTGCTTAGCCGAGAGTCGTCGTGTTAGAACGGCTCTGATGACAAGTGTCACAGGATCGAATTCTCAATCAAAACTTGTCACTAAAACTGAATACAAGGCCTATTTATACTCGGAAAGTACAAGGATAAACGAGATAAAACGAACATTCGGGAACACGCCCTTCCCGATACTACAATCACAAGTGCGCACAAGCACGCAAGGCTATTGGCACTTGGGATTTCGCCCAGATTACACCGTATACACTACTATCGGCGCTGTCGGTGCCGTATAATAGGTATGTCGGTGGGAAAAGTAGGAAATAAGAGAAATAAATAGAAGGCTCTAGAAAATAGAATAGTAGGCCGATTGAGATGAGATAAAGACCAAAATAAAGAGGAGAAAAGGGAGAATAGGATAACAGAAAAATATAATAGTGAGGAAGTATTATAACGGGGACGTCCTCTCACATCAACAAAGGCACATGGGAGCTGGTCGAACTCCCACCCGGGGTGAACATCATAGGGTTATTGACTGGTGGGTGTTGACGACGAAGTACCGAATCGACGAAACTGTTGAGCGCGAGAAGGCAAGGCTGGTCGTGAAGGGCTTCACGCAGGTTTATGGCGCCGACTACGACAAGACGTATTCCCTGATAAGCAGCTACGTCACGCTGAGGATCTTCCTCAGCATCGTCGCCGTCCTCAACCTCAACCTGATGCAGCTCGACATGAAGAACGCCTTCCTGCAGAGCAAGCTTGACCGGGTGCTGTACATGTACCAGCCAGACTACTTCAATGACGGGACCGGCCAGGTGTGTAAGCTGCTGAAGAGTCTTTACGGGCTGAAGTAGTCGCTGCTGCTGTGGTACAAGGCGCTCAAGGACGTGCTGGTAGGCGCTGGGAGGACAAAGAGCCAAGTGGACGAGGCTCTGTACTTTAAGGTCGGCGACGACCTGCTGGGTGCTGGTCTACGTTGACGACCTGCTTGCTACTAGCAGTAGCGCCGAGATGCTGAACGAGCTGAACGAGCTACTGGAGGCCGCCTTTGAGCTGCGTGAGATCTCGCCAGTGCAGAAATACCTCGGGCTGGAGATTGTCCACGACAGGCCGGCGGGGAAGCTGTGGTTGCATCAGCAGGGCTACGCCGACAAGCTACATAGGCGGTTCACAACAAGGAGCAGACCGGGCGCACCCCGAAGAAGCCGGTCTCGGTCGAGGCCTACGCCGAGCTGACATTCGATGACGTGGAGGCCCAGGAGCGCCAAGAGAAGGAGTACCGGCAGATGGTCGGCTCGCTACAGTTCGCGACGACGACGACGAGGCCGGACATCGCCTTTGCTTGCAGCAAGCTAGGGAGCGGCCTCACAGTAAAGAGCGACTAGCGTCGGAGCGAGGTCGACTGCTGCCTCGCCTACCTCGCCAACACCTGTGACACTGCCTTAGAGTTCGGCAGTGGACCAGAGTCGCTGGAGCTGGTCGGCTACGTGGACGTCGACGGCGCTAGTGACAAGCAGAAGAGGACGAGCACGGGAGGCTACGTGTACATCTGCGGAGGGGCCGCAGTCTCTTGGTTGAGCCAGCGCATCAAGTGCACAACGCTGTCGTCGACCGAGTCGTAGTACGTGGCGGCCACTGAAGCCGGCAAGGAGGGACGCCAACTTCGCTAGAGCGCGGTCGACCAAGTCGTGCTGGCACGCGGTCGACAGTGCTGCGCTGGAAGTCGACCAGCAGCTTTACTAGGTGTGATATAGCCTTGCATGCCAACTTTTTTGCAATCATTCTGAATCCTTGCTCTCAACTTTTGCTAGTGAAACTCTTGCGGTTTTGCTCCGTGAATGCACAAGTGCTAGAGAACAACCAAGGAACGAACGCAGAGATCACACGAGCACCCGTGCCTAGCCCGTAGTCTAGCTCCCGTTGCTGAAGTTATCTCCGCACGGTTTAACCGAGAGGTTCGTGAAGACTCTCAAGCGGTGGCTGAGGGCGTAGAGGGAACGGTTCAAACGGGACTGGGACGCATGACTGCCGGCGCTGAAGGATCTGTCACCATATTACCTCCTCCTGGGAAGAGAGCCGTTGCTGCCAGTTGACGCACCAAAGAGACTGACAAGGTCAGTGAGGGTGGAGAAGTAGGAAGACTGGGTGGGGCTGGCAGAGGTGAGAGCCAGGTACCTCAAGGATTTGCTACCCGCAGCACTGGAGAACTTGCACGTGGCCCAGTTTCGAGATGCTCAGAAGTACAAAAAGCGAGGAGAGATTCAAGACGGGAGGAAGGAGAAAGCCCTAGGGGCAGGGGAAGAGGTGTACCTGAAACAGGACAAGCAAGACATGATGGGTATAGGACTGAGCAACGAGCACCGGAAATTGAAGGAAGTGAGAGAGTCGGGGGTGGTGGTGCTGGTCAGCGATAAGGGGCAGCGGAGGACCAATCACTATACTAACGTAGCTCGGGCTAGAGCCCGACCAGAGAGACTGGGGAAACTGCAGCCACACGGGCAAGAGATCCAGCGTCAGCCGGCAGGGGCTCAAAAGCAGCCGCAGAGGGGGCAAGAGGATGGAGTGGCTGGAAACAAGGGGAAGATGAACAGGGAGCTGAGAAGTCTGCAAGAGCTAGGGTGAAGCCAGGGAGAGGAAAAGGAGGAGCAAGACAAGGAAGGATAATGAAGAGTAAGATTCCAACAGCTGTCACGGTTTTAATCTTTGCGTAGGTGAACTAGATATAAACTTGTGACTTGAAGGATAATACGAAAGCACAGTAGAAAGGATAACAATAGCTCGGCGGGAGGCCGAAGCGAACAAAGTCTAAATTGAGATTCGGTGGGCAAAATGGTACCGTTAAGGCAACGGTAACCAGCAGTAGATACTTAAGCAAGTAGACAGGGTAGGAGCCGTGCTTGCGTGTTTGTTTTCACACTTATGCTTAAACTTCCTTACACCTCTGGGGGTAACTAAGCAGGAGGAGCCAACCATTGCAAGCACTCAATCTTGTGGATTTGTTTAGAGATCTAGTCAGCCGAGCTAGGGTTTGTATTCCTTTTTTTTTTTTGTAGGTGAAATATGCACTATACACGTACAATGCAAAAACACCACGGTCGTAACCCGAGGGTTTGTGTTCCAATATTGGCTTGCTGACTGTGAGATTATTAGTGGAGGGAGTGGCTGGAAACAAGGGGAAGATGAATAGGGAGCCGAGAAGTTGGCAAGAGCCGGGGTCAAGCCAGAGAGAGGAAGAGGAAGGAGCAAGACAAGCAAGGATATTGAAGTGTAAGATTCCGACATAGTCGCAACGGCGTATACGGTGGCGTTCTCGATCGGCCCCCGAGGATGATGTCCGTAGTAGGACCCTGGTCTCGGTCGGCGCAAAATGTCGATTTTCTTGGCGAGCGCTAGGATTTTGTTGAAATTCGATAGCCCGCGAAGTAGGACCTCCTGCAAAATGTCCGGCTTCAGCCCTCCGACGTAACGGTCCACCAGCTCCGCCTCGTGCATGTAGCTGATCTGCTTGCAGAGAGCGAGAAAACCGCTGGTGTAGTCTTGAATCGATCCGAGCTACCGCCAAGTGCGCTGTTTGTGATGCGCCGAACTAGAAACCGCAATCGGCTCGAAGTGCACCCAAAGCCCCGCGCACCACGCATCCCACGTGCTGTACTGGACTGTCTCGCAGAATGAACTCCATGTAGTGGCCAGGCCCGAGGGCTCTTCCTCGTGCGACGATGTCTTGTAGGCGTGCAGCGAGGTAACGATCACTTGCCACCTGTCCATGGTGGGGCCCCGTAGCAACAAAACCGCGTATCTGATCTTCGCTGCGTCCGCGATGACGTAATTGGCGTAAAAAACCACGTTTATCATGAAAGTCCACGATTGGACGTTTTTTTGTTAAAGCTGATTCTGATGTGTAGAAACCTGCAGAAACTGCCAACATTTCGGTTTGAAGGCAGCTCTGAACTGTATCGAGTCTTTGGCTGAAATCTGATTGGTGGCGGAACTTCCGAAGCATTTCGCGAAGCCTCTGATCCATCACCGACATTCCCCCTGGCTGCTGCTTGTGTGCAAAGTGCTGGGGCGGCAGAAACTCGATTCTCCAACAGCCCCCCTCGCACCAGACCCGAAGCACACATACGCCCTGGCTTATACTCCTCTCATATCTCCTTAGCATACACTCCATGCTGCTGCCCATGTCTCTTCTCCTCACACTCCTCATTCTCCTCAAACTGCTGCACTGCTTCATGAAGAGTCATGCGACGTGCTCTTGCCTTGCACATGTTGCCTAATCATAAAATCTGCCGCTTGATCGAAGGAACAGCAAAAGTTGACGGCAAGAATTCCCTTCTCTAGTTTCTCACGGATAAAATGGTACTGCACCTCGATGTGTTTTGTACGCCCATGATGAACCGGGTTCTTGGAAAGGGCGATTGCTGAAGTGTTGTCCATGTAGAGCGGAGTCAGTTGAGTTTGAGGCTGCCTCAAATCCTCCAAGAGTCCACGTAACCAGATTGCCTCCCTTGCTCCTTCGGTCATTGCCATGTACTCGCTTCGGTTGTAGAAAGCGCCACACAAATTTGCTAGCGTGATTGCCAAGAAACAGCGGCACCGCACATGAAGAAGATTTAGCCGCCGGTGGACTTGCATGTGCTCAATTTTCTCGCCCAATCTGCATCGGTGAAGCCTTCGAGGGAGCATGCATGTGGGCAGGCTTGGAAGAGAAGACCAAGATTAGAAATATCTTTGAGATACCTAAGAGCTCGTTTGGCTGCATGCATATGGATGGGTGATGGAGCACTCATGTGTTGAGCTAGCTTAGATACCATGAATGCTAAGTCAGGCCTTGTACATAGGGCTGCATACATGAGACACCCAACCTGACTTAGGTAGAGAGCTAGGTCTTGTGGGGATACCCTGGGTGAATCCTCACCATGATGCTCACTCTCTTCAAGACACAACTCATCAATACATGTGATGTCAAGGCTTGACTCTCTCTCTTACATGTGAAGACAAAGGGACAAAGTTGGAAGGAAGCGGGGTAGGTGATGGCTTGCTATCATCAAGACCAAACCTCTTAAGGACCTTTTGGATGTACCTTTGCTGAAATAGGAAGATGAACCGTGACTTATGATCTCTCACAATGTTCATACCAAGATAATGACTCGGCTCACCAAGATCGGTCATCGTGAATGCACTCATGAGAATACCTTTCACCTTGTTGAGGAAATCAAGAGAACATGAGACTAGGAGGAGGTCATCAACATATACCAAGAGCCAAATGTACTCCCCCTCACTTGTGTGTATGAAGTACAAAGCGTTGTCTCTTATGGACCTTGTGAAACCATGCTTGAAGAGTACCTTCTCAAGAGCATGATACCATACCCGTGGCGACTATTTGAGACCATAAAGGGACTTTACCGAGCAACAAACTTGACCCGTAGCGTCATCATAACCTTCAGGTTGTGCCATGTATAGCTCTTTTTTCAAGACACCATAGAGAAATGCGTTCTTGACATCCATTTTGATGAATAAGAAGGCCAAGATATGAGGCTATGGTGAGGAGGACTCGTACCGTGGTGTAGTTCGCTACCGCGGCAAAGGTTTCGGTGAAGTCAAGACCTGGAATTTGGGAATTACCTTTTGCCACTAACCTTGCCTTGTACCTATCAAGGCTACCATCACCTTTTACCTTAATCGTGTACACCCATTTGACACCAATTACCATCTTCCCTCGAGGTGGCTCAACAAGACGCCATGTACCTCTCTTCATGAGACTCTCAATCTCTTCTTCCTCGGCCTTCAACCAATGCTCTCTCTCGGGACTTGCCACAGCCTCACGACGACTCAATGGCTCTCGTGGAAGGTGTGACGCTGCCATGCATATTGCCTCTACCTTCTTGTGAATGCATTCCTTGCTCTCCTCACATGTGCACCTTGATGACATGTCAACCATGAATGTGAAGGGCTTTTTTACCTTGCGGACTCGTTTACTCCTCACTTGGGTGAGACACATCAGTGGTAGGGTTCGGTCTTACAGTGTTTGGATGCGATGATACGGTCATTTGCGGCTGAGACAATAGTTGCGACATCGGCTGCGACGGCGGCACGGCTGCATGATCTTCTCCCGGTGTGGAACTCTCTCGATTATCGGTGTTGACTTGAGGGATAGGTGTGGTGACTCGTAGCGGTGAAGCTGAAATGTTCGTCAGCATAGTTGTTTGTGAAGAAGCTCTTGGTGGGGATCTTGAAACTAGAAGCTTGGGAATCGATGATGACACTGCGTTGTCGAGAGGTGGTGATGATTGGGGCTGATTGGTGTTGTTTCTCAGTGTTGCAGATGGCATTAACTGAGGACGGCTGATTTCGGGACGTGGTGGTGAAGTTGAGAAAGGTCTTGGGTGAAGAAGTTGGCTGCTGGAGTTGGTTTTGGTGGTGACTCGCTGAAGTGATCCTCGTGCTATGAGCTGGCTTGAAGTTTGAACCTGAAGTGATAAATGTGTGGTATGAGAATGAGGTATTGCGGTGATGGTTGACTTGTTGCTAGGAAGAATCGTAGATGGTGTTGATGTAGGTACTTGGGGTCTTGTAGCTGTTGGTTGCTGCTGCATTGGATGGTGGTGAGCTTTCGTAGTTGCCTCTGAACTGACAACTGGTGATGGGATCATGGGATTGATGGCGTAGTGGTGGGCTGATCTGGTTGACGTTGAACTTGTGAGGTTGGTGTTGAAATAGCTGGCTGCTTCATGAAGGTTGGCTGCTGCTCCTTTGGCAGTGATGGAATGGTGACTTCCCGAGGTGAATGGTTTTCATTTGATGGCTGAACTTCATCTCCACTTGGTTGAGTAGCTGCTGGTGGCACGGCTGGTCTCGTTGGCGACGGCTTGAGGGAGATCGATGATGGGTCCGCTATGGTCAGAATCGGTTTCATCTTCTTCCTCTTATGTTGTTTCCTCAGGTGCTCTTGCTGGTTCCTGTTGGATGAAGGGTGGTAGAGAGGAGGAAGCGGAAAACTTGTGCTAATCTGCAAGGGACATGTCTTCATAGAAGACCACATCCCTTGAAACCACTTCTCGCTTGGTGATGGGATCCCAAAGGATCCATCCCTTGCTCTCGTTGCTCATGCCGATGAAGAGGGCCCAATGAGCTTTGCTGTTCAGCTTAAGTCTCTTTTCATCTGGAACACGGTAATGGGCCATGGAACCAAAAACACGAAGCATAGACATATCTGGTTTGACTCCAAACAAAGCCTCATATTGCGTTACACCATCCGGTAGGGGCCTTGTGGGTCTCCTGTTGCGAACATAAATTGCCATAGTGATTGCCTCACCCCAGGAGAGCTTGTCGAGGCCTTTAAACTGAAAAAAAGTGGTAGCTATAGCTTGAATAGTGCGATGAAACCTCTCTGCCACTCCATTTATCTGAGGACTAAAGGGACAAGGACAAGTGAACTGTTGTTTGATGCCCAATGCCAACAACTCCCCCTGAAATGCTTTCCCCATGTACTCACCACCTCGGTCCAACCTCAAGGTGAGTAATTTCTTCCCTGACTCTCTCTCAACAAGTGCTAGCCATTGCTTGAAACACTTGTGAACTTCATCCTTGGTGTTGATGAAAAAGGACCACGACAAATGACTCTTGTCATCAATGAATGACACCAAATATCTCTTACCGTTTCGAGTAGGGTCTTGCATGGGGCCAAAAACATCAGTGTGGACCAACTTTAGGAGGTCCCTTGACCGAGACTTATAAAGGAAAAATGGCTTTCTAGCTAGTTTACCTTTGACACAAGATGGACATGGAACGGAAGAAAGGGACTTCACTGCACTTTCACTCAAACTCAATCCTTCCACGCTCTTGTGATTTACCAACTCTTTCAATGCTTGCATTCCCAAGTGCCCCAAGCATGCATGCCATACATCAGCTTGGGAGATACTCCCTTTGTTGCTGACTTGACCGGTTGAAACAGCGGGAAGCGACACAACGTCGTTCTTCGTGTTGCTAGAGCCGCGCTTAATCTCCAACTTCATCTTGTAGAGCCGCCCGTGTTGTATGCACTTGAGTATGCGTGCATGTCATCCTAACGTCCTGCTGTGTGCTTGTGCAATTCATGCTTGCGTCATTTGCATGAGCATAAATCATTATGCATGGCTGTTGGATTTTATCACCTCTGTGTTTTTCTCCTAGTCTAAATGCTTGATCGCGCAGGAGAAATCCAGAGCTTTCCAACGATACCAAGATCGTCTTATTCCAACCAAGATCGCCCAAGTTACAAGATTTCCAAGATTTGGGAATTCTATCTTGATTTGGGATATTAACTAAATTGGGCGATTATTGGGACATGACTATTAAGAGATCTTTGGTTGGGTGGTTAGGAAGACAACTTTGACTTTTGGATTGGGGTGGCTAGAAGTTTCTAGCATGTGTTGCAAATGTTGCAACACCTAGGCAAAATCCAATTGGATTGGATTTCGCATGTGACACCACAAGGAATTTATTATGAGGGTTGCATATTTGATGCTAGGAAGGTTCCCACCATCCTTCCCAAGAATTTGGAGAGCCTTCCCTCATAAGGTTCTCTTGAAACCCCCAACTCCTTATTCTATGCCTAATGTTTGTTCTTCATCCATCCTTTCTAGTGAAAGCAGCAGCTATACGTTTTTTATTCATTCTCACTCTTTAGACCATGAAATCACGTGATTCAACTTGCTAATGGTAGCTAAGACTGGCTTGCGCAATTCTACCAAGCGGATTTGCGTTTAGTTGAGATTTGAGTTCGTCGTAAGTCTTCAAAGTGACCGGATCCTAAACAACAAGTGGTATCAGAGCTGGTGATTGACTTTGAAGTGACGAATCGTCATCGATTCTCAACCAATTTGACAAGTGAGACCATTTTATTGTAGCTCTGCTCAGGATCTTTCGATTGGTGGTCGAATCGAATCCTCATTCAAAGTCTAATGACAGCGACAGCGTTTTCGTAAAAGCGAAGTTTCTGGCAGAATTCTGTCCAAACGTTTTCTTCAAGATTCCACCGGGCCTAAGGCCTTGTGATGGCTGAGACGGACTCCAGAGGTGCTAATGATGGAATGGCTGGGAGTGGAGAGGCTGGAGAGCAAGGGAGAGTACTTGGTGGTGGAGTGGGTACTCACCAACCAACTACCCCTGTGTTACCATCTTCCACTACACCATCTTCTATATCTGTGGATCCTATGAAAGTCTTCTCTATTGAGAAGTTCATGGGGGAGGATTATGAGCACTGGAGCTTCCGTATGAGGCTCATGTTTACCCAATACAAGTTATTGGATGTGGTGGAAGGAAAGGAAAAGATGCCAGAGGCCATGGACTTGTAAGGAGCATGGGTAAAGCGCTCATTTGATGCGTACATGCTCATGGTCCAAGCGGTTGGTGGACGCCAACTTGACCATATCAAAGGCCTATTGGGTGATCCCGAGTGTGGACCCAAGGCATGGAGGAAACTCCTTGATGTGCACTCACCAACAAATGCTACAAACATTCTACTACTTGCGCAGCGATTGCGCGACATCAAATTTGCTGATGGAGAGCCAATGCAGCTCGTGTTGGATGAGATGCGAGACATCTTCACGAAGCTCAAGAGTGGTGGCGTTGTCTACCCTGAGCTTGTTCAGTGCGTGGAGATAGTGATCCGACTTCCTGAGTCGTGGTCTGCCCTAGCCATCAATCTCAACTCCCAGCAACCCCAATGGAGTGTAGATTACATTCGTGCCCGAATCCTTGAAGAGGATTTGAGGCGCCAAAGTGTAGAGCACTTAGGGGATGGTGCTGGTTATGGAGTTGGAGGTGGGAAGAGCGGCTTAAAAAAGAAGTGGAAGGGCAAAAAGAATGAGAACTCTCAAGAGGAGAGTGGCGGAGGTCAGGGGGAGGTGTGCTTCTATTGCAAGAAGCGCGGCCATCGTTGGAGAAAATGCTACCAACGGCCGCGAGGTTGGACCCCGCCTTCCTCAAGCAACCAGCATGGTGGCAAGAGGAGTGGGGGAGTCATGGGAGCTAGTGGAGAGGAGAAGGATGACAAGAAGGGTGGCAAACCTGAAGAGCGGAAGGCCGGATTCTTCTTCTTTGTGAAAGAAGGAATGACCGAACCCGCTATGGCTGCCAAGGTTCTCCTTCATCCCCTCACCCATTGGGTGATTGACTCTAAGAGCTCCTGGCATATGACTCCTCGTGCGGATCTCCTTGATGAGATCCAGCCCGCACCGATCTCTACTGTCACATCCGCGACTGGTGCCAAGGCCAAAGTCATGGGCATGGGATGCGCCAAGTTCATGGGAGCGGATGGTGAGCTTGTGAGATTGAAGAACGTGCTATTGGTGCCCGACTTGTGCGCAAACCTGATCTCGACTGGCCGATTGGGAGACGCAGGTGTGAATACCGAGACCATTGGCACGGAGCGCTATCGTGCATACAATGATACGCGCCTTATTTGGGACCTGCGGCACAAGGGAGATGTCCACAAGTGCATGTGGCAAATCCCGGTTCTCCCTTGGCACAAATCCGATTACACGGCTGCCGTGGCTTCAATGGAGGAGCAATACTGTGTGCAAAGTGAGGAGCTGATTGGCGCAAGAGCAGCCGTGATGGCGTCAGCTACCTCGGGCCAAGCGGATTGGGAGACTTGGCACCGTCGACTTGCACATGTGGCTTTGGAGTTGATGCACAAGGAGAAGTGCGTACACGGCCTGCAAGTGCATGGTGATGGCGCTGCCTTTGGCGGCTGTGAGGCATGCATGCTGAACAAGTTCGTGCGATTCCCATTCCCGCATGCAAAGAAATCAGCAAAAGCACCATTGGAGGTGGTGCACATGGACCTTGTAGGTTCTATGAAGACAGAGGGGACTGGAGGAGCATTGTACTTCCTCACCATGGTGGACGAATGGAGTCAATTCACATGGGCTCATCCCTTGTCCAAAAAGAGTGACGCCGCTGCAGCAATCAAAGAGGATTGGCTGCCGATGGTAGAGCGGCAGTCCATGAGACTGGTGAAGGTGCTGAGGAGTGACCGTGGTGGTGAGTTCCTTGGAACTGATTTCACCAAGTTTCTCAAAAGGAACGGCATCCGACACCAGCTGACCTGCCCTGGAACACAGCAGCAAAACGGCATTGCCGAGCGTGCCAACCGGACCATTGGCGAGGCGGCCAAGTCCTTGTTGGGGGCTGCTGGAATGCCCTACAAGTTCTGGCCTGACGCTGTCCGCCATGTCATTACGGTCAAGAACAGAGTCTTGTCGCATGTTGGCCAGAAGGAGTGGGTGCCGTATGAGCGTTGGCTTGGCAAGAAGCCAACCATTGACATGTTGCATGTGTGGGGCTGCATAGGTCTTCTGATGGTGCCTAAAGACCAGAGGCACAAGCTAGAAGTTGCTGCTGTGTGGGCTGTCCATCTTGGGATGGCGCCTGACTTGAAGGGGTGGCTGATGTGGGACCCCAAGAGCAAGAAGACCCTGGTCAGTCGTGACGTCAAATTTGTGGAGGACGTCATGTACAAGGAATGGCAACAGCAGCAGCAAGTGCAGATTGGTCTGTGCCTGCAGGAGATTAAGCGGTCCGCAGTGGAGGAGGTTCATTTGCACCTCGATGATCTCCCTGGGTCAGAGCTGACCAGTGACCACAGTGGCGGTGGCGATCAGCAAGTTGCTGGTCCTGCTGCAGAGGATGGGTTGGAAGACGAGTCATTGCGTGTGGACTCACCATCTCAGCCTGAGCCTGCTGTACAAGCCAAGGTCACAAAAGGGAATGTGCAGAAAAGAGCTTCACTACTTGGGCAGCAAGCTGCTACCCGCGAGAAGAGAGTGGCAGCACCATCTTCGAGGCTGAAGTATAGCCGTTTGGGAGGACCCAAGCAGGGTGCCATGGGGGTTCAGGCTGATGAGGGAGATGATGAAGAGATGGTTTTTTGCTTCTTCACACCCTTGCCTGGAGAACCAGCCACACTCGAGGAGGCACTTAATGGACCCCAGAAGGAAGAGTGGAAGGCTGCCATGGATGCGGAGTTTAATAGTCTCATTGAGAATGGGACTTGGGAGCTTGTCGAGCTACCCGAAGGGCGACGTCCCATCAGCAGCAAGTGGGTCTTCAAAGTGAAGACGGATGCTGATGGAGCACTGGAGCAGTTCAAGAGCCGCTTAGTTGCCAAAGGGTTTCAGCAGAAAGAAAAGATCGACTTTGGTGTGATCTTTGCTCCTGTGGCTAAGCCAGTACCATTCAGGACTTTGCTGGCTAGCGCAGCTGTGAAGGGATGGCATGTGAAGCAGATGGATATCACCACTGCATTCCTCAATGGAATACTGCTGGAGGTTATCTACATGAAGCAGCCTGACGGCTATGATGATGGTACTGGCTGGGTGTGCAAGCTTAAGAAGGCTATCTATGGCCTTAACCAAGCACCTAGGTGCTGGTATGAAAAGCTCGAGGAAGTGCTGGTGGCTGGAGGCTTCAAAACATCCCAAGCTGACCACAGCTTGTTCGTGCTCGGAGAGGGGGAGCAGCGGCTCTTGCTGCTGGTGTATGTCGATGACATGCTGCTGTTCTCGCCTTCCATGGAGCAGATTGAAAGAGCTTAGAAGCTGCTGATGGATAGATTCAAATGCAAGATAATTGGGGATGTCCATTACTACTTGGGGCTGCAGATTGAGCAAGATGTCGAGAGGAAGTGGCTGAAAATGCATCAGTCACACTACATCTCTGGCGTGATGGAGCGTTATGGTGTGACTGGGGGTCGCACTGTGATGACGCCATTTCCTGCAGGCTACAGGCTACACAAGGCAGCTGAGGATGATGATGTGCTCGAGGATGAGCTGCAGAATGAGTACCAATCACTCATTGGGAGTGTGATGCATGCAGCTGTGCATACGCGACCTGATGCTTCATTCGGACTGGGGCAGCTGGCCAGAGTTGTGCAGCAGCCCACAGAGGAGCATTTGGAGGTGGCAAAGCGCATGGTGCGCTACCTTGGATCTACTACATCTGCTGGTGTTCAGTTTTCAGCTGGAGGGCAGCTGAAGCAACCTGGAGTAGATGGGATCATGCCTGGAACCTTGAAGTTGTCGTGCTTCACCGACGCTACATGGGCCTCGTAGGATGAGGATCAGTCAGTCGTGGGTGGCTATGTTGTCAAACATTGTATGATGAGCTTGTTTAGGCTACAGTGGGTTAGCCTATAGTGGGTACACATTTCTAGGGCTAGGTTTGACCTATTTGTACCCAACACTCATTCTAGTCATTCATTCTCGTTTCTGATTCTGACATGGTATTACGAGCCTAGGTTCCACCTAGGACCGAAACGATTGGGCCCACCATTTCCGCTAGCCGCGCCCTCGTGCGCCGCCTTTTTTTCCTGCGCCTCGAGCGCCTCGTTCTTAATGCCCCCTAAGGCCCTCTCGCGTCGCCCCTTAAGGCCCCTCACGGCCCCTCGCGTCGCCCTCTTAAGGCCCCTTACGGCCCGGCGCTAGCCTCTCAAGGCCCCGTGTGGCCCCGCGCTAGCCTCTCACGGCCCCCGATCGGCCCCGCGCTAGCCTCCTAAGGCCCCCGTCGGCCCCGCGCTAGCCCCGCGCTAGCCTCCTAAGGCCCCCGATCGGCCCCGCGCTAGCCTCCTAAGGCCCCCGTCGGCCCCGCGCTAGCCCCTCGCTAGCCTCCTAAGGCCCCCGATCGGCCCCGCGCTAGCCTCCTAAGGCCCCCGTCGGCCCCGCGCTAGCCCCCTAAGGCCCCCGTCGGCCCCGCGCTCGCCCTTCTAGGACCGAGCCGAACCGCGCGACCCGACCGAGCCGCGCGACCCGGCCGAGCCGCGCCGCCCTAGCCGAGGCGCGCCGCTCTACTTCTACTACCACTGCTGCTACTGCTACTCCTGCTACTACTACTGCTGCCACTGCTACTGCTTCAGCTATGGCTAGCCCTATAGTTCTCTCGTTCGATACTGAGGGCCGCCCGATTAAGTTTGATACCTGGCTCGATGATCTGCACCTGTTCCTCTAGCTCACTGCCAGAGAGGATATCTCGCTGTACGATCACGCACTAGGCACAGTCCCTGCTCCTGCTACTACTGCTACCGCTACTGCTCGCTCGCAGTGGCAGACTCGCGATGCCCACGCCCGCTTTGCCATTCGCAACTCCCTGCCAGTCGATGAGCGTGAGCATTTCGGCCAGCATCAGACTGCGCAGGCCCTGTACACTGCTGTAGTTGCGCGCTACTCCTCCCCGGCCTCAGCTGCACTAGGCCGTCTCTCCCTTCCCTACCTGTTCCCCGACCTGTCCGCTTTCCAGACAGTCGCTGACCTCATCACTCACCTCCGTACTAGTGATGCCCGCTTCCGTGCAGCCATGCCCGCTGAGTTTCTTGCCTCCAACCCTCCCCCGCTCTGGCTCACTCTCTACCACCTAGTCACCCGCCTCCCTGACACTCTGCGTACAGTCAGGGACCACTTCCTAGCTCGCTGCCCCACTGAGCTCACCATTGCCACCCTAGAGAAGGAACTACTTGCAGCTGAGAAGAGTATTGTAGCTGTAGGTGCCTCTCGTGGCGACCCCCGCACCCCTTTCTTCGAGGGGTGTTCCCCCTCCCCCCTCCTCCCCTCTGTTGCCTCTGCTGCTGCTGTCGACCTTCTTGGTGCTGAGCAGGTCGGCTCTGCGTCCGCTCCGCAGCGGCAAGGGCAGGGGAGGCAAGGGCGGTGGGGGTGACGGCGGGGGAGGCGGTGGTGGGGGTGGTGGCAGCGGCGGGGGCGGTGGCGGGGCTGGAGGGGCTAGTGGCAGCGGTGGGGGTGGTGGAGGCAGCGCCGGCGGCGGTGGCCGGGGTGGGGGCGGTGGTGGTGGCGGTAGTGGACGTGGCGGCGGCAGGGGCGGTGGTGGTCATGGTGGAGGCGGCGGTGGTGATCGTGGAGGCTCTGGCACTGGCCAGAGTGCGCAGCACCCTCAGTCCTCCCAGGAGCTTCGTGAGTGGTACTTACAGCACGAGGGTGGGGGGGGTAGCCTTAGCTGCACGTACGTCATCCGCACTGGTCGCCGCAAGGGACAGACGTGCGGGAGGGCGCACACTGCGCAGCGCTGCTTCTCTCGCCTAGATGATGCTTGGCGTGCTCAGTTTCCTGACGCCCCTGAGCTCCCTCAGTGGGCTGATCTCCTCAAGAAGGATATCGATATCTATGCTCTTGATTTTGATGTTATTCTCAAAGCAATGTATGCATTGACTATTAGTGGAGAGGAGGACCAGTACCTGAGTGTTCCGCCTGACCCAGGCATCCGCACGAGTGAGGCTGCCGCCCTAGGTGCTTGCGTGTCTGCTACCCCAGGTACTGGTGAGGCTACTGCTCTAGGTGCTTGGGTGTCCGCCACCCCAGGTACTACTGAGTCCACTGAGGCACTGCACACCTTCACTCTAGACTCAGGCGCTTCGCGTTGTTTCTTTCGTGACCGCACTGCTCTTGAGCCCCTTGCTCGACCAGTCGCTGTCTCGCTCGCTGACCCCTCTGGGGGTCCGGTTATTGCGACCTCCTCCACCCTCCTTCCTTGTCCTGCTGTCCCGTCGGGCACACTGTCAGGTCTTCATCTCCCCTCGTTCTCTATGAACTTGGTGGCGGGTTGTGCGCTTCAGGATGGGGGTGTTCACCATTTCACCCCTGCCTACGAGTGCGTGACACACTGCACGTGTGCTCGGACGGGCCGTCACCTGGCTACCTTCACTCGGCAGCCGGGGTCGGACCTGTACACACTGACCACTGAGTCCCCTCAGGTAGCGGCGTCTGCGTCTGCGTCTGCGTCAGGTCAGCTGTCTGCCCCCTGCTCGTGTCGCTCTCTAGCGCACAAGACTGTCCTCTAGCACCACCGACTTGGTCACCCGTCTGTGCAACGCCTTCGGGGCATGCACGCCCGGTACCTTGTCTCTGGTCTTCCTCGGGTACTCCCTCCCCTCCCACCCTCCCTTGCTCCTCCTTGTCTTCCTTGTGTCGAGGGGCAGCAGCGCGCTGCCCCTCACTCCTCCTCGTTCCCCCCGACGACTGCTCCTTTGCAGACGCTCCACATGGACGTGTGGGGCCCAGCCCGCGTCCGTGGTCAGGGCCAGGAGAGGTACTTCTTGATCGTCGTTGACGACTACTCGCGCTACACCACGGTCTTCCCCTTGCGCAGCAAGGGTGAAGTCCCTGATGTCCTGATCCCTTGGATCAGCAGAGCACGTCTTCAGCTGCGAGAGCGTTTTCGCTCGGAGTTTCCTGTCCTGCGCTTGCACTCTGACAGAGGTGGCAAGTTCTCCTCCGACCTCTTGGCAGCCTACTGTGCTGAGCACGGCATTCGCCAGTCGTTCACGCTTCCGGCCTCTCCACAGTAGAATGGGGTTGCTGAGCGCCGCATTGGCTTGGTCATGGAGGTCGCTCGTACCTCCTTAGTCCACGCGGCTGCCCCCCACTTTCTGTGGCCGTTTGTGGTCCGGTACGCTGCGCATCAGCTCAACCTCTGGCCCCGTGTCTCCGCTCCGGAGACCTCGCCCACACTGCTGTGGACGGGAGAGGTTGGCGATGCGTCACGCTTCCGTGTCTGGGGATCCCGAGCTTTTGTTCGCGACACGTCTGCGGACAAGCTCTCCTCCCGCAATGCTCCCTGTGTCTTTCTTGGCTTTGCCCCGGATGCGTCTGGCTGGCAGTTTTACCACCCCGCCTCGCACCGCGTCTTCCCCTCTCAGGACGTCACTTTTGACGAGTCCGTGCCCTTCTACCGCCTCTTCCCCTACCGCACTGCCCCGCTCCCTCCACCGCCTCTCTTCCTCGCGCCAGGTGCTGCAGTGGTAGACCCCCTCCCCCCTCAGGGTGCCGCTCCCTCAGGTGTCTCTCAGGTAGACCCGGTTGAGCCTGCCGAGGTAGCTGTCGACTCGCGTCCTGCTAGAGGTGCTGAGCCTGAGCGTGTAGAGCCTGAGCGTGCGGAGCCTAAGCGGGCGGAGCCTGGGGGTGCTGAGCCTGGGGGTGTTGAGACTGGGGGTGCTGAGCCTGGGGGTGCTGAGTCTGGAGGTACTAAGACTGGGGGTGCTGGGCCTGGGGGTGCTGGGTCTGAGGATATTGAGCCTGGCGTTGCTGAGTCTGGGGGTACTGAGCCTGGTTGTGTTGCAGTTGACTGTGAGGCGCCTGGAGGACCTCCCTCTTCGCAACAGCTCCGTGAGTGGTACTCACGGTACTGCAGCCTCCGGCGGGGTGCGTCTCGGGCTCGTGGTGCTACTGGAGTTGGTACTCGTGTTACCCCACCACGGCGGGAGCCGCCCTCTTCCCCACAGCTTCGAGAGTGGTACGCTCGGCACATCAGTCTCCGGAGTGGAGCTGCTGGTGTTGGGGTCCCCGGAGTTGACGCTGCTGCGGGTGCTGCGGACCCTGGTGCTGGAGGTGTTGCTGCTGCTGGCGGTGCTGCTGGAGGTGCTGCTCGTACTGAGGACCCTGGTGCTGGAGGTGCTGCTGCTGCTGGTGGTGCTGCTGCTGGAGGTGCTGCTGCTGCTGCTGGAGTGGAGGACCCGGAGGGTGGAGCTTCTGCTGGTGCTGAGGACCCTGCCGCTGGAGCTTCTGTTGGTTCGAGAGTTGCTGCACGGCCACGGCCGTACTTCGTTCCGCTCCTTCAGCAGGTTCTTAGTCAGTATCCTCCTCTCGCCTTAGAGTGTCCTCCGTCTGTCCAGTCACAGCCTCAGTTACCGACTGCCTCCCCACTCCTTGTGCGTACTCCGTACACTGGTCCGACTGGAGGTCTAGCTGAGAGACGTGAGCCTGCTTCACGTCCTCTGTCCCCTGCATCTCGTCGAGCGTCGCCTGTTCGTGTTGCTACCACTGCTAGTCGTGTCCAGCATCAGCGTCCTCCTGCTGTCCCAAGCACTCACCAGATGGCGCTTCGTCAGTCCACTGCTCCGCAGCGTGTCGCTCTCCCGTCGCCTCCTGCGTCCTCTCTTCCTGCGCTTGCTGACCCGGAGTCAGACACCCTTCGCGCTGCCAGTCCAACTGTCACACGTCTCCTCGCTACGGTTGTCACTGACCCTTCCTTTGAGTCCGCTGCTGCGTCTGCCTTAGTCACTGAGCTTGTCGACTTTGCAGCTGCGCGTCGTCTAGACTACGCTGCGAGTCTTGTTGCTGGATCTGAGTCTGTCTGTCCTCCGTCCGTCGAGGGTGAGTGTGCTCTTGGCACGGACGTTCTTGAGGACAGGCAGGAGGAGGTTGGTTGCCTTGCCGCTGCTTTGCCCCATCTCGTGTCCATGCTCGTTGCCCCTGAGGGAGACCCGGATGCACCAGACATCCCGACCCCACGCTCTTACGCAGAGGCGATGGCCGGTCCCTACTCCTCTCAGTGGCAGTCAGCCATGGACACAGAGATGGCTTCCTGGAAGTCCACTGGCACCTACGTCGACGAGGTTCCCCCACCTGGGGCGAACATCGTCAATGGCATGTGGATTTTCAGGGTGAAGCGGCCGCCGGGCTCTCCGCCTGTCTTACGTTGCACGAGGCTTCAGTCAGCGAGAAGGAGTTGACTTCTTCCAGACCTTCTCCCAGACCCCGAAGATGACCACTCTTCGGGTTCTGCTACACGTCGCCGCTCAGCGTGACTACGAGCTCCACTCTCTAGACTTCAGCACAGCTTTCTTGCAGGGCAGCCTGCACGAGGAGATCTGGCTGCGCCGCCCACCTGGCTTCACTGGGTCGTTCCCTCCTGGTACCCAGTGGAGCCTCCGGCGGCCAGTCTACGGTCTCCGCCAGGCGCCACGTGAGTGGCACGACACACTGAGGACTACACTTGCGGCTCTTGGGTTCGCTCCTTCTACTGCTGACCCGTCATTGTTTCTACGCACCGACCCCTCGCTGCCGCCGTTCTACATCCTTGTGTACGTCGACGACTTGGTCTTTGCCACTTCTGACACAGTTCGTCTTGCTCACGTGAAGTCCAAGCTGCAGAAGAGACACACGTGCACAGACGTGGGTGAACTAACAAGCTATCTTGGCTTGCGGATCACCCGGGACAGAGCACGGCGCACCATCATCTTGACTCAGTCACACATGGTGCAGCAGGTCCTTCAGCGCTTTGGGTTCACGTACTCCTCGCCTCAGTCCACTCCTCTGCCTACGGGACACTCGCTCTCAGCTCTGCCTTCGGATGAGTCCGTAGAGCCAAGTGGTCCGTATCCAGAGCTTGTGGGCTGCCTCATGTACCTGATGACCTGCACTCGACCTGACCTTGCATACCCTCTCAGCATCTTAGCACGCTATGTCGCTCCCGGCCGTCACCGGAAGGAGCACATGGATGCAGCTAAGAGGGTGTTGCGCTACTTGTGCAGTACGTCGGGCATGGGGCTATTTCTTGGAGGGCGAGACCGGCCTGTTCTCACTGGGCAGACGACCAGGCTACTCAGCGGTCGTCCCAGGGTTACACCTTCAGTCTTGGCTCTGGCTCTGTCTCTTGGCGTTCTACTCGCTCTTCTTCTGTTCTTAGCTCCAGCTGTGAGGCTGAGATCTACGCCACGGCCATGGCTGCCCAGGAGCTTCGCTGGCTCACCTACCTGCCGACTGACCTTGGAGAGCAGCCTCGTTCTCCTCCAGTGCTGTACGTCGACAACAAGGCCACCATTGCCTTGTGTGGGGAGCACAGACTCGAGCACAGGACGAAGCACATTGCTCTGCGCTACTTTCTTGCTCGAGAGCTGCAGCAGCGAGGTCAGCTTTGTCTGCGTTACGTGGCCACTCGGGCCAACACTGCTGACGTGTTCACCAAGGCGCTTCAGCCTTGTGACCATCAGCGCTTCTGTACTGTTCTAGGCCTCGTGCCTACTGTCCCTCATTTGCTCACTTCTTGACTTTGCTTGTACAGTGATCTCTATATGTATATATACCTGCATGCTTACTCTTGCTAGGTTGTGATTACTGTATCTCTTGTTCTTTTATAAATCTGCATGTGAACTGGTCTTGTGACCGATTACTTGTGCTCGGAACTTGTGTGGTATCCTTGAGATCCACCCTGAGCTTTGTTTTGCTTTGACTGGTCTTGTGACCCCTTGTTCTCCCCCACTTTGCCTATGGGGGTGTGTCAAACATTGTATGATGTGCTTGTTTAGGCTACAGTGGGTTAGCCTATAGTGGGTACACATTTCTAGGGTTAGGTTTGACCTATTTGTACCCAACACTCATTCTAGTCATTCATTCTCGTTTCTAATTCTGATATATGTGTGCATGGTCGGAGGAGGACCAGTGAGTTGGAGGTCCAAGAAGCATAGTGAAATTGCTCAGTCTTCAGCAGAGGCACAGTACATGGCAATGTATCATGCCATTAAGGAGATTGTGCTCCTGAGGAAGCTGCTGGAGGACATGGGAGCTGAACAAGAGGGACCTACACCACTTTACTCTGACATCGAGAGTGCTATTGATATGGCCACTAATTCTATCCTGAATGGGCTGAACAAACATATGAAGGTTAAGTGGCACTGGGTGAGGCAGATGGTGAAGGAGGGGGCTGTTGAGCTTCATTGGGTGAAGGCCTGCAAACAGGCAGCTGATTTTCTTACCAAGAGACTTCCCGAGAGCGCACATTGGAAGTGTGCTAAGATGTGTGGCATGGCGTTGCACTAGTGTGTCCAGCAATGTCATGGGGCCATATGTGTTTGTCTGTCTGATGAGTTTGTACGCGTATGAGTGTGTGTGCATGCAGTCCGTTAGTTTGAGGGGGAGTTTGTTGTATGCACTTGAGTATGCGTGCATGTCATCCTAACGTCGTGCTGTGTGCTTGTGCAATTCATGCTTGCGTCATTTCCATGAGCACAAATCATTATGCATGGCTGTTGAATTTTATCACCTCTGTGTTTTTCTCCAAGTCTAGATGCTTGATCGCGCAGGAGAAATCCAGAGCTTTCCAACTATACCAAGATCGCCTTATTCAGAGCAAGATCGCCCAAGTTACAAGATTTCCAGAATTTGGGAATTCTATCTTGATTTGGGATATTAACTAAATTGGGAGATTATTGGGACATGACTGAGAAAATGAACGAGGTTGGAATAACTAAGGGAAAGTTGGGTACAAGTACAAACCCTAGAAAGTTGTACCCCATATGTGCTACCCCACTATAGCCTACAGTAACTATGTCATATAAATCTGACACACCCCCATAGGCAAAGTCGGGGAGAACAAGGGGTCACAAGACCAGTCAAGCAAAGCAAAGCAAGCTCAGGGTGGATCACAAAGTCACCACACATTCCGAGCACAAGTTCAAGGCCACAAGGACAGTTCACATGCAGGATTACATATATATATAAGGCTAAACAAGCAAGAGCAGGTGTATATATATATGTAACAATACAAACAAGGTCAAGGGGTGAGCAAGTGAGGCAAGGTAGGCACAAGACCCAGCTGAGTACAGAAGCGCTGATGATCACAAGGCGCAAGTGCCTTGGTGAAGATATCAGCAGTGTTGGCCTCAGAGGCCACGTACGCAAGCCGCAGCTGACCACGCTGCTGTAGCTCACGAGCAAGGAAGTAGCGGAGAGCAATGTGCTTCGTTCTGTGCTCCAATCTCTGCTCTCGACACAAGGCCAGCATGGCCTTGTTGTCTACGTACAGCACTGGAGGAGAACGAGGCGGCTCTCAAAGGTCAGTCAGCAGGTAGGTGAGCCAGCGAAGCTCCTGTGCAGCCATGGCCCCTGCGTAGATCTCAGCCTCACAACTGGAGCCGAGAACAGAAGACGAACGGGTAGCCCGCCACGAAACAGAGCCGGAACCAAGGATGAAGGTGTAACCGTGTGACGACCGCTGCGTAGCCTGGTCATCAGCCCAAGAAGCGTCTGCGTGCCCAGTGAGGACCACTGGACTCCGCCCTCCAAGCACAAGCCTCATGCCCGACGTACTGCACAAGTAGCGCAACACCCTCTTCGTTGCAGCCATGTGCTCCGGTCTGTGTCTCCCAGGAGCAACATAGCGTGCGAGAATGCTAAGAGGGTATGCAAGGTCAGGTCGTGTGCAGGTCATCAGGTACATGAGGCAGCTAAAAAGCTCTGGGTACGGGCCACTCGACTCTACGGACTCATCCGAAGGCAGAGCTGAGAGCGAGTGGCGAGTAGGCAGAGGAGTGGCCTGAGGCGAGGAGTACGTGAAGCCGAAGCGCTGAAGGACCTGCTGCACCATGTGTGACTGGGTCAGGGTAATGGTGCGGCGTGCTCTGTCCCGGGTGATCTGCAAGCCAAGGTAGCTGCGCAGTTCACCCAAGTCAGTGCACGTGTGTCTCTTCTGCAGCACGGACTTCACGTAGGCGAGTCCAGCAGTGTCAGCTGTGGCAAAGACCAAGTCGTCGACGTATACGAGGATGTAGAACGGTGGCAGAGAGGTGTCGGTGCGCGGAAACAGCGACGGGTCGGCAGTAGAAGGAGCAAACCCAAGAGCCGCAATTGTGGTCCTTAGTGTGCCGTGCCACTCACGTGGCGCCTGGCGGAGACCGTAGACTGGACGCCGAAGACTCCACTGGGTACCAGGAGGGAAAGACCCAGTGAAGCCAGGTGGGCGGGGCAGCCAGATCTCCTCGTGCAGGCTGCCCTGCAAGAAAGCTGTGCTGAAGTCAAGATAGTTGAGCTCGTTGTCACGGTGAGCAGCAACGTGCAGCAGTACCCAAAGAGTGGTCATCTTCGGGGTGGGGGAGAAGGTCTGAAAGTAGTCAACTCCATGCCGCTGTCTGAAGCCACGAGCCACGTAACGTGCCTTGAAGATAGGCGGAGAACCCGGTGGCCGCTTCACCCTGAAGATTCACATGCCACTGACGATTTTCGCCCTAGGAGGGGGGACAGCGTCAACGTAGGTGCCTTTGGACTTCCAGGAAGCCATCTCTGCATCCATAGCTGCCTGCCACTGAGAGGAGTAGGGACCCTCTATCGCCTCCGCGTAAGAGCGCGGAGTCGGGATGTCAAGTGCATCCGGGTCTCCCTCAGGGGTAAGCAGTACTGACACGAGATAAGGTGAAGCAGCTGCCACACACTGGAACTCCTCCTGCCTGTCCTCAAGGACGTCCGTGCCAAGAGCACACTCACCCCCAACGGACAGAGGACAGACAGACTCAGACTCAGCGACAAGACTAGCAGCGTAGTCTAAGCGACAGCGAGCAGCAATGTCGACGAGCTCAGCAACTAGGGCAGACGCAGTAGTAGACTCAAAAGAAGGGTCAGTGATGACAGTAGCAAGGAGACGCGTGATAGTAGGACTGGCAGCACGAAGAGAGTCTGACTCCGGGTCGGCAAGAGCAGGAAGAGAGGACTCAGGAGGAGAAGGCAAAGGGGCACGCACAGGAGCAGTGGACGGGCGCAGAGACATCCAGTGCGTGCCAGGGACAGGAGGAGGACGCTGACGCGAACTGAGACCACTAGTGCGAGCAGCACGAACAGGCGACGCAGGGCGGGACGCAGGCTAACGATGCTCAGCAAGACCTCTAGTAGGACCAGTGTAGGGAGAAGGAGCAGGCAAAGGGGAGGAAGGCTGCAACTATAACTCTGACGGGACAGGCTGTGGACACTCTAAGGGAGGAGGAGGACCAGTAGAAGGTGGAAGACCAAGAACCTGCTGCAGGAGTGGAACAAAGTACGGTCGAGGTCGCGAGGCGACTCTAGAAGCAGCAGGGACAGCACCAGTACCCTCAGCAGGAGCACCCGCTCCAGCAGCACCTCCAGCAGCTCCAAAACCTCCACCAGCACCAAGAGCACCCCCAACTGTACCGCCAGTGGTAGTCTTAGCGCCAACACCTCCAGCAGCACCATCTCTAGTCGAACCCGCAGGCCCAGCAGCTCCAATACTCCCAGTACAAGCACCTCCGGGACCCGCGACCGCAGCACCCTCAGCAGCCGAAGAATCTCCAACACCAGCAGCACGGCGCCAGCGCTGGGCAAACCACTCGCGCAGCTCCTGTGGAGAGAGTGGCTCCTTGCGAGACGAAGCACCCAGGGAACCTCCAGCCGAAGCACCTCCAGGCTCAGCACTCCCAGGCGTAGCACCTCCAGGCTCAGCACCGCCAAGCATAGCACCCCCAGGCTCAGCACCCCCACGCTCAGCACCCACAGGGTCAGCACCCCCAGGGTCAGCACCCCCAGACTCAGCACCCCCAGGCTCAGCACCCCCAGACTCAGCACCCCCAGGCTCCGCACCCCCAGGTCTAGCACCCTCAGCAGCACTAGAGTCACCAGTGACCTCGACAGGCTCGACTGCGTCTACCTGGGACACACCGGAAGGGGCAGGACCCTGAGGGGGAAGGGGGTCTACCTGGGGGGGACCTGGTACAAGGAAGAGCGGGGGCGGGGGGAGGGACGGAGTGCGGTAGGGGAAGAGGCGGTAGTAGGGGACCGACTTGTCAAACGTGACGTCCTGGGTTGACAGAACACGTCGAGAGGTGGGGTGGTAGAACTGCCACCCAGGCGCGTCAGGGGGGAACCCCAGGAAGACGCAAGGAGCAGCACGAGGGGACAGCTTGTCCGTAGACAAGTCGCGGATAACACCCGAGATCCCCAGACCCGGAACGCGGACGCATCGCCAACCTTCCCCGTCCACAGCAAGGCTGGGGAGGTCTCCAGCCTGGAGACCCTGGGGTGGAGGTTGATCTGATGCGCCGCGTACCTCACCGCAAACGGCCACAGAAAATGGGGGGCAGCCGCATGCATTATAGACGTACGAGCGACGTCCATGACCATGCCAATGCGGCGTTCAGCAATCCCATTTTGCTGCGGGGAGTCCAGAAGCTTGAAGATCTGACGGATGCCTCGTGCGCGACAGTAGGCTCTCAGAAGGTCAGAGGAAAACTCTCCGCCTCTGTCCGAGTGCTGACGCAGAACAGGAAAGTCCGAGCCAAAGCTCTGCCTGAGCTGGAGAGGAGCTCCGCGGATCCATTCGATCAACACCGCAGTAACATCACCCTTGCTGCGCCAGGGGAAGACTGTGGTGTAACGCGAGTAGTCGTCAACAACAAGCAGGAAGTAGCGCTCGTGACCCTATCCACGCACGTGGGCTCGGCCCCACACGTCCATGTGAAGCGTCTGCAACGGGGCCTCTGTCGGAGATAACTGGGAGGAGTGAGGGGCAGCACGCTGGCGCCCCTCGACACTGGGGACACAAGCAAGGCCAGGGCCCTGAGGAAGGGGAGGGAGGGACCGGGGGAGACCAGAGACAAGAAGACGGGAGGCCATGCCTCTGAGCCGAAGCAACGAGGGGTGGCCAAGGCGGTGGTGCCAGAGGAGAGTCTCGTGAGACAGGAGACGACACAAACAGGGGGCAGACTCAGCACCAGACCTGGACGCTGCAGCAAACACCTGAGCCGACGCAGCTACCCTACCAGACTCAGCAACTGGAGGAGACTTAGTGGTCAGAGTGTACAGGCTCGACCTCGGCTCACGGGTGAACGTAGCCAGGTGTCGGCCTGTGCTAGCCTCTGTGCAGTGGGTCACTCGCCGACGCGCAGGAGTGAACTGGTGGACACCCGCATCCTGTAGGTCAGCACCACTCACCAGGTTTGTCGAGAACGAGGGGAGGTAGAGTCCAGACTGGGTGCCAGAGGGAGCCGCCGGACACGGGAGGACTGTGGAGAAGGGAGACAGGACAGGACCCCCACAGAGGTCAGCCAGAGACACCGCAATAGGCCGACTAAGCGGCTTTAGTGTGGTGTGGTCCCAAAAGAAGGAGCGAGACGCCCCAGAGTCAAGAGTGAAGGTGAGGGAGGCCGAAGCCGACGTAGTACCTGAGAGCGCAGACTCACCAGTACCTGAGGACGCAGAAACACCAGCACCTAGAGTAGCAGCGGCGCAAGCACCTAGGGCAGCAGCCGCACCAGTACCTAGAGCAGCAGTCTCAATTCCCGCATCGGGCCGGAAACACCGGTAACAGTCACCCTCACCACTAATAGACACAGCATACATGGCCGAGAGAATAGCATCAAAGTCAAGATCAAAGATACCCACACCCGCCCTAGACAGCTCGCCCCAGCGAGGGATCTCTGAGGCCTCCGGGAACTAGTGACGCCACGTGTCCGTCAGGCGGCCAAAGCAGCGCTGGGTGGGGTGCGCACTCCCACACTGCTCACCCGCACGGTCGCCGGTGCGCAGGACGTAGGTGCACGGACCAAAACCCCCACCCCGCTGGCGTATAGTGTACCACTCACGGAGCTGCTGAGGGGACACGGTCTCACGACCGCGCTGCTGCTGCAGGCGCATGCCACCAGTGGAGCCACGCCTCTGCGAAGACCCGCGACCAGCTCCACCGCCACCCCCACCGCCTCCGCCGCCTCCGCTGCCTCCACCACCGCCGCCGCCTCCTCCGCCGCCTCCTCCGCCGCCTCCTCCGCCACCTCCGCTACCACCGCCACCGCCGCCGCCGCCTCCGCCTCCACTGCCGCCACCAACCCCGCCACCCCCACCTCTACTCCCACCGCAACCCCCACTCCCCCCACCGCCTCCACCTCCACCTCCACCACTCGCTCCTCCAGCTCCCTTGCCCCCCTTGCCCTTGCCAGGGCGGCGTCTCCCGCTAGGGGCAGACGCCGCACCGACCGACTCAAGACCAAGGAGGTCGGCCGCAGCAGCAGAGGCAACAGAGGGCAGCAGAGGGGAGGGGGAACACCCCTCAAAGATGGGGGTGCGCGGGTCACCTCGAGAGGCTCCTACAGCGACGATGCTCTTCTCTATCGCTAGGAGGGCCTTCTCGAGGAGGACTACGGTGAGCGTAGTGGGACAGACTGAGAGAAAGTGGTCCCTGACTACGCGAAGGGAGTTAGGGAGGCGAGTGACAAGGAAGTACAGAGTGATGTACATGGGGGGGTGGGGGTTCGCGGCGCAGAAGTCAGCAGGGAGTGCAGCGCGGTAGCGAGTGTCACTTATGCGGAGGTGCGTAATGAGGTCAGCTACTGTGTGAAAGGCAGCAAGGTCAGGGAAGAGGTACGGTAGAATGAGACGGCTCAGTGCAGCAGTGGCAGGGGAGGAGTAGCGCGCGACTACAGCGTTGTACAGGGTCTGAGCACTCTTGTACTGACTAAAGTGCGCACGCTCAGAGGTAGGGAGGTGGCAACGCACAGCAAGACGTGCAGCAGCGTCGCGCGTGGCCCACTGGGAGCGAACGGTGGCGTCAGCATCAGCAGCTGGGGTAAGGTCAAAGAGAGAGAGGCCGTCCGCCCTATCGCACTGTAAGAACAGCTGCAGGTCGTCTACCCAGACCTCAAAGTCAATGGCTCGACCCTCTGCGTCAAACGTGAGGACACAAGGGGTAGCCATGACGACGGACGACTAGCAGTGCAAAAAGTAGGGTGAGGGCTGTGCAGGAGAAAGAGGGCGCTGTGCTCACCAGACTGGGCAGCTCGGCGGCTCGGCTGCTGGGCGGCTCGGGTGCTGGGTGGCTCGGCGGCTCGGCTGCTGGGCGGCTCGGCAGCTCTGCTGCTGGGCAGCTCGACTGCTGGGCGGCTCGGCTGCTGGGTGGCTCGGCTGCTGGGCGGCTCGGCTGCTGGGCGGCTCGGCGGCTCTGCTGCTCACCGGCTCGGCGGCTGGGCGGCTCGGCTGCTTGGCGGCTCGGCTGCTGGGCGGCTCGGCGGCTCGGCGGCTTGGCTGCTGGGCGGCTTGGCGGCTCTGCTGCTCAGCGGCTCGGCGGCTGGGCGGCTCGGCTGCTGGGCGGCTCGGCGGCTCGGCTGCAGGGTGGCTCGGCTGCTGGGTGGCTCGGCGGCTCGGCTGCTGGGCGACTCGGCTGCTGGGCGGCTCGGTGGTAGGGCCGGAGAGTAGGGCGGCGGGCGGCCGCAGGTAAGGCAGCGGGCGGGGCCGCAGGTAGGGCAGCGGGCAGCCGAAGGTAGGGCGGAAGTTGGGCCGCAGGTGAGGCGGCTGGTGGGCCGCAGGTAGGGCGGCGGTGAGCCGCAGGTGTGGCGGCGGGTGGGCCGCAGGTAGGGTGGCAGTGGGACGCAGGTGTGGCGGCGGGTACGCCGGAGGTAGGGCGGCGTTGGCCCGCAATTAGGGCGGCAGTCAGGCCGCAGTACGAGCGGCAGGTGGGTCGCAGGTCAGACGACGGGTGGGCCGCAGTGAAGGGCGGCGCAAAGCCGCAGAGTAGGGCGGCGCGAAGTCGTGGGTAAGGGCGGCGACGGGCCGGGGCGGCGCGAACCCGCAGGTAAGGGCGGCGCGAAGCCGCAGGTAAGGGCGGCGATGGGCCGGGGCGGCGCGAAGCTGCAGGTAAGGGCGGCGCGAAGCCGCGGAAAGGGCGGCGACGGGCTGGGCGGCGCGAAGCCGCAGGTAAGGGCGGCGCGAAGCCGCCGGTAAGGGCGGCGCGAAGCCGCAGGTAAGGGCGGCGCGCCGCAGCCGCTAGGGCGGTACGACGCAACCGTAAGGGCGGCGCGATGGGCCGCTAGGTGCGACACGACGGGCCACTAAAAAAAAAAAAAGGAAAGCGCGACTCGTGGCGCGCTTCGGTGGGCCCAAGGTACAGTCCCTAGGAGGGGACCTGCTTTGACTCCATGTGAGAATGAGAACGAGGATGAATGAACTATCGAAAGAAGTGAGTACAAGTACTAACCCTAATTGGGTTGTACCCCTTATTGGATACCCCACTATAGCCTACACAACAACATAAGCTATTATGTTCTGACAGAGTGGCGTACAACTACAGTGTCGTACAAGGTCTGAGCACTCTTGTACTGGCTAAAGTGCGCACGCTCAGAGGTAGGCAGGTGGCGACGCACAGCAAGACGTGCAGCAGCATCCCATGTGGCCCACTGTGAGCAAACAGTGGCGTCGGCATCAGCAGCAGGGGCAGGAGAGGCACCAGAGGTGAGGTCAAAAAGGGAGAGACCGTCTGCCCTATCGCACTGTAGGAAAAGCTGCAGGTCATCTACCCAGACGTCGAAGTCAATGGCCCGACCCTCAGCGTCAAAAGCGAGGACACTAGGGGTAGCCATGACAGCAGTCGACTAGCAGCGCGAACAGTAGGGTAAGGGCAGTGCAGTGACAGAGACGCTGCTCCTACCGGACAGGGCGGCTCGGGCGGCTCGGCGGCTCGGCAACTCGGCGGCTCGGGCGGCTCGGGCGGCTCGGCGGTACAGCGGCTCGGCAGCAACTGCAGCTCGGCGACTCGGCGGCTCGGGCGGCTCGGCGGTACGGCGGCTCGGCGACCCAGCGGCTCTGGCGGCTCGGGTGGATCGGGCGGCTTGGTAGTAGCTCGGCGGCGCCGGCGGCTCGGTGGTGATAGCGGGGCCGCATGGGGACAGCAGCGGGGCAAGGTGGAGCGGCGACGGGGCTAGTAGAGGTGGCGCCGGGGCCGGGAAGGGCAGCGCCAGGGCCGCAGGCGTAAGCGACGGGGCCAGCAGAGGCGGCGCCGAGGTAGGGAAGAGCGGCGCCAGGGCCGCAGGGGTAGGCGACGGGGCCGCTAGGGCGGCTAGGAGGGGGGGGGGGGGGGTCGCGAGGGCGGCACGACGCGGTGGAGCCGCGAGGGTGGCGGATCGGGGCTACGAGGGCGGCACGACGCGGCCGCTAGGGCGGCGCGACGTGAAGGGGCCGCGAGGGCGACGCGACGGGGCCGGAAGCGCGACTCGACGGGGCCGCTAAGGCGGCTCGACAGGGTCAAAGGGGCGGCGCGACGGGGCCGTGAGAGGGGAGCGCGACTCGGGCAGTGTAGAGCGTGCTCCGGGCAGGAAAAAAAAGGTGGTGGGCCCTAGGAACAGTTCCCACAGGGGAACCTGCTTGATACCATGAGAAAATGAACGAGGATGGAATTACTAAGGGAAAGTTGGGTACAAGTACAAACCCTAGAAAGCTGTACCCCATATGTGCTACCCCACTATAGCCTATAGTAGCTATGTCATATAAATCTGACAATGACTATAAAGGGATATTTGGTTGGGTGGTTAGGAAGGCAACTTTGACTTTTGGATTGGGGTGGCTAGAAGTTTCTAGCATGTGTTGCAAATGTTGCAACACCTAGGCAAAATCCAATTGGATTGGATTTTGCATGTGACACCACAAGGACCTCATCATGAGGGTTGCATCTTTGATGCTAGGAAGGTTCCCACCATCCTTCCCAAGCATTTGGAGAGCTTTCCCTCACAAGGTTCTCTTGAAACCCCCAACTCCTTATTCTATGCCTAATGTTTGTTCTTCATCCATCCTTTCTAGTGAAAGCAACAGCTATACGTTTTTTATTCGCTCTCACTCCTTAGACCATGAAATCAAGTGATTCAACTTACTAATGGTAGCTAAGACCGGAGCGCGCAATCCTATCGAGCGGATTTGCGTTTAGTTGAGATTTGAGTTCGTCGTAAGTCTTGAAAGTCACCGGATCCTAAACAACAGCCTGGTACGCTCGCCTTCAGCCGCCAAATTTCCTGCACTGTCCCACACTTTGGCTTTCCCCCCTTGCAAGAGTACAGAGGCACCTTTTTCTTCGAGTTGTCCAGCTGAGAGCAAATACGCTCCCAAATCAGGTACAAACAAAGCTTTATTGACACAAAATGACTTACCATCCTTTTTTAACTCAAGCTTGCCGACGCCTTTGATAGGTACTTTGCCAAGATCAGCAAGAGTCACAGCTTTTGAGTCATATAGGTACTTGAGAATGGACTGATAGGGAGTCATGGTTTCAGAACAGCCACTATCAAGAATAAGCTTCTCAGTGCTAGTAGAAAAAACGTGCATGCAAGTAGCAACGTTGAAAGGACAGGACCGTCGGAATCTTTGGACTCATTTACGACTAGTACAATGACTTGCCATATTTTCTATGGCTGCCTTACCCTTTTCATATAGCAGCTGAGATGGGGGGACCCAATTAGGAGGCTTGGCTTAGGACAAGCATACCACGGGTGACCCCACTCATGACAACAAAAACACTCAAAACTAAACGTTTTACCATTCGAGGCTTGGCTGAAATTATTGACTCTTGGTGGATTGACTCTTGCATTCCTAGGCTGGTATTGATTGGGAATTGAAGGCCTTGGCTAGACATAGGGACTGGACTTATGGAGAGGACTTGATTGAGGAAAACGAGAGGGTTTGTATGGGTTGGAAGGTGATTGAGATTTCGTATTGTAGTAAGGTTGAGGGCCGTTTGGGCTGAAAATTCCTTGCCTTTAGGATTGGTTGCCATATCTTGTAGCTGCTGCAGCCCTCCACGCACCTTCGTCACTCCGCTTGTTTCATGCAAGGACTTGACTTCGCTGCTCGCTGACAAGGGCTCCGAAGATGAACGCATGGGTCTTCATTGACTACGGAAGTGCTTGTAGTGTTGATTCTTCTCCTTTCATCTTGAGACTCATAAAGCGGCTCCACATCTTGGCTTGGCTGCTCTCAGATTTTGACTGGTGCATAGACTTCAGTCGGCTCCATGCTTCCTCTGCACGGTTTGCCTTGGTAGAACAGGGAGGAGTGACTTCAACTTCTGCTCGTGAATGCTGTTGAGTAAGTAGAGAAACCTGTAGAAACTGCCAACACTTCGGTTTGAAGGCATCTCTGAACTGTATCGAGTCTTCGGCTGAAATTTGATTGGTGGCGGAACTTCCGAAGCATTTCGCAAAGGCGCTGATCCATCGGCGACATTCCCCTTGCCGCTGCTTGTGTGCAAAGGGCTGGGGCGGCAAAAACTCGATTCTCCAACAGTGGGCTCTCCCTCGCGCAACAAGGTCTCGTAGGTGTGCGGCGAGGTAACGATCACTCGCCACCAGTCCATGGCGGGGCCTCGTAGCAGCGAAACCGCGTATCTGATCTTTGCTACGTCCGCGATGACGTAATTGGCGTCAAAAAACACGTTCATTGTGAAAATCCACGATTCAATAGTTGGACCCCTGCGTTGGCTAGGATCAAAGCAGGGTGGGCGTTGCGGCTTGAGCGGCATCGGCTCGTGAATGTCATCGGTGCCCACTGTTTCCGCAAATTCGACGTGATGACGCGTGTTGCGCGGTGGATTCATGGTCGGAATGGCCCTGGTCCTCGTCATGCCGAGCATTGACTCGGCTACGCCATCACTGGCTACGCCTGAACGCTATCCCACACTGCCGTGTTGCGACTGTGTGCCAGACAAAATGACGATCGGCTCGTCCGTTTGTGCAGGTGCAAATTCATGTGCCTTTGTTGGTGCAGGTGCATTTGCTGCGGACTGTCGGCGGGCGTTCCGCCATGAGCGTCGCAACTTCGAGAGTGGAGTTCTCGAGTTGGCTTATGAGACAGTCAAGCTGCTCCTGCGTTAATGTAGTGAGCGTGAATTCAGCCATGGCAGGGTGTCGGGCAAGCTCAGCGATAGCCTTTGTCGTAGCCATGCGTGCTTATGAGAGAGCACTTCGAGCGGCGGTGCTTGTTCGCTGAGAGGCGTCTATCCCCCCAAAAAATGAGATAGTGGGGAAGCGAAGGTGTGGGTGCGGTCCGAGAGAAGACCGTAGGCTCTGAATACCAAGTGTTACGAGTGCAATTGAGTGAGCGAGTGAGAATTGCACTATCGAAGCAAAACAGTACAATGAGTGAAGGAATGAGCGAGAACTAAATAGCAAAGGCCATAGTGATAACGGTAACGAACTATGGGTGACGCGCGACAGACTTGTGACTGAGGTCGGGAAAGTGCCGAAGCGGAGGCCCGGAGCGCGGGCTACCAGCCGAGCCATGAGGTTGGGTTGCGACGGGTGAGGTGGTGGGAAATAGTCGAGGCGAGTATCGTGAGTGGTAATAGTGCTGATTGTGGTGAGCTACAGTAACGTATGCGCTAAGCAAGGATGCGGGGTAAGGAAAAAGGGAATTTCCTTACACCGTATCAGACGAATTCCGTCGTGAAAAAAAAAATATGAGCAGACGATGGTTTGTTAACAAATACAATGTGTGGAAGTCAATAACGAAGCAGTGATTACAGCTGATGAGCAAGAAATGAAGCCTATCAATGGACCTAGCCAGGCGGGGACCTTGGGATAACAAGGTTGGGTGCAGGTCTGAGGTTGCCAAGTCCGAAGGCAACGTGCGTTACGATCGGAGGGGATGCCGTCGGCTTAAGCCTGGTCATCCGAATTTTGGAGTTGCATGCGTACAATGTGACTAGATCATGGACTAGGATAACTTCTTACACTACCCCCTAACCTCAAAGAAATGTGGTCCACATCAGGGACGCGGTCGTATAAACGGTACTCCCGTAATACCGAATTTCCCTTAAGCCAGTAAGACAAAATGTGTCATTCTCGTTTGTCTGGTTGACCCATCGAATTAGAAGGTCAACATGACATGCAATTGTCGTCAAGTGCACGCGATGTGCCATAATTATCGATGGCTCGTGTGTATGCTCTGCCACATGCCGTACACTTGTTGCGAGTTCCTTGCAAGAAACTATTGACTACTATGCGACGAATGGTCCCAGCTGGCTAACGTGGAACGCATTGTTGTCAAATGTTGTAGCCTATAGTGAGGCTTGTCATGTGGGGTACAGTTGTTAGGGTTAGGTATATGTACCCCAACTCACAGTAATACACGCATCATTCCGTTTTTGACATGGTATCACCTAGGTTAGGATCCTGTTAAATCCCGTTCCTCCCACTTGACCCGCTCGCGCGCGTTACGCCTCGCCTACTACGCCCATAGCGCCCTACTGCCGCGCCCGTCCCGTCCCCTAGCGCGCGTCGCTTCCGTCCCATCCCCTAGTGCTCGTTGCACCCGTCCTGTCCCATCCCCTCGCGCCTGTCGCGCCCGTCCCGTCCCGTCCCGTCCCCTTGCGCTTGTCGCACCTCCTTGCCCATCGCATCGCGCCCTGCACGCTCCGTCGCGTCGCTCCCGACCTGTCCCGTCCCTCCGCGCCCATCGCGCCCATCGCGCCTCCCTGTCTATCGCGTCGCACCTTGCCCGTCCCGTCCCGTCGCGTCGCGCCCGTCTCGTCTTGTCCCATCGCGCCCATCGCGATTCCCTGCCTGTCGCATCGCACCCTGCCCGTCCCATTGCGTCGCGCCCGTCCCGTCCTGTCCCCTCGCGCCTGTCGCGCCTCTTTGCCCATCTCGTCGCGCCCTTCCCGTCCCGTCGCGTCGCGCCCTGCACGTCCCGTCGTGTCGCGCTCGTCGTGCCTCCCTGCGCGTCGCGCCGTGCTCGTCCCCATCAACCTTGGGTTTCCTCCGCCAAACTAAGACGTGGCAGCAGTAGCTCCCTCCCCTTCGCATCAGCTATGGCAACGCCTAGGGTCCTGCGCTTTGATGCCGAGAGTAGGCCGCTGGAGTTCTCTGTCTGGCTCCTCCGTGCGCAGCACCTGCCAGAGAGTCAGTGCCAGGCTGACGAGTCCCTGTGTGCGCACGCCTCCGGTGACCTTCTTGCGCCTTCTGCTCCTAAACCCCTAGGCGCTGACCCCACCACAGCGGACAGATAGCGTTTTGCACGTCAGCGCGCTACCCTGAGAGCCTGGAAGTTGCGCGACGCCGTGGTCTGCATCGCCCGCAGCAGCCTCCTCCTTGAGTCTGAGGAGACCCACTTCACCCAAGTTCGCACTGCTAGCGAGTTCCTGACTGCGATCAAGGCCCGCTACTCCACTCCCACCATTGTCTCTATCGGTTACCTGTTTCTCCTGTTCATGTTTCCTGGCCTCACTTCGTTTGAGCGTTCTGCTGACTTGATGGCTCACCTGCGTTTGCTGGATACTAGCTACCGCGCTGCCTGTAATGATGCACAACTTGCACTGCCCTCCCCCCCCCCCCCCCCCCATGGCGATTACAATTTATTTTATCGTCATTACCCTCCCTGACCGCCTTGCCACCATTCGAGACGCGCTTCTTATAAAGCACCCTAGCAAGCTCACTATCGAGGTCCTTGAGTCCGCACTCAAAGACGCCAAGAGCAACCTCCGCTCGGTAGCCTCTGTTATGTGATGCTATCATTTGCATTCACGTTTGTCTGCCTCCCATCATGTGTTCGTGCGTTGCATGTGTGAAATGAGCGTGCGCAAGAATTTGTGTTTTTCTGTGGTTTGGATTTTCTGAGTGTGTGTGAATGTTATTTGGCTTGAGCAGATATCTGAAGTGACTCCACTGCTCAAGAGCTTTCCGACGAACCAAGAATCACTTCAATCGGAGCACGAACAAGAAAGTTACGAACGTTGGAGTTCGTATGCTTTTGATATTTGGTTGTGGTGACCATGGAGAGTTGTGGGGTTGACTCAATATGGGGTACAGACTTTTGGGGGTTGGGAAACTCGTCACTACTACTGTAGTTGCTGCCAATTGGTTGGGAGAAACCAAACCAGGTTGGCAAGTGTGGCCAAGTTGGGTTGAGGTGGATTGTGGAGGTTGGGATAGTGACAAAGGTCAAAGTTGGGCTGCCTATGGGGAAGGGAATTGTGTGGCATGGAGTTTTCTTTGGTTGGGGACTCCTTAGGACCTTCCCTCTCGTCCTCCTCTTTCCTTCTACCTGGTTAAGTGCTACTCTAACTCTCTTGTCTGCAACTCTTGTGAACTTGTGAAACTATTGTGAGTGAATTTAATTTCTATGTGGCAGCATACCCCTTGGTGCGCCGAGAAGAATAACTCGAGATTTACTCCACCTTTCGATACGATTCAAATTGGGAATGATCGCCACAAATAAGGGCAATAACATACTCGAGTTTGAGACGATTCTAACAGTGCACTTTCCGTCGACAACGTTTCTTGTGAAGTCGCGGTTTCTGTCCAGAATTTCAAGCCAACGATTTTGAGAAATTTAGGCTCCTAATCTTCACAGACTCGATCCTTAGTCTCTAACAAGTGGTATCAGAGCTGATTAAGGACTTTGTGGAGAGTCTACTGAAGTTTGAAGACCCTCCTAGACCCACCATGGCCTGTGGGCGTGCCTAAGTGGAGTTCTGGAGGTTGGATGTGACTTCCGCTAAGGGGAAACTCTGCCGAAATTTCGTTGGCGCCGTCACTTGTGAAGATTGTGTGGATCTACATTGTGACCAGCAAAGGGGGAGCAGAGGAGATGAATCAAGGGAGTGGAGATGCAGCTGAGAAGAGGAGTGAACCGCCACCATCCAAGATCGAAGCTTTGGATGGCTCCAACTACGAGGAATGGAGCGGGCGGATGCGGAGCACCTTCAAGCGCTACAAGCTGCTGAAAATTGCAATGGGAGAGGAGAAGATGCCGGGGGAAGGAGACGCCCGCGATCGGTGGATTGAGAAGAGCGCGGTGCTGTACGAGTTGATTCTACAGTCGGTCAACAACGACATGTTCCAGCATATCAAGGATTTGGTGGATCTCGATGACTCGGGACCGAAGGCGTGGAAGCTGCTACGCGACGTGGTTCAACCCAACACGCTGCCGATGGTGATCGTATTGGAGAAGGAGTTGGCTGCCCTCTCCATGCGGCCAGGAGATGATGTGAAGCCGGTCCTTGACAAGATCAAGGACACCTATGCGAGGATGGCAGCGGCGGGCAGCAAAGTGTCGCAGATGCAACAGTGCACCAAGATCATCTCGGTGCTCGACAACTCGTGGGACAGCCTCATCCCCACCCTCAACGTTCAGCAGGACAAATGGACGCCTGAGTGGCTACGGCAGCAGATCCTGCAGGACGACTTCCGCAGGCGCAACACTGGAGGTGGTGCTGCCAACAAAACTGCTGAGGGGTATGGAGCTGCAAGAGGCAGCAGAGGAAGAGGGGGAGGGAGAGGCCGAGGCCGTGGGAGAGGCTTTGGCAAAGGGAGAGGCCGAGGTGACTACAATGAGGGGCATGGGAGCTCTGGTGGCAGGGGGAGTGCCCGAATGGAGGGTGCGTGCTGGTACTGCAAGAAGGCTGGACACCCATGGTTCAAGTGTTTCAGCCGGCCTGAAGGATGGGCGCCTCCAGGCATGAAGCCGCCAAGTGGTGAACGTGCACGAGGTGGTGCTGTGCAAGGTTCAGGTGCACAAGGTGATGGTGCACAAGGTCAAGCCGGCCCTGGTGTGTTCCTCATGGTTGAGGACGTGCAAGGGAGTGGGGGTGATGTGGGTTCAGTTGGGAAGGTTGTGATGCACCCCCTCACTCACTGGGTGATCGATTCAGGTTGCACGAGACACATCACTCCACGGGCAGATTTGCTTGATGAGGTGAAGCCCCCTGGGAAGATAAAGTTTGTGGCTGCCGCTTCAGGTGCCTTGCTCCCTGTGATTGGTGTTGGGAATGCCAAGGTTATGGGAGCTAATGGGGGGCTTGTGGGGCTGGGAAATGTGCTGTTGGTTGAAGGTTTATCCGCTAACCTCCTCTCTGTGCGCCGGCTGCAGAAAAGCAAGGCCAAAGTTACGTTCGGCCCAACCAGCTGCCGTGCAAAGCTTGGGAAGTTGCTGCTGTGGAATTTGGAGGAGAAGAGCAGCTGCATCAAGGACTTGTGGCAGCTGCCCATCATCCCTTGGAAGGGGAAACCACTAGCAACGGCAAAGGCAGCGGCAGCGGCTAAAGCAACGGCGGGAGGAGAGGAGACTGCACCAACTGCAGGGGCCCTAGATGCAGTCAAGAAGGTGCAGCAGTCACAGCAACCACATGGTGAGGTGCTTCCTGGAGTGGATGCGACAGCTGCATGGGCGAAGGCTTCATCTGGGAGTGGTGAGGCTGATTGGGAGACGTGGCATGAGAGGCTGTGCCATGTGAACATTCCTATGCTGCATAAGTTGGTAAAGGATGGGTGCTTGAAGGGGCTGGAGGTGAAGGGGGGAGCAAAGGAGATTGGGAGCTACCCTACCTGCCTTGAGACCAAATTCACGAAGTTTCCCTTCGGCAGCAGCACAGGACCAGCAAAGGCACCACTTGCACTAGTGCACATGGATGTGGTGGGCCCCACGAGGGCCCTTTCTCTCTCGGGCAGCCGCTACTTCTTGACAATTGTGGACGACCACACTCGTGCGGTGTGGGTGTACCCTCTCAAGACTAAGGGGGAGGTGGCAGCGGCTGTTCTTAAGGAGTGGATGCCGAGAGCACAAAGGGAGAGCGGACATAAGGTGAAGGTGATCCGCACCGACAATGGAGGAGAATTCATTGGCGCTGATTTTGAGGCGGTGCTGAAGAAGAAGGGGATCCAGCATCAGCTTACAGTGCCCTACAACCCTCAGCAGAATGGCGTGGCTGAGCGGTTCAACCGGACCCTGCAGGAAAGTGCTCGCACTCTCCTTGGGCGTGCAGGGTTGCCGGATCCGTTTTGGGTGACTGCACTGCGGCAGGTCGCCCTTGTGAAGAACAGGGTGCTGGCAACTATGGGGGACAAGCAGTGGGTCCCCTACACCAAGTGGTATGGGAGTGTGCCTGCAGTCAACATGCTGAGAACTTATGGCTGTATGGTGGTGTTTCATGTGCCTAAGGAGAAGAGGGGAAAACTGGAAGCTTCTGGGAGATGGGGTGTGCACTTGGGGCTTGCTAAGGATCACAAGGGCTGGCTGATTTGGGACTTGACCAGCCAGCAGCTGACTGTGTCGAGGGATGTGAAGTTCCTTGAGTCCTTGTACTACAAGGAGTGGAAGCAGCAGCAGCAGAAGCTTCCCACTACACCGCTGATCATTGAGGCTGATGAGCTGCAGCGGCCTTCGAGGCAAGTGCAGGTCACTGTCTCAGAGGAGGAGATTTCTGGGGTGACTGAGGATGGGGGAGAACCTGAGGTGGAGGAGCAGCAGCAGCAGCAGCAGCAGCAGCAGCCGCAGCAGCAGCAGCAGCAGCAGCCACAGCAGCCGCAGCAGCAGCAGCAGCAGCAGCCACAGCAGCAGCAGCAAGGTGCTCCACAAGGTGCCGCGCGTCCGGCTGATCGTCCCCGGAGGGAAGTGCGCCCTCCTAACCGGCTGACCTATCCGAGCTTTGGCAAGCCAAAGGTAGTACGGGCTGGGAGTGTGGCTGAGCAGTGTGATGAGGATGAGATAGCATACTGCTACTGGGCAGCCGTCCCTAAGCCCAAGACGTTAGCCGAGGCATTGAGCGGGCCCAACGCTTAGAAGTGGAAGCAGAGTGTGAAGGAGGAGTATGACTCTCTGCTGGAGAATGAGACATGGGAGCTGTGTGAGCTGCCTCCTGGGAAGAAGGCCATTTCTCCCAAGCTGATCTTCAGGCATAAGTACGGACCCGATGGGGAGCTGACCCGCTACAAGTCAAGGCTTGTGGCTAAGGGGTTCCAACAGACAAAGGGGAAGGATTTTGATGATATCTTTGCTCCTGTAGGGAAAGGCACTACACTTAGGACGATGTTGGCAATGGCAACAAACCGTGGCTTGAAGATCAAGAAGATGGACATAATCACTGCATTCCTCAATGGAATCATTCTAGAGGAGCTGTACATGCTGCAGCCTGAGGGGTTGGATGATGGGAGCGGCAGGGTGTGCAAGCTCAAGAAGGCCATCTATGGCCTGAAGCACGCTCCTCGCGCATGGTACCACAAGCTGGAGGAGACACTGCTGGTCGGGGGGTTCAAGAAGAGCGAGTGTGATCACAGCTTGTTCCTGCTGCAAGAGAAGGAGCACTTCCTCATGCTCCTGGTGTACGTGGACGACATCCTGCTCTTCTCTGAGTCGTCTGCAATGATTGAACATGTGGAGGAGATGCTGGAAATGCAGTTGAAGTGCTCCAGGATGGGAGATGTGAAGTACTGCCTTGGGGTGCATGTGGAGAGGGACCTTGACAAGGGAGTGTTGAGGTTGCACCAGAGAAATTATTGTGAGGGGCTGGCTGAGAAGTATGGGCTGCAAGATGGAGGAAAGCCAGCCACCCCACTGCCTTCGGGGTTCTCTGTGGAGCCCTGTGCTGATGAGGAGGTGGTGGGTGAGAGTGACAGGAAACTTTTTCATTCCATGGTTGGGGCACTCAACAATGCGGCTAACCACACACGGCCTGACATTGCCTTTGCAACATCTAGGCTTGCCAGTGTGGTTTCACGCCCCAGTCATGAGCAGCTGGAAGCGGCCAAGAGGTTGGTCCGCTATGTGAGTGCAACGGCATCAGTGGGTTTGGAGTACAGTGCTGTGAGGCAGAGGCTGCAGAGGGGTGCAGCTGATTTGAGCAAGGGGGAGATGCTCCTGACCTGCTACACTGACGCTAGCTTCAACTCGGTGAAAGCGGATGGCACCAGCATTTGAGGCTATGTGTGCCTCTTTGGAGGTGGTGCACTGAGCTGGCGCAGCAAGAAGCAGAACGAGGTGGGGCTGTCCTCGTGTGAGACCGATTACATGGCCCTTCATCATGGGGCAAAGGAGGTGGTGTGGCTGAGGCGTTTGTTGGAGGAAATCGGAGTGTGTCAGAGGGAGCCGACTGTGATTTTCTGTGACAATGAGTCGGCGGTGAAGCTTGCGAAGAATGCCTATCTTCATGGCTTGACAAAGCACATCAGGCCAAAGTGGCATTGGATAAGGAGGCTCCTGGACAAGGAGGTGCGGCTGGAGATTGTGAAGACCCAGCAGCACGCAGCTGACATTCTCACCAAACGCCCGGCAGAACCTGAGCATTGGAAGGGCATGAAGCTTGCTGGAATGAGTGTGCATTGAGGGTGCATGCTTGAGCTATGGCATGTGGGATGATGGTTGGCAGCCAGAGGGGGAGTTTATTATGTGATGCTATCATTTGCATTCACGTCTGTCTGCCTCCCATCATGTGTTCGTGCGTTGCATGTGTGAAATGAGCGTTCGCAAGAATTTGTATTTTTCTGTGGTTTGGATTTTCTGAGTGTGTGTGAATGTTATTTGGCTTGAGCAGATATCTGAAGTGGCTCCACTGCTCAAGAGCTTTCCGACAAACCAAGAATCACTTCAATCGGAGCACGAACAAGAAAGTTACGAACGTTGGAGTTCGTATGCTTTTGATATTTGGTTGTGGTGACCATGGAGAGTTGTGGGGTTGACTCAATATGGGGTACAGACTTTTGGGGGTTGGGAAACTCGTCACTACTACTGTAGTTGCTGCCAATTGGTTGGGAGAAACCAAACCAGGTTGGCAAGTGTGGCCAAGTTGGGTTGAGGTGGATTGTGGAGGTTGGGATAGTGACAAAGGTCAAAGTTGGGTTGCCTATGGGGAAGGGAATTGTGTGGCATGGAGTTTTCTTTGGTTGGGGACTCCTTGGGACCTTCCCTCTCGTCCTCCTCTTTCCTTCTACCTGGTTTAGTGCTACTCTAACTCTCTTGTCTGCAACTCTTGTGAACTTGTGAGACTATTGTGAGTGAGTTTAATTTCTATGTGGCAGCATACCCCCTGGTGCGCCGAGAAGAATAACTCGAGATTTACTCCACCTTTCGATACGATTCAAAATGGGAATGATAGCCACAAACAAGGGCTATAACATACTCGAGTTTGAGACGATTCTAACGATGCAGTTTTCGTCGACAACGTTTCTTGTGAAGTCGCGGTTTCTGTCCAGAATTTCAAGCCAACGATTTTGAGAAATTTAGGCTCCTAATCTTCACAGACTCGATCCTTAGTCTCTAACAGCCTCTGTCTCTGGCATTGTGCCCCCCCCCACTGTTCCATGGGTGCACTGTCCTACTGCTGCCCACCTTTACTGCCTCCCTCACCATTACCGCTACTGACGAGACCGCGGCTACTGTCACGAATTCTGCACGGTCTAGAGTTAGGAGTGGTAGGAAGGGCGGGCAGGGTGCAGCCAGTAGCGGAGGCGGCGGAGGTGGCGTAGCAAATGGCGGTGGCGGGAGTGCAGGTGTTGGTAGAGCGCCTCATGCAGCTTCTAGTGGCTCCCTTGCTGCAGCTACTGGAGGTGACGCTCGGGTTCGTCGGGCACCTGCGGGGCTGCCAGCTGCAAGTGCTGGGGTGGCGACCTGGTACCTGGCTCAGCAGCAGCAGCAGCAGCCACTACTCTCGCAACACCCACAACAGCAGGAGGGGCAGCAGCAGGTTCAGCGGCATGGGTCAGGACCTCGTACCTCCATGATCCATGCAGCTACCCCCCATTTTCTGTGGTCGTTTGCGGTCTAGTACGCCGTGCATCAGCTCAACCTCTGGCCCCGTGTCTCCGTGCTGGAGACTTTGCCCACAATGCGCTGGACGGGGGAGGTTGGCAATGCGTCGCGTTTCCGAGTCTGGGGTTCTCGTGTCTTTGTCCGCGATACCACTGCGGACAAGCTCTCCTCTCGCGCCATTCCCTGCGTCTTCCTTGGCGTTGTCCCTAACGCGCCTGGCTGGCAGTTTTACCACCCCACCTCGCGCCGTGTCTTTCCGTCTCAGGACGTCACCTTTGACGAGTCAGTCCCCTTTTACCGTCTCTTTCCCTACCGCACTGCCCCTCGCCCCCCCCCCACTGCTCTTTCTCGCTCCAGGTCCTCCCCGGGTAGACCCCCTCCCCGCGCCAGGTCCTGCTCCTTCAGGTGTTTCTCAGGTAGACCCTCCCTTGCCAGTGCTTGTGGAGGTCACTGGTGACTCAGGTCCTGCTGGGGGTGGTCCTGCTCGGGGTGCTGTCCCTTGGGGGTGCTGAGCCTGGGGGTTCGGATGTCAGAATAGTAGGCTGAAGTGATGGCTAGGGTTTTGATAGGGCCTAGGCTTAGTTGCCTAAGCCAAGGAGGAACTTTAGGGTTGTGCCACGAAGAAGAGAGAATGAGATGGTTTAACTATGGAAGAGCAGGTACAAATAGAAGAGAACCAGCAAGGAGTGGTGCACCACCACATAGAACACTAGGTAACTACTCTAAAGCTATACATGCACTTATACGGACATATATATATATATATAAGATATATTCTAACACACCCCCTAAGTGCATGCAGGAATAGCCATTGAGCAGAACACCCCTGAACTAGTACACCCTGTAGGGCGCAGCAGAAGTAGAGGCGAAGTGAGGAGGAGGGGAAGGAACTGTGAGAGGAGAGGAGATGGGAGGCGACGGCTGAAGCTGCAGACACATGGGCGATAGGAGCGGCTGGCACAGTGGCTACCAGTGCCAGAGCCCCGGACTACAGGTGCTGCGGACGACAAGACGGCAGCCTCCGCTCAACCTCCCCCAACTGTCCCACCCCCCTTTCACACACCCACTACTGCACCCCTAGCTCCACTACCACGGCACACCCCTAGCGCCACTCCCCTTGGCTCCCACACATCCACCCCCCTCAGCGACAGATGCAGCAATGGGAGACAGAGGAGGAGGAGGAGCAGGGGACGGCTCCCACACTCGCCTCCCCCATACCCGCCACCCCCATACCCTGGGTGTGCGGTAAGCGAGGTCAGGTGTGCGCAAAGCGAGCACACTCGGGTGTGCGGAACGCGAACTCGGGTGTGCGGGGAGGGGGCCGCAGGGCGACGCGCGGGTCGACGGGGCCGCCGCGAAGGGCGACTGGCAGAGCAGAGCGCACGAGAGCACAAGCAGCAGGAGAGCGCACAAGGGCGCGAGCAGAGCAGAGCGCACAAGGGTGCGGGTGAGACAGAGCGCACGAGGGTGCGGGCAGCCGCAGAGCGCACGAGGGCGCTGAGAAGAAATGAGAATGAATGAACTATAAATAAAGTGGGTACAAGTACTAACCCTAACTGGGTTGTACCCCCTATGGGATACCCCACTACAGCCTACACAAAAGCATAAGCTATAAAATTCTGACACACCCCCATAGGCAAAGTGGGGGAGAACAGGGGGTCACAAGACCAGTCAAGCAAAGCAAAGCAAAGCTCAGAGTGGATCACAAAGTCACCACACATTCCAAGCACAAGTTCAAGGCCACAAGGCCAATTCACATGCAGGAGTACATATATATAAAAGACTAGACAAGCAAGAGCAGGTGTATATATATGCAGTAGTACAAGCAAGGTCAAGAGGTGAGCAAGTGAGGCAAGACAGGCACAAGACCCACCTGCGTACAGAAGCGCTGATGATCACAAGGCGCAAGTGCCTTGGTGAAGACATCAGCAGTGTTCGCCTCACAGGCCATGTACGCAAGCCGCAACTGACCACGCTGCTGTAGCTCACGAGCAAGGAAGTAGCAAAGAGCAATGTGCTTTATTCTGTGCTCTAGTCTCTACTCTCGACACAAGGCCAGCATGGCCTTATTGTCTACGTACAGGACTGGAGGAGAACGAGGCGGCTCTCCAAGGTCGATCAGCAGGTAGGTGAGCCAGCAAAGCTCTTGAGCAGCCATGGCCCCTGCGTAGATCTCAGCCTCACAACTGGAGCCGAGAAGAGAAGACGAGCGAGTAGCCCGCCAGGAAACAGAGCCAAAACCAAGGCTGAAGGTGTAACCCTGTGACGACCGCTGCGTAGCCTGGTCGTCAGCCCAAGAAGCGTCCGCGTGCCCAGTGAGGACCACTGGACTCCGCCCTCCAAGCACTAGACCCATGCCCGACGTACTGCACAAGTAGCGCAACACCCTCTTCGCTGCAGCCATGTACTCTGGTCGGTGTCTCCCAGGAGCAACATAGCGTGCGAGAATGCTAAGGGGGTATGCAAGGTCAGATCGTGTACAGGTCATCAGGTACATGAGGCAGCCAACAAGCTCTGGGTACAGGCCACTCGACTCTACGGACTCATCCGAAGGCAGAGCTGAGAGCGAGTGGCGAGTAGGCAGAGGAGTGGACTGAGGAGAGGAGTGCGTCAAGCCGAAGCGCTGAAGGACCTGCTGCACCATGTGTGACTGAGTCAGGGTAATGGTGCGGCGTGCTCTGTCCCGGGTGATCAGCAAGCCAAGGTAGCTGCGCAGTTCACCCAGGTCCGTGCACATGTGTCTCTTCTGTAGCTCGGACTTCACGTAGGCGAGTCCAGCAGTGTCAGCTGTGGCAAAGACCAAGTCGTTGACGTACACGAGGATGTAGAACGGCGGCAAAGAGGTGTGAATGCGTAGAAACAGCGACGGGTCGGCAGTAGAAGGAGCAAACCCAAGGGCCACAAGCATAGTCCTCAGTGTGTCGTGCCACTCACGTGGCGCCTGGCAGAGACTGTAAACTCGACGCCAGAGACTCCACTGGGTACCAGGAGGGAACGACCCAGTGAAGCCAGGTGGGCGGCGCAGCCAAATCTCCTCGTGAAAGCTGCCCTGCAAGAAAGCTTTGCTAAAGTCGAAAGAGTGCAGCTCGTAGTCACGGTGAGCAGCAACGTGCAGCAGTACCCGAAGAGTGGTCATCTTTGGGGTGGGAGAGAAAGTTTGAAAGTAGTCAACTCCCTACCGCTGACTAAAGCCACGAGCCACGTACCGTGCCTTGAAGACAGGCGGAGAACCCGGCGGCCGCTTCACCCTGAAGATCCACATGCCACTGACGATGTTCGCCCCAGGCGGGGGAACCTCGTCAACGTTGGTGCCTGTGGACTTCCAGGAAGCCATCTCTTTGTCCATAGTTGTCTGCCACTGAGAGGAGTAGGGACCCTCTATCGCCTCCGCGTAGGAGCGGGGAGTTGGGATGTCAAGTGCATCCAGGTCTCACTCAGGAGTAAGCAGTACGGACACTGGAACTCCACCTGCCTGTCCTCAAGGACGTCCGTGCCAAGGGCACACTCACCCCCGACGGACGGAGGACAAACAGACTCAGACTCAGCGAAAAGACTAGCAGCGTAGTCTAGGCGACAGCGAGCAGCAAAGTCGGCGAGCTCAGCAACTAGGGCAGACGCAGCAGTGGACTCAAAGGAAGGGTCAGTGACGACAGTAGCCAGAAGACGCGTGACAGTAGGACTGGCAGCACGAAGAGAGTCCGACTCCAGGTCGGCAAGAGCAGGAAGAGAGGACTCAGGAGGAGAAGGCAAAGGGGCACGCAAAGGAGCAGTGGACGGACGCAGAGACATCTTGTGCGTGCCAGGGACAGGAGGAGGACGCTGACGCGAACCACGACCACTAGCGCGAGCAGCACGGACAGGCGACGTAGGGCAAGACGCAGGCTCACGACGCTCAGCAAGACCTCCAGTAGGACCAGTGTAGGGAGAAGGAGCAGGCAAAGGGGAGGTAGGCTGCAACTGTAACTGTGACGGGTTAGGCTGTGGACACTCTAAAGAAGGAGGAGGACCAGTAGAAGGCGGAAGACCAAGAACCTGGTGCAGGAGTGGAACGAAGTACAGTCGAGGCCGCGCAGCGACGCCAAACACAGGAGGGACAGCACCAGTACCCCCAGCAGGAGCACCCGCGCCAGCAGCACCTCCAGCAGCTCCAAAACCTCCAGTAGCACTAGGAGTACCCCCAGCAGTACCGCCAGCAGTAGTCTTAGCGCCAACACCCTTAGCAGCACCAGCTCCAGTCGAACCCGCAGGCCCAGCAACTCCAGTATTCCCAGTACGAGCACCTCCGGGACCCGCGACAGCAGCACCCTCAGTAGCCGACGAACCTCCAGCGCCAGCAGCACGGCTCCAGCGCCGGGCAAACCACTCGCGCAGCTCCTGTGGAGAGAGTGGCTCCCGCAGAGACGAAGCACCCGCAGAACCTCCAGGCAGAGCACCCCCAAGCTCAGCACCCTCAGACTCAGCACCCCTAGGCTTAGCACCCCCAGGCGTAGCACCCCCAGGCACAGCACCCCTAGTTGCAGAACCCCAAGGCTTAGCACCCCCAGGCGCTGCACCCCTAGTCTCAGCACCCCCAGGCAAAGCACCCCCAGGTGTAGCACCCCCAGGTAAAGCACCCCCAATCGTAGCACCCCCACGCACAGCACCCCTAGTCGCAGCACCCCCAGGCTCAGCACCCCCAGGCGCAGCACCCCCAGTCTCAGCACCCCCAGGCACAGAACCCTCAGCAGCACCAGAATCACAAGTAACCTCGATAGGCTCGACTGCGTCTACCCGGGACACACTTGAAGGGGCAGGACCCTGAGGGGGGAGGGGGTATACCATGGGGGGACCTGGTACAAGGAAGAGCGGGGGGGGTGGAGGGACGGAGTGCAGTAGGGGAAGAGGCGGTAGTAGGGGACCGACTCGTCAAACGTGACGTCCTGGGAGGACAGAACACGGCGAGAGGTGGGGTGGTAGAACTGCCACCCAGGCGCGTCAGGGGGGAACCCCAGGAAGACGCAAGGAGCAACACGAGGGGACAGCTTGTCCGCAGACAAGTCGCGGACAAACGCCCGAGATCCCCAGACCCGGAACGTCGACGCATCGCCAACCTTCCCTGTCCACAGCAAGGCTGGGGAGGTCTCCGGCCTGGAGACCCTTGGGTGCATGTTGATCTGATGCGCCGCGTACCTCACCGCAAACGGCCACAGAAAATGGGAGGCAGCCGCATGCATCATAGACGTACGAGCGACGTCCATGACCATGCCAATGCGGCGCTCAGCAATCCCATTTTGCTGCAGGGAGTCCGGAAGCGTGAAGGTCTTACGGATGCCTCGTGCGCGACAGTAGGCTCTCAGAAGGCTAGAGGAAAACTCTCCGCCTCTGTCCGAGTGCAGACGCAGAACAGGAAAGTCCGAGCCAAAGCTCTGCCAGAGCTGGAGACGGGCTGCGCGGATCCAGTCAATAAGCACCTCAGTAACATCACCCTTGCTGCGCAAGGGGAAGACGGCGGTGTAAAGCGAGTAGTCGTCAACAACGAGCAAGAAGTAGTGCTCGTGACCCTGCCCATCGACGCGGGCTGGGCCCCACACGTCCATGTGAAGCGTCTGCAGCGGGGCCGCTGTCGGAGGAAACTGGGAGGAGTGAGGGGCAGCCCGCTGGCGCCCCTCGACACAGGGGACACAGGTAGGGCCAGACCCTGAGGAAGGGGAGGGAGGGATAAGGGGGGGACCAGAAACAAGAAGACGGAAGGCCATGCCTCTGAGACGAAGCAGAGAGGGGTGACCAAGGCGGTCATTCCAGAGGAGAGTCTCGTGAGACAGGAGACGACACGAACAAGGGGCAGACTTAGGACCAGACCTGGACGCTGCAGCAAACACCTAACCCGACGCAGCTACCCGACCAGACCTAGCAACTGGAGGAGACGCAGTGGTCAGTGTGTACAGGCTCGACCCCGGCTGACATGTAAACGTAGCCAGGTGTCGGCCTGTGCTAGCCTCTGTGCAGTGCGTCACCCGTTGACGCGCAGGACTGAACTGGTGTACTCCCCCATCCTGGAGGTCAGCACCACTCACCAAGTTCGTAGAGAACGAGGGGAGGTAGAGACCAGACAGGGTGCTAGAGGGAGCCGCCGGACACGGGAGGACTGTGGAGAAGTGAGACAGGATAGGACCCCCAAAGGGGTCAGCCAGAGACATCGCAAGCGGCCGACTAAGCGACGTGAGTGTGGTGCGGTCCCGAAAGAAGGAGCGAGAAGCCCCAGAGTCAAGGGTGAAGGTGAGGGAGGCCGAAGCCAACGCAGTACCCGAGAGCGCAGACTCACCAGTACCTAAGGACTTAGATGCACTGGCACCTAGACCAGGAGCGTCGCAAGCACCTAGGGCAGCAGCCTCACCAGTACCTAGAGCAGCAGTCTTAATGCCCGGATTGGGTGAGAAACACCGGTAACAGTCACCCTCATCACTAATAGTCACAGCATACATGGCAAAAAGAATAGCATCAAAATCAAGATCATAGATGGCAGCTCCCGCCCTACACAGCTCGCCCTAGCGAGGGATCTCTGTGGCCTCAGGGAACTCGTGACTCCACGTGTCCGTCAAGCGGCCAAAGCAGCGCTGGGTGGGGTGCGCACCCCCACACTGCTCACCCGCACGGTCGCTGGTGCGAAGGACGTAGGTGCACGGACCAAAACCCCCACCCCGCTGGCGTGCAGTGTACCACTAACGGAGCTGCTGCTGCTGCTGGCGTGGACCACCACCTGAGCCACTCCTCTGCGTAGACCCGCGACCAGCTCCACCACCGCCTCCGCCGCCTCCGCCGCCTCCGCCACCATCGCCACCTCCGCGGCCTCCTCCACCGCCGCCACCTCCGCCACCTCCGCTCCCACCGCCACCGCCGCCGCTGCCTCCGCTTCCACCGCCGCCACCGACACCTCCACCCCCACCTCCACTCCCACCGCCACCCCCACTCCCCCGGCGCCTCCACCTCCACCTCCACCGACCCCGCTCGCTCCTCCAGCGCCCCTGCCCCCCTTGCCTTTGCCAGAGCGGCGTCTCCCACTAGGGGCAGACGCCGCACCGACCGACTCAAGACCAAGGAGGTTGGCCGCAGCAGCAGAGGCAACAGAGGGCAGAAGGGGGGAGGGGGAACACCCCTCAAATATGGGGGTGCGCGGGTCACCACGAGAAGCCCCTACAGCAACTATGCTCTTCTCGGCTGCTAGGAGGGACTTCTCGAGAAGGTCAATAGTCAGAGTGGTGGGTCAGACTGAGAGGAAGTGGTCCCTGACCACGCGAAGGGAGTCAGGGAGGCGAGTGACTATGTAGTAGAGAGTGATGTACATGGGGGGCGGGTTCTCGGCGCAGAAGTCAGCAAGGAGCGCAGCGCGGTAGTGAGTGTCACTAGTGCGGAGGTGCGTAGTGAGGTCAGCGACTGTGGGAAAGGCAGCAAGGTCAGGGAAGAGGTACGGTAGCATGAGACGGCTCAGTGCAGCAGTGGCAGGGGAGGAGTAGTGCGCAACTGCAGCATCGTACAAGGTCTGAGCACTCTTGTACTAACTAAAGTGCGCACGCTCGGAGGTAGGGAGGTGGCGACGCACAGCAAGACGTGCAGTAGCGTCGCGCGTGGCCCACTGGGAGTGAACAGTGGCGTCAGCATCAGCAGCAGGGGCAGGAGACGCGCCAGAGGTTAGATCAAAGAGAGAGAGGCCGTCTTCCCTATCGCACTGTAAGAACATCTGCAGGTCATCTACCCAGACGTCAAAGTCAATGGCTCGACCCTCAGCGTCAAAAGTGAGGACACTAGGGGTAGCCATGTCAATAGTAGACTAGAAGCGCAAAAAGTAGGGAAAGGGCAGTGCAGTGACAGAGGCGCTGTGCTCACCAGACAAGGCTGCTCGGGCGGCTCGGCGGTAGGGCGGCTCGGCGGCTCGGTTGCTGTGTGGCTCGGCGGCTCGGCTGCTGGGCGGCTCGGCGGCTCGGCTGCTGGGCAGCTTGGCGGCTCGGCTGCTGGGCGGCTCGGCGGCTCTGCTGCTAGGCGGCTCGGCGGCTCGGCTGATGGGCGGCTCGGCGGTTTGGTTGTCCGGCTGCTTGGCCGCTGGGCGGCTTGGCTGTGCTGCTGCAGGGTGGCGCGGCGGTCGGCTGCTCGGCTGGGTGAGACGGCTCGGGTGACCGCCGGCGCGGCGGCCGGCGACGGCGCCTGCGCCGTACAGGTAGGTGGCGGGGTTGTCGGTAGGTGGCGAGGCCGCTGGTAGGTGGCGTCGCCGCTGGGGACGGCAGGGCCGCGTGGGGACGGCGTCGAGGCCGGCAGAGGCGGGGCCGGGGCCGCACAGGTAGGTGGCGGGGCTGCTTATAGGTGGCGGGGCTGCAGGTAGGTGGCGAGGCCGGAGGTAGGCGCCGAGGCCGTACAGGGAGGCGTCGGGGCTGACAGGTAAGGGCGGCGTCAGGGCCGCAGGGCAGCGCAAGGGCCGCGGGGTAGGCGACGAGGCCGCAGGGCGGCGGATCGGGGCCGGGAAAGGGCGGCGCGATGGTCGTAGGGTAGGCGACGAGGCCGCAGGGCGGCGGATCAGGGCCGGGAAGGGCGGCTGGGGCGGCGCGATGCGGCCGTTAGGGCGGCGCGACATGATCGGCAGGGCAGCGTGACGAGGCCGCGAGGGGCCGCTAAGGGCGACGCGACGAGGCCGGGAGGGGCCTAGCTAGAGCACGACGGTAAGGAGGGGCACGGGGCGCGACTCGGGCCTAAGCGGAGCGCGCTCCGAGCAGAAAAAAAAAAAAGATTCGTAGTGGTGGGCGCTAGGAATCGTTCTCGTTAGGGAACCTGCTGGATACCATGAGAAGAAACAAGAATGAATGAACTATGAATGAAGTGGGTACAAGTACTAACCCTAATTGGGTAGTACCCCCTATGGGATACCCCACTACAGCCTACACTTAAGCATAAGCTATAATATTCTGACAGGCGCGGGCAGACAGAGCGCACGAGGGCGCGGGTGAGAGAGAGCGCATGAGGGCGCGGGCAGAGCAGAGCGCACGAGGGCGCTGGCAGAGCACAGCGCACGAGGGCGCGGGTGAGACAGAGCGCACGAGGGCACGGGCAGCAGCAGAACGCATGAAGGCGCGGGCAGCAGCAGAGCGCACGAGGGCGCGAGCAGCAGCAGGGCGCACGAGAGCGCGGGCAGCAGCAGAGCACACGAGGGCGCGGGCAGCAGCAAGGCGCACGAGGGCGTGGGCAGCAGCAGAGCGCACGAGGGAGCGGACAGCAGCAGGGCGCACGAGGGCGCGGGTAGCAGCAGAGCGCACGAGGGCGCGGGCAGCAGCAGAGTGCACGAGGGCGTGGGCAGTAGCAGAGCGCACGAGGGCGCGGGCGAGACAGGGCGGCTGCACGAAGGCAAGCGCGGATAGGACGGAGGCGGCTGCTGCAGAGGCGGCGTCGCGGGGTCTAGGGGCGGCTGCTCGGGTCCAGGGGCGGCTGCACCAGGGGCGGCTGCTCCAGGGGCGGCTGCACCAGGGGCGGCTGCTCCAGGGGCGGCTGCACCAGGGGCGGCTGCTATAGGGGCGGCTGCTCTAGAGGCCAGGGGCGGCTCCTGCAGTGGCGGCTGCTCCAGGGGTCAGGGGCGGCTGCTCCACGGGCGGCGTCACTGGCGCAGGGGCGGCTCGCGCACTACTGCAGGGGCGGGTCACGCGCTGCTGCAGGGGTGGCGTTGCAAGCTGTTGCAGGGGCGGGTCGCGCGCTGGTGTAGGGGCGGCGTCGCGAGCTGTTGCAGGGGCGGGTCGCGCGCTGGTGCAGGGGCGGCGTCGCTGGCTGCTGCAGGGGCGGGTCGCGTGGGGCTGCAGGGTCGGCGACGGGCCCCCCGAGGACGCCGCGACGGGCGACGGGGGGAGCAGTACGCAGGTCCCCCGGGGGTGCCTCGACGGGCGACGGGGAGGGCAGCGCGCAGGCCCCCCTGAGGGCGCCTCGACGGACGGTGAAACCGCCACACGCCCCGAGCACGCGGCGGGCAGAAAAATCCGCCACGCGCTCGGAGCGCATGGCGGGAAGAAAAAATGCAGCGCCGCGCACCACGGGGCGCGCGGCAGACAGTACGGCAGCGGAAGCAGTTGGTGGGCCCGTTAAGCTAGGCGGCAGGAACATGCTCGCTCTAGATAGCATGTCAGAATAGTAGGCAGAAGTGATGGCTAGGGTTTTGTTAGGGCCTAGGCTTAGTAGCCTAGGCCAAGGAGAAACTTTAGGGTTGTGCTAAGAAGAAGAGAGAATGAGATGGTTTGACTATGGAAGAGCAGGTACAAATAGAAGAGAACCAGCAAGGAGTGGTGCACCACCACACAGAACACTAGGTAAATACTCTACAGCTAGAACTACATGCATACAAACATATATATATAAGATATATTCTGAAAGCGGAGCCTGAGCGTGAGGAGCCTGGGGGTGCTGAGCCTGGGGGTGCGGAGCCTGTGCGTGAGGAGCCTGGGGGTGATGAGCCTGGGGGTACGGAGCCTGGGGGTGATGAGCCTGAGCGTGAGGAGCCTGGAGGTGCTGAGCCTGAGCGTGAGGAGGCTGGAGGTACTACGCCTGGGGGTGCTGCATCTGGGGGTGTTGAGCCTGAGCGTGAGGAGCCTGGGGGTGCTGAGTCTGGGGGTGCGGCGCCTGAGGGTACTGAGACTGCCGGTGCGCGGTCTCCTTGGAGAGGCCGCCTTCGTTTGCGGGCGCCTCTCTCCCCTCAGCAGCTGCACGAGTGGTACGCTAGCCGTTAGGGTCACGCTGCTGGAGCTCGGGGCTCTGCAGCTGAGAGTGGTGCTGGTACTTTGTCTACAGGAGGTGCTGGAGTCGCTGGTTCCGGCGATGCTCGTACTAGAGGTACTGGAGCTGCTGGGGCTGGCTTGCTGAGTCTGGGGGTGCCGGTTCTAGGGGTACTGCTGCTGGTGACGCTGGTACGGGAGGTGCTGGAGCTGGAGGTTCTGGAGTTGCTGGTGACGCTGGTACTGGAGGTGCTGGCGCTAGAGGTTCTGGGGCTGTTGGTGACGCTGGTACTGGAGGTGCGGGCGCTGGAGGTTCTGGAGCTGCTGGTGGTGCTGGCGCTCGAGAAGCTGGAGCTGGAGGTTCTAGAGCTGTTAGAGGTGCTAGTGCTGCTAGTGGTGATGGAGCTGCTCGTGCTAGTGGCGTTGCGCAGCCACGACAGTTCTTTGCTCCACCGTCTCCATCGTCTCTGCCACCGCCTGACTCTGTGCTTCGCAAGGTTCTTAGCCTCTCGTCGACTACTGGTCTTCCGTTACAACGTGGCTCACCGCTACCTGCTCCTTCTCCTTACACTGAGAACCCAGGAGGTCTTGCTGAGTGTCGTGAGCCTGCGTCGCATCCTGTCTCGCCTGTCCGCACTGGTCGTCGTGTTCTTCGTCCGCGTCCGCCGGCTGTCCCCGGCACACACCTCATGGCTCTGCCCCCGTCCTCTGCTCCGCAGCGTGTTCCTCTTCTGTCTCCTCCTGCGTCTTCTCTGCCTGTCGTTGCTGACCCTGAGTCTGGCCGGTTTTGTACTGAGCACCCTACTATCACGCATCTGCTAGCCACTGCTGTCACTGGCCCGTCGTTTCAGTCTGCTGCTTCGTCTGCCTTTGTCGCTGAGCTTGTTGACTTTGCTGCTGCCTGTCATCTAGACTACGCCGCTAGTCTTGTTGCTGAGTCTGAGTCTATCTGTCCTCCGTCCGTCGGGGGTGAGTATGCTCTTAGCACGAACGTCCTTGAGGACAGGCAGGAGGACCTTGAGTGTCTTGCAGCCGCTTTGCCTCATCTCGTGGCCATGCTGCTTGCCCCTAAGGGAGACCCGGATGCTCCAGACATCCCGACCCCGCGCTCTTATGCTGAGGCGATCGCGGGTGAGTACTCCTCTCAGTGGCAGATAGCCATGGACGCATATATGGCATCCTGGAAGTCCACAGGCACTTACGTTGACGAGGTTCCCCCTCCTGGGGCGAACATCGTCGATGGCATGTGGATTTTGTGGGTGAAGCAGCCGCCAGGTTATCCGCCTGTCTTCAAGGCTCGTTACGTTGCTCGAGGTTTCAGTCAGCGAGAGGGAATTGACTTCTTCCAAACCTTCTCCCCCACCCCGAAGATGACCACTCTTTGGGTGCTGCTGCACGTTGCTGCTCAGCGTGACTACGAGCTTCACTCTCTTGACTTCAGCACAGCTTTCTTACATGGCAGCGTGCATGAGGAGATCTGGTTGCGCCGCCCGCCTGGTTTCACTGGGTCGTTCCCTCCTGGTACCCAGTGGAGCCTCCGGCGGCCGGTCTATGGTCTCCTCCAAACGCCACGTGAGTGGCACGACACACTGAGGACGACATTTGCGGCTCTTGGGTTTTCTCCGTCGACTGCTGACCCCTCGTTGTTTCTACGCACCGACACTTCGCTGCCGCCGTTCTACATCCTCGTGTCATCGACGACTTGGTCTTTGCCACTGCTGACACTAAGGCTCTCGCCCTGGTGAAGTCGGAGCTGTAGAAGAGATACACGTGCACAGACCTGGGTGAGCTGCGCAGTTACCTTGGCATGCAGATCACCCGGGACAGAGCACGCCGCACCATCACACTGACTCAGTCACTCATGGTGCAGCAGGTCCTCCAGCGCTTCGGCTTCACCTGGTCCTCGGCACAGGCCACTCCACTGGCTACAGGTCACTCGCTCTCAACTCCACCTTTGGACGAGTCCATAGAGCCGAGTGGTCCTTACCCAAAGCTAGTGGGCTGCCTCTATACCTGATGACCTGCACTCGTCCTGACCTTGCGTACCCTCTTGGCCTTCTGGCTCGCTAAGAGGCTCCTGGTCGGCACCGAAAGATGCACATGGATGCTGCTAAGAGGGTACTACGCTTCTTGTGCAGTACATCGGGCATGGGGCTCGTGCTTGGAGGACGAAGCGACGTTGTCCTCACTGGGCACTCAGACGCTTCTTGGGTTGACGACCAGGCTACGCAGTGGTCGTCACAGGGTTACATCTTCAGCCTTGGCTCTGGTTTAGTTTCTTGGCGTTCTACACGCTCGTCTTCAGTTCTCAGCTCCAGTTGTGAGGCTGAGATCTACGCCACAGCCATGGCTGCACAGGAGTTACGCTTGCTCACCTACCTGCTGGCTGACTTGGGAGAGCGGCCTCGTTCTCCTCTAGTTCTTTAAGTAGACAACAAGGCCACCATTGCCTTGTGTTGAGAGCACAGACTGGAGCACAGATGAAGCACATCGCTATGCGTTACTTCCTGGCTCGAGAGTTGCAGCAGCGTGGTTAGCTTCGTCTTGCTCACGTGGCCACTCGGGCCAACACTGCTGATATATTCACCAAGGCACTTCCGTCCGGTAATCATCAGCATTTTTGCACTTTGTTCGGCCTTGTGCCCACTTTTCCTCATTTGCTGTAAACTTTGCTTGTACTGTGATCTATGTATATACCTGCATGCTTGCTCTGCTAGGTAGCGATCATTGTGCTGTTGTTGTTGCATATATACCTCTGCATGTGAACTAGCATTGTGGCCCTTTGCTTGTGCTCAGTGTGTGTGGTGACGTTGTGATCTACCGTGAGCTTTCTTTTCTTCTCTTGACTGGTCTTGTGACCCCTTGCTCTCCCCCACCTGCCTATGGGGGTGTGTCAGATTATATGTATGATATGTATGGTTAGGCTGTAGTGGGGTAGCCAATATTGGGTACAGCCCCGTTCAGGGTCTTATACTTGTACCCAATTCTTTCAATCGCACATACCGTCTGAGAAGAAACGAGGAATGAAAATGATTAAGGGAAAGTTGGGTACAAGTACAAACCCTAGAAAGTTGTACCCCATATGCGCCACCCCACTATTGCCTACAGTAGCTATGTCATATATGTCTTACACACCCCCTTAGGCAAAGTGGGGGAGAACAAGGGGTCACAAGACCAGTCAAGCAAAGCAAAGCAAGCTCAGGGTGGATCACAAAGTCACCACACATTCCGAGCACAACTTCAAGGCCAGTTCACATGCACGATTACATATATATATAAGGCTAGACAAGCAAGAGCAGGTGTGTATATATATATGTAACAATACAAACAAGGTCAAGGGGTGAGCAAGTGAGGCAAGGTAGGCACAAGACCCAGCTGAGTACAGAAGCGCTGATGATCACAAGGCGCAACTGCCTTGGTGAAGATATCAGCATTGTTGGCCTCAGAGGCCACGTACGCAAGCCCCAGCTGACCACGCTGCTGTAGCTCACGAGCAAGGAAGTAGCAGAGAGCGATGTGCTTCGTTTTGTGCTCCAGTCTCTGCTCTCGACACAAGGCCAGCATGGCCTATTTTTCTACGTACAGGACTGCAGGAGAACGAGGCGGCTCTCCGAGGTCAGTAAGCAGGTAGGTGAACCAGCGAAGCTCCTGTGCAGCCATGGCCCCTGCGTAGATCTCAGCCTCACAATTAGAGCCGAGAACAGAAGACGAGCGGGTAGCCCGCCACGAAACAGAGCCGGAACCAAGGCTAAAGGTGTAACCCTGTGACGACCGTTGCGTAGCCAGGTCGTCAGCCCAAGAAGCGTCTGCGTGCCCAGTGAGGACCACTGGAATCTGCCCTCCAAGAACAAGCCCCATGCGCGACGTACTGCACAAGTAGCGTAACACCCTCTTCGCTGCAGCCATGTGCTCCGGTCTGTGTCTCCGAGGAGCAACATAGCGTGCGAGAATGCTAAGAGGGTATGCAAGGTCAGGTCGTGTGCAGGCATCAGGTACATGAGGCAGCCAACAAGCTCTGGGTACGGGCCACTAGACTCTACGGACTCATCCAAAGGCAGAGCTGAGAGCGAGTGGCGAGTAGGCAGAGGAGTGGCCTGAGGCGAGGAGTGGCCTGAGGCGAGGAGTACGTGAAGCCGAAGCGCTGAAGGACCTCCTGCACCATGTGTGAATGAGTTAGGGTAATGGTGTGGCGTGCTCTGTCCCGGGTGATCTGCAAGCCAAGGTAGCTGCGCGGTTCACCCAGGTCTGTGCACGTGTGTCTCTTCTGCAGCTCGGACTTCACGTGGGCGAGTCCAACAGTGTCAGCTGTGGCAAAGACCAAGTCGTCGACGTACACGAGGATGTAGAACGGCGGCAAAGAAGTGTCGGTGCGCAGAAACAGTGACGGGTCGGCAGTAGAAGGAGCAAACCCAAGAGCCGCAAGTGTAGTCCTGAGTGTGTCGTGCCACTCACGCGGTGCCTAGCGGAGACCATAGACTGGCCGCCGGAGACTCCACTGAGTGCCAGGAGGAAAAGACCTAGTGAAGCCAGGTGGGCGACGCAGCCAGATCTCCTCGTGCAGGCTGCCCTGCAAGAAAGCAGTGCTGATGTCAAGACAGTGCAACTCGTTGTCACGGTGAGCAGCTATGTGCAGCAGTACCCGAAGAGTGGTCATCTTTGGGGTGGGAGAGAAGGTCTGAAAGTAGTCAACTCCTTGCCGCTGACTGAAGCCACGAGCCACGTAACGTGCCTTGAAGACAGGCGGAGAACCCGGCGGCCGCTTCACCCTAAAAATCCACATGCCACTGACATTGTTTGCCCCAGGAGGGGGAACGTCGTCAACGTAGGTGCCTGTGGACTTCCAGGAAGCCATCTCTGTGTCCATAGCTGCCTGCTACTGAGAGGAGTAGGGACCCTCTATCGCCTCCGCGTAAGAGCGCGGAGTCGGGATGTTAAGTGCATCCGGGTCTCCCTCAGGGGTAAGCAGTACGAACACGAGAAGAGGTGTAGCAGCGGCCAAGCACCGGAACTCCTCCTGCCTGTCCTCAAGGACGTCCGTGCCAAGGGTACACTCACCCCCGACAAATGGAGGACAGACAGACTCAGACTCAGCAACAAGACTAGCGGAGTAGTCTAGGCGACAGCGAGCAGCAAAGTCGATGAGCTCAGCACCTAGGGCAGACGCAGCAGTGGACTCAAAGGAAGGGTCAGTGACAACAGTAGCAAGGAGACGCGTGATAGTAGGACTGGCAGCACGAAGAGAGTCTGACTCTGGGTCGGCAAGAGCAGGAAGAGAAGACTCAGGAGGAGAAGGTAAAGGGGCACAAAGAGGAGCAGTGGACGGACGCAGAGACATGCGGTGCGTACCAGGGACAGGAGGAGGACGTTGATGCAAACCGTGACCACTAGTGCGAGCAGCACGGACAGGCGACGCAGGGCGAGCCGCAGGCTCACAACGCTCAGCAAGACCTCCAGTAGGACCAGTGTAGGGAGACGGAGCAGGCAATGGGGAAGCCGGCTGTAATTGTAACTGTGACGGGACAGGCTGTGGACACTCTAAGGGAGGAGGAGGACCAGTAGAAGGCGGGAGACCAAGAACTTGCTGAAGGAGCGGAACGAGGTACGGCCGAGGCTGCGCGGCAACTCCAGACACAGCAGGGTCAGCACCTGTACCCCCAGCGGCAGCACCAGCACCGGCAGCACCTCCAGCTCCAGTACCTCCAACAGCACCAGTAGCACCCCTAGCAGGACCGCCTCCAGGACCGGGGAAGACCAGAGACAAGGACACGGGAGGCCATGCTTCGGAGACGAAGTACGGAGGGGTGACCAAGGCAATGGTGCCAGAGGAGAGTCTTGTGAGACAGGTGGCGACACGAGCGGGGGGCAGACTCAGGACCAGACCTGGACGCTGCACCAAACACCTGACCCGACGCAGCTACCTGACTAGACGGAGTGACTGGACGAGACTCAATGGTCATTGTGTACAGGCCCGACCCCGGCCGACGTGTAAACGTGGCCAGGTGTCGGCCTGTCCGAGCGTCCGTGTAGTGGGTCACCCGCTGACTCGCAGGAGTGAACTGGTGAACCCCCGCATCCTGCAGGTTAGCACCACTCACCAAGTTCGTAGAGAACGAGGGGAGGTAAAGACCAGACACGGTGCCAGAGGGGGCCGCCGGACACGCGAGGACAGTGGAGAAGTGAGCAAGGGCAGGACCCCCAGAGGGGTCTACCAGAGAGACTGCAACTTGTCGACCAATCCGCGTGAGTGTGGTGCGGTCTCGAAAGAAGGAGCGAGAAGCCCCCGAGTCAAGTGTGAAGGTGTGGGAGGCCGAAGCCGACGCAGTACCTGAGAGAGCAGACTCACCAGCACCTGAGGAAGCAGACGCACCAGCACCTAGAGCAGCAGCCTTGCTAGCACATAAAGCAGCAGCCTCACCAGTACCTAGAGCAGCCGTCTCAATGCCCGGGTCGGGCGGAAAACACCGGTAACAGTCACCCTCCTCACTAATAGTCACAGCATACATGGCAGCAAGAATAGCATCAAAGTCAAGGTCAAAGATAGCTACTCCCGCCCTAGACAACTCGCCCCAGTGAGGGATCTCAGTGGCCTCAGGGAACAAGTGAGGCCAAGCGTTCGTGAGGCGGCAAAAGCGGCGCTGGGTGGAGTGCGCACCCCCGCACTGCTCACCCGCGCGATCTCTGGTGCGTAGGACGTAGGTGCACGGACCAGTACCCCCACCCCGCTGGCATGCAGCGTACCACTCACAGAGCTACTGAGGGGAGGGGATGTCACGAGTGCGCTGCTGCTGCTGCTGGCGCTGACCACCACCAGAGCCGACCCTCTATGCAGCGCCACCCCGACCAGCTCCACCTCCTCCGCCGCCGCCTCCTCCACCGCCGCCACCTCCGCCACCTCCGCTCCCACCGCCACTGCCGCCGCCACCGCCTCCGCCTCCACTGCCGCCACCAACACCTCCACCCCCGCCACCACTCCCACCACCACCCCCACCCCCTCCACTGCCTCCACCGCCACCTCCGCCACTTTTGCCAGCCCCTTCAGCGCCCTTGCCCCCCTTGCCCTTGCCGGTGCAGCGTCTCTTGCTCGGGGCAGACGCAGCGCCGATCGACTCGAATCCAACGAGGTCGGCCGCAACAGCAGAGGCAACAGAGGGCAAAAGGGGGGAGGGGGAACACCCCTTAAAGACGGGAAGTGAGGGTCACCACGAGAGGCTCCTCTCGCGACTATGCTCTTCTCTGCTGCTAGGAGGGCCTTCTCGAGGAGGTCAACGGTGAGAGTGGTAGGGCAAACTGAGAGGAAGTGGTCCCTGACTACGCGAAGGGAGTCAGGGAGCCGGGTGACTATGTAGTAGAGGGTGATGTACATGGGGGGGGGGGGGGGGGGGGGGGGTTCTTGGCGCAGAACTCTGCACGAAGCGCAGCGCGGTAGCGAGTGTCACTAGTGCGGAGGTGCGTAATGAGGTCAGCGACTGTGGGGAAGGCAGCAAGGTCAGGGAAGAGGTACGGTAGCATGAGGCGGCTCAGTGCAGCAGTGGCAGGGGAGGAGTAGCGTGCAACTACAGCGTCGTACAAGGTCTAAGCACTCTTGTACTGGCTAAAGTGCGCACGCTCAGAGGTAGGCAGATGGCGACGCACAGCAAGACGTGCAGCAGCATCGCGTGTGGCCCACTGTGAGCAAACAGTGGCGTCAGCATCAGCAGCACGGGCAGGAGAGGCACCAGAGGTGAGGTCAAAGACGGAGAGACCGTCTGCCCTATCACACTGTAAGAAAAGCTGCAGGTCATCTACCCAGACGTCCAAGTCAATGGCCCGACCCTCATCGTCAAAGGCGAGGACACTAGGGGTAGCCATGACAGCAGTAGACTAGTAGCGCGAACAGTAGGGTAAGGGGAGTGCAATGATCAAGGCGCTAATCTTACCGGACAGGGCGGCTCGGCAGTACGGGGGCTCGGCAGCAACTATGGCTCGGCGACTTGGCGGCTCGGGCGGCTCAGCGACTAGGCGGCTAAGGCGGCTCGGCGGCTCGGCTGCTGGGCGGCTCGGCGGCTCGGCTGCTCGGCTGCTGGGCGGCTCGGCGGCTGGTGTGGCTGGTGACGACCGCGGCAGCAGTTGCAGGAGCTGTGGCGACTGCTGCTGCAGAGACGGCGGCGGCTGCTGCCTCAGGGACGGCGCCGGCCGGCCGCTAGGGGCCGCGACGGGCGGCGGAGGGGCCGTGAAGGGCGGCACAAGGGGCCGCCGAGGGCGGCGACGGGCCGTGAGGAGGCCGTAAGAGGGCTGCTCGAGGGGCCGCGAGGGGGCCGTAAGGGGCCGACGGGCGGCGGGAGGGGCCGTAAGGGGCCGCGGGAGAGCCCGTAAGGGTAGCGTGAGGGGCCGTAAGGGGCCGTAAGGGGCGGCTCGCTGGGCCGTAAGGGCGGCGTTAGGAGCCGTAAGGGCGGCACGAGGGGCCGTAAAGGCGGCGCGACGGGTGCGACGAGCCGTAAGGGCGGCGCGACGGGCCGTAAGGGCGGCGCGACGGGCCGTAAGTGCGGCGCTAGGGAGCCGTGAGAGGGCCGCTAAGGGCGACGCGACGGGGCCGTGAGGAGCCTAGCGAGGGCGCGACGGTAGGGAGAGCACACGGGGCGCGACTCGGGCCGGAGCAAAGCGCGCTCCGGGCAGGAAAAAAAAGAATCGTGGTGGTGGGCCCTAGGAATCGTTCCCACTAGGGAACCTGCTCGATACCATGAGAAGAAACGAGGAATGAAAATGACTAAGGGAAAGTTGGGTACAAGTACAAACCCTAGAAAGCTGTACCCCATATGTGCTACCCCACTATAGCCTACAGTAGCTATGTCATATATGTCTGACACCGTCGCTCGTCCCGTCGTCCGTTACGAATGCCCTCCCGTTCCGACGCACTCGCAAAATCCCCAACCATCTTTGTAGTAATATCGGTCTTGCTCTCTCCCCTCCCTTTCCGTCGCCCTTGCTCTTTCCTTTCCCTTTCCGTTGCCCTCGCTCCACCTCATCTTCCCAACCCCTATGCCCCTCCCATCGCCCTTCCACTCCGCGGATATTGCTCACGCATCTCTCCTTTCGCGTCCTTGTTTCTGTTGCAATATCTTTCTCTTCTCTCGTCCCCTGCCATTCTCTGTTTTTTCGCTTTTTGTTTTCCCCATGTTGTTATTGCCGCCCTAGTAGGGACATGGTCCAAGGCATTTGATTTGCGTGAGTTGGGCTTTCTTTGCGTGAGTTGGACATGCTTCACGATGTGAAATTGGCAGTGGATGTAAATGACTTGCACGTCGCAAATTTTGGAGCGACGCATTTGCACATGCTTGCGAAGATTTTTTTTTGAGAAGAAATGTGGAGACTCGACCAGTATCATTTGCGCCAGTAAAAAAAATACAAAACAACACTTCAACTTTCAAGTGGGTCCAACTAGAAGGGGGGGGTTGTCAAATGTTGTAGCCTGTAGTGAGGTTTGTCTTAGGGGGTACAGATGTTAGGGTTTGTTATATGTACCCCCACCCACATCAATGAACCAACACTTTCATTCTTGACATGGTATCACCTAGGTTAGGATCCCGTGGGATTTCGTTCCTCTTGTTCACGTCCGTAGCGCCCGAGCCTGTCCCGTACCCTAGTGCCCGTTACACTCGTACTATCCCCTAGCGCCTATCGCGCCTGTCGTTACGTCGCTCTCGTGCCCTCGCGCCCGCTGCGCCTGCTGTTACGTCGCTCTCGTGCCCTCGCGCCCGCTGCGCCTGCCGTTACGTTGCTCTTGTGCCCTAGCGCCCGCTGCACCTGCCGTTACGTTGCTCTCGTGCCCTAGCACCCGCTGCGCAGTCCGTCCGCGTCGCGCCGTCTGTCCCGTCCCGTCCGTCTGCGTCACGCTGCCCGTCCGCGTCGCGCCTTCAGTCCTGTCCCGTCCATCCGCGTCGCGCTGCCCGTCCGCGTCGCGCCATCCGTCCCATCCCGTCGTGTCGCGCTGCCCATCCTGTCCCGCTGCGTCGCGTCGCGCTACCCCTGCCCGTGGCGCTGCGCCCTCCTAGTCCAGTAGTGTTGCGCCCTACTCTGAGTCTCGTAGCACCCTACCCTATGTCCCTTAGCGCCCTACTGAGTCACTCTCAGTGATTAGGGTTTCAGTAGCAGCACTTCCCACTTCTTTGCTTTTGCTATGGCGACCCCTCGGGTTCTTCGTTTTGACGCTGACGGTAGACCGCTCGAGTTTCCTGTCTAGCTCCTACGCGCGCGTCGCCTTCTAGAGAGTCAGGTCCAGGCGGGCGAGTCCCTCTGGGCGCACGCTACTGGTGACCTTCCTACGCCTGACGACCCTACGCCTTTAGGCCCTGCCCCTGACGACGCCGCCAGAGACCACTTTACCCGCCAGCGTGCTGACCTGACGGCGTGGAAGTCGCGTGACGCTGCGGCCTACATCGCTCTTAGCAGCCTCCTCCCTGAGTCTGAGGAGGTCTTCTTCACTCAGGTTCGCACTGCTAGTGAGTTCTTGACTGTGATCAAGGCCCGCTACGCTACTCCCACCACTGTCTCCCTTGGCCGCCTCTTCCTACTGTTCTTATTCCCTGACCTCGCCTCGTTTGAGCGCTCTGCTGAATTGATTGCTCACCTCTGCTCGCTCGATTCTAGCTACCGCGTTGCTTGCACTGACGCACAGCTTGCACTGCTTCCCCGTCTTGTGGCGATTACTATCTACTTCATTGCCACTAGCCTCCCTGACCGCCTTGCCTCGGTTCGTGACACGCTTCTTCTGAAGCACCCTAGTGAGCTCACTATCGAGGTCCTTGAGTCTACGCTCAAGGACGTCGAGAGCAACCTCCGCTCCGTAGCCTCCGCCTCTTGTGCTGTGCTCCTCCACTGTTTCACGGGTGCACTGTCCCTCAGCTGCCCAATTTTACTGCCTTGCTAGCCACTGCCAATAATGACGTGACCGCAGCTGCTGTTATGACTACGTTGCGGTCTCGAGGTAGGGGTGGCAGGAGGGGCGGTCAGGGTGCAGGCAGCGGCGGCGATGGCGGCGTTGGCGGCGGAGGTGGTGGGGGTGGCGTGCCGACCGGTGGCGGCGGGAGCGCAGGGCCTGGAGAGGTGTCTCGTGCAGCGGCCAGTGACTCCCCTACTGGAGCTGGTGGAGGCGACACCCGGACTCGTCAGCCTCCTCCTGGTCTGCCGGCCGCGGTGGGTGGAGCAGCGGCGTGGTACCTGGCCCAACGGCAGCAGCAGGTGCAGCACCAGCAGCCCCTCCCCTTGCAGCAGCCCCCGCAGCAGCAACGGCATCAGCAGGTTTCGGGGCTGGGACAGCGCCCGCCCCAGCGAGGTGTTGTTCACCCTTCGTGCACCTATCAGGTTCTGACAGGTGCTCGCCGAGGCCAGCCTTGTGGTCCCACCCATCCTCCTGGTCAGTGCTTTGCTCAGCTCACTGACACGGTTCGCTTGGCCTTCGGCGTTGGCGGCCCTGCCCTTGACTGGTTACCTCTTGTTCAGACGTACGGCTCCGCTCTTTGGGGCATGTCTGCTTCTCATTTGCTTGATCTCTTAGGCACTCCTCATGCTATGAATGATGTTGTTGATTCTAGTGCTTCTGACTCTGTTTACTTGTGTGTTGTTAGCTTAGGTGCTAGTCTTGCTAAGTTGCATGTTGCTAGTGTAGGCACTTTTGTAGGCACTAGTCCAGGCGCTACTTCGGAGCACGCTTCGCTGTCTTTCACTCTGGACTCTGGGGCTTTGCACTGCTTCTTCCGCGACCACACGACACTTACTCCACTTCCTGCGCCAGTCTCTGTGGCCCTGGCTGATCCCACCTCGGGACCAGTCACTGCTCGCTACACTACTACTCTTCCTTGCCCTGCTGTTCCCTCTGAGTCTCTGACTGGCTTCCACGTCCCCTCGTTCTCGAGGAACTTGGTGGGTGTGAGGCCTCTTGTGAGTCAGCACGTGGGTGTGTGGATTGAGCCCTCTGGTGAGACGGCGGTTTGTGTTGACGGCGACACTTACTTGCCTCTTGCCACCTTTACTGCCAAGCCGAGCTCTGGTCTCTACACACTTCACACTGGCCCTGGTGGGCAGCAGCAGCAGCAGTAGCGGCGGCGGCAGCAGCAGCAGCAGCCGTAGCAGCGACTCCTCCCCCAGCCCCAAATACTTCCCCCAATCTGGTCCCTGCGTCTCACCAGGTTGCTGCGTCCCCCCAAGTAGCTGTGTCTGGTCAGGTTCCCGTGTCTGATCCAGTTGCTGCGTCATGCTCCTGCCGGTCGCTTGCACACCCCACCGTTCCGTGGCACCACCGGACGAGGCACCCGTCCTTCCCTCGTCTGCGCGCTATGTCTCGTCAGCGTCTTGTCTTAGGCCTCCCGCGTGTCTTGCCGTCGCTGCCGCCTTCGCTTGCACCGCCGTGCGGTCCCTACGTCGAGGGTCGGCTGCGCGCCACCCCTCACTCCTCCTCCCTTCGTCCAGCCACCGAGCCTTTTGTGATGCTCCACTTGGACGTCTGGGGCCCCGCCCCTCGCCTTGGCCCTGAGCACGAGCGTTTCTTTTTTGTGGTCGTTGACGACTACTCCCGCTACACCACAGTGTTCCCGCTAGCGAAGAAGTCTGAGGTGACTTCTACGCTGATCAGGTGGTTGTTTACCACTGAGGGCACTTGTGGTCGTCGTGTCAGCTGTCTTCACTCTGACCGTGGGGGTGAGTTTCGCTCCGGCATTCTCGCTGGATTCTATCGCGAGCAGGGCATTGGTCAGTCCTGGAAGCTTCCAGAGTCCCCACAGCAGAATGGGGTTGCTGAGCGCCGCATAGGCTTGGTCATGGAGATCGCCCGCACCTCCTTGACTCACGCCCGTGCCCCCCATTTTCTGTGGCCCTACGCGGTTAGGTACGCCGCTCACCAGCTGAACCTCTGGCCACGCGTCTCTCCGCCAGAGGCTTCACCGACCAGTCTTTGGACCGGGTCCCCTGGTGTTGCGTCGAAGTTTCGTGTCTGGGGTTGCTTAGCTCTTGTCCGCGACACTTCCGCGGACAAGCTTTCGCCTCGCGCTGTTCCCTGTTCCGCGGACTCCTCTGGCTTCACCTTTTACCACCCTCCCTCTCACCGGTTCGTTGACTCACGTGACGTCCGTTTCGAGGAGTCCACCCCCTACTACGTCAGGTACCCCAGTCAAGGTCTCCCGGTTCCTCCTCCCCCTCTCTTCCTGACTTCCGCTCCCCCTCCTGCTCCCCCGGTACAGTCTTCCCCCACTGGTCCCGCCCCGTCAGGTGTTTCCCAAGCTACCCCTCCCCCCTCGGTAGCCCCTCAGGTGCATCCTCCTTCCCCGCAGTCCTCCTCGCAGCCTGCTGCAGACCCTGCGGGAGCTGGTGCTCGTGGAGAGGGCCCTAGAGGTGCTAGCTCTGGGGGTGCTGGAGTTGGAGCTGAGCCTGTGGTTGCAAGAGACTCTTGTCTTCCGGGAGCTGGTGTTGGTCCTGCTGACTTTTGGGGTGCTACGTCTAGGGGTGCGGGTGCACCCTCTTTGGGTCCTGGTGAGCCTGGTCGTGTTGCTATTGGTGGTGCTGACTCTGGGGGTGGTGCGCCAGGTGCTTTGGAGGGCAGTCCTGGGGCTGCCGCAGCCCCCGACACTACTCCTCCCCCCCACCCCTACCCGACCCGGCACCAGGCTCGTGTTCGCCGTGCCCGTGAGGAGCAGCTGGAGTTGGAGAGAGAGGAGAGAGAGTTGCAGCGGCTGGAGGAGCAGCAGCAGCAGCTATAGGTGGAGCCGCCGCAGCAGCAGGAGGCGCAGCAGCTGGAGCCGCTACAGCAGCAGGAGGAGCAGCAGCAGCCGCCGCCGCCGCCACCACAGCAGCAGCAGCAGCCGCCGCCTCCTCCTGTCTCCGGTCTTTGGGCCCTCGGTCTCCCCTCCCACTCTCCTTCCTCCTCCCCCTCTCCTCCCGTCTCGGGTCCTCCGCTTCCTCCTCCTGATCTCTCCCTGGCTGTTTTCCCTCGTTCTTAGCCTCCGTTGTCCCCTCCTCCTCAGACTTGGGCCTCTCGACGCTCCCCTCGTGCTCGTCCCTCGTCTCCTATTCTCGTTACTGACCTTCGTACTGCCCTCTTTCGCTCTAGTCTGCCTCGTTCGTCTTCGTCTCTCCTTTCGTCTCCTCCTGAGTCGGCCTTCACTGCTTCTCTCTCTACTCCTGTCACTGACTACTACCGCACATACCGTCTTTTTCTCTCTCGTGTTCTTGCCTCTCTTGTTACCGACCCTCGTGCCTCTATCTCCTCTGTCTCCGCCCTTACTGCCGCAGTCACTGAGTTTGCCTCCACTCGCCGCCTTGACTACGCCACCGGTCTTGTGGCTGCTCCTCCTACCAGTCCTCTGGCCGTCGGGGGTGAGTCTGCCCTTGGCTGTGACACCCTAGAGGACAGGCAGTTTGAGCTAGAGTTCCTGGCAGCCGCTTCCCCACATCTGTGTGCCATGCTGCTCGCCCCTAAGGTAGACCTCGATGCCCTTGACATACTGACTCCTCGCACTTACGCTGAGGCAGTGTCAGGGCCTTGGGCCTCTCAGTGGAGAGCTGCCATTGCGGAGATAGCTGCTGCAACGGGAGATAGACTACGGGCTAGGCACGTGTGCTCGTATGATCTCTGCGTTCGTTAGTCCTTAGTCGTTTTCCTTGTGCATACACTACTTGCTAGTTCTCGGGGAAAGTTGGCGAGAGTTTCACTAGGAAAAGTTCTGAACAATGGTAGAAACAACATTGGCATCACAGACTACATCAGTGCTAGCTAGGCTGCTGGTCAACCTCCAACGCAGCACGGTCGACCGCGCTCCAGCGCAGCAGCGCTCGCACTGCTCCAGCGTTGCAGAGTAGCGGTTCGCCAACGTTGCAAGTCCACGGTGTGCCAGCGCTGCACCAAGTCGGCTGCACAGCGTTGCATCCGCAGGACAACGGTGCACCTGCTTCGCAGGTGCGCGCAGCTGGTTGGTGTGCACTTCCTTGTCACGTGCACAACGCAGACGCCTGGCAGACTCCACGCCAGCGACTGTGTCCACCAGCCACGTCGACCTCGGGATACCACCCGCGAGGTCGGCCTCGCAGTCTCTACCCTGGCGACACTCGCGCATGTCGCCCGGGTATCCCGATCGACCGGGCAACCACGCCTGGTCGACTCGCGCAGTCCGTAGCCGGTCACGCATGCCCGGCGTCCCCAGTCCGGCGTCCAGGCGCACCCAGGACGCCTCTGAATCCACAGGTCGGCGTCCAGACGCCTAGGACGCCGACCAAAGCCTCCAGAGTGGCGTCCCTCCTCCCTGGACGCCGACTAGACACCTAGGTCGGTGTCGGGACCCGACGCCCAGGTCGGCGTCCGGACCCCCGGACGCCGTGCAGACGCCCACGACGTCGACCAGACGTCCGGGTGGTCGTGGCGACGCCCAGCTCGGCGTCCACCTTCCCAGGACGCCGTCCAGGCGTCTGGGACGCCAACCAGGCCTCCAGGGCGGTGTCCTCCTGCTCGGCGCCCTTGCATTGGCCACCGTGCCCATTGCTGCAGGTCGGCTGCAACCCTCGCACATCCGACCACAAGGTTGGCTCCGCCCAAGCGACGACGGGGCCTTACAACGCTCCCGTTGACAGCCATGGACACAGAGATGGCCTCCTACAGATCCACAGGCACCTACGTCGACGGGGTTCCCCCTCCTGGGGCGAATGTAGTTGATGGCATGTGGATCTACTGGGTTAAGCGGCCACCGGGATCTCCTCCGGTATTCAAGGCGCGCTACGTGGCTAGAGGTTTCAGTCAGCGCGAGGGAGTTGACTTCTTTCAGACCTTCGCGCCTACCCCGAAGATGACCACTCTTCAAGTGTTACTGCACGTAGCAGCACAGAGAGATTACGAGTTACACTCTCTCGACTTCTCCACTGCTTTCCTTCAGGGTAGCTTACAGGAGGAGGTCTGGCTACGTCGTCCCTCTACCTTCATTGACACTTTCCCTCCTGGGACTCAGTGAAGGCTGAGGCGACCTTTCTACGGTCTTCCTCAGGCTCCTCGTGAGTGGCACGACACTCTTCGTTCTACCCTCTCTGACCTTGGGTTCCAGCCGTCTTCTGCCGACCCGTCGTTGTTCGTTCGTCGTGGCTCCACACCGTTCTTTGTTCTGGTCTACGTCGACGACCTGGTTTTCGCCACTGCTGACAGGGTTGCCTTGGCAGACGTGAAGTTCGAACTGCAGAAGAGACACACGTGCACTGACTTTGGTGAGCTGCGCCACTACCTTGGCCTGCAGATCACCAGGGACAGAGCTGCTCGCACCATTACACTCTCACAGTCACACATGGTGCAGTAGGTCCTTAAGCGGTTCGAGCTTCAGCACTCCACAGTACATCGCACACCTCTTGCTGTTGACCACAGACTTACTGGACCCTTTCCTGACGAGCCGTTTGAGTCTAGTGGTCCCTACGCGGAGCTGGTGGGCTGACTCATGTACTTGATGACTTGCACTCGCCCGGACCTCGCCTTCCCTCTCAGCATCCTTGCTCGCTTTGTTGCGCTAGGGAGACACCGTCCTGTTCAATGGACGGCAGCTATCAGGGTGGCAAAGTACCTAGCGACGTCATCAGTCGTGGGGCTAGTTCTTGGAGGGTAGCAGCCTGTCGTACTTACTGGTCACTGTGACTCTTCTTACGCTGACGACGCTGAGACTCATAGGTCTACTCAGGGGTATTGTTTCAGCTTGGGTTCTGGAGCTGTTTCGTGGCGGTCCACGCACTCCTCTTCGGTCTCAACCTCTACAGCTAAGGCTGAGATCTACGCTGGTGCCATGGCGGCACAGGAGCTGCGTTGGTTGACCTTCTTGCTCGCCGACCTTGGTGAGCGGCCGAGCTCTGCACCAACCTTGTTCACTGACAACAAGGCGTCGATTCTCTTTTGTCAAGAGCCGCGACTGGAGAGCAGAGTGAAGCACATTAACGTCAGATACTTTCTTCTGCGAGAGTTGCAGAGACGTGGACAGGCTCGCTTCGAGTTTGTGGAGTCCGAGGCCAATACTGCAGACATCTTCACAAGGGCGCGTCCGCCTTGTGACCACCAGAGGTGTTGTGTGCAGTTAGGCCTTGCTGACACGATTTCTAGTCGTGTATAGGCTTGAGTCTACTGTTTTCTTTGCTTGTACTCTTGCTATACACACTTGTGAACTCTCAAACTGGCCTTGTGGCCCCTCTTGCTTGTGCTCAGAGTGTGTGGTGACGTTGTGATCCATCCTGAGCTTTGTTTCTTTGTGACTGGTCTTGTGACCGTACACTTTTGGTTTTGCTTGACACCCCTTACTTAGGCTATGGGGGTGTGTCAAATGTTGTAGCCTGTAGTGAGGTTTGTCTTAGGGGGTACAGATGTAAGGGTTTGTTATATGTACCCCCACCCACATCAATGAACCAACACTTTCATTCTTGACAGGGGCCACTATTTTAGCTGCTGGCTTTAAGAGAATTGATGAATCCGCAAAAAGGCACGCAGCACCCTGAAAGTCAGCTTTTCTATATCCAAATCAAATTGAAAAGCTTGACTTATGGGGCCTATAATGATAGGGTATATAAAAGAATGTGTAAGGAGAATCTCTTTTTCCTTACTTCGCGTCCCTGCTCAACGCGTATATCACTATAGCACCACAGTCACCACCGTTACCACTCGCAATCCTCGCATCGACAATCCGCCCGCCACCTTCGCACGTCGCACCCCGACCTCACGGCTCGGCGGGTAACCCGCGCTCCGGGCCTCCGCTTTGACACTTTTCCCAACCTCAGTCCCAGGCCCGTCGCGCGACAACCACAGTCCATTACCGTTACCACTGTAGTTTCGCTATATATTCTTCGCTCATGCCTTCGCTCATTGTACTCTTGCTTCGATAGTGCAATTCTCGTTCGTTCACTAAATTGCACTCGTAACACTTGGTATTCAGAGCCTACGATCTCTTCTCGGACCGCACCCACACCTTCGCTTCCCCACTATCTCAATTTTTTGGGGGGGGTAGACGTCTCTCAGCGACACAGCACCGCCGCTCGTAGTGCTCTCTCGTAAGCACGCACGGCCACGACTGAGGCTCTCACTGAGCTCGCCCGACACCCCCGCCATGGCCGAATTCACGCTCGCCACATTGACGCAGGAGCAGCTCGACCGTCTGGTGCGCCAACTCGAAGATTCGGCGCTCGAAATTGCGATGCTCACAACGGAACGTGACTCCGCGCGTCAACAATCAACGGTGAACACTCCAGCAGCACCAAACGCACAAACAAATGCACCTGCACAATCAGACGAGCCAATTGTCATCTCGTCCGGGACACCAACACAACACGACAGCGTGGGACAGCGCTCGGGCGCAGCCACTGATAGCGCCGCCCAACCAATGCCTGGCATAGGAGGAAACAGGGGCGCGCCAAGCCCGCGGGAGCCTCGCGAAGCCCATTGGCACGTGGATTTCGCAGCGACAAGCGGCGAACAAGCCATCATGGCACCAATGACACTCAAGCCGCAACGCCCGCCCTGTTTCGACCCGAGCCAGTGTGGAGGTCCGACGGTTCAATCGTGGGTTTTCACGATGAACGTCTTCTTCGACGCGAATTACGTCGAGTCAGACGCAGCGAAGATTCGGTATGCCGTTTCGCTGTTAAGGGGCCCCGCCATGGACTGGTGGCGAGTCATCGTGACGTCGCCACGCGCCTACGAGCCACCGTCGCAAGAGGAAGGGCCCACGGGTCCAGTTGTCACCTGGAGTTCATTCTACGAGACTGCCCAATACAGCACGTGGGATGCGTGGTGCGCAGGGCTTCGGGCGCGCTTCGAGCCGATCGCGGCTTCTATTTCGGCGCGTCAGAGATTGCGCACTTGGCGGCAGCTCGGGTCGGTTCAAGATTACACGAGCGGTTTTCTTGCACTTTGCAAGCAGGTCGGCTACATGCACGAAGCGGAGCGGGTGGACCGTTACGTCGGAGGGCTGAAGCTGGATATCTCGCACGAAATCATGCTGCGCGGACTCTCAAACTTCAACGAGATTCTTGCGCTCGCCGAGAAAATCGACATTCTACGCCGACCAAGACCGGGGTCCTACTACGGACATCGGCCTCGGGGACCGATCGAGCACGCCACTGTAAACGTTGTTGCAACGAATGCAGCTGCCCCACCGTTGAAGGGGCGCTGCTTTGCTTGCAACAGGCCGGGCCATCGCACGAGCAAATGCCCAGAGGAGCTAAGGCGCCGCGGAGCAGAGCAGGGGAGGGAATCTCAGAGGCAGGGAAACGCCAGCAGTCAGTAGAAGTTGGGCCAACTACTGACGAGACTGCCTGCTCGCCCAACCGCACCGACCCTCACCGAGTCACAGTACCGATTCACGCCATTGATTGGGCTCGGATGAATAAGGAGGGTACAACGACGGATTGCCCAGTACTGATCCACGGAAAAATACAGGGAGCAGCAGTGAAGATTTTTATTGACGGAGGAGCAAGCCACAGTTTAGCTAATACCGCAACTGCGCGAAAATTACAACTGACACTTAGTCGCTGCTTACCTGAGATCAACGTACGCTTAGCTGATGGCACGCCGCTGGCCATACGGGAGAAGGTGGAGAGAGTAAAAGTTCGATGTGGGGGAAACTTCGGGTTTACACAGGAAATGCTCGCAACGACATTGGATGGGCATGATGTTTTACTGGGACGTGATTGGCTACGACGGTACAACCCACGAATCGACTGGACGACGGGTAGCTGCACTGTGCGAAGTAGCGGTAACTGGGTCATGCTACCTCGCTGGCAGTCACGAGTCCTCAACGGTCCACATCAACGCCATCACGATGAAACGGGTTGTCGCAGCTGGAGCTGACGTGTACGCAGTAGATATAGCATTAGTAGGAGAAGCGGAGCAGCCGAGCGATTTTCAGAAACTGTTGGCAGCAGTACCGCCCGAACTACAGGAACTGTTGAAACGGTACTTGGGGATTTTTCCAGACGACTTACCAGAAGGGCTGCCTCGTCAGCGGGCGCATGATCATAGGATCGAGTTAGAACCGGGGGCACAGCCAGCTGTACAGCGCCAGTTCAGACTGACACAGCTCGAGCTCGACGCACTGAGGAAGCAGTTAGATTATTTGTTAGAGAAGCAGTTTATTCGACCAAGTTCGTCACTGTTCGCCGCACCGATACTGTTCACACCAAAAAAAGACGAAGGGTTTTGCATGCGCATCGATTACCGAGCGCTCAACAAGGTAACAGTCAAGTGGCGGTACCCCATTCCCCGCCCCGACGAACTGATCGACCAACTGCGAACAGCACGGGTGTTTTCGAAAATAGACTTACAGGGGGGTTACCATCAGATTCGGGTCGAACCATCGGACTGCGCCAAGACAGTATTTAGGACTAAGTACGGGTCGTTTGAGTACACGGTGATGCCTTTCGGGCTGACCAACGCGCCCGCAACATTTCAGATGACCATGAACGAGGCGTTTAGGCCACTCTTAGATAAATGCGTGATAGTTTACCTCAACGACATCCTCGTCTACAGTTGCGACAAGCAGCAGCATTTAGCAAATCTCGAAGCAGTATTTAAAGTTTTAGAGGAACATCGATTACGCACCAAGGGCTAAGTGCGAGTTTTTTCGTGACAGACTAGAATTTTTGGGGCACCTTATTTCGAAGGCTGGAGTTGAAATTGACCCAAAGAAGCTGGATACGGTAAAAGTGTGGCGTCCCCCGACGAACATCACGGAACTACAGAGTTTTTTAGGGTTCGTTAATTATGTTCGTCGGTTCGTCCCCGACATGGCACAGTTGACTGCCTCGCTGACGGATTTACTGCGAAAGGGGGTCGTTTTTACGTGGGGGGAGAAAGAGCATGCTGCCTTCTCTGCCCTGAAAAATGTTCTCTGTTTCACGTCACGCTGAGCGGCGACGTGCAGCAGAACCCGAAGAGTGGTCATCTTCGGGGTCGAGGAGAAGGTCTGGAAGAAGTCAACTCCCTCTCGTTGACTGAAGTCTCGTGCAACGTAACGCGCCTTGAAGACAGGCGGAGAGTCCGGCGGCCGCTTCACCCTGAAAATCCACATGCCACTAACGATGTTCGCCCCAGGCGGGGGAACCTTGTCGACGTAGGTGCCTGTGGACTTCCAGGAAGCCATCTCTGTGTCCATGGCTGTCTGCCACTGAGAGGAGTAGGGACCGGCCATCGCCTCTTCGTAAGAGCGTGGGGTCGGGATGTCTGGTGCATCCGGGTCTGCCTCAGGGGCAACAAGCATGGACACGAGATGGGGCAAAGCGGCAGCAAAGCACTCAAACTCCTCCTGCTTGTCCTCAAGGACGTCAGTGCCAAGAGCACACTCACCCCCGACGGACGGAGGACAGACAGACTCAGACTCAGCAACTAGGCTAGCGGCGTATTCTAGACGACAGGTGGCAGCAAAGTTGACAAGCTCAGCAACCAAGGCAGACGCAGCAGCGGACTCAAAGGAAGGGTCAGTGACAACAGTAGCCAGGAGACGCGTGACAGTAGGACTGGCAGCACGAAGGGAGTCTGACCCCGGGTCAGCAAGAGCAGGAAGAGAGGACGCAGGAGGAGACGGCAGTGGGACACGCTGTGGAGCAGTGGAAGGACGAAGCGCCATCCGGTGAGTGCCTGGGACAGCAGGAAGACGCTGACGTGGGACACGACTACCAGTGAGAGCAGCACGGACAGGCGATGCACGCCGAGACTCAGGCGACGCAGGACGAGACTCAGGCTCACGACGCTCAGTAAGACCTCCAGTCGGACCAGTGCAAGGAGCAGGACCAGGGAGAGAGGAGGCAGACGGTAGCTGCGACTGCAGCTGGACAGACGGAGGACACCCTAAGGAGGGAGGAGGACAAGGAGGAGGGAGCTGACCAAGAACCTGCTGAAGGAGCGGAACAAAGTACAGCCGCGGCCGTGCAGCGACTCCAGAACCAGCAGAGACACGAGCGCCAGGGTCCTCAGCACCAGCAGCAGCTCCAACGCCCGGGTCCGCAGCACCAGCAGCAGCTCCAACGCCCGGGTCCTCAGCACCAGCAGCAGCTCCAACGCCCAAGTCCTCAGCACCAGCAGCAGCTCCAACGCCCGGGTCCTTAGCACCAGCAGCAGCACCAGCGCACGGGTCCTGAGCACCAGCCTTAGCTCCAACGTGCGGGTCCGCAGCACCAGAAGTAGCTCCAACCTCTGGGGCCGCAGCACCAGCAGAACCAGTAGAGTCTCCAGCACCAGCAGCACCACCAGCAGCAGCGGGGTCCGCGACACCAGGCGCGCCACTCCGAAGAGTGCAGTGCCGCTCGTACCACTCACGGATCCACTCACGGGAGGGGAGCTCCCGACTAGGAGGAGAAGCACTAGCACCAGTCCCAGTAGTACGTCTGGCTCCAGAGGTACCTCTCCTGAGGCTGCACAACTGTAAGTACCACTCACACAGCTGCTCCGAGGAGAGGGCTCCTCCAGGTGTAGGACTCCCAGGCTCAGCACCTCTAGACTTAGAACCCCTAGACTCCGGACTCTGCGGCTCAGCAACCCCAGGCTCAGCACCCCCAGGCTCAGTACCCCCAGGCTCAGTACCCCCAAGCTCCGCACCCCCAGGCTCCGCACCCCCAGGCTCAGCACCCCCAGGCTCCGCACCCCCAGGCTCCGCACCCCTAGACTCCGCACCCGCAGCAGGACGAGAGTTGATAGCTACCTCAACAGGCTCAACCGGGTCTACCTGAGACACACCTGAGGGAGCGGCACCCTGAGGGGGGAGGGGGTCTACGACACCAGCACCTGGCGCGAGGTAGAGAGGCGGGGGGGGGAGCGGGGCAGTGCGGTAGGGGAAGAGGCGGTAGTAGGGGACGGACTCGTCAAAAGTGACGTCCTGAGAGGGCAAGAATCGGCGCGAGGTGGCGTGGTAAAACTGCCAACCAGGCGCGTCCGAGACAAAGTCGAGGAAGATGCAGGGAACAGCATGGGAGGAGAGCTTGTTCGCTGACGGATCGCGGACAAAAGCTCGAGATCCCCAGACCCGGAAACGCGACGCATCGCCAACCTCCCCCGTCCACAGCAGTGTGGACGAGGTCTCCTGCAAGGAGACACGGGGCCAGAGGTTGAGCTGATGCGCAGCGTATCGGACCGCAAACGGCCACAGAAAGTGGGGGGCAGCCGTATGGATCAAGGAGGTACGGGCGACCTCCATGACCAGGCCAATGCGGCGCTCCGCAATCCCATTCTGCTGAGGAGAGGCCGGAAGCGTGAACGACTGCTCAATGCCGTGCTCATCACAGTATGCTGCCAAGAGGTCGGAGGAGAACTCACCACCTCTGTCAGAGTGCAAGCGCAGGACACGAAAGTCCGAGTGGAAACGCTCGCTGAGCTGGAGACGGAATCTGCGGATCCAAGGGATCAAGACATCAGGGACCTCACCCTTGGTGCGCAAGGGGAAGACCGTGGTGTAGCGCGAGTAGTCGTCAACAACTATCGGGAAGTACCTCTCCTGACCCTGACCACGGACGCGGGCTGGGCCCCACACGTCCATGTGGAGCGTCTGCAAGGGAGCAGTCGTCGGGGGAAACGAGGAGGAGTGAGGAGCGGCGCGCTGCCGCCCCTCAACACAGGGAAGACAGGGAGGAGCAGGTGAGGTAGGGAGGGGAGGAAGGACCCTGGGAAGGCCAGAGACAAGGTATCGGGAGTGCATGGCCCGAAGCCGCTGCACAGACGGGTGGCCAAGGCGGTGGTGCCAGAGGACAGTCTCGTGTGCCAGAGAGCGACACGAGCAGGGGGGCGACAGCTGACCTGACGCGGACGCAGACGCAGACGGAGCGACCTGAGGGGACTCAGTGGTCACTATGTACAGGTCCGACCCCGGCTGCCGAGTGAAGGTAGCCAAGTGACGGCCCGTACGAGCACACGTGCAGTGTGTCACTCGCTCGTAGGCAAGGGTGAACTGGTGAACACCCCCGTCCTGGAGCGCACATCCTGCCACCAGGTTCGTAGAGAACGAGGGGAGGTCGAGACCTGACAGTGTGCCCGACGGGACCGCAGGACAGGGGAGGACAGTGGAGGAGGTCGCAATGACCGGACCCCCAGAGGGGTCAGCGAGGGAGACAGCAACTGGCCGAGCAAGCGGCTCAAGGGCAGTACGGTCACGAAAGAAGCAGTGAGAAGCACCTGAGTCCAGTGTGAAGGTGTGCAGTGCTGCAGTCGACTCAGTACCAGGGGAGGCAGACGCACAAGCACCTAGAGCAGCTGCCTCACCAGCACCTGGGGTAGCAGACACGCGAGTACCTGGAGCGGCAGATGCACTAGACCTAATGCCCGGGTCGGGCGGCACACACAGCTACTCAGCACCCTCTTCACTAGTAGCCAGCACATACATAGCAGTGAGAATAGCATCAAAGTCTAGAGCATAGATATCAATCCCCTTCTTCATGAGATCAACCCAGCGAGGCAGCTCAGTGGCCTGAGGGAACTGAACACGCCAAGCGTCGTTGAGACGAGCGAAGCAGCACTATGTGGCGTGCGGTCCCCCACACGGCTGACCAGTGCGGTCACCAGTGCGAATGACGTACGTGCAGCTAAAGCCACCCCCCCCCCCCCCCCCCCCCCCCCCCCGTGCTGAGAGTACCACTCACGGACCTCCTGGGGCGACGGAGTGTGCTGCTGGCCATGGCCACCGCCAGCGCCTCCACGACCACCACCGCCGCCGCCACCTCCTCGACCACCCCAACCCCTGCCGCCGCCGCGTCCACCGCCACCCCCACCACCGCCTCCGCCCCTGCCACCTCCCCCGCCGCTGCCGCCACCATCCCCACCGCTGCCACTAGCCCCTCCAGTCGCGCCACCACCCCCACCGCCGCCACCGCCCCCACCACCGCCTCCCCCGCCGTCACCGCCACCGCCCTTGCCCCCTTTGCCCTTGCCGCTGCGGCGCCCGCTCGAAGCAGACGCAGTCCTGACCTTCTCAGCACCAAGGAGGTCGACAGCAGCAGCAGAGGCGACAGAGGGAAGAAGGGGGGAAGGAGAACACCCCTCAAAGAATGGGGTACGGGGGTCGCCACGAGAGGCACCTACAGCGACCATGCTAGCCTTAGCTGCAAGGAGTTCCTTCTCGAGGAGGGCAATGGTGAGCTCAGTGGGGCAGCGAGCTAGGAAGTGGTCCCTGACTGAGCGCAGAGTGTCAGAGAGGCGGGTAACTAGGTGGTAGAGAGTGAGCCAGAGCGGGGGTGGGTTCTTGGCAAGGAACTCATCAAGCATAGCGGCGCGGAAGTGAGCCTCACTAGTGCGGAGGTGCGTAATGAGGTCAGCGACTGTGTGGAAAGAGGCTAAGTCGGGGAACAGGTAAGGAAGAGAGAGAAGGCCTAGTGCGGCAGAGGCCGGTGAGGAGTAGCGGGCAACGACAGCAGTGTACAGTGCCTGTGCAGTCTTGTGCTGCCCAAAGTGCTCGCGCTCATCTATCGGCAGGGAGTTGCGAATAGCAAAGCGAGCGTGGGCGTCACGAGTCTGCCACTGTGAGCGGGCAGTGCTGTCAGCAGTAGCAGCAGGGGCAGTGACATGGCCTAGGGCGTGGTCGTACAGTGAGATGTCGTCCTTGGCAGTGAGCTGTAGATAGAGGTGCAGGTCATCTAGCCAGGTGTCAAACTTCACTGGGCGGCCCTCAGCATCGAAAGCTAGCACAGGTGGGCTAGCCATAGGAGCAGTAGGAGCAGCAGTAGGAGTGGGAGGGTGAGACAGGTAGGGCGGCTTGGACAGTACGCGCGGCTCGGTTCAGTTCAGGTAGGGCGGCGCGGCTCGGTTCGGGTCGCGCGGCTCGGCTCGGACTGGGCGGCTCGGTTCGGGTCGCGCGGCTCGGCTCGGTCCTGGAGCGGTCACGGGCCGTTCGGGGCCTCTAGGGGCGAGCGCGGGGCCATTCGGGGCCTCTAGGGGCGAGCGCGGGGCCGTAAGGGGCCGCTAGGGCTAGCGCGGGGCCGTTCGGGGCCTGTAGGGGCGAGCGCGGGGTCGTTCGGGGCCGCTAGGGGCGAGTGCGGGGCCGACGGGGGCCTCTAGGGAGGTGAGCGCGGGGCCGACGGGGCCATTAGGGGCGATCGTGGGGCCGACGGGGTCGCTAAGGGGCGAGCGCGGGGCCGTAAGGGGCGAGCGCGTGGGCCGACGGGGCCTTAAGGGGCGGCGCGCAGGTCGCTAAGGGGCGGGTCGCGGGGCCTTATGGGGCCGTGAAGAACGAGGCGCCCTAGGGTGCAGTTAGGTAGATAGGTAGGTAGGTAGTGGTGGGCCCTAAAAAAAACGGTCCTAGCGAAGGACCTGCTCTATACCATGTTGAAATGAACGAACAGGAATGGTTGAACTAACAGTGAAATCACTACAAGTACCTAACCCTAGAATTGTGTACCCCCTATGGGCTAACCCACTGTAGCCTAAACAAGCACAACATATATAATGTTTGACACATCGTACCACCCGGAAACAGACGGATAGACAGAACGGACAAATCAGACCATGGAACAGCTCATCCGGGCCACGTGCGACGACCCAAACACGTGGGAACAGCAACTGCCACTCATCGAATTCGCATACAACAACGCCCCATCCGCCACGACCCAACAGTCACCGTTTTACCTCAATTACAGACAAGACCCAACAGTACCCATGACCCCGAATCTTGACAACCCGGTTCCACGCGCGCAACAGCGCTGGAATTTTGCAAGCAGCACGGACCAGGGCAACACACGGAATTTAAATAAGCTAACATCATCGCAAAACGCAACGCCGACCGCCACCGCAGACCTGTCACTTACCAGCCCGACGACTTAGTTTTGCTCGACACCCAAAATCTCCGACTGCCCATCGCCCCGAAACTCCGCCCCTAATACTGCGGGCCATTTCACATAAGCCACATGCTTACACCTGTCACCGCCCACCTCCTCCTCCCTTCTGACTGGTACGTCAGCCCCTCGTTCCACGTCAGCCTGCTTCGCCCTTACGTCCCGTCCACGAACCAACTGCCACGCAATCGCCCAGCCAGCATGACAAGACCACCGACTGAACCAATCATCACCCCCGAGAAAAATCCTGAGTCACAGAGTTCGCGACCCTCGAGGAGCCCAAAGGATCGAGTTCTTACTCCGCTTGAAGGACCGTACACCCACCGAAGACAATTGGGTTCCCCTGGACAGAATCGAAAACCACCCCGTCCTCACCGAGTATCTGCGCAGCCGGAATTTCAGGAATGTACACGCACTTTCGTAAGGAGGACCTCCTTAAGGGGGGGGTAGTGCAAGGAAAAATGATAATTTTTGAAAGTGTAATGAAATGTAACACTTTCTAAAATTTTGTATTATGAAAAGGGGTACGTGGCCAACACAGCAAAGGTAGCGCCGAAGCGCTACTCACCCTCTTTTGCCTACAAAAGAGGGACGTGGGGACATTCGTCCCCACCCACGTTTTCATTTTCAAAATTGTAGTTCTAATTTCGTTCTCGTCCACACTGGCGAAGACTCAGTCGCTTCCGCGTTTCACTGCCCCGTCAACACTCCTTAACGACATCCTTAAGCGCAACCTCGCAACGATGGCTCCGGTCAACCCGGCACTTAACCGCGACAATTCGAATAATTATAGCCCCTGTAACGCGGCGGAAACCTCGACTCCGGCCGTGACAACGGATCGTCGCGGCGGAAAACGTCCCGCCGAGGAAATTTCAAGCGAGGGACCCTCGGCGGTCGACCTCCTGCTCGGAGGCACCCTTCGGACCCCCCTTGAGGAACGCGCGACTGTTGTACAGTCACGCGTGGCTGCTGCTGAAGAGCGCGTGCCTGGCAGGCACGCGCGTGCTGCGCAGAAGACGACGACCGCCGCTGACGCGGCGGTCGTCTTGACCGGCGCTGACGCGGGTCCATCCGGGCCCACGACCCAGAAACGCCAGCGCGCGGCACCCTCCGCTGACGTCACCCCGGTCAACGCCGCCCCCACCCCTTTGACCGTGCAGCAACTACAGGCGCTGCTCTCGTTATTGCAGCAGCACGCATCGTCGTCTGCAGCTACATCAGCTGAAGAAGTTTCTGCGTCAGCTAAAATCGAAAAGCAGAAGGAACCTGTCGCGGCTCCCCGCTCCACCAAAATCGCTCGCACCAACAACGCTGCTCCTGCTCCCACCCCAGCTCCGACACCAACCCAAGCCCGTATCCCCGACGACAGCGACGACTCAGAAAATGAAGACGGTGAGGCCCCCGACAACCTTGCCCGTCGTCGCATTCTCGCACCCGCACCTCCCCTTCCCCCCCTCAACCCTTCACCCGCAGCTACTACCTTCATGCGCAAGGGAGTGCGTGACCAGGTGGAGGTGTTCTCTGCAATTCAAGCTCACCTGAGGCACGTCGAGTTCAAGCTCCAAAACGGCGACGTCGACGGCGCGCTCTCCAACGTGGAGCAAATCGACACGTTGATCAACAAACGCTTCGAGGTGCTCTTGGTGGCGGATGAGGCCGGTTTCGAAGCGGCGGATCGGTTCCAGCTGTACCAAGCCAAGAGCGTGCTCACATCCCGCTCTTACAAGCTCGCGGTAGCCGACGTGGCGGCCCTCAAGCGTGCACGTACCGGCTTTGTCTGCGGAGGCCGCCTTCCCCCTCGAGACGGTGAACCGGAAAGCAAAGGCATGCCACCCGCGGGCTGCCACGAGCCCCGCTTCAAGGGGGTGTGTTTCCGTTGCGGCCAGCCCGGCCATATGGCAAATAATTGCCCTATGGGAGGGCGTGGCGCACAAGGTCCCGCACCCGTGGTGTGAGAGGACCCATGGGGCGGCGCCCCTTGCCACTATGCCGGGGGGCGTAGGTGGATGCACCGGTGGTGCGTAGGCTGGTTAGGAGCCTTGGGGAGTAGGATAGGCCATGGGGGCCAGGGAAAGATGGCAGCCGTAGGGGCTGGTTATGGTGTAGGCTTGGCTTGTATGCCTTTGTGTGGATTAATAAAAGATTGTTGTTATTGAAAAAAAAAAAAAAAAAAAAAACGAACAATGGAGAGAGAGAAAGGGAGCCAACACGAAACGAGAAGACAAATGGCACAACAAATAAAACATCAGCCCCCTCTTCAGGAAGGCAGCCACGGAGGAGGAATTGGCTAGGAGTGCAAGACAAAGCAAGGACCGAGAGAAGAACAAAGGAGAGAGAGAGAGAGAGAGAGAGAGAGAGAGAGAGAGAGAGAGAGAGAGAGAGAGAGAGAGAGAGAGAGAGAGAGAGAGAGAGAGAGAGAGAGAGAGGCATAGACCCCTAGTCCCTTAGCCTCTCAGCCTCTCAGCCGCCCCTAGCTCCGCTATATAAGGCCGTGGGCCTGGTGCTTGTCTCATTATTCATTTCGTGGGTTCATTCCTTCTAACCCAGCGGCTCGCGTCGGCCGCCTTCGGCGGCCGACGCTCGACAGCGCGGCCTTCGGCCGCGCGTGAGGGGACGGCAAGGAACACGAACACAACCGAGGTTAAGCAAACGGCATACAAACAATGGCGGCATCAACAACATCCTAAGCAGCAATGGCGACACAAGTAGAAGCGGAGCCCGCATCTACATGCGGTGAGCTCCAAGGGCGTGAAGAACGCCCGTCAGGGAGCGCCACAGCTCCCGGACCACAAGCGTGCTTGCGCCGATCGCCGCGGCTCCAGATCCAGCGCGCAAGTGCCGCCTCAGGCCCCGGACAGCTTCGTCGAGCTGTCCCGCAGCAGCAGCGCCTCCCTCCGCGGGCGCAGCCAGCACGGGCGCCAGCAGCACTACGAGCTGGTCTGCCGCGTCCAAGCAAGGGTCACGCTGGCGAGAAAGGAAGGTCTCAGGAGGAATCACCGGAAGCGACGAATGAGCCAGCACCTGAATCAGCAGCAGAGCATGGAGGCTGTCAGCGAGGCGGTGCAGCTGTCCAAGAGTCGCCTCGGGAACACGGGTCTGCGGAGGCTGCAGTGCCTCCGCCAGGAACTGAAGCGGCTCATCAGCGCCGGCGAGGAGAGCAAACGGAGCCGATAGCGAGCCTCCGCCCGCGGCCACAAACTCCACGCCAGCAAGGGGTGGAAGCGGCGGCAGTTGCAGACGAGAACCAGGAACGGGCGCCGACGCGGCGGGAGCAAGCGCAGGCGACGACTGAATCGGAGGGGGAGGCGCAGCAACAGGGGGGAGCGCAGCCGGACGGGGAGCCTCGTGGACGGGCGCGGCGCGCAGCGAACTGCTCTGACTCTGCGCCGCCCTCTCCTCCCGAACCGCCCTCGACACTTCACGCTGAAGATCCGCCATCGTCACAGGCGGGCGCAACCCCCCATAGGCGCGGGGACCTCCCCATTCCCCCTGACCCCCGGGGTGAGCAGGCCAGCGGGGGTGTCGCTGGAACCGCCGCGGAGACTCACGGCGGCGACGAGAGGACCGGCGGTCCTGATGGGGAGCAGGGGAATTCGGGCGTGACGAACGACGGTCAGGCGACGGAGGACGTGACGGCTGGCCAGCAGGAACTACCGCCGTCGCAGCAGGGGCGGGCGGTCCCGACGCCGCGGGCGCAACCAACGGAGCCGGCTCGCCAGTGGTGGCGGACACCGCCTTCGGTGACGAAGCAGAAGCATGCGCAGGCGAGCAAGGGACAGAGGCGCTCAGCGCAACAGGGGCGCCAGGGACAGGCGCAGGGGGGTCAGCAACAACCCCAACAGGGGCAGACGTCGACGGCGCGACAAGGGGAACCAGGGGGTCATGTGCTGCAGACTGGGCAACGGGATCCGCGGGTGCGTGGGGAGGAAGCTTTTCAGCGGCTGCTGTCACGAGGGTCGGAGCCGGCGGTAGAAGGGGTTTCATCGCCGTGGTCGCCCTTCCGGCCTCCGCCGGAGGCGTCGCGGCCACAGCCGACCAGGCGGCAACGAGCTCTGGCGACGGCTCAGGCGCACCGGCAACCACCATCCCTGGAGCAGGAAAACCGCGGGGCGAGAAGACAAACCGTAAGCGGAACAGGCGGAGGGCCGGAGAACGGGTATCAGGCGGCGGCACGAAGGGCTTTAAGTAACGCGGAGAAAAATAATGAAGAAGACGAGCGGGACGACCCCACTTATATGGAAGAAGCACTCCCCGAGAGCGAGGAGGAGGAGACGGAGGGGGAAGGCATGGCGAGAGAAGGACCAAGGAGAAGGGAAGAGGTAGTGCAGCAGCCAGTGGTGCAAGTGTCACAGATGGGTTTGCCGCCATCCGACGCCGATCGGACGGGTGTGAATCCAACCTCAAACCCACCAATGAGAGCGAGCCGCGATGGGAGAAATCGAGCCGCCAATGCCAGTCCGGCACTGCACCTACAGGCGTCAATTCCCCGCTACTTTTCACCCGATGAGCTAGCGAAGCGGACAGACCTGTTCGCGGCCATCGCGAACTGGGACTTGGCAGGACTATGCGATAGTCGTCAGCCCCCACTTTCGCGGCGTTTACCGCCAAATCTGTGCCAGCTGTTTTCGCTAGCGCTACTGACACCGTTACACCACCTATCACGAAACCCCGATTCGGAAACGGGATGGCGACTGCTGTTGTTTCTCCCGCGACTAACACTTCGCCAAACCTCGCCTGCACGCCCGAACTGGCCATGCGTCAAGAGTCGGCTCCGAGCCTTCCAGCGTGGCGAATGGGATCAGCTGTACCAAGACGCGTTGACCGCAGTCAACACACCGCCCCCGCCAAGACATCAGCCAGATGCGACTGGTGTCATCAGCCGCGCAGAGAGCCTAGCAAAACGTGGGAGTCTGCGCCGAGCCGTGTTGGCCCTCGAGTCAACGCCCGTCTGCACGCCCAGTCCGGAAATATTGGAGGAGCTGCGACAGAAGCACCCACGTGCTGAAGACGAGGCAGTGACGTGGCCCGAAACACAGGGGTCAAAATTGTCAATCCCCCACGCTGACTTCGCTAAAATGTTGGCGAGGTGCGAGAATGGGGTTGGTGCCGGACCTTCAGGGATGACGTTCGAGCACCTACGCGATGCGGCGATCACGAACGGAATGGTCAGCACCCATCTCCACGCCTTGGTCAACACTGTGTTGGGAGGCAAATTGCCAGGCCCGGTAGCGAACCTGCTGACGGCATCACGACTCATCGCCCTCGCCAAGCCGGGGGGAGGGGCTAGGCCTATCGCCATCGGCGAATGCCTAACCAGGCTGGCAGCCAAGGCTGCCCTGTTAATCATGGGAGACCCGGTCCGCGAATTTTTCTTACCCCTACAGTACGGGGTAGCAGTTCCAGGTGGGGCGGAGGCAGTAATCCACGCAGCCAGGGCTTTTTCGGATGCCCGCCCGGACAGCCTGGTACTACAAGCCGACATTACAAACGCGTTCAACAGCATTTCGCGTTCCGCCATCGCCGACGCGTTACAAGAGCCCACCCTCTCGCCACTGCTGCCGCTCGTGCAACTGACATACGGTAACCCGTCGCAGCTACTACTGGACTCCAATTTCAACAGCGCACCACTGACAAGCGAACGCGGCGTACGCCAGGGAGACCCACTGGGGCCACTTCTATTTGCAGCAGGGATACACGCTACACTCCGAGAAACTGCCGAAGCACACCCGGACGTGCTGTGCCTGGCATATGCTGACGATGTCACCTTCCTGGGTGACACAGACCGCACTGTAGCTGCATTCACATGCTTCACGACAAAATTGGCGCGCCTGGGCCTCGAACACAACCCACAGAAGTGTAGTGCCTGGAGCTCCTGCGCAATTGACACATCCTGCCTTCCGCCAGGAGTGCCGTTCTCTAAAGGTGGCATGAAACTACTGGGTAGCTTCGTGGGGCCAGACAGCGGCGCAGCTCGGTTCCTGGCGGGTCAGCTCGCCGAGATGGCGAAACCCTTACCCCTGCTCGAGCGAACGGACCCCCAGGTCGCAGCGCTGCTACTTACGCGATGCATATCGCGACGAGTTGCATATCTCACCAGGACGACCCCACTGCACCTTCTCCCTCGTGACACATGGAGCCAGTGGGGTAGGGATCTGCTCGCCACGCTCCTCACAGCTTGCGATATCCGTGTTCCCACGTGTCGAACCGAACAGTCACGGGTCTGGGAGCAAGCATCACTGCCGCCATCCTTGGGAGGGCTGGGCATCACCGACCCCCTAGTCGAAGGGATCTATGGTTTCGCAGCCAGTTTTACGCAGGCGGCATTGTACCTCGGGTGTTTACCGCTGGAAGAAGAAACCGCCCTCACCCTGGCACGGAATCATATGCTACTGCCACGGGCTGACAGCACACCGCTACACGAATGGCTGAAGGAGTGTGAGGAGGCACTGCCGCAGGATGCACGGGAGATACTCGAGACGGAGCGGCTCAAACGTTCCGACATCCGGCTCCAACACGTGCTTGGACTCAAGGTCCACGGAAGCAGATACGCAAAGCAGGTGCAGGCGACGAGGCGCATGAAGCCGAATCCGCTTGCGGGGCACACACAGAGGATGTTTCAATGACGGGCTACGGCACAGGCGACTGGCTCACCGCGATCCCCATTGCCCCTGCTAGGCGGATAGGGCCGGTACACTTCGCAAATGCGGTTCGTTTCCGACTCGGCCTACCGTTTTCGACCCCCGAAAACTGTGACTGCGCTGACCACACGGCTATCACAGACCCCCGCCTTCCGAACCACCTGCTCCGCTGCGGCAAAGGCAAGCACCGCACGAACACGCACAACGAGCTAAGGGATGCCTGCGTCAGCATGGCGCAAGACGCAGGGTTTATAGTGCACAGAGAGTCGGCCGCCTACTGCCCCATCGAGGAGCAAACCGCCGACTTCACTATGACCGACAGAAGCAGTGGGGCGGTTTACATCTGCGATGTAACCATCACTGACCCCATCAGCACCAGGGACCCTGAGGCACAGAAGGGCAGGGGGTGGGCGGCGCGTGAGCAAGCGGACAAGAAAATAAAACATTACGCCAACCGCCCAGAGACGATAGGCTTCTTCCCACTGGCGGTAGACACCTACGGCTGCCCATGTGCCGAGGTCCCGGTCTTCCTCAAGCTCCTGGCAGACACAGCGGCTCGGCGCCACTTCAACGCCGACTCAAAATCCTTCTATGCCGCCAAGTTTCTGCATCAATTCAGACAGAGGTGGTCTGTGGCCCTCCAGAGGGCTCAGTCAGTGAAACTCTTGATCAAATTGGGGGAGGCTGCAGCAGCTGAGAACCCACCTGTTGGAGGCATAGGGCAGGAGATGCACCTTGGGGACTGCTTTGCGGTGGTCGAGCCTTTGCTGGAGCTCTAGAGTGTGTGACGGTGTGGTAGTTGTGTGACTGGTTGGCTTTGTTTGTTGGTTACCTAGGCCCTTATACCGTGCATGCTTGTACTTTCCTGCTATATCAATACAAGGACCATTAGAGAGAGAGAGAGAGAGAGAGAGAGAGAGAGAGAGAGAGAGAGAGAGAGAGAGAGAGAGAGAGAGTGAGAGAGAGAGAGAGCGAGGGAGAGGGAGGGAGAGCGAGATAGAGAGAGAGAGAGAGCGAGGTAGAGAGAGAGAGAGAGAGAGAGAGAGAGAGAGAGAGAGGGAGAGAGAGAGAGAGAGAGAGAAAGAGAGAGAACGAGGGAGGGCGAGAGAGATAGAGAGAGAGCGAGAGAGAGTGAGAGAGAGAGAGAGAGAGAGAGAGAGCGAGAGGGAGACGGAGAGAGAGAGAGAGCGAGAGAGCGAGAGGGAGACGGAGAGAGAGAGAGAGCGAGAGAGGGAGAGAGAGAGAGAGAGGAGAGAGAGAGAGAGAGAGAGAGAGAGAGAGAGAGAGAGAGAGAGAGAGAGAGAGAGAGAGAGAGAGAGAGGAACTATCACGACGACATCGTGAGGAGCAAGGTCGTGGGACCAAGTGACGCAAATGCGCCGATCTCGTTGTAAGGCAATGTAAAAAAAAAAAAAAACAAAAAAAAACAAAAAACAAAAAAAACCTTGCAAGGGTATTAAAGCTGATGACTGCGCAAGCAAAGTTAAAAAAAAAAAAAAAAAAAAAAAAAAAAAAAAAAAAAAAAAAACCCCGGAGTGCGGGGAGGCACGACGGCGGTAGAAGACAAGCGACATAGTTTGCCCGACGAAGTGTCCTGTATTATCTCGCATCTAATCGACCTTGGCCCTGGTCCCCCCCCCACACAACCTTGGTTGCCCATTAATTGCAGAAATGGAAGGCGAGTGGCGGAGTGCTCATTGGGACCCATACGAGCACGCAATAACGGACAACATGGTGTCCATCATGCGAATGCGATTGCGCAACAGCCTCCATTGGTGGCTATCATGGTGCGACAGCAGTCTTATCCTTTCCATCATTGCCAAAGGGTACTGGCTACCATGGAAGGGCACAGAGCCTCTCCCCTTCGAAGCGCCCAATCACGCAGGCGTTCAAGCACACATGGCATTCACCCAAGACACGGTTAGCGACCTCATCGCGTCAGGCGCCGCGATGCATGTCTCGTCGAAAGCCGCACTGACGTGCATCAGCCCGCTCAATGTTGTGGAGCAACGAGACAAATGCCGGGTCATCCTTGACCTGCGGAAGGTCAACGCTCACCTCCAAGTTCCCAAGTTCAAGTACGAAGGCTTGAGTCGGGTCGCGGAAATCATTCGCCCACACGACTGGATGTTCACAATCGATCTCAAGTCAGGCTACCACCACGTCGAAATCCACCCATCATGCTGGAAGTTTTTGGGCTTTCAATTGGGCGGAAAATTCTATTGCTTCACATCCTTACCTTTCGGCCTGGCAACAGCTCCGTTCATCTTCACCCAGCCTATTAAGCAACTAGCCAAGAGATGGCGCGCGCGCGGAGTGCGCGTAATACCATACGTGGACGATCTACTATTCCTCTGCCTCCGAGGCGCAAGCCCGTTCGACGTGCGTCGAAGTTCTCCACGACTTGAAGGCGGCAGGATTCGTGATAAATTCTAAGAAATCACACCTGCATCCGCACACCACTTGCGCTTTTTGGGGATGGAGCTTGACACGGAACGAGGGATGTTCCTGGTCGGAAAGGATCGGCGCGAACAACTACTGCAGGAGCTCCACCTACTTATACAAAAAGGGCAATCGGATCGTCAAGTGCCGATTCGCAAGATAGCCCGGATCACTGGATTTCTCAGCTCCATGTCGCTCGCGCTGGGCACGACGGCGCGGGCCTTCAGCCATGAGCTGCTCCACTTGATCGACTCCGCATGGTCATGGAACTCAAAGGTTTTATTGTCACCATAAGCGGCCGAGGAGCTGCTGTTTTGGACAATGCACTTTGATCGTTTCAATGGCGCCCCATTCCACCAGAGTCAGCGTTTTGATGCAGTGATACACGTCGACGCGAGCGCGCACAACTGGGGTGCCACCTTGGCCAAGTTCCCAAGTACATCATGCGAGGCAAGCGAGTGCATGCCACAAGGGCTTCTCCCCACATCTAGTACGCGGCGAGAGCTCGAGGGAGTGCTCTGGGCACTGCGGACGTTCGCAACCCAAATCGTGGGCGCTCACGTCCTCGTCCGGGTGGACAACCAGGCAGTCATGTTTATCTTGCGCAAGGGGGGATCTCGTCAGGCGGATCTTACGTCGACATGCCAAGCGATCATCCAGTTCTGCCTCGGCAACACAACACGCCTCGCGATCGAATGGATTCCGAGGGAGCTCAACGCCCATGCGGATGACCTATCCAAGATGCAAGATTTTGACGACTACTCCCTACATGCACCTTGGTTTCGCCTCTTGGAACGACGCTGGGGGCCTCACACAATTGATCTCTTTGCTAACGTTCAGAACAATCACGTTCAGCGCTTCTGCTCCAAGATACCGCACCCCGACGCATTCGCCGTCGACGCATTTTCCATCTCGTGGAAAGGCGAGCGATGCTTTGCCTTCCCGCCTCCACACTTAATTCGCGCTACACTCCGCCACGCGGAACTGACGCAGACAGAACTCACGCTCGTCGTTCCCCAGTGGACCGGAGCGTCATGGTGGCCGCTTCTTCAACCGTCCACTCAATCGTGGGCTCCAGCAGTAGTCGAGTACCTTTCCCTTGCCCAAGGCAGTCAATGCCTTCGGGCAGGTTCACACACAGCTGCATTCTCTGGTCTCGGATTGCCTCATAGCCCAATCATTGCTTTGCGTGTAAACTATGCAGTCTAATAACAATTTCTCAATGTGTCATTTCAGGACTTTTGGCCAAACTAAAGCAATAATTGCTGCACGTAATTAGCCACGCTCGCGCACCATCTACAATCGAGACGTACCAACCTTATTGGCAGAGATTTCGCACCTTCTGTACCCAAGTTAAGCTCGAGTTCCTCCCGGCAACCGGCCTGACGCTAGCGCTGTATCTCATCCATGCGCTCAACAACAAAGCAACTCTCTCCGTGATCAACCTCACGTGTTCGGCAGTAGCCTTTGCCCACCGCATGACAGGCGAAACCTCCCCTACCGCCGGTCCACTCACCCTGCAAGTGCGGGAGTTCGCCAAGAGACATGGTCCCCGCCCTACAAGAACCAAAGAGCCCATATCTCTCCATCAAGTGCACGACATGGCTCGTCCCTTCCTCGAATCATCAATTCCTGCGGAATACCAGAAATGATTGATTCCTCTTCTCATGTTTTCGGCATTCTTGCACTACTCCGACCTCGTCTCGCTCCAATGGAATGACGTACAGTTCGAGGAGAAGGCAATGTGGCTGCTCATTCCGCACTCCAAGACGGACCAGGAGGGGAGGGGAGTCTGGATCCCCGTGGCGGCAATTCCAGGCCCATACTGCCCGGTGAGGTGCACGCGCGCATTCATACACATCGCAGGCCTCACAAAGGTGACCCATGGACCGCTGATAAGGGTTTTCCCAAAGAACTCACAAGCCACACCGAACGACAAATCGCCATCCTACGTTACGATCAGAAACTGGTGCCTCGCAGCCGGCAGGCAAGCTGGACTGGATGTCGCGCACATCGGAACCCACTCATTCCGCAAAGGCGCAGCCACTGCAGCGGCGAGCCTCGGAGTTCCTGACCGGCTCTTCAAACGCATGGGCCGATGGCGCAGCGACAGCGCGAAGGAGATGTACGTTACAATCGCGCAGGATCAGCTCATCTCCCTCTCTACGCAATTGCAGGATCCTTCGACGGCTCCCTCGCCCGCTACGCATCAGCTATCCATCGAACGCCACCGGCAGCCCCGACTGCACTTGCCTCAGAAGACCCATATGAAATGATAACGCTGCCTTTGCCAGTCAGCCTAAGTACACTTTCACAATATGATAATTTTTGAAAGTGTAATGAAATGTAACACTTTCTAAAATTTTGTATTGTGAAAAGGGGTACGTGGCCAACACAGCAAAGGTAGCGCCGAAGCGCTACTCACCCTCTTTTGCCTACAAAAGAGGGACATGGGGACATTCGTCCCCACCCACGTTTTCATTTTCAAAATTGTAGTTCTAATTTCCCACCCGCCCACCCATTTGTGTATGCTGTTATGTAGACATATATAAGACGAGAACGATGTACTACAACCCATATGAAATGATAACGCTGCCTTTGCCCATATGAAATGATAACGCTGCCTTTGCCAGTCAGCCTAAGTACACTTTCACAATTCTCTTTTTTCTTACTTCGCGTCCCTGCTCAACGCGTACATCACTGTAGCACCACAGTCAGCACCGTTACCACTCGCAATCCTTGCATCGACAATCCGCCCGCCACCTTCGCGCGTCGCACCCCGACCTCACGGCTCGGCGGGTAACCCGCGCTCCGGGCCTCCGCTTCGACACTTTTCCCAACCTCAGTCCCAGGCCCATCGCGTGACAATCACTGTAGTTTCGCTATATATTCTTCGCTCATGCCTTCGCTCATTGTACTCTTGCTTCAATAGTGCAATTCTCGTTCGTTCACTCAATTACACTCGTAACAGAATGCTAACAAGACCCATTTGTCAAAGGATCGAATGACTTGAATGGGAATATACTAAGGGGCTATATGCAATCGCATAGCCTCTATGGTGCAACCCTTGCTAGCCCCTCCAAGGCATTCATAAAAAATATTACCGTAGATCATTGTTCCACCTGAGCAAGCTTCCAACGATGCACGCCAGCAGTGCAATCCTTTGCCTCCACTCCCCCCATCTCCAATATTCTTGAAACCAGCCTTGCCCCATGCACCCTACCTTCACATCCACTCGTCGAAGCAGTCGCTGCACTGGCTGTGGAGGGAAAGCAAGATACAAATTGTGCAGCAGGTGGAGTCCCGGAAGATGGGGACCCAGCCGATGAGAGTGCAGGTGGTGGTGCACAGCTGGGTGCAGGCATTGCACGTGCAGCAGCAGCCATCCGTTCACCTCCATTCGCACCAGTGCTGCCTGCTGCTGCACATGCTGTGTCACTGCTGACGCTGTCATGAGCAGCACAAGGCATAGGAGAGCTAACCATATGCACCACAGCAGCAGCAGCAGCACAAGGCGATGCAGCGCTAGCAACAGCAGCAGCCACTGCGGCAGCAGCATCATCACTGGCAGCACCACTGACAGCAGCAGTAGCAGTAGGCACAGCAAGGTGGGTGAAAGGCGAGGTGATAGCGCCTCCGCGCATCCCCTGTGGCACGGCATGGAAGGTGAGAGGGAATGGCACATAGGCCCGAGGCATGAACACAGGGCCTACCACAGGCGCACACACCCTCTCTCCAAATGTCGCTGACAGCACACGCCCCTCATTGCCTGCTCCTATCCTCCCCCCTCCGCCACCACCACCACCACTGACTGCTTGTCCTTGCGCAACCCCTGCGGCTGCCCCTCCTGCCACCAAGCCTGAGCCCCCACCCGGCCCACTTCCATCTGCAGCCTTGCCGTTGCAGCCCCCTGTACCCCCTCGTGCCTCACCCGCCGCATCTGCCCCGGCGCCTCCCTCATCGTGTGCGTCCTCCCCTTTCCCCCTGGGCACAATGCGCCTCAGGTTCGTGGTGGCTCCGCACGGGCCGTTGCGAGGCGGCGGCTTCTTCTGGCGGCCGCGCTTCCTCTTCATGACGGGCTCGCCCGCCAGCCCCAGCAGGTGGCGCCGCCGCGCCATGGCAGTGGCCGTGGCCGCCGCCATCATCAGGGCCGCGGCGGACCGCGCCGCACACGTGGGGTGCAGCGAGGGGGGCGCGGGGTACAGCGCAGGGGGGGGTGGGAAGAGGGGGTGGTGCATGTGCGAGGGGTCGAGCCCGAACATGGGTGATACGTGGGCAGAGGAGGCGGGTGCTGGGGCACGGGCAGCAGGTGCTGTGGATGGCACAGCAGCAGCAGCGGCGGTGGTGGCGGGCGCAGAGGGTGGAGTGGCAAGAGCAGCAGGGAGGGCGGAGAGCAATCTGGGGCTGTGAGTGAGAGGGCGCATGGGCACTGGCAGGCTTGCACCCATCACTGCTGACACCGCACCTGCTGGCGGGTAAGGCAAGCTTGGAGGGTGAAAGGGCGGTTGCACGAAGAGCATGGGTGCCATGAGGGGAGCGGCGGGTTGATGCCATACGGGATACGGCACGAATCTGGGCGCGCCTGCCCCGCCACCAACTCCTGCTGCACCACGACCCTGCCCTGTGCCCGCTGCCACTGCGCCACTGCCCTCCCTCCCCCCTCCTGCACGTGCCCCCACAGTGGCCGCGTCACGCACTTTCCGTGCCTCAATCGCTGCCGCCTCGCTTCCCGCGCTTGCCCCACCCGCTGCTGCTGCTGCTGTTGCAGCCGCTCTGCTGCTGCGCTGCCGCCTCTCACGCCTCTCCGCTCCAGCGCTGCTTGGGCCGTCCGCACCACCACCCGCGGCTACAGGCGAGGCGTGTAGTGGAACAGCAGATTCGGGTGTGTGGGGAGAAGCAGCAAGCGGGGAGGCGGCGGGCCAGGGAGCAGCGGGTAGCGTAGCAGCAGGCACTGCAGGCAGTGTCTCTCTTTCTCCATCTCGTGCTGCTGCCTCTGCCGCCGCTGCATGTGGTGATGCGCGTGGCGTTGCTGCTACCCCTTGACCGCGCAGGCACGCTGCATGCGCCCCCTGCACGCCCTCATGCTTCTCCACCTGCCACTGCATCTTCTCCTCATCACCCTCACTCCACCCACCGCTCCCATCCGCCGCCCCTACATCCGCCCACTCCCCCTCCGCCATAAGATCCCGCCCGTGCGCTCGCCCCTTCGCGCCCATTCCTCTACCCTCCCCCTCTCCCTCCCCCAACCCCCCATCCCAGCGGGCATGCGCGCCCTGCCACTCGCGAGCGGGTCGCTCATCCCCCTGCCGACCGCCGTGCTGTGCATCCTCCCACACATCCAGCCCGCGGAACCACGCTGCGGAGAGGGAGATGTGCAAGACGGGGCGATGGGAGGCGGTGAGAGGGGTAGATGGGACGGGAAGATGTTGGATGAATGTAGAGGTGGAGAGGAAAGCGAGCGTGAAAGCACAACGCGCACGCCCACCTGCAGCGGGGTATGCGCCGCACCACAGCCACGCCTACTCCGGGGCAGCGCTATGGACCACCTCCCCCCCCACCCCCATTCCCCCCCCCCTCCGCACACCTTCCCGCACTTACCGTCTGGCAGCGCCGCCCAGAGCAAGCCTTCCGCCGCCGCCCCCTCGCCGCTCGCGCCATCCATCGCCGCCTGCAAGCCTCCGCGCGCCCCTGCCCCAACGGCGCTCGTTTCCGCTGCCACAGGCGCCGTTCCCGCACCGAGTCCCGACCCCGATTCCGCGCGCTGCAGCAGCGCCACCGCCTCGTTGCCCCAAGCCGCATCCGTACGGCCAGCGGGTGGCGGCGAACGCTGCTGGAGCGGCTGGCGCGGCGACGACTCGGCGGTGGCGATGGGCGCAGTAAAGGGCGCGGGAGAATGCGCGGAACGGGGAGCGGAGAGCTGGGCGGAGGCTGGCGGCTGGTGGGCGTGCATGCCGTCGCCGTCCATACGCGCTAGCAGTGACATCAGACACCCGCCGCGCACGCGCGCATCTGACGTCAGCGCCTGGTGCGCGCGGCAGAAGCTGTTCGGCTGCGGGTCGCTGCCCCCGTCGGCCCGGTCAGCGACGTCTTCTAGCCCGGCGGACATGCCGGCGGGGTTGACGGCGCGGGAGACGGCGACTTGGTCGCAGGCGGGCCACGCGCACCACGCCAGGTCGTCGGGCAGGCTGAGGTACTCCGACAGCTCGAAGCCCTCCTCCATGTCCTCCGCGCGCGCGCCCTCCGCCCGCTCCGCTTCTCCCATCCCTTCCGCCCAGCATCCCATTGCCTCCCCCATGCCTTCCCCATTTGCTTCCTCCCACCCTACCGCCGCTGACGCCACCGCGTGTGCGGCGGAGGTGGGATGGTGGTTCGCGGGGTGCGCGGAGCTAGCGGCGACGACTACTGTGCTCGGCGGGGCGCCGGCCGACCGTCTCTTCCCGCAGCTGCTGCTTCCGCCACCCGCTCCAACTCTATCGTCACACGCTTCAGCCGTTCCCCATTGCCCCTGGCGCGCGCCCACGCTGTCCGCCGTGCGCTCTAAGCAGTCCGCGACGTGCCCCGGCGTGGCGGATGGCGAGAACGGCCGCTGGTGGAGCGCCGAGTGCTGGCAGCTCGTGCTAATGCTGCTCGCGCTGCTTCCGCGCGCCACACCATGTCCCGCCGACGCTTGCGCGGAAAGATGGACGCGCGGGAGACGCGCGGGGAACGGAGTTTCTGCAGCGTGAGATACTCCGCTCTCTCCCATCAGCAGCGCGCCGCGCTCGAACGCGAAGAGTGGATCGGCGCACCCCCACGCTGCGAAACGGCCGCAACGGCTGCCAGACGAAAGCGACCCGGGCAAGCCCGACGGCGTGGTGGCGGAGGGCGCGGACGACGCGTTCGCTGCGGACTGCGGCAAGCCTTGGCCGGGCAGTGCGGAAGGGGCCACGGAGGCGAGGCGGCGCGACGCTGCGCATTTGGTCCAGCTCTCGCTGACGACGCTGGCGAGATCCGAGTCGTCCAACGAGAGCGCCGCGGCTGTGGCTGGCGCAGGCGGCATGCGACCCGATCCGAAGACGGCGCTGCTGCGAGGCAACGGCGGCTCCTTGACCATCCCCCCGTGGGCTCGCGCCCCGCATCCACCTGCTCCGCCCGAAGGGCCGCCAAGGAGCTGCTGCTTCGCGCCTCCCAGGCCGGCAGGCGGAGAGAGGCGATCCGTGCGGGTGGCGTGGTGGGTGGGGTGGTACATGGCGGCGAGGCGGCCTCCACTCACGCAAAGCGCTGGCGAGCCTGGGCGCCCTCGTGTGCGATCCAGCTCGCCCTGCGCCGCTCGGGTTCAGCAATGCAGCTTGCACTGCACGGAGGGTTGCGATCTAGCTGCTACGGTGTTTCCCTGACACCGGCGGCTGGTGAGAACTGAATGTCACGTGAGTCTAAGTGACTGGTGAGGTAGCTGCCAATCACTCGACGCGCTCACCCCACCGTGTGTGGGCAACGGGTGCGAGGACGCGCCGCTGGTGGCGATGGTTCTAATCGGAGGCGAGACGGGATGGAGATCGGTGATCGGTGCAAGCACTGCTTTCCACTGCCTCCGTGATCGGTGCTCCCGACGGCAGGTGTGCGCAGTGACTCGATGCAGAGAGAGGAGGCAGATGACAGGGGAGGAGGTGAGTGGAGGGGGTTGGTGGAAGGGTACAAGGAATGCGATCCCGAACGCTGAATTGGTGATCGGCGATGAGAGGGGAGGGGAGGTGAGGCAAGGCAATGGCAGCAGGAGGAGCAGCAAGGTGGGACGGCGCATGCACCGAGGGGTGGCACTGGCAGAATTGTGCTGTTCGCGCTTGTGCCTCCGCGAGCTAGCTTCTCCGCGCCTGAGTGTCGGCGGACGGATCACAAGTGGGGGGTGGGGTGGGGTGGGGAGGGGAGGGGAGGAAAGGGGAGGGGAGGGGAGGGGAGGGGAGGGGAGGGGAGGGGAGGGGAGGGGAGGGGAGGGGAGGGAGGGGAGGGGAGGGGAGGGGAGGGGAGGGGAGGGGAGGGGAGGGGAGGGGAGGGGAGGGGAGGGGAGGGGAGGGGAGGGGAGGGGAGGGGGGGGGGGAGGGGAGGGGATGCTGTGGTCACAGACAGGGCTTCCCCAAGATTCACGGAGATTTCTGGCAACAACTACGGGCGGGGTAGGTGGAAAGGAATACAGTGCTGTCCACTTTCACCAGTGTTGGGTGTGATTGTTAGAGAATACGACAACATGCTGAATGAGGGACACCGTAGACGATTTCAGGTCTGAGAACTGAACGAGAGTGTAACCAACCTTGGTGAGGTCAATTTCACGGGTGTTTTGAGTGTGAATCGAGCAGCGATGGTGGGGCAGGGATACATACGCGAGGTGCAGGATCCGATGTACATACAAACAGGCGTAGCGTGATCCCTCAATTTTGTTTGAAGTTCAAACATTCACAGCTATGAACAGTATAAGATCCTACTCTGAATCCCCTTTACACCCACTTATCTATAACAGGTACTCGAATTATTCATGGTGATAGCTGCATGACAATATATTTGCCTAGTCTTGTTTCCCGCATATCACTTGCAAAGTTGACAGTAACGCTTTGGACTGGTAGACATGTTAATTACGCGGAGATTGTTGAGTTTCCAGGCGCATCTTTTGTGCATTCAATTAGTAATTCATAGTGTCTCGTAAAATCATCCATTCGGTTATGTAGCTTGCAAACCAGTGACTAAAGAAAATAGAGGTTAAATCTGAACAAGAAAACTCACCATATTACACATCGGAACGACACGAGATTTACACTACAGACCCAGATGAATCCGCCCTTTATGTTCCTAAAGGCGTGTCTGGAGAGTACGTCCGAGTGCTGTTGAATGATGCTTGGTACGATCCATAATAGGTAGATGTGGTGTACTTGCGAGTAGGTGGATATGCTTGGCAACTCTAGATGTTTTGATTATGATGTGTACCCCGATCTGGTGGTGGTTGTGATTGATCGGGTTCGATTGACTCGATCTGAGGCGATCGACGAACTTTTGAGCCGTGCGATATGACGAGTCAATTTCGCAAAAAAATGTTAGTACCACCAGCAAAGTTTCGCCGCCGAGGCCACAAGCAAGCTTCAGTGGATGTTTAGTATTCGAACATTGTTGTTACTGTAGTGGCAATGAAAAACGAATTTTGCAGGGGTTAGTTGTTATTTTGCAAGCTGTAATCTTACCCAATCTACCAATCCTAATAGATCGCAGTCGGTTCCGCGGATCAATGCAATCTATCCAGTTAGACTGGAACTTCGATTGCGATCGAAATTCCCCCAATCGCCCCAAAATGACCATGTGGCTTCCTTTTCAAGCTCTGGATCGCCTCTGAATGAGGCAATCATCCTATGATCTTGGTGATATGCACCAGGCCCAGTTCTACTTGTTTTCTTACTCCAACCTCTGAAACTGTTTGCAGGCTTCCGATGGCTAAAGTCTGGGCGGCAAGCGTCTTGGCTGCCCAAAAGATAAAGCCAAGGGTGCATGGGGTAGCATAGTCTGCAAAACAGGCCACTTGGGAGACCGACTCAAGAAGGAGAAACAAACATCGAGCCTTCCTACTGTGCCGACTAGCTAACCCTTTGCGCCCAGTCCAAATGGTGGAATGATGAGGAGATATGGCAGGAGTCAGAATGAACAAGGGTGATTGCACTAGGAAAGAGTTGGGTACAAGTAGGAAACCCTAATTTTATTGTACCCCATAGTTACTACCCCATTACAGCCTAAACAAACTGTAGCAGCTATAACATTAGACACACCCCCATAGGGAAAGTGGGGGAGAACAAGAGGTCACAAGACCAGTCAAGAAAGGCAAAGCAAGCTCAGGTTGGATCACAACGTCACCACACTCACTGAGCACAAGAAAAGGGCCACAAGGCCAGTTCACATGCAGAGGCATATATGTAACACAAACATCACATCGATCGCTACATAACAAAGCAAGCATGCACGTATATGTATATATATAGATCACAATACAAGTAAAGCCTACAGCAAGTGAGGAAAAGTGGGCACAAGCCCTAGCAAAGTGCAGAAACGCTGATGATCACCAGATTGAAGTGCCTTGGTGAATATATCAGCAGTGTTGGCCCGAGTGGCCACGTAACGCAGACGAACCTGACCACGCTGCTGCAACTCTTGAGCCAGGAAGTAACGCAGAGCGATGTGCTTTGTTCTGTGCTCAAGTCTGTGCTCCTCACACAAGGCAATGGGAGCCTTGTTGTCCACGTACAGCACTGGAGGAGAACGAGGCCGCTCTCCCAAGTCGGTCAACAGGTAGGTGAGCCAGCGTAACTCCTGTGCAGCCATGGCTGTGGCGTAGATCTCAGCCTCACAACTGGAGCTGAGAACTGAAGACGAACGTGTAGAACGCCAAGAAACTGAACTAGAGCCAAGGCTGAAGGTGTAACCCTGTGACGACCGCTGAGTAGCCTGGTCGTCAACCCAAGAAGCGTTTGAGTGCCCACTGAGAAAAACTGAGCTCCTCCCTCCAAGCACGAGCCCCATGCCTGATGTACTGCACAAGTACCGTAGTACCCTCTTAGCAGCATCCATGTGCACCTTTCGGTGCCGACCAGGAGCCACGTAGCGAGCCAGAAGGCCAAGAGGGTACGCGAGGTCAGGACGAGTGCAAGTCATCAGGTACATGAGGCAGCCAACTAGCTCTGGGTAAGGACCACTCGGCTCTACGGACTCGTTCGAAGGTGGAGCTGAGAGCGAGTGACCTGTAGCCAGAGGAGTGTGCTGTGGCGAGGACTAGGTGAAGCCGAAGCGCTGAAGGACCTGCAACACCATGTGTGACTGAGTTAGTGTGATGGTGCGGCGTCCTCTGTCCCGAGTGATCTGCAAGCCAAGGTAGCTGCGCAGTTCACCCAGGTCTGTGCACGTGTGTCTCTTTTGCAGCTCCGACTTCACCAGGGCGAGAGCCTCAGTGTCAACAGTGGCAAAGACCAAGTCGTCGACGTACACGAGGATATAGAATGGCGGCAGCGAAGTGTCGGTACGCAGAAACAACGACGGGTCAGAAGTAGAAGGCGCGAACCCAAGAGCCGCAAGAGTAGTCTTCAGTGCATTGTGCCACTCACGTGGCACCTGGCGGAGTCCGTAGACCGGCCAGCGGAGTCTCCACTGGGTACCAGAAGGAAACGACCCAGTGAAGCCAGGAGGGTGGCGCAGCCAGATCTCCTCGTGCAAGCTGCCTTGCAAGAAAGCTGTGCTGAAGTCAAGAGAGTGAAGCTCGTAGTCACGCTGAGCGGCAACGTGCAGTAGCACCCGAAGAGTGGTCATCTTCGGGGTGGGGGAGAAGGTCTAGAAGAAGTCCACTCCCTCTCGCTGACTGAAGCCTTGAGCAACGTAACGAGCCTTGAAGACAGGCGGAGAACGTGGCGGTCGCTTCACCCTGAAAATCTACATGCCACTGACGATGTTCGCCCCAGGAGGGGGAACCTCTTCGACGTAAGTGCCAGTGGAATTCCTGGATTCCATCTCTGCGTCCATAGCTGACTGCCACTAAGAGGAGTACTCACCCGCGATCGCCTTAGCGTAAGAGCGCGGGGTCGGGATGTCTGGTGCATCCGGGTCTCCCTCAGGTGCACGAGATGAGGTACAGCAGCGGCAAAGCACTCAAAGTCCTCCTGCCTGTCCTCGAGGACGTCCGTGCCAAGAGCACACTCACCCCCGACGGACGAAGGACAGACAGACTCAGACTCAGCAACAAGACTCGCAGCATAGTCTAGACGAGAATGAGCAGCAAAGTCGACAAGCTCAGCAACTAAGGCAGACGCAACAGCTGACTCAAAGGAAGGATCAGTGACAGCAGTGGCCAGGAGACATTTGACAGTAGGACTAGCAGCACGAAGAGAGTCAGACTCCGGGTCAGCAAGGGCAGGAAGGGAGGATGGAGGAGGAGAAGGCAGAGGGACACGCTGTGGATTAGTGGAAGGACGAAGCGTCATCTAGTGAGTGCCTGGGACAGCAGGAGGACGTTGACGCGAGACACAACGACCTGTGTGAGCAGCACGAACAGGTGACGCAAAACGAGACTCAGGCGACACAGGACGAGACTCAGGCTCACGACGCTCTGTAAGACCTCCTGTCGGACCAGTGTAGGGAGAAGGACCAGGGAGTGGCGAGGCAGGCTATAACTGTGTCTGCGACTGGACATGCGGAGGACACTCTAAGGAGGGAGCAGGACAAGGAGGAGGCGGCTGACCAAGAACCTGCTGAAGGAGCGGAACGAAGTACGGCCGCGGCCGTGAAGTGCCCCCAGAACCAGCAGAGACAGCACCAGAACCCCCAGCAGCAGCTCCAACTCCTGCAGCACCACTAGTAGCGCCAGGAGTGCCAACTCTAGTACCCCTAGTAGCACCAGCTCCAGCCGCACCGTTGGCTCCAGCACCTGCAGGAGGACGAGCGTCATCACCTCCTGCTCCAGCCCCTGCAGTACCACAAGCCCCAGTACCAGTAGCACCTCCAGCAGCTCCAGTAGCACCTCCAGTCCCAGCAGCTCCAGTACCGCAAGTACGAGCACCTTCAGGACCAGTGGCTCCAGCACCTCTAGCACCAACCCCAGGGTCAACAGCTACACCAACTCAAGTAGGCCCAGCGACCTCAGCTCCAGCTCCAGCAGCACCTCCTGATCCCACAGCACCACGGCGGCGGCAACAATACCGGGAGTACCACTCACGCAACTGCTGGGAAGAGAGAGCGCCCCCAGGTGGAGCACCCCCAGGCTCAGGACCTCCAGGCTCAGCACCCCCAGGCACAGTTACCCCAGGCTCAGCACCCGCAATCTCCGCACCCCCAGGCTCAGCACCCCCAGTCTCCACACCCCCAGGCTCAGCACCCCGAGTCTCCGCACCCCCAGGCTCAGCACCCCCAGTCTCAGTACCCCCAGACCCAGCACCACCAGGCTCAGCACTCTCAGGCTCAGTACGCTCAGTACCTCGCGCAGGACCAGAGTGGACAGCTACCTTGACAGGACCAGAGTCTCCACTGTGGTGTAACGCGTGTAGTCGTCAACTACCAGCAGGAAGTACCGCTCTCTGCCCTGTCCACGGACGCGGGCCGGGCCCCACACGTCCATGTGAAGGGTCTGCAGAGGAGACTCCGTCGGGGGAAACTCAGAGGAGTGAGTGGTGGCACGCTGCCGCCCCTCGACACAGGGAAGGCAGGGAGGGGCAGGGGACAGTGGCAGGGGAGGCAGTGACCAGGGAAGACCAGAGACAAGGAAACGGGAGTGCATGTCACGAAGGCGCTGCATCGAAGAGTGACCAAGGCGGTGGTGCCAAAGGACCGTCCGGTGCGACAGGGTGCGACACGAGCAGGGGGCGGACAACTGACCTGACGCAGACGCACCTACCTGAGGGGACTTAGTGGTCAGTGTGTACAAGTCCGACCCCGGCTGCCGAGTGAAGGTAGCCAGGTGACGACCCGTCTGGGCACACGTGCAGTGTGTCACACGCTCGTAGGCATGGGTGAACTGGTGAACACCCGCATCCTGGAGCGCGGAACCCGCCACCAAGTTCATAGAGAATAAGGGGAGGTTAAGACCCAACAGTGTGCCAGACGGGACAGCAGGACAAGGGAGGGCAGTGGTGGAGGTCGCAAGGACTGGACCCCCGGAGGGGTCAGCTAGGGAGACAGCAACAGGCCTAGGGAGCTGCGCTAGGGTAGTGCGATCGCGAAAGAAACAGCGGGAAGCACCTGAGTCCAGTGTGAAGGTGTGAAGTGCCTCAGTAGACGCAGTACCTGAAGGGCATGCGGGGGTCGCCGAGAGGCACCTACAGCAACTATGCTAGCCTCAGCTGCAAGCAGATGCTTCTCGAGCAGGTCAACGGTGAGCTCGGTGGGGCAGAGGGCGAGAAAGTGGTCCCTGACTGCGCGAAGAGAGTCAGGGAGACGGGTGACTAGGTGGTAGAGAACGAGGTACATCGGGGGGGATTCTTGGCGAGGAACTCAGCAGGAAGGGCGGCTCAGTAGCGAGTGTCACTAGTGCGGAGGTGTGTAATGAGGTCAGCGACTGTGGGATAGGCGGCCAGATCGGGGAAAAGATAGGTGTGAAGAAAGGAACGTGAATGAATGAACTATGAATGAAGTGAGTACAAATATGAAACCCTAATTGAGTTGTACCCCCTATGGGATACCCCACTATAGCCTACACAAATAAGTAAGCTATAATGTTCTGACACACCCCCATAGGCAAAGTGGGGGAGAACAAGGGGTCACAAGACCAGTCAAGCAAAGCAAAGCAAAGCTCAGGGTGGATCACAAAGTCACCACACATTCCGAGCGCAAGGTCAAGGGCCACAAGGCCAGTTCACATGCAAGATCATATATAGAGATATACAAGAGTCAAGCAAGCAAGAGCAAGAGTATATATAGGTCAAGGTACAAGCAAGGTCAAGAAGTGAGCAAGTGAGGCAAGACAGGCATAAGACCCAGCTGCGTGCAGCAACGCTGATGATCACAAGACGCAAGTGCCTTGGTGAAGACATCAGCAGTGTTGGCCTCAGAGGCCACGTACGCAAGTCGCAACTGTCCACGCTGCTGCAGCTCACGAGCAAGAAAGTAGCGGAGAGCAATGTGCTTTGTCCTGTGCTCCAGTCGCTGCTCTCGACACAAGGCCAGCATGGCCTTGTTGTCTGCGTACAGGACTGGAGGAGAACGAGGCGGCTCTCCAAGGTCGGTCAGCAGGTAGGTGAGCCAGCGAAGCTCCTGAGCAGCCATAGCCCCAGCGTAGATCTCAGCCTCACAACTGGAGCCGAGAACAGAAGACGAGCGAGTAGCCCGCCACGAGACAGAGCCGTAACCAAGGCTGAAGGTGTAACCCTGTGACGACCGCTGCGTAGCCTGGTCGTCAGCCCAAGAAGCGTCCGCGTGCCCAGTGAGGACCACTGGACTCCGCCCTCCAAGCACTAGCCCCATGCCCGACGTACTGCACAAGTAGCGCAACACCCTCTTCGCTGCAGCCATGTGCTCTGGTCGGTGTCTCCCAGGAGAACCATAGCGTGCAAGAATGCTGAGAGGGTATGCAAGGTCAGGTCGTGTGCAGGTCATCAGGTACATGAGGCAGCCAACAAGCTCTGCATACGGGCCATTCGACTCTACGAACTCATCCGAAGGCAGAGCTGAGAGCGAGTGGCGAGTAGGCAGAGGAGTGGCCTGAGGCAAGGAGTACGTGAAGCCGAAGCGCTGAAGGACCTGCTGCACCATGTGTGACTGAGTCAGGATAATGGTGCGGCGTGCTCTGTCCCGGGTGATCTGCAAGCCAAGGTAGCTGCGCAGTTCACCCAAATCAGTGCACGTGTGTCTCTTCTGCAGCTCGGACTTCACGTAGGCGGGATGTCTAGTGCATCCGGGTCTCCCTCAGGGGCTAGCAGTACAGACGCGAGATGAGGTGAAGCGGCAGCCAGACACTGGAACTCCTCCTGCTTGTCCTCAAGGATGTCCGTGCCAAGGGTACACTCACCCCCGACGGACGGAGGACAGGCAGACTCAGACTCAGCGACAAGACTAGCAGCGTAGTCTAGGCGACAGCGCGCAGCAAAGTCGACGAGCTCAATGACAAGGACAGACGCAGCAGAAGACTCGAAAGAAGGGTCAGTGACAGCAGTAGCAAGAAGACGCGTGACAGTAGGACTGGCAGCACGAAGAGAGTCCGACTCCGGGTCGGCAAGAGCAGGAAGAGAGGAAGCAGGAGGAGAAGGCAAAGGGGCACGCAGAGGAGCAGTGGACGGAGGCAGAGACATCCGGTGCGTGCCAGGGACAGGAGGAGGACGCTGACGCGAACCGCGACCACTAGCGCGCGTAGTACGAACAGGCGACGCAGGTCGAGACGCAGGCTCACGACACTCAGTAAGACCTCCAGTCGGACCAGCGTAGGGAGAAGGAGCAGGCAAAGGGGAGGCAGGCTGTAGCTGTGACTGTGACGAGACAGGCTGTGGACCCCCTAAGGGAGGAGAAGGAGGACCAGTAGATGGTGTAAGACCAAGAACCTGCTGCAGGAGCGGAACGAAGTACGGCCGGGGCCGCGTGGCGACGCCAGAAACAGCAGGGACAGCCCCAGTACCCCCAGCAGGAGTACCCGCTCCAGCAGCACCTCCAGTAGCTCCAGAACCTCCAGCAGCACCACCAGGAGCACCGCCAGTCGGACCTCCAGCGACAGTCTCAGCGTCAACACCCTCAGCAGCACCAGCTCCAGGAGAACCCTCAGGTCCAGCAGCTCCAGCACCCACAGTACGAGCACCGCCGGGACGCTCGGCAGCAAGACCCTCTGCAGCCGAAGAACCTCCAGCACCAGCAGCACGCCTCCAGCGTCTGGCAAACCACTCACGTAGCTCCTGAGGGGAGAGTGGCTCTCGGCGAGACGAAGCACCTCCAGGCGGAGCACCCCCAGTCTCAGCACCCCCAGGCTCAGCACCCCCAGGCTCAGCACCCCCAGGCTCAGCACCCTCATGCACAGCACCCCCAGGCTCAGCACCTCCAGGCACAGCACCCCCAGGCTCAGCACCCCCAGGCTCAGCACCCCTAGGCTCAGCACCCACAGGCGTAGCACCTCCAATCTCAGCACCCCCAGGCTCAGCTCCCGCAGCCGCACCAGAGTCACCAGTGACCTCGACAGGCTCGACCGCGTCTACCTGGGACACACTTGAAGGGGCAGGATCCTGAGGGGGAAGGGGGTCTACCGGGGGGGACCTGGTACCAAGAAGAGCGGGGGCGGGGGGAGGGACGGAGTGCGGTAGGGGAAGAGGCGGTAGAAGGGTACCGACTCGTCGAACGTGACGTCGTGGGAGGACAGAACACGTCGAGAGGTGGGGTGGTAGAACTGCCACCCGGGGGGGTCGGGGGGGAACCCCAGGAAGACGCAGGGAGCAGCGCGAGGGGACAGCTTGTCCGCAGACAAGTCGCGGACAAACGCCCGAGATCCCCAGACCCGGAACGCCGACGCATCGCCAACCTTCCCCGTCCACAGCAGCGCTGGGGAGGTCTCCGGTCTGGAGACCCTGGGGTGGAGGTTGATTTGATGCGCTGCGTACCTGACCGCAAACGGCCACAAAAAATGGGGGGCAGCCGCATGCATCATGGACGTACGAGCGACGTCCATGACCATGCCAATGCGGCGCTCTGCAATCCCATTCTGCTGCGGGGAGTCCGGAAGCGTGAAGGTCTGGCGGATGCCTCGCGCACGACAGTAGGCACGCAGAAGGCCAGAGGAGAACTCTCCGCCTCTGTCCGAGTGCAGACGCAACACAGGAAAGTCCGAGCCAAAGCTGTGCCTGAGCTGGAGACGAGCTGCGCGGATCCAGTCGATCAGCACCTCAGTGACATCACCCTTGCTGCGCAAGGGGAAGACTGTGGTGTAACGCGAGTAGTCGTCAACCACCAGCAGGAAGTAGCGCTCGTGACCGAGTCCACGGACGCGGGCAGGGCCCCACACGTCCATGTGAAGCGTCTGAAACGGAGCCTCTGTCGGAGGAAACTGGGAGGAGTGAGGGGCAGCACGCTGGCGCCCCTCGACACAGGGGACACAGGCAGGGCCAGGGCCCTGAGGAAGGGGAGGTAGAGACCGGGGGAGACCAGACACAAGAAGACGGGAGGCCATGCCTCTGAGCCGAAGCAGAGAGGGGTGGCCAAGACGGTGGTGCCAGAGGAGGGTCTCGTGAGATAGACGGCGACACGAACAGGGGGCAGACTCAGGACCCGACCTGGACGCTGCAGCAAACACCTGACCCGACGCAGCTACCTGACCAGACGTAGTGACTAGAGGAGACGCAGTGGTCAGTGTGTAAAGGCTCGACCCTGGCTGACATGTAAACGTAGCCAGGTGACGACCCGTGCTAGCCTCCGTGCAGTGCGTCACTCGCTGACTAGCATGGGTGAACTGGTGGACTCCCCCATCCTGTAGGTCAGCACCACTCACCAAGTTCGTAGAGAACGAGGGGAGGTAGAGACCAGACAGGGTGCCAGAGGGAGCCGCCGGACACAGGAGGACCGTGGAGAAGCGAGCCAGGACAGGACCCCCAGAGGGGTCAGCCAGGGAAACCGCAACCGGCTGACTTAGCGGCGTAAGTGTGGTGCGGTCCCGAAAGAAAGAGCGAGACGCTCCAGAGTCAAGAGTGAAGGTGTGGGAGGCCGAAGCCGACGCAGTACCTGAGAGCGCAGACGCACTAGTACCTGAGAGAGCAGTCTCACGAGTACCTGAGAGTACAGACGCACTGGCACCTAGAGCAGAAGCCTCACCGGCACCTGGAGCAGCAGTACCAATGCCCGGGTCGGGCGGGAAACACCGGTAACAGTCACCCTCCTCACTAATGGTCACAGCATACATGGCAGCAAGGATAGCATCAAAATCAAGATCAAAGATAGCTACACCAGCCCTAGACAGCTCTCCCCAGCGGGGGATCTCCGCGGCCTCCGGGAATTGCTGACGCCAAGCGTCTGTCAGGCGGCCAAAGCAGCGCTGGTCGGGGTGGGCACCCCCACACTGCTCTCCAGTGCGGTCGCCAGTGCGGAGAACGTAGGTGCAGGGACCAAAACCCCCACCGCGCTGACGCTGCGTGTACCACTCACGGAGTTGCTGAGGGGTGGGGACGTCGCGAGAACGTTGCTGGTGCTGCTGCTGTTGGCGCTGACCGCCACCAGTGCCGCTCCGCTGCGAAGCCCCCCTCCGACCACCTCCACCTCCGCCACCCCCGCCTCCGCCTCCACCGCCTCCGCCTCCACCTCCACCGCCGCCACCTCCGCCACCTCCGCTACCACCGCCACCGCCGCCGCCACTCCCGCCGCCACCGCTGCCACTAGCACCCCCACCCCCACTACCACCTCCACCGCCACCCCCACTCCCTCCGCCGCCTCCACCTCCACCGCCACCGCCCCCACTGGCCCCACCCGCTCCCTTGCCCCCCTTGCCCTTGCCAGAGCGGCGTCTCCCGCTAGGGGCAGACGCCGCACCGACCGACTCAAGACCAACGAGGTCGGCCGCAGCGGCAGAGGCGACAGAGGGCAGGAGAGGGGAAGGAGAACACCCCTCAAAGATGGGGGCGCGGGGGTCACCTCGAGAGGCTCCTACAGCAACTATGCTCTTCTCTGCTGCAAGAAGGGCCTTGTCGAGGCTGTCGACTGTGAGGGTAGTGGGACAGACCGCAAGGAAGTGGTCCCGGACTACACGAAGGGAGTCAGGGAGGCGAGTGACTAGGAAGTAGAGAGTGATGTACATGGGGGGGGGGTCTTGGCGCAGAAGTCAGCAGGAAGTGCAGCGCGGTAGCGAGTGTCACTAGTGCGGAGGTGCGTGATGAGATCAGCGATAGTGGGAAAGGCGGCAAGGTCAGGGAAGAGGAAGGGGAGCATGAGGCGGCTCAGTGTAGCAGTGGCAGGGGAGGAGTAGCGCGCAACTACAGCGTCGTACAAGGTTTGAGCACTCTTGTACTGGCTAAAGTGCGCGCGCTCAGCGGTAGGCAGGTGGCGACGCACAGCAAGACGTGCAGCTGCATCGCGCGTGGCCCACTGAGAGCGAACAGTGGCGTCAGCATCAGCAGCAGGGGCAGGGACAGCGCCAGAGGTGAGGTCAAAGAGAGACAGACTGTCGGCTCTGTAGCACTGTAAAAACAGCTGCAGGTCGTCGAGCCAGACCTCAAAGTCAATGGCTTGACCCTCAGCGTCAAAAGCGAGGACACTGGGTGTAGCCATGACGACGAGAGTGGCGCAGTGCAAGCAGTAGGGGAAGGGTACGCAGTGACAGCAGTGCAGTGCTCACCGGGCAGGGCAGGTCGGGCGGCTCGGGAGGAAGGTCGCCAGACGACACGGCCGCTAGGTTGCTGGGCGGCTCGGCTCCCGGGCGGCTCGGCTGCTGCTGGGCGGCTCGGCGGCTCCTGGGCGGCTCGGCTGCTGGTGGGCGACTCGGCTGTTGCTGGGCGGCTCGATGGCTCCTGGGCGGCTCGGCTGCTGCTGGGCGGCTCGGCGGCTACGGGCGGCGCGGCTGCTGCTGTGCGGCTCGGCGGCTACGGGGGGCGCGGCTGCTGCTGTGCGGCTCGGCTCCTGCTGGGCGGCTCGGTGGCTCCTGGGCAGCTCGGTTGCTCCGCGCGGCTCGGCTGCTACTGGGCCGCGTAGGTAGGGCGGCCGGGCGGGCCGCAGGTAGGGCGGCGGGTAGGCCGCAGGTAGGGCGGCGGGACGGCTGCAGGTAGGGCGGCGGACGACCGCAGGTAGGGCGGCGGGTAGGCTGCAGGTAGGGCGGCGGGACGGCCGCAGGTAGGGCGGCGGACGGCCGCAGGTAGGGCGGCGTGTAGGCCGCAGGTAGGGCGGCGGGACGGCCGCAGGTAGGGCGGCGGACGGTCGCAGTTAGGGCGGCGGGTAGGCCACAAGTAGGGCGGCGGGACGGCCGCAGGTAGGGCGGCGGACGGTCGCAGGTAGGGCGGCGGGGAGGCCGCAGGTAGGGCGGCGGGTGGGCCGCGACTGGTTGGCGGGGCCGCGACGGAGTGGCGGGGCCGCAACGGAGTGGCGGGGCCGCGACGAAGTGGCGGGGCCGCTACGGAGTGGCGGGGCCGCGCTTAGGGGTAGCGGGGCCGCGACTGGGTGGCGGGGCCGCGACGGGACGGCGGGGCCGCTAGCGAGGGCGGCGGGAGGGCCGCTAAGGTAGGGCGGCGGCCGGGCCGCGAGTAGGAACAGGGCGACTCGAAGGGTCGCTAAAAAAAAAGGCGCGCGCCTCGGGCGCGCTTCGGTGGGCCCTAAAGAACAGTCCCTAGGATGGGACCTGCTCTGATACCATGTGAAGAAAGGAACGTGAATGAATGAACTATGAATGAAGTGAGTACAAATATGAAACCCTAATTAAGTTGTACCCCCTATGGGATACCCCACTATAGCCTACACAAATAAGTAAGCTATAATGTTCTGACAATAGGGCAGCGAGAGACGGTCGAGCGGAGGCAGGCGAGAAGTAGCGCGCGACTACGGCATCGTACATCGTCTTAGCAGTTTTGTGCTGGCCAAAATGCGCGCGCTCATCTAACGGCATGTGGCTACGAATGGCTAGGCGAGCGTGAGCATCACGAGTCTGCCATTGGGAGCGAGCCGTACTGTCAGCAGTCTCAGCAGGTGTAAGAGCGGTTCCGGAAGCATGATCGTACATCGAGATATCGTCCTTAGCAGTGATATGTAGGAATAGGTGCAGGTCGTCGAGCCAAGCCTCAAACTGAATGAGACGGCCCTCAGCATCGAAAGCGAGAACGGTGGGACTAGCCATGGGCTGCAGAAAGCGGCGCGCGGGTAGACAGAAAGTGGTGCGCGGGTAGACTGAAAGCGGCGCGTGGGTAGACAGAAAGCGGCGCCAGGGTAGACAGAAAGCGGCGCGCGGGTAGGCAGAAAGCGGCGTGTGGGTAGAAAGAAAGCGGCGCACGGGTAGGCAGAAAGCGGTGCACGGGCTGCAGAAAGCAGCAGTAACAGGGGCAGCATGGCACAGCAGGGCTGCAGTTGCGCACGGGCAGCGAGCTACGCGTTGGGTGCAGCGGCCGGTGTATAAGCAACTACGACACGTGGGCTGCGCGCGGGGTTGCACGAGGACGGTGCAGGCTGCGTGCGGGCGGTGTGTGAAACTGAATGAACAGGAGTGGATGACTATGAAATGAAGTGGGTACAAATAGGAAACCCTAATTGGGTTGTACCCCCTATGGGATACCCCACTATAGCCTACAGAAACAAGTAAGCTATATGTTCTCACACACCCCCATAGGCAAAGTGGGGGAGAACAAGGGGTCACAAGACCAGTCAAGCAAAGCAAAGCAAAGCTCAGGGTGGATCACAAGTCACCACGCATTCCGAGCACAAGTTCAAAGGCCACAAGGCCAGTTCACATGCAAGATCATATATAGAGGTATACAAGAGTCAAGCAAGCAAGAGCAAGAGTATATATATGCGAAGGTACAAGCAAGGTCAAGAGGAGAGCAAGTGAGGCAAGACAGGCACAAGACCCAACTGCGTGCAGCAACGCTGATGATCACAAGGCGCAAGTGCCTTGGTGAAGACATCAGCAGTGTTGGCCTCAGAGGCCACGTACGCAAGTCGCAGCTGTCCACGCTGCTGTAGCTCACGAGCAAGAAAGTAGCGAAGAGCAATGTGCTTCGTTCTGTGCTCCAGTCGCTGCTCTCGACACAAGGCCAGCATGGCCTTGTTGTCTACGTACAGGACTGGAGGAGAACGAGGCTGCTCTCCAAGGTCGGTCAGCAGGTAGGTGAGCCAGCGTAACTCCTGTGCAGCCATAGCCCCAGCGTAGATCTCAGCCTCACAACTGGAGCCGAGAACAGAAGACGAGCGGGTAGCCCGCCACGAGACAGAGCCGGAACCAAGGCTGAAGGTGTAACCCTGTGACGACCGCTGAGTAGCCTGGTCGTCAGCCCAAGAAGCGTCTGCGTGCCCAGTGAGGACCACTGGACTGCGCCCTCCAAGCACTAGCCCCATGCCCGACGTACTGCACAAGTAGCGCAACACCCTCTTTGCTGCAGCCATGTGCTCTGGTCGGTGTCTCCCAGGAGCAACAAAGCGTGCGAGAATGCTAAGAGGGTATGCGAGGTCAGGTCGTGTGCAGGTCATCAGGTACATGAGGCAGCCAACAAGCTCTGCGTACGGGCCACTCGACTCTACGGACTCATCCGAAGGCAGAGCTGAGAGCGAGTGGCGAGTAGACAGAGGAGTGGCCTGAGGCGAGGAGTACGTGAAGCCGAAGCGCTGAAGGACCTGCTGCACCATGTGTGACTGAGTCAGGGTAATGGTGCGGCGTGCTCTGTCCCGGGTGATCTGCAAGCCAAGGTAGCTGCGCAGTTCACCCAGGTCAGTGCACGTGTGTCTCTTCTGCAGCTCGGACTTCACGTAGGCGAGTCCAGCAGTGTCAGCTGTGGCAAAGACCAAGTCGTCGACGTACACGAGGATGTAGAACGGCGGCAGAGAGGTGTCGGTGCGCAGAAACAGCGACGGGTCGGCAGTGGAAGGAGCAAACCCAAGTGCCGCGAGCGTAGTCCTCAGTGTGTCGTGCCACTCACGTGGCGCCTGGCGGAGACCGTAGACTGGACGCCGGAGACTCCACTGGGTACCAGGAGGGAAAGACCCAGTGAAGCCAGGTGGGCGACGCAGCCAGATCTCCTCGTGCAGGCTGCCCTGCAAGAAAGCTGTGCTGAAGTCGAGAGAGTGCAGCTCGTAGTCACGGTGAGCAGCAACGTGCAGCAGAACCCGAAGAGTGGTCATCTTCGGGGTGGGGGAGAAGGTCTGAAAGTAGTCAACCCCCTGCCACTGACTGAAGCCACGAGCCACGTAACGCGCCTTGAAGACAGGCGGCCGCTTCACCCTGAAAATCCACATGCCACTGACGATGTTCGCCCCAGGAAGGGGAACAGCGTCAACGTAGGTGCCTGTGGACTTCCAGGAAGCCATCTCTGCATCCATCGCTGCCTGCCACTGAGAGGAGTAGGGACCCTCTATCGCCTCCGCGTAAGAGCGCGGAGTCGGGATGTCTGGTGCATCCGGGTCTCCCTCAGGGGCTAGCAGTACAGACGCGAGACGAGGTGAAGCGGCGGCCAGACACTGGAACTCCTCCTGCCTGTCCTCAAGGACGGTCGTGCCAAGGGCACACTCACCCCCGACGGACGGAGGACAGGCGGACTCAGACTCAGTGACAAGACGAGCAGCGTAGTCTAGACGACATCGCGCAGCAAAGTCGACAAGCTCAGTGACAAGGGCAGACGCAGCAGACGACTCGAAGGAGGGGTCAGTGACAGCAGTAGCCAGGAGACGCGTGACAGTAGGACTGGCAGCACGAAGAGAGTCCGACTCCGGGTCGGCAAGAGCAGGAAGAGAGGAAGCAGGAGGAGAAGGCAAAGGAGCACGCAGAGGAGCAGTGGACGGACGCAGTGACATCCGGTGCGTGCCAGGGACAGGAGGAGGACGCTGACGCGACCCGCGACCACTAGCGCGCTCAGTACGAACAGGCGACACAGGACGAGACGCAAGCTCACGACGCTCAGTAAGACCTCCAGTCGGACCAGCGTAGGGAGAAGGAGCAGGCAAAGGGGAGGCAGGCTGTAGCTGTGGCTGTGACCGGACAGGCTGCGGACCCTCTAAGGGAGGAGGAGGAGGTGTAAGACCAAGAACCTGCTGCAGGAGCGGAACGAAGTACGGTCGGGGCCGCGCGGCGACGCTAGAAACAGCAGGAACAGCACCAGCAGCCCCGGCAGGAGCACCAACTCCAGCAACACCTCCAGCAGCACCACCAGAAGCTCCAGAACCTCCAGCCGCAGCACAAGGAGCACTGTCAGACGGACCGCCAACGGCAGGCTCAGCGCCAACACCCTCAGCAGGACCAGCTCCAGGAGGACTCTCAGACCTAGCAGCTCCAGCACCCACAGTACGAGCACCGGCGGGACGCGCGGTAGCAGTACCCTCTGCAGCCGAAGAACCACCAGCACCAGCAGCACGCCTCCAGCGCCTGGCAAACCACTCACGCAGCTCTAGTGGGGAGAGTGGCTCCCGGCGAGACGAAGCACCCCCAGGCACAGCACCTCCAGGCTCAGCACCCCTAGAGACAGCACCCCCAGGCCCAGCACCCCCAGGCTCAGCAACCCCAGGCACAGCACCCCCAGACTCGGCACCTCCAGGCTCAGCACCCCCAGGCACAGCACCCCCAGGCTCAGCACCCCCAGACTCGGCACCTCCAGGCTCAGCACCCCCAGACTCCGCACCCCCAGGCTCAGCTCCCGCAGCAGCACCAGAGTCACCAGTGACCTCGACAGGCTCGACCGCGTCTACCTGGGACACACCTGAAGGGGCAGGACCCTGAGGGGGGAGGGGGACTACCGGGGGGGGACCTGGTACCAAGAAGAGCGGGGGTGGGGGGAGGGACGGAGTGCGGTAGGGGAAGAGGCGGTAGTAGGGTACCGACTCGTCGAACGTGACGTCCTGGGAGGACAGAACACGTCGAGAGGTGGGGTGGTAAAACTGCCACCCAGGGGCGTCGGGGGGGAACCCCAGGAAGACGCAGGGAGAAGCACGAGGGGACAGCTTGTCCGCAGACAGGTCACGAACAAACGCCCGAGATCCCCAGACCCGGAACGCCGACGCATCGCCAACCTTCCCGGTCCACAGCAGGGCTGGGGAGGTCTCCGGTCGAGAGACCCTGGGGTGGAGGTTGATCTGGTGCGCAGCGTAACTGACCGCAAACGGCCACAGAAAATGGGGAGCAGCCGCATGCATCATGGACGTACGAGCGACATCCATGACCATGCCAATGCGGCGCTCAGCAATCCCATTCTGCTGTGGTGAGTCCGGAAGCGTGAAGGTCTGACGGATGCCTCGCGCACGACAGTAGGCACTCAGGAGGCCAGAGGAGAACTCTCCGCCTCTGTCTGAGTGCAGACGTAAAACAGGGAAGTCAGAGCCAAAGCTCCTCCGAAGCTGGAGACGAGCTGCGCGGATCCAGTCGATCAACACCTCAGTGACCTCACCCTTGCTGCGCAAGGGGAAGACTGTGGTGTAACGCGAGTAGTCGTCAACCACCAGAAGGAAGTAGCGCTCCTGACCCTGTCCACGGACGCGGGCTGGGCCCCACACGTCCATGTGAAGCGTCTGCAACGGGGCCTCTGTCGGAGGAAACTGGGAGGAGTGAGGGGCAGCACGCTGGCGCCCCTCGACACAGGGGACACAGGTGGGGCCAGGGCCCGGAGGAAGGGGAGGGAGAGACCGGGGAAGACCAGACACAAGGACTCGCGAGGCCATGCCTCTGAGCCGAAGCAGAGAGGGGTGGCCAAGGCGGTGGTGCCAGAGGAGGGTCTCGTGAGACAGACGACGACACGAGCAGGGGGCAGACTCAGGACCAGACCTGGACGCTGCAGCAAACACCTGACCAGACGAAGGGACCCTACCAGACTCAGCACCTGGAGGAGAAGCAGTGGTCAGTGTGTAGAGGCTCGACCCTGGCCGACGTGTAAACGTAGCCAGGTGGCGACCTGTATCCGCCTCCGTGCAGTGGGTCACCCGCTGACGAGCAGGGGTGAACTGGTGGACACCCGCATCCTGGAGGTCAGCACCACTCACCAAGTTCGTCGAGAACGAGGGGAGGTAGAGACCAGTCAGGGTGCCAGAGGGGGCCGCCGGACACGGGAGGACAGTGGAGAAGCGAGACAGGACAGGCCCCCCAGAGGGGTCAGCCAGAGACACCGCAACCGGCCGACTCAGCGGCGTGAGAGTGGTGCGGTCCCTAAAGAAGGAGCGAGACGCTCCAGAGTCAAGGGTGAAGGTGTGAGGGGCCGAAGCCGGCACAGTACCTGAGAGGGCAGACTCACCAGTACCTGAGAGCACAGACGCACTGGCACCTAGAGCAGCAGCCTCACTAGTACCTGACGCGGCAGTACCAATGCCCGGGTCGGGCGGGAAACACCGGTAACAGTCATCCTCATCACTACCAGTCACAGCATACATAGCAGAGAGAATAGCATCAAAATCAAGATCATAAATAGCTACACCAGCCCTAGACAGCTCTCCCCAGCGGGGGATCTCAGCGGCCTCCGGAAAGTGCTGACGCCAGGCGTCGGTCAGGCGGCCAAAGCAGCGACGGGCTGTGTGGGCGCCTCCACACCTCTCCCCTGCACGGTCACCTGTGCGAAGAACGTAGGGGCAGGGACCAAGCGCACCACCACGCTGACGCTGCAAGTACCACTCACGGAGCTGCTGAGGGCCGGGGACGGTGCGAGAGCGCTGCTGCTGCTGTGGCTGCTGCTGCGGCTGCTGCTGCTGCTGCTGCTGCTGCTGGCGCTGACCACCCCCAGAGCTGCTCCGCTGGGACGAGCCACTCCGACCCCCGCCTCCACCGCCACCCCCGCCTCCACCGCCACCCCCGTCTCCACCGCCACCTCCCCCACCAGGACCGTCGCTCCCACCGCTCCCACCGCCTCCTCCGCTACCACCTCCGCCGCCACCTCCGCCTCCACCGCCGCCACCAGTACCTCCACTCCCGCCACCACCCCCACCGCCACCCCCACTCCCCCCGCCACCCCCACCGCCTCCTCCACCGCCCCCTCTAGCTCCACCCGCTCCCTTGCCCCCTTTGCCCTTGCCAGAGCGGCGTCTGCCGCTGGGGGCAGACGCCGCGCCGACCGACTCAAAACCAGTGAGGTCGGCCGCAGCGGCAGAGGCGACAGAGGGCAGTAGGGGGGAAGGACCACACCCCTCAAAGATGGGGGTGCGAGGGTCACCCCGAGAGGCCCCTACAGCGACAATACTCTTCTCAGCCGCTAGCAGGGACTCCTCAAGGAGATCGACAGTGAGAGTGGTGGGACAGACAGAGAGAAACTGGTCCCTAACGGCACGAAGGGACTCAGGGAGACGGGTGACGAGAAAGTAGAGAGTGATGTACATGGGAGGAGGGTTCGCAGCGCGGAACTCAGCAGGAAGGGCAGCGCGGGTAGCGGGTGTCACTAGCACGGAGGTGGGTAACGAGGTCAGCAACAGTGGGAAAGGAGGCGAGGTCAGGGAAGAGAAACGGTAGCATGAGGCGGCTAAGGGTAGCGGAGGAAGGGGAGGAGTAGCGTGCAACTACAGCGTCGTACAAGGCCTGAGCGGTCTTGCACTGACTAAAGTGGGCACGCTCAGAGGAAGGGAGGTGGCGACGCACAGCAAGACGTGCAGCAGCATCGCGGGTCGCCCACTTGGAGCGAACGGCAGAGTCAGCATCAGCAGGTGGGGCAGGGACAGCGCCAGAGACAAAGTCAAAGAGAGAGACCTCATCTATCGCATCACATAGTAAGTACAGCTGCAGGTCTTCAATCCAGACGGCAAAGTCAATGGCCCTCCCCTCAGCGTCAAAAGTAAGGACATTGGGGGTGGCCATGGCAGCAGCTGAAAGTCTCACCGGGCTGGGAGAGTCGGGTAGTGCAGCAGCAGAAGAACACAGCTCAGGAACAGCGGCACGGCTCGGGCGGCTCGGGTTGCTGGGGCGGCGCGGGCGGCTCGGGCGGCTCGGGCGGCTCGGGCGGCTCGGGCGGCTCGGGCGGCTCGGGCGGCTCGCGCGGCTCGGGCGGCTCGGGCGGCTCGGGTTGCTGGGGCGGCGCGGGCGGCTCGGGCGGCTCGGGCTGCTGGGCTGTACGGGCGGCTCGTGCGGCGCTGGTGTCGCGACGGGTGGCTCACTGGCGGCTCGCGGGCGGCTGCATAGGCGGCTCAGGGACGGCGGCGCGGGCGGCTCAGGGAGCTCACGGGCGGCTGCGACGGGCGGCTCGCGGGCGTCGGGCGCGAGGGCGTTGGGGCGACGGCAGGCGGCGCTCAGGCGTTCGGGCGGGCGGCCGTAAGGGTGAAAGGGCGGGCGGCGCTCGGGCGCTAGGGCGGGCGGCCGGCCGTCAGGGCGCTCGGGCGAGTGGCGCACGGGCGCTAGGGCGGGCGGCCGTCAGGGCGCTAGGGCGAGCGGCGCTCGGGCGCTAGGGCGGGCGGCCGTCAGGGCTCTAGGGCGGGCGGCGCTCGGGCGCTAGGGCGGGCGGCGCTCGAGCGCTAGGGCGGGCGGCGTTCAGGCGCTGGGGCGGGCGGCCGTCAGGGCTCTAGGGCGGGCGGCCGTCAGGGCGCTAGGGCGGGCGGCCGTCAGGGCACTAGGGCGGGCGGCCGTAAGAGGAGGGAGCGGCGGGAGCGCGACGGTAGGGGCGACACGCAGGGTCGTTAAAAAACAGAACGCGCGCCTCGGGGCGCGCTTCGGTGGGCCCTAAGAACAGTCCCTAGGAGGGGACCTGCTCTGATTCCATGAGAAGAATTGAGCGAGAATGAAATGAGTATGAACGAAGTGAGTACAAATAGGAAACCCTAATTGTGTTGTACCCCTATGGGATACCCCACTATAGCCTACACAAACAAGTAAGCTATATGTTCTGACAGAATCAAGCAAGCAAGAGCAAGAGTAAATATAGGCGAAGGTACAAGCAAGGTCAAGAGGAGAGCAAGTGAGGCAAGACAGCCACAAGACCCAACTGCGTGCAACAACGCTGATGATCACAAGGCGCAAGTGCCTTGGTGAACACATCAGCAGTGTTGGCCTCAGAGGCCACGTACGCAAGTCGTAGCTGTCCACGCTGCTGTAGCTCACGAGCAAGAAAGTAGCGGAGAGCAATGTGCTTCGTTCTGTGCTCCAGTCGCTGCTCTCGACACAAGGCCAGCATGGCCTTGTTGTCTACGTACAGGACTGGAGGAGAACGAGGCTGCTCTCCAAGGTCGGTCAGCAGGTAGGTGAGCCAGCGTAACTCCTGTGCAGCCATAGCCCCAGCGTAGATCTCAGCCTCACAACTGGAGCCGAGAACAGAAGACGAGCGGGTAGCCCGCCACGAGACAGAGCCGGAACCTAGGCTGAAGGTGTAACCCTGTGACGACCGCTGCGTAGCCTGGTCGTCAGCCCAAGAAGCGTCTGCGTGCCCAGTGAGGACCACTGGACTGCGCCCTCCAAGCACTAGCCCCATGCCCGATGTACTGCACAAGTAGCGCAACACCCTCTTCGCTGCAGCCATGTGCTCTGGTCGGTGTCTCCCAGGAGCAACAAAGCGTGCGAGAATGCTAAGAGGGTATGCGAGGTCAGGTCGTGTGCAGGTCATCAGGTACATGAGGCAGCCAACAAGCTCTGCAAACGGGCCACTCGACTCTACGGACTCATCCGAAGGCAGAGCTGAGAGCGAGTGGCGAGTAGGCAGAGGAGTGGCCTGAGGCGAGGAGTACGTGAAGCTGAAGCGCTGAAGGACCTGCTGCACCATGTGTGACTGAGTCAGGGTAATGGTGCGGCGTGCTCTGTCCCGGGTGATCTGCAAGCCAAGGTAGCTGCGCAGTTCACCCAGGTCAGTGCACGTGTGTCTCTTCTGCAGCTCGGACTTCACATAGGCGAGTCCAGCAGTGTCAGCTGTGGCAAAGACCAAGTCGTCGACGTACACGAGGATGTAGAACGGCGGCAGAGAGGTGTCGGTGCGAAGAAACAGCGACGGGTCTGCAGTAGAAGGAGCAAACCCAAGTGCCGCGAGCGTAGTCCTCAGTGTGTCGTGCCACTCACGTGGCGCCTGGCGGAGACCGTAGACTGGACGCCGGAGACTCCACTGGGTACCAAGAGGGAAAGACCCAGTGAAGCCAGGTGGGCGACGCAGCCAGATCTCCTCGTGCAGGCTGCCCTGCAAGAAAGCAGTGCTGAAGTCAAGAGAGTGCAGCTCGTAGTCACGGTGAGCAGCAACGTGCAGCAGAACCCGAAGAGTGGTCATCTTCGGGGTGGGGGAGAAGGTCTGAAAGTAGTCAACCCCCTGCCGCTGACTGAAGCCACGAGCCACGTAATGCGCCTTGAAGACAGGCGGAGAACCCGGCGGCCGCTTCACCCTGAAAATCCACATGCCACTGACGATGTTCGCCCCAGAAGGGGGAACAGCGTCAACGTAGGTGCCTGTGGACTTCCAGGAAGCCATCTCTGCATCCATAGCTGCCTGCCATTGAGAGGAGTAGGGACCCTCTATCGCCTCCGCGTAAGAGCGCGGAGTCGAGATGTCTGGTGCATCCGGGTCTCCCTCAGGGGCTAGCAGTACAGACGCAAGACGAGGTGAAGCAGCGGCTAGACACTGGAACTCCTCCTGCCTGTCCTCAAGGACGTCCGTGCCAAGGGCACACTCACCCCCGACGGACGGAGGACAGGCGGACTCAGACTCAGTGACAAGACGAGTTGCGTAGTCTAGACGACAGCGCGCAGCAAAGTCGACAAGCTCAGTGACAAGGGCAGACGCAGCAGACGACTCGAAGGAAGGGTCAGTGACAGCAGTAGCAAGGAGACGCGTGACAGTAGGACTGGCAGCGCGAAGAGAGTCCGACTCAGGGTCGGCAAGAGCAGGAAGAGAGGAAGCAGGAGGAGAAGGCAAAGGGGCACGCAGAGGAGCAGTGGACAGACGCAGTGACATCCGGTGCGTGCCAGGGACAGGAGGAGGACGCTGACGCGAACCACGACCACTAGCGCGCTCAGTACGAACAGGCGACGCAGGACGAGACGCAGGCTCACGACGCTCAGTAAGACCTCCAGTCGGACCAGCGTAGGGAGAAGGAGCAGGCAAAGGGGAGGCAGGCTGTAGCTTTGGCTGTGACCGAACAGGCTGCGGACCCTCTAAGGGAGCAGGAGGAGGTGCAAGACCAAGAACCTGCTGCAGGAGCGGAACGAAGTACGGTCGGGGCCGCGCGGCGACACCAGAAACAGCAGGAACAGCAGCAGCAGCCCCGTCCGGAGCACCCACTCCAGCAGCACCTCCAGCAGAACCACCAGAAGCTCCAGAACCTCCAGCAGCAGCACCAGGAACACTGTCAGTCGGACCGCCAACCGCAGGCTCAGCGCCAACACCCTCAGCAGGACCAGCTCCAGGAGAACTCTCAGACCCAGCAGCTCCAGCACCCACAGTACGAGCACCGCCAGGACGCGTGGGAGCAGTACCCTCTGCAGCCCAAGAACCACCAGCACCAGCAGCACGCCTCCAGCGCCTGGCAAACCACTCACGCAGCTCCTGTGGGGGGAGTGGCTCTCGGCGAGACGAAGCACCCCCAGGCACAGCACCCCCAGGCTCAGCACCCCCAGGCTCAGCACCCCCAGGCACAGCACCCCCAGGCTCAGCACCCCCAGGCTCAGCACCCCCAGGCTCAGCACCCCCAGGCTCAGCACCCCCAGGCTCAGCACCCCCAGGCACAGTACCCCCAGGCTCAGCACCCCCAAACTCCGCACCCTCAGGCTCAGCTCCCGCAGCAGCAACAGAGTCACCAGTGACCTCGACAGGCTCGACCGCGTCTACCTGGGACACACCTGAAGGGGCAGGACCCTGAGGGGGGTGGGGGGACTACCGGGGGGGGACCTGGTACCAAGAAGAGCGGGGGCGGGGGGAGGGACGGAGTGCGGTAGGGGAAGAGGCGGTAGTAGGGTACCGACTCGTCGAACGTGACGTCCTGGGAGGACAGCACACGTCGAGAGGTGGGGTGGTAAAACTGCCACCCAGGGGCGTCGGGGGGGAACCCCAGGAAGACGCAGGGAGAAGCACGAGGGGACAGCTTGTCCGCAGACAGGTCGCGAACAAACGCCCGAGATCCCCAGACCCGGAACGCCGTTGCATCGCCAACCTTCCCCGTCCACAGCAGGGCTGGGGAGGTCTCTGGTCGAGAGACCCTGGGGTGGAGGTTGATCTGGTGCGCAGCGTACCTGACCGCAAACGGCAACAGAAAATGGGGAGCAGCCGCATGCATCATGGACGTACGAGCGACGTCCATGACCATGCCAATGCAGCGCTCAGCAATCCCATTCTGCTGTGGTGAGTCCGGAAGCGTGAAGGTCTGACGGATGCCTCGCGCACGACAGTAGGCACTCAGGAGGCCAGAGGAGAACTCTCCGCCTCTGTCCGAGTGCAGACGCAAAACAGGGAAGTCAGAGCCAAAGCTCCACCGAAGCTGAAGACTAGCTGCGCGGATCCAGTCGATCAACACCTCAGTGACCTCACCCTTGCTGCGCAAGGGGAAGACTGTGGTGTAACGCGAGTAGTCGTCAACCACCAGCAGGAAGTAGCGCTCCTGACCCTGTCCACGGACGCGGGCTGGGCCCCACACGTCCATGTGAAGCGTCTGCAACGAGGCCTCTGTCGGAGGAAACTGGGAGGAGTGAGGGGCAGCACGCTGGCGCCCCTCGACACAGGGGACACAGGCAGGGCCAGGGCCCGGAGGAAGGGGAGGGAGGGACCGGGGAAGACCAGACACAAGGACCCGCGAGGCCATGCCTCTGAGCCGAAGCAGAGAGGGGTGGCCAAGGCGGTGGTGCCAGAGGAGGGTCTCGTGAGACAGACGACGACACGAACAGGGGGCAGACTCAGGACCAGACCTGGACGCTGCAGCAAACACCTGACCAGACGAAGGGACTCTACCAGACGCAGCACCTGGAGGAGAAGCAGTGGTCAGCGTGTACAGGCTCGACCCTGGCCGACGTGTAAACGTAGCCAGGTGACGACCTGTATCCGCCTCCGTACAGTGGGTCACCCGCTGACGAGCAGGGGTGAACTGGTGGACACCTGCATCCTGGAGGTCAGCACCACTCACCAAGTTCGTCGAGAACGAGGGGAGGTAGAGACCAGTCAGGGTGCCAGAGGGGGCCGCTGGACACGGGAGGACAGTGGAGAAGCGAGACAGGACAGGTCCCCCAGAGGGGTCAGCCAGGGACAACGCAACCGGCCGACTCAGCGGCGTGAGTTTTTTTTTTTTTTTTTTTTTTTTTTTTTTTTTTTTTTTTGAATGAACAGGAGTGGATGACTATGAAATGAAGTGGGTACAAATAGGAAACCCTAATTGGGTTGTACCCCCTATGGGATACCCCACTATAGCCTACAGAAACAAGTAAGCTATATGTTCTGACACGGTGCTGGTCGCATGTGGGCGACTAACGGCCTACGCGCGCTAGAAACAGGCCGCGCGCGGGCGGCTAGCAGGCTGCACGCGCTAAGACCGGGCTGCGCGTGGGTGGCTAGCGGGCTGTGCACGGGCAGCGTGAGAGAAAGAGGCGCGCGAGGGCGCACTAGCAGAGAGGCGCACGAGGGCGCGAAGGCGCTAGGGCGGTTCTAGCGGAACGGTGGGCCCTTAGGACTGAGCGGTCCTAGGTTCCTAACCTAGGCTCTGATACCATGTCAGAATGAAAAATGGTGATTGCACTAGGAAAGAGTTGGGTATAAGTAGGAAACCTTAAACTTACTGTACCCCATAGTAACTACCCCACTACAACCTAAACAAATTGTAGCAGCTATAACATTTGACAGCAGGGGGTGAAACCAAATATTTCTCCACAAAAAAGACAAGCCTATTCCACCAAACCCCTTGCTCCAATGAATGCAAGTTAAAAAAAAAAAAAAAAAAAAAAAAAACAACAACAACAACAAAAACCATGAAACATGAAACTCGTGACTCATCCGAAAGTAATGTGGTATGTTTTTTACCTAGCGCCAGACACAACCCCAAATGTCTTTCGCTCAGGGAGAGCCCCTCTTTCTGTTCCGCTATGCTGAAATTTCTCGAATGGGCAAGAGGAGACCTGCTGGTTTTGGTTTGACTTTCCTTCCAGGTTTTGGCAGACCCTTTGCTTAGCCTGGACCTGTATGCCCGCAGAACAAGGCCTATACGTTCTTCACGGTGGTGATTGGCCCGCCCTTCAAGTTTTAGGGTTACAAATTGGTTTCCTAAGTCCCCGTACCCGATCAAAAGTTCACTTTTCCAATACAGTCACCGAGCTTAGCAACTCCGAGTGGGTCAAAATAAGAAAACTCCATAGTAGACCGTCACGAACCCAGCATGATTATCTGTGAATACTAACATGCTTTACTCCGAGTAGGCCCACCCCAAACTACAATTTTGAGCTAGATAGATGGAATGAATCCTCCGCTTAATGGCTTATTCCTACACAGGTACTCCGTCGACCCTGAAATAGCGTCAATAGAGACGCAAAATTTGCCACAATGGGAAAACTTCCTAAGGTTCGGGGAAGCTATGGGCCCCAAACTATGACCCACTTAATCAAATTTGACTGGAAGAGTTCCATGATGTGGCATATATGGGACATTCCTTCGGTAACAAAACCTTTGCCGGACTAGCGAAACGATACTACTGGCCCTGAATGGCAGCTGCTATGCAGCAATTCGTCACCTCATGTGTCCTCTGCTTGTTTGCTGGTTCAACATTCGCCTAATGATCCTGCTTGGTATCTTCCCCGGTTCCCCCCCTTTGTTCTTCTCGGTTGCGTGTGGTGCCCTATGTCAGAGGTCCAATGGTGATCCCCGATTGATCCTAGGGAAGGGTTACAGGCATGTTGGCCTGGGGGGTTATGGGCGCACTGACCCGCTACTTAACAAGCCCTTTTATCCCAATGGTCTAGTGGTTGGGATTCTGACACCCTAGGCATCACTTGATCCTCCCCACTCACCTCCAGTGTCACCCCATCCACTAGTTGCAGTGGCCCAATCTTCGATTGCGGTTGCTCAGGTTCCTTCTGTGTTGCCCCAGCTTCCGCCTCTGTTGGATCCCCATTCTTCGTTGCCTCCCCACCCGCCTTCGTTGGAGGCGCCTTCTCCGCCTGCTTCGCCCCAAGCACTGCAGACGAAGGTCCCTCGTGCTTTTGCTATACTCTTGCAGCTGAGTTTTCCAGCTTCGATTGCGCGCTTGATCCTCTTCTTCTTCGACGCAGAGTTTCTTGGTCAGGTCGCACCAATGGGGGACGGCTTGAAGAATTGTTCCTTGGTGTACGGGCGCGGTTCACCATGCGTATTGTATGATCTGTGCCTTCTTCCTCACACGATCCTCTAAAGGTGTTCGCTGGCGTGCCGAAGACGCGGTGTGTGGCGCCTTCAAGCTCGAGCGTTGATAAGCATTCGTTAGGCGACGCGTATCGTTTAGCTTCCGCGATCGCAGCAAGTCATCTGCGGGCAATGCTGGCGGTAGTTGAGGCGGTAGGGGTGTGACAATTCCTACAGATGTCGTGGGGTCAGGATTGTGCAGTGCTGTTACGTCCGCGTGCTGGTGATGCAGCACCAAAGGCTCCTGGATATATTCGAAGTGGAGTGGGACGAGATCGATTAAGTCGTCCAAGTTCCCACTACAGGCCAAGATGTTAAAATCCAGGACGTATACGCTGTTGTAGGCGTGTGTGTGTTTGAGGTACATGTGTGTCTTGTCAGGCGGGGTAAAGTATAGCAAGATGTTAAGAGATTCTGGGTCAGTGCTAATTTCCACTCTGCAATCTGTCAGTAGCGACACAAAGAGTAGGTTGAAGCGCAGGTTCTGCATGATAAGCACGTGATTCAGTGTGATGTGCGTATTGCTGTCACGCGCATTCAGGATGCGCAACCTTTCGTTGTTCATTACTATAATATATGTGACCGTGAGGGTGGCGACGGGGCGTTGAGCCAACTATGTGCTACCCGCAACAACTGCCAAGATGCAAATTGTTCTGTTAATCGTCGTTGCGCTTAAGAAGTGCAAGTTGCGTCGTGACAATGTGTGGGGTATTATAGTTCAGGAAACGTTCACGTGCAATCCAGACGATGGGCGCTGGCATGGGGTCAAACATGTGCGAGGAACTTACAAGTAGTGGGACTGGAAGGTTCCAGTCTTGACCATCGTCGTCGTTGTAGTCGTGGTCCACGGTAAAGGGTAAAATTTCTTTAACGCAAAGATCGGGTTTTGCGTACACACTGCGCCGATAACAAGTTCCCCGTATGTGACGTATCTCCATGTTGTTGAGGACGTTGCAGGTGCCTCCAGATTGTGTTGGGTGTGGCTACTGCTGTTGAAGTGAGGAGTTCGCACTGTGCAGTGGGGGCTGAAAGCCATGGGCTTGAAATGTGTCTTGGCGCACAAGTCTTGTCGGCTCCCAAGTGCTCGGATTGGGTTGGCCATTGTTGGAGTTAAACTTGCATCACTCCGTTGAGTGCCTGAAACTTATGCAAACTTTGCAATAGTGGCGCCGCGGTCATTGCTCTTCTTTGTTGTTGGCATAGAAGGTGAGTCGCTCTCGTCACGGCACGGGACAATCCTTATGTGCATCCATGTCCTGTTGTTCGACGAGAAGGGCGACGTAGAGGGCAGCTTTTGAGATAGCTTCCTTTTTGCAAAGGAGCGCCTTGCATGGTTACCATTCGGGGCATGATGGTGACGAAGATTTCTTTGGAGATTGAACTCATGTGCTTTGCGATTTGATCGCATAAGCTTCGGCAATGGTTAATGTAGGACTTGGCTTTCTCCTCGGGTCCCATTTTTACCTCCATCAATTGTTGGAGTAGTCTGCTCTACGACACTGAGTCCTTTGACTGGAACAACTTTGTGAGGTACCACCAAGCTCCGAGGCCGGAGCCGGGTTCGTTTTGAACAAGGGAATGCCCAGTTGCTCCATCGGCAACATATTTTGCAGTAAGACGTTACTCGCCACGAGCGAGTCGTTATATTGTTGCACTCTGGCGTTGTCAGTGTCCGCTAGTGGGCTTGAGTAACTGATGTCAAAGTAATGGTAGATCTGAGTTTTGCAGTAGCAGCTCCAGCTCAAAACTCTGGGCTTAAACGTATTTCCCGTAAAAAACTGTACTTGTCATATTTTTTGATATATTGAAAAAAAAATGACTAGGCTAAGAAAGTTGCATCATCACTTGGATGGGGGATCTTTGGTGTTGATGTGTTGTGTCGAGGGAGAAAGTTTGAGGGGCGGTTTCGCGGCCAGTCGTGTAAGATTATAATGCTTGTCTGGTCTGTAGTGGGGTACTCAAAAGTGAGTATAACCCTTTTGGGCTTGCTACATATATCCTTGTCTCCTTTCTAACTCACTCGATATTCTCCTTGAACCCTAAAACCTCAGCTACTAAGCTACCATAGCTATGGCCCCTAAGCCTACCTGTACTTAGTTTTAACATGCTATCAGAGCGATACGCTCCTGGCCTGTGGGCCCACCAGCTTCCGCTGCCCTACTGTGTGTCGCTCGCCCTGTGGCGCCCGACCTCCTATTTTTCTTCCCGCCACGCGCTCCGGGCGCGTGGCGGTTTTCTGCCCGCCGTGCGCCCTGAGGCGCGCGGCAGGTTCCTGCTTTGTGCGGTGCCCTGCGGGCCCGCGCGCCGACCCCTCTCGTCACCTCGTCGCGGCGCCTTGGGGGCCCGCGCGCTGGCCCCAACCGTCGCCTCGTCGCGGCGTTTTAGGGGCCCGCACGCTGGCTTCTCTATGGAAGAACAAGGAATGAATGAACTAGCAGGCAGGTGGGTACAAGTAGGAAAACCTAAAAGTGTTGTACCCCATATTGTCTACCCCACTACAACCTACACAGACTATTGCATATGAGTTTGACACACCCCCATAGGCAAAGTGGGGGAGAACAAGAGGTCACAAGACCAGTCAAGCAAAGCAAAGCAAGCTCAGGGTGGATCACAACGTCACCACACAGTCTGAGCACAAGAGCAAGGCCACAAGGCCAGTTCACATGCAAGATCATATATAAAGGTAAACAAGCAAGTGCAGGTATAGAAAGATCACAGTACAAGCAAGGTCATGAAGTGAGCAAGTGTGGCCAAGTAGGCACAAGACCTAGCATCGTACAAAAGCGCTGATGATTGTCAAACATTGTATGATGTGCTTGTTTAGGCTACAGTGGGTTAGCCTATAGTGGGTACACATTTCTAGGGTTAGGTTTGACCTATTTGTACCCAACACTCATTCTAGTCATTCATTCTCGTTTCTGATTTTGACAAGTGGATCATCTGACATGGTATCAAAGCGGATTTTCAAAAAAAAATTAAAAAAATTAGCACGCTATGTCGCTCCCGGCCGTCACCGGAAGGAGCACATGGATGCAGCTAAGAGGGTGTTGCGCTACTTGTGCAGTACGTCGGGCATGGGGCTAGTGCTTGGAGGGCGAGACCGGCCTGTTCTCACTGGGCACTCAGACGCTTCCTAGGCAGACGACCAGGCTACTTAGCGGTCGTCACAGGGTTACGCCTTCAGTCTTGGCTCTGGCTCTGTCTCTTGGCGTTCTACTCGCTCTTCTTCTGTTCTCAGCTCCAGCTGTGAGGCTGAGATCTACGCCACGGCCATGGCTGCCCAGGAGCTTCGCTGGCTCACCTACCTGCTGACTGACCTTGGAGAGCAGCCTCGTTCTCCTCCAGTGCTGTACGTCGACAACAAGGCCACCATTGCCTTGTGTGGGGAGCACAGACTGGAGCACAGGACGAAGCACATTGCTATGCGCTACTTTCTTGCTCGAGAGCTGCAGCAGCGAGGTCAGCTTTGTCTGCGTTACGTGGCCACTCGGGCCAACACTGCTGACGTGTTCACCAAGGCGCTTCAGCCTTGTGACCATCAGCGCTTCTGTACTCTTCTAGGCCTCGTGCCTACTATCCCTCATTTGCTCACTTCTTGACTTTGCTTGTACAGTGATCTCTATATATATATACCTGCATGCTTACTCTTGCTAGGTTGTGATTACTGTATCTCTTGTTCTTTTATAAATCTGCATGTGAACTGGTCTTGTGACCGCTTGCTTGTGCTCGGAACTTGTGTGGTATCCTTGAGATCCACCCTGAGCTTTGTTTTGCTTTGACTGGTCTTGTGACCCCTTGTTCTCCCCCACTTTGCCTATGGGGGTGTGTCAAACATTATATGATGTGCTTGTTTAGGCTACAGTGGGTTAGCCTATAGTGGGTACACATTTCTAGGGTTAGGTTTGACCTATTTGTACCCAACACTCATTCTAGTCATTCATTCTCGTTTCTAATTCTGACAATGATGACAAGGCGGAAGTGCCTTGGTAAATATATCAGCAGTGTTGGCCTGAGAGGCCACGTAAGCAAGGCGCAGGTGACCACGCTGCTGCAGGTCACGAGCAAGGAAGTAGCGAAGAGCAATGTGCTTCGTTCTGTGCTCCAGTCTGTGCTCCCGACACAAGGCCAGCATGGCCTTGTTGTCTACGTACAGAACCGGAGGAGAACGAGGCGGCTCTCCTAGGTCAGTCAGCAGGTAGGTGAGCCAGCGTAGCTCCTGTGCAGCCATGGCCCCCGCGTAGATCTCAGCCTCACAGCTGGAGCCAAGAACAGAAGACGAGCGGGTAGCCCGCCACGAAACAGAGCCGGGGCCAAGGCTGAAGGTGTAACCCTGTGACAACCACTGTGTAGCCTGGTCGTCAGCCCAAGAAGCGTCTACATGACCTGTGAGGACCACTGGACGTCACCCTCCAAGCACTAGCCCCATTCCCAACGTACTGCACAAGTAGCGCAACACCCTCTTCGCTGCAGCCATATGCTCTGGTCGGTGTCTCTCAGGAGCAACATAGCGTGCCAAGATGCTAAGAGGGTATGCTAGGTCGGGTCGTGTGTAGGTCATCACGTACATGAGGCAGCCAACAACCTCTGGGTACGGGCCACTTGGCTCTACGGACTCATCCGAAGGCAGAGCTGAGAGCGAGTGGCGAGTAGACAGAGGAGTGGCTTGGGGAAAGGAGTACGTGAAGTCGAAGCGCTGAAGGACCTGCTGCACCATGTGTGACTGAGTCAGGGTAATGGTGTGTTGTGCTCTTTCCCGGGTGATCTGCAAGCCACGGTAGCTACGCAGTTCACCCAGGTCTCTGCACGTGTGTCTCTTCTGCATCTCGAACTTCGCGTGGGCGAGTCCAGCAGTGTCAGTAGTGGCAAAGACCAAGTCGTCGACGTACACGGCGATGTAGAACGGCGGCAAGGAGGTGTCGGTGCGCAGAAACAGCGACGGGTCGGTAGTAGAAGGAGCAAACCCAAGAGCCGCAAGTGTAGTCCTCAGTGTGTCGTGCCACTCACGAGGCGCCGGGCGGAGACCGTAGACTTGCCGCCGAAGGCTCCACTGGGTACGAGGAGGAAACGACCCAGTGAAGCCAGGTGGGCGGCGCAGCCAGATCTCTTCGTGCAAGCTACATTGCAAGAAAGCTGTGCTTAAGTCAAGAGAGTGAAGCTCGTAGTCGCGCTGAGTGGCTATGTGCAGCAGCACCCGAAGAGTGGTCATCTTCGGGGTGGGGGAGGAGGTATGAAAGTAGTCAACTCCCTGCCGCTGACTGAAGCCTCGAGCCACGTAACGCGCCTTGAAGACAGGCGGAGAACCCGACGGCCGCTTCACCCTGAAAATCCACATGCCACTGACGATGTTCGCCCCAGGTGGGGGAACCTCGTCGACATAGGTGCTTGTGGACTTCGAGGAAGCCATCTCTGCGTCCATGGCTGACTGCCACTGTGAGGAGTAGGGACCCTTGATCGTGTCAGCGTACGATCGAGGAGTCGGGATGTCTGGTGCATCCGGGTCTTCCTCAGGGGCAATCAGCGTGGACACGAGATGAGGCAAAACAACAGAAAAACACTGGAACTCCTCGTGCCTGTCCTCAAGGACGTCCGTGCTAAGAGCACACTCACCCCCGACGGACGGAGGACAGACAGACTCAGACTCAGCAACAAGACTAGCAGTGTAGTCTAGACGATAGCGAGCAGCAAAGTCGACAAGCTCAGCAACTAAGGCAGACGTAGCAGTGGACCGAAAAGAAGGGTCAGTGACAACAGTAGCCAAGAGACGCGTGATAGTAGGATTGGCAGAACGAAGAGGCTCGACTGCGTCTACCTGGAACACACTTGAAGGGGTTGGACCCTGAGGGGGAAGGGGGTCTACCTGGAGGGGACCTAGTACAAGGAAGAGCGGGGGCGGGGGGAGGGACGGAGTGCGGTAGGGGAAGAGGCGGTAGTCGGGGACCGACTCGTCAAACGTGACGTCCTGGGAGGACTGAACACGTCGAGAGGTGGGGTGGTAGAACTGCCACCCAGGCGCGTCAGGGGGGAACCCCAGGAAGACGCAAGGAGCAGCACGAGGGGACAGCTTGTCCGCAGACAAGTCGCGGACAAACGCCCGAGATCCCCTGACCCGGAACGCGGACGCATCGCCAACCTTCCCCGTCCACAGCAAGGCTGGGGAGGTCTCCGGCCTGGAGACCGTGGGGTGGAGGTTGATCTGATGCGCCGCGTACCTCACCGCAAACGGCCACAGAAAATGGGGGGCAGCCGCATGCATCATAGACGTACGAGCGACGTCCATGACCATGCCAATGCGGCGCTCAGCAATCCCATTTTGCTGCGGGGAGACCGGAAGCGTGAAGGTCTGACGGATGCCTCGTGCGCGACAGTAGGCTCTCAAAAGGTCAGAGGAAAACTCTCTGCCTTTGTCCGAGTGCAGACGCAGAACAGGAAAGTCCGAGCCAAAGCTCTACCTGAGCTGGAGACGAGCTGCGCGGATCCAGTCGATCAGCACCGCAGTAACATCACCCTTGCTGCGCAAGGGGAAGACTGCGGTGTAACGCGAGTAGTCGTCAACAACAAGCAGGAAGTAGCACTCGTGACCCTGTCCACGGACGCGGGCTGGGCCCCACACGTCCATGTGAAGTGTCTGCAACGGGGCCTCTATCGGAGGAAACTGAGAGGAGTGAGGGGCAGCACGCTGGCGCCTCTCGACACAGGGGACACAGGCAGGGCCAGGGCCCTGAGGAAGGGGAGGGAGGGACCGGGGGAGACCAGAGACAAGAAGACGGGAGGCCATGCCTCTGAGCCGAAGTAGAGAGGGGTGGCCAAGGAGGTGGTGCTAGAGGAGAGTCTGGTGAGACAGGAGACGACACGAACAGGGGGCAGACTCAGGACCAGACCTGGACGCCGGAGCAAACACCTGACCCGACGCGGCTACCCTACCAGACTCAGCAACTGGAGGACACGCAGTGGTCAGAGTGTACAGGCTCGACCCCGGCTGACGGGTGAACGTAGCCAGGTGTCGGCCTGTGCTAGCCTCTGTGCAGTGGGTCACTCGCCGACGCGGAGGAGTGAACTGGTGGACACCCGCATCCTGTAGGTCAGCACCACTCACCAGGTTTGTCGAGAACGAGGAGAGGTAGAGACCAGACAGGGTGCCAGAGGGAGCCGCCGGACACAGGAGGACTGTGGAGAAGCAAGACAGGACGAGACTCCGAGAGGGGTCAGCCAGAGACCGCAACCGGCCGACTAAGTGGCGTGAGTGTGGTGCGGTCTCGAAAGAAGGAGCGAGACGCCCCAAAGTCAAGGGTGAAGGTGAGGGAGGCCGAAGCCGACGGAGTACCTAAGAGCGCAGACTCACCAGTACCTGAGGACGCAGACACACCAGCACCTAGAGCAGCAGCGTCGCAAGCACCTAGGGCAGCAGCCGCACCAGTACCTAGAGCAGCAGTGTCAATGCCCGGATCGGGCGGGAACACCGGTAACAGTCACGCTCATCACTAATAGACACAGCATATATGGCAGAGAGAATAGCATCAAAGTCAAGATCGAAGATGGCAACACCCGCCCTAGACAGCTTGTCCCAGCGAGGGATCTCTGAGGCCTCCGGGAACTAGTGACGCCACACGTCCGTCAGGCGGCCAAAGCAGCGCTGGGTGGGGTGCGCACCCCCACACTGCTCACCCGCACGGTGGCTGGTGCGTAGGACGTAGGTGCACGGACCAAAACCCCCACCCCGCTGGCGTGCAGTGTACCACTCACGGAGCTGCTGAGGGGACAGGGTCGGACGACCACCGCCCTGCTGCTGCTGGCGCGAGCCACCACCGGAGCCACTCCTCTGCGAAGACCCGCGACCAGCTCCACCGCCTCCCCCACCACCTCCACCGCCTCCGCTGCCTCCACTGCCGCCGCTGCCTCCGCCGCCGCCTCCACCGCCGCCTCCTCCGCCACCTTCGCTCCCACCGCCACCGCTGCCGCCGCCTCCGCCTCCAATGCTGCCACCGACCCCCCCACCCCCACCTCCACTCCCACCGCCACCCCCACTCCCCCCACCGCCTCCACCTCCACCTCCACCGCCCGCTCCTCCTACTCCCTTGCCCCCCTTGCCCTTGCCAGAGCGGCGTCTCCCGCTAGGGGCAGACGCCGCACCGACCGACTCAAGACCAAGGAGGTCGGCCGCAGCAGCAGTGGCAACAGAGGGCAGCAGGGGGGAGGGAGAACACCCCTCAAAGATGGGGGTGCGCGGGTCACCTCGAGAGGCTCCTACAGCGACTATGCTCTTCTCTATCGCGAGGAGGGCCTTCTCGAGGAGGTCTACAGTGAGTGTGGTGGGACAGACTGAGAGAAAGTGGTCCCTGACTACTCGAAGGGAGTCAAGGAGGCGACTAACTAGGAAGTACAGAGTGATGTACATGGGGGGGGGGGGTTCGCGGCGCAGAAGTCAGCAGGAAGTGCAGCGCGGTAGCGAGTGTCATTAGTGCGGAGGTGCGTAATGAGGTTAGCTACGGTGGGAAAGGCAGCAAGGTCAGGGAAGAGGTACGGTAGCATGAGACGGCTCAGTGCAGCAGTGGAAGGGGAGGAGTAGCGCGCGACTACAGCGTCGTACAAGGTCTGAGCACTCTTATACTGACTAAAGTGCGCACGCTCGGAGGTAGGGAGGTGGCGACGCACAGCAAGACGTGCAGCAGCGTCGCGCGTGGCCCACTGGGAGCGAACAGTGGCGTCAGCATTAGCAGCAGGGGCAGTGGTAGTGCCAGAGGTGAGGTCAAAGAGAGAGAGGCCGTCCGCCTTATCGCACCGTAAGAAGAGCTGTAGGTCATCTACCCAGACCTCAAAGTCAATGGCTCGACCCTCAGCGTCAAAAGCGAGGACACTAGGGGTAGCCATGACAACAGTAGACTAGCAATGCAAGCAGTAGGGGAAGGGCACGCAGTGACAGAGGGTTTGTGCTCACCGGAGAGGGCTGCTCGGGCGGCTCGGCTGCAGGGCGGCTCGAGAGCTGGGCTGCTCGGCGGCAGGGCGGCCCGGCTGCTGGGTGGTTTGGCTGCACGGCGGCTCGGCTGGTGGGCGGCCGGGCGGCTCGGCTGCAGTGCAGCTCAGCGGCGGGGCGGCTCGGTTGCTCTGCTGCTTGGCGGCTCGGCTGCTCTGCTGCTGGTCGGCTCGGCTGGGCTGCTGAAGTAGGGTGGCGGGGCCGCCGAGTATGGCGGCGGGGCCGTAGAAGTTGGGCGGTTGGGCCGCAGGAGTAGGGCGGCTGAGCCGCTGATGTGGAGCGGCGGGGCCGCTGCAGAGGAGCGGCGGGGCCGCCGCAGAAGGGCGGCGGGGTCGCTGGGTAGGGCGGCGGGGCCGCGAGATAGGGCGGCGGAGCCGCTAGGTAGGGCGGCGGGGCCGCGAGGTAGGGGGGCGGGGCCGCGCGATGGGGCGGCGGGGTTGCGTGGTAGGGTGGCGGGGCCGCGAGGTAGAGCGGCGGGGCCGCGCGATGGGGCGGCGGGGCCGCTAGGACGAGCGGCGGGGCCACTAAGTAGGGCGGCGGGGCCGCGCGATGGGGCGGCGGGGCCGCGAGGTAGGGCTGCGGGGCCGCGCGATGGGGCGGCGGGGCTACAAGGAAGGGCGGTGGGGCCGCTAGGTAGGGGGGCGGGGCCGCGCGATGGGGCGGCGGGGCCGCGAGGTAGGGCGGCGCGACATGCTGCTGCAAGGGCGGCGTGCCGCTGCCGCTAGGGCGGCTCGACGCGACCATAAGGGCGGCGCGACGAGACGCTAAAAAAAGGGAGAGCGCGACCCGAGGCGCGTTTCAGTGGGCCCTAGGAACAGTCCCTAGGAGGGGACCTGCTCTGATTCCATGTGAAAATGAGAATGAGAATGAATGAACTATGAAATGAGTGAGTACAAGTACTAACCCTAATTGGGTTGTACCCCCTATGGGATACCCTACTATAGCCTACACAAATGTATAAGCTATATAGCATTCCGAAAGTAACCTAGCTAGAACTTAGTAGCCATAGCTAGGGTTTAGGGTACACAAAAGAGAAATGGAAGAAGAGGGTTTTCAAGGCAGTTTAGTACATATAGCAAACCCTAACAGGGCTGTACTCACTATAGAGTACCCCACTACAGGCTAGACAATAAATATATTCTGACACACCCCCATAGTCAAAGTGGGGTATAATCAGCAGAGCAAGCGATCACAGAGCAGGTGTGAGAAGTATAGGCAGGAATGGATGAACTATGGAAGTGTTGGGTAAAAATATCAAACCCTAGAAAGGGTTGTACCCCATATTGGCTACCCCACTACAGCCTAAACCTATTTAGCATACATAATCTGACTAACCTGATTGAACCCTCAAGCAACGTAACGCGCCTTGAAGACAAGCGAGGAACCTGGCGGCCGCTTCACCCTGAAAATCCACATGCCACTGACAATGTTCACCCTGGGAGGGGGAACCTCGTCGACGTAGGTGCATGTGGACTTCCAGGATGCCATCTGTGCATCCATGGCTGTCTGCCACTGAGAGGAGTACTCACCCGCGATCGCCTCAGCGTAAGAGCGCGGGGCCGGGATGTCTGGAGCATCCGGGTCTCCCTCAGGGGCAAGCAGCATGGACACGAGATGAGGCGCATCGGCTGCAAGAAACTCAAGGTCCTCCTGCCTGTCCTCAAGGACGTCCGTGCCAAGAGCACACTCACCCTCGACGGACAGAGGATAGACAGACTCAGACTCAGCAACAAGACTAGCGGCGTAGTCTAGACGATAGGCAGCAGAAAAGTCAACCAGCTCAGCGACCAAGGCAGACGCAGTAGCAGACTCAAACGACAGGTTAGTGACAACAGTGGCTAGCACATGCATGACAGTAGAGTCAGCAGCACGGGTGTGGTCAGACTCAGGCTTAGGGATGGTAGGCAGAGAAGACACAGGAGGGGAAGGCAGGTTAACACGTTGCGGAGGAGAGGAAGGACGACGGACGACAAGGCGAGTGCCGGTGACAGCCGGCTGACGCGAACGAGAGACACTACGACCGGAACAACCAGACCGGACAGGCAAAACAGGACGCGACGCCGGCTCAGGACGCTCAATAATACCCTCTGACTGCTCAGTGTAAGGAGAAGGAGCAGGCAGCGGTGAGCCAGGCTGTAACGGAAGACAAGTAGACGAAGGGAGACTAAGAACCTGGCGAAGCACAGAGTCAGGCGGTGGCTGAGACGACGGAGCAAAGAACTGGCGCGGCTGGGCAGTGTCACCAGCACCAGCAGCTCCAGTACCTCAAGCAGCTTCAGAACCCTCAGCTCTAGCTCCTCCAGGACCAGCTCCACCAGCAGCAGCACCCCCATAACCGGCAACTCCAGTCCCAGGGTCTCCAGCCTCAGTGTCTCCAGCAGCAACACCCCTAGCTCCAGGGTCGCCAGCAGTAGTAGCCTCCGGCTAAGCAGCACCTCCAGCCCCAGCAGCTCCAGTACCTCCAGTACGACCACCTTCGGGACCAACACCACTCCCAGCTCCAGTGACAGTAGCAGAAGTACCTCCAGCGACAGAGCCCCGAGCTCCAGAAGCGCGACCCTGACAGCGACCGTACCAGTCGTGCAGCTGCTTTGAGGTGAGAGGCACACGCGGACGAAGGCGGCTACTCCAAGGAGACCGCACAAGAGCAAACTCAGAACCCTCAGCGCCAGCACCCGCAGCAGCTCCAGAACCTCCAGTAGAAACGACTCCAGTAGTAGAGTCACCAGCGCCAGCGCCTCCTGTAGTAGGGCCCCTAGCTCCAGCAGCACGACCCTGATGACCAGTGTACCACTCACGCAACTGCTGTGGGGAGAGAGGGGGTCGACGACTAGAGTGCAGCGGCGAGGCACCAGCGGAGCGACTGGGGAGACGGCCGCTCCAGGGAGACTGCTCACTAGATTCCTCAGTGCCCCAAAGCGCAGCACCCCCTGACCCAGTACCCCCAGGCTCAGCACCCCCAGACTCCACACACTCAGGCTCAGCACCTCCAGGCTCCGCACCCCCAGGCTCCGCACCCCCAAGCTCCGCATCCCCAGGCTCAGCACCCCCAAGCTCTGCACCCATAGGCTCCGCACCCCCAGGCTCAGCACCCCCCGGCTCAGCACCCCCAGGCTCAGCATCCCCAGAAGCAGCACCCCAAGCAGGACCTGAGTCACCAGTAACCTCAACTGACGTAGGCAAGGGAGGAGGGACTACCTAAGACACACCTAAAGGAGCAGGACCAAGAGCGAGGAGGGGGTCTGCCTGGGTAGCACCTGGAGCGAGGAAGAGCGGCGAAGGTGGGAGAGGGGCAGTGCGGTAGGGGAAGAGACGGTAAAAGGGAACCAACTCGTCGAACGTGACGTCCTGAGAGGGGAAGACATGGCACGAGGTGGGGTGGTAAAACTGCCAACCAGGCGCGTCAGGGACAAAGCCAAGGAAGACACAGGGAACAACGCAAACGGAGAGCTTGTCCTCGTTGGTATCGTGGACAAAGGCACAAGAACCCCTGACTCGGAAACGCAACGCATCGCCAACCTTCCCCGTCCACAGCAGTGTGGGCGAGGTCTCCGGCAAGGAGACACGGGGCCAGAGGTTGAGCTGATGCGCGGCATACCGGACCGCAAACGACCACAGAAAATGGGGGGCAGCCGCATGGACCATGGAGGTACGAGCGACCTCCATGACCAAGCCAATGCGGTGCTCAGCAACCCCATTTTGCTGCGGAGAGGCCGGAAGCGTGAACGACTGGGTGATGCCGTGCTTCTCACAAAAGGCTGCCAAGAGGTCGGAGGAAAACTCACCACCTATGTCAGAGTGCAGACGAAGAACGGGAAACTCCATCCCGAACCGCTCGCGGAGCTGGAGACAAGCAGCGCGGCTCCAAGGGATCAAAACATCAGGGACCTCACCCTTAGTGCGCAAGGGGAAGACCGTGGTGTAACGCGTGTAGTCGTCGATGACTAGCAGGAAGTACCGCTCGTGGCCCTGTCCACGGACGCGGGCTGGGCCCCACACGTCCAGGTGGAGAGTCTGCAGGAGAGCCTGTGTGGGAGGGAACGAGGAGGAGTGAGGAGCGGCACGCTGCCGCCCCTCGACACAGGGAAGACAGGGAGGAGCAGGCGAGGGTGGCAGGGGAGGGAGAACCCTGGGAAGACCAGAGACAAGGACACGGCGGTGCATGCTGCAAAGGCGCTGCACCGAGGGGTGACCAAGGCGGTGGTGCCAAAGGAGGGTCTGGTGCGACAAGGCGCGACACGAGCAGGGGGCCGACAACTGACCTGACGCAGATGCAGACGCAGCTACCTGAGGGGACTCAGTGGTCAGTGTGTACAGGCCCGACCCCGGCTGCCGAGTGAAGGTAGCCAGGTGATGACCCGTCTGAGCACACGTGCAGTGGGTCACACGCTCGTAGGCACGGGTGAACTGGTGAACACCCGCATCCTGGAGCGCAGAACCCGCCACCAAGTTCGTAGAGAACGAGGGGAGGTAAAGACCTGACAGTGTGCTGGACGGGACAGCAGGACAATGGAGGACAGTGGAGGAGGTCGCACGGAGTGGACCCCCAGAGGGGTCTGCCAGGGAGACTAGAACTGGCCGACTGGGCGGCGTGAGGGTGGTGCTGCCGCGAAAGAAGGAGCGAGTAGCACCAGAGTCAAGTGTGAAGGTGTACAAGGCCTCAGCAGGCGCAGTACCAGAGAGAGCAGACTCACAAGCACCTGGAGTAGCAGCCTCACCAGCACCTAGAGCAGGAGACGCACTAGCACCTAGAGTAGCAGCCTCAACAGCACCTAGAGCAGCAGGCTCTATACCTGGGTCAGGCGGTACGCACAGGTAATAGGCACGGTCAGCACTAGTAGGCAATGCATACATGGCAGTGAGAATAGCATCATAGTCAAGAGAAAATATTTCTACCCTCTGCCCAAGCAGCTCCACCCAGTCGGGGAGCTCAGCCTCGTCGCCAAACTCGGTACACCAGGCATCGCTCAGACGTGCGAAGCAGCAGGACTGTGTGTGACTAAGCGTCCCGCAAGCCTGACGAGTCCGAGCACCAGTGCGATTGGCGTAACAGAAGTGAACGGTACCGAGAGACCCTCTACTCTGAGCGTACCACTCACGAAGCTGTTGGGGCATGCAAGACTCGCGCGGACGTCGCTGGAGCTGCATCTGGCCACCGCCAGTAGAAGCAGTAGGAGTAGTAGCAGCAGTAGCAGCAGTAACAGCTGTAGCAGCAGTAGCAGCAGTAGCAGCGCGGCCACCCCTACAACCCCAACTAGCGTACCACTCACTAAGCTGCTGGGGCGTGAGGGACTCACGCGTACGTCGCTGGAGCTGCATCTGGCCACCGCTAGTAGCAGTAGTAATAGCAGTAGTAGCAGCGGTAGCGCGTGCAGGGCAGGCGCGACAGGGAGGCAGGCCGGAAGGCAGGCAAGCAGGCCGGCAGGCAGGCAGGCAGGCGGCGCGGCGGCGCGCTAACAAGGCAGGTGCTCACCAGTGGCGGGAAGAGTAGGCGCTCACTGGGCAAGCAGGGCCGGTGCTCGGAGGACGGCGGCAGGGTCGGCGCACGACGGCGGTGACGGCGGGGCCGCAACAGCGGCTATAGTGAAGGGCCGCGTCAGCTGCAGGGCTGGGGCAAGGACAGCGGCAGGTCAGGGCCGCGGCAGTTGCTGTAGGGCCGGGTCGAGTCAGCGGTAGGGCGGGGCCGTGTCGGCGGCAGGGCGGGGCCGGGTCGTGTCAACGGCAGGGCGGGGCCGTGTCGGCGGCAGGGCGATGCCGTGGCGGCGGTGGGGTGGCGCGCGCCGCTGCCTAGGGCGGCGCACTATCGGGCAGAGCGCGACGCGGGATGCGCGGACGGCGCGCAGCGCGCTGCGGGCCGCGGACGCGCCTCGCGGGCTCTAGGCGGGCTGCGCGGGGCAGCGGCGGGCCGCGCGCGCGCTGCGCGGGCTCGGTGCGGGCTGCGCGGGGCAGTTGTGAACTGCGCGCGCGTCGCGCGGGCTTGGGGCCGGCTGCGCGGGCCAGCTGCAAACAGCGCGCGCGCGGCTAGGGTTTAGGGTTTAGGGTTCACAAGTACAAGCATAGCTAGAGGCATTTACAAAGGGCAAGTGAGGAGGAGGATTGACTGTGAGAGGAGAGGAGATGGGACACGACGGCAGAAGCTGTAGACACATAAGAGCGGCTGGCTCAGTGGCTACCGAAGCAATGGCCCGGACTGCAGGAGTATCTGGCTCCGCGGCTACACCGAGCGGATGGAGCAATTGACCCACGGGCGACTACCGGAGATTGTAGCCTTCGGACTACTAGCGCTGCTGGCGACACGACGACTACCTCCGCTCAACCTCCCCCGACTGTCCCACCCTCCTTTCACACACCCCTTGCTGCACCCCTAGCTCCACTCCCATGTCACCCCCCTAGCACCACTCCCTCGGCTCCCACACACCCAACCCCCTCAGCGGCAGCTGCAGCAGTGGGAGACGAAGGAGGAGGAGGAGCAGGGGACGGTCACACACTCGCCACCCACACACCCCAAACGCATGTAGCACAGGGCAGAAACGCAGGCAGGAGATGGGGTAGTGGGTGAGCGGAAGCGGGGCGGCGCGCTGGTCCCTTGGGCGCCTCGACGGGCGGCGGTAGGGGGCGACGCGCGGGCCCCCGGGGCGCCACGACGGGTGACGGGAGGGGGGGCGACGCGCGGGCCCCCGGGGAGCCTCGACGGGCCACGGGAGGGGGGGCGACGCGCGGGTCCCAAGGGCGCCACAACGGACGACGGGGGGGGGGGGGGGAGCGCGCGGGTCCCTGAGGGCGCCGCGATGAACGACGGGGGGAGCCCGCGGGTCCTTGGGGGGAATGACGGAGGAGGGGAGCGCGCGGGACGGAGCACGAAACCGCTGCGAGCTCCCGGGGCGCACGGCGGGCAGAAAACTGCCGCGCGCCTCGGGGCGCACGGCGGTTGCCGCAAGCTCCCGTGGCGCACGGCGGGCAGGAAACCGCCGCGCGCCTCGGGGAGCACGGCGGGCAGAAAACCGCCGCGCGCCCCGAACGCGCGGCGGGCAGAAACCCGCCATGCGCCTCGAGCGCATGGCGGGAAGAAAAAACGTCGCACGCCACGGGGCGCGCGACAAACAGGATAGCAGCGGAAGCAGGTGGGCTCACAAGCCAATAGTGTACTCGCTCTAATAGCATGTCAGTAACCTAGCTAGAACTTAGTAGCCATAGCTAGGGTTTAGGGTACACGAAAGAGAAATGGAAGAAGAGGGTTTTCACTAGCAGGCAGTTGAGTACATATAGCAAACCCTAACGGGGCTGTACTCACTATAGAGTACCCCACTGCAAGCTAGACAGCCAATACATTCTGACAATCTCTATCACTGCGTGTAGTTCGGCAAGCGCTCGACTCGGAATTACCTCTGGAAGAATGCCTGATGGGAGGATGGCGAAGCGCTCGATGACTCGGTAGAGCGCGGATTTGGGTGGAAGGGGCGATCGCCCCAAGACCTCCATGGCGGGTGGAATTGTCAAGCTACAAAACTAGAAGTGTTGACTAAGGAAAGTTAAAACAAGCAAGATATAGCAAGCATAACCCCAACCCTAGGAAAACATAAAGTACACCTAGACTAACACAAACAATCTAAAACAAATATTGCTTGACACACCCCCATAGTCTAGGTGACGGTAGTCCTGTGGAAAGCAACACACAGCAAGGGTCACAGGACCAGTTCGCAAAAAACACAACAAATCTCGGGGTGGATCTCAAGATCACCACACAGTCCGAGAACAAGCGAGGGGCCACAAGGCCAGTCCACATGCAAGGATATAGCAAATATAGAAGATGCAAGTATCAAAAGTATAGTACGAGTTAGGAGCCATAGCTAGGAAAGCCCTAGCTAGGCAAGAGAAAGTTTAGGCAAAGAGGGTTTTCACTAGCAGGAATGAGGATACAAATAGCAAACCCTAGAAGGGTTGTACTCGCTATAGAGCACCCCACTACAGGCTAGAGAATAACATTCTGACACACCCCCATAGCCAAAGTGGGGTGTAATCAGTACAATGAGCGAGCAAGTATAGAGCAGGAGTTCACAAAGGTAAGCAAAGCTAGAGCTAATCACAGCGGGCAAGTGAGGAGGAGGAGGGACTGTGAGAGGAGAGGAGATAGGAGGCGACGGCTGAAGCTGCAGACACACGGGCAACAGGAGTCACACTAGCACAGCGGCTACCGGAACAACGCTCCGGACTACTGGAGTAACTGGCTCCGCGGCTAAAACTAGCGGCAGACGAGCAACGGACCCACGCGCGACAGGCACAGCTGGCTGCGACTGGGCTACCGGAGCAACTCCCCGGACTACAGGTGCTGCAGGCGACACGACGGCAACCTCCGTTCAACCTCCTCCAACTGCCCCACACCCTCGACACACGCCCACTGCTCAAACCCTAGCTCCACTCCCACGCACCCCCCTTAAACCCTAAACCCGAGGCTTCCACAGACCCACCCCCCTCAGCGACAGCTGCAGTAGTGGGAGACGAGGAAGGAGGAGGAGCAAAGGGAGGAATGCACAACCGCCACCCCCCGTACCCGCCACCCCCACACTCCCCACCCCCAAACCCTAATGCAAGGAGGAGCGTGGGAAGTAGGAGGGGCGGGTCACGGAGGGAAAGGGATACGGCGGGGGGTATACAGGGCGCAACGAAGAAGGAGGGCGCGGCCCACGAGGGCGGCTCGACGGGCGATGAAAGGGGCCGCGCGCGGGCCCCCAAGGCGCCGCGTCGAGGCGACGGGTGGGGCCGGTGTGCGGGCCCCCAAACCGCCGCGACGAGGCGACGGGAGGGGTCGGCGCGCGGGCCCCCAAAGCGCCGCAATGAGGCGACGTGAGGGGCCGGCGCGCGGGCCCCCAAAGTGCCGTGACGAGGCGACGGGAGGGGCCTGCGCACGGGCCCCCAAAGCGCCGCGACGAGGCGACGGGAGGGGCCTGCGCGCGGGCCCCCAAAGCGCCGCGACGAAGTGACGGGAGGGGTCGGCGCGCGGGCCCCTAGGGCGCCGCGACGAAGTGACGGGAGGGGCCGGCGCGCGGGCTCCCAGGGCGCCGCGACGAGGAGAAAACCGCCGCGCGCCTCGGGGTGCACGGCGGGCAGAAAAAAACCGAATTTCAGTGCCGCGCACTACGGGGAGCGCGGTGGACAGCACGGAAGCGGAAGTAGGTGGTGAGCGCAGACACAGGAAGGCGGCAGACATGCCGCCTTCTAATACCATATCAAAAGTATAGTACGATTTAGGAGCCATAGCTAGGAAAGCCCTAGCTAGGCAAGAGAAAGTTTAGGCAAAGAGGGTTTTCACTAGCAAGAATGAGGATACCAATTGCAAACCCTAGAAGGGTTGTACTCGCTATAGAGCACCCCACTACAAGCTAGAGAATAACATTCTGACAGCAAGAGTACACGACAAGCATCTCTACAGAAGCACAGGGCCACATGGCCAGTCTAGATGGATATATATATAGCAAATATAAAGAGATGCCAGAGTACAAAGCAAAGCATCTCTAAACAAGCAAGTGAGGGCCTGTAGACACAAGGCCAAGCTGGGTGCAGAAATGCTGGTGGTCACAAGGCGGCAGCGCCTTGGTGAAGATATCTGTAGTGTTGGCCTCAGAGACCACACGTAGGACGCGTGTCTGGCCACGCTGCTGCAACTGACGCAGAAGGAATTAAAAAAGCTGGATGTGCTTCGCCTTCCCAACCAGTCGAGGCTCCTCACACAACAGGACAGCAGACCTGTTGTCGGCAAACAAGACTGGGGGAGAGCGAGGCCGCCCACCAAGGTTGGTAAGAAGGAAAGACAGCCAGCAAAGCTTCTGAGCAGCCATGGCCGCAGCGTACACCTCTGCCTCATAGCTAGAACCGGCGACAGACGACGCCCGAGTCGACCGCCACGAAACAGCACCTGCTCCGAGGCTAAAGGAGTACCCCTGTGTAGACCGACGCGTCTCCGCGTCGTCGGCCCACGACGAGTCCGAGTAACCTGTGAGTGTAACTGGCTGCTTCCCTCCAAGGACAAGTCCCATGCCTGATGTACTCGCCACATACTTCGCCACCCTCTTAGCTGCGTACTAGTGGGAAGGTCGGTGTCTCCCAGGCGCAACAAAACTCGCAAGGACGCTAAGAGGGTAAGCTAGATCTGGGCGAGTGCAGGTCATCAGGTACATGAGATAACCCACCAGCTCAGGGTATGGACCGCTGGAATCAAATGGCTCGTCTGAAGGTGGAACTGTGAGCCCATGATCCACACCAAGAGGGGTGAGTTGTACCTTCGAGAACGGGAACCGAAAACGCGTGAGGATCTATCTGCTCGACCATATGCGACTGAGTTAGCGTAATGGTGCGAGCTGCCCTGTCCCTGGTGATCTGCAGGCCAAGGTAGTGCTGCAGCTCACCAAGGTCAGTGCAGGTGTGTCTCCTCTGAAATTCCTCCTTCACGGAGGCCAGCGCGCGTCGGTCGAGAGTGCTGAACACCAGGTCGTCGACGTAGGCCAGGACAAAGAACGGGGTCGAGTGACGACGAACGAACAGTGACGGGTCAACAGACGACGGAAAGAAGTCAAGCGTTGCAAGGGTCAAGCAAAGTGTGTCGTGCCACTCACGTGAAGCTTGCCGCAGGCCGTAGACTGGTCGACGCAGCTGCCACTGGGTCCCAGGTGGAAAAGAGCCAGTGAAGCTAGGCGGGCGACGCAGCCAGATCTGCTCGTGCAGGCTCCCCTCAAGGAACACAATGGAAAAGTCCAAGGAGTGCAACTCGTAGTCGGGCTGTGCTGCAATATGCAGCAACACCCGAAGAGTAGTCATCTTCCGGGTGGGCGCAAAGGTTTGGAAGAAGTCCACCCCCTCTCGCTGACTGAAGCCTCTCGCCACATAGCGCGCCTTAAACACAGGTGGTGATCCAGGCGGCCGCTTCACCTTATAGAGCCATCGGCCACTGACGACGTTCGTCCCAGGTGGTGGGACTGCGTCGACGTAAGTGCCTGTGGACCTATAAGATGCCATCTCTGCCTCCTTAGCTGCTATCCAGTACGAAGCCCAGGGTCCCGAGACCGCCTCGGCGTGAGTGCAAGGTAGCGGGATGTCAAGGGCGTCTGGAAATCTCTCAGGGGCAAGTAGCATGGCGCAGAGATGAGGAACAGCGGCCGCAAGGAATCCAAGCTCGAACTGCCTATCCTCGAGGACCTCCAAGGGAAAGAGAGGAGCATCCCCAGATAACGGAGAACGATCAGGGCCACTCACCACGTGAGCGGCGTAGTCAAGGCGGTGGGAAGAGGCAAAGCCAACGACAGTGGTAACAAGAGCTGAGACAGACGACAGGGGTGCAGTCGGGTGAGTGACCAACGCGGACAAAACACGGGAGACGACAGGACGAGAGGCACGGAGGTAGTCGGACGACGGGTCGTGAAGCACTGTGAGGGACGACTTAGGGGGCTGTGGAAGGAAAGGTAGAGGTGGAACACGAGAGCAAAGAACAAGGTGGAACAGACCGTCTGCACGGAAACGGGACCGACCGTCTGGGCGACCGTCGCACTCCTACGCAGAACCTCGTCACCCAGGTAACCTGCTCGACCATGCAACCACGTCGACTAGCTGCTACGGTATGTGCCCGTCGACCTCCCAAGTTGACGACCACTTCCAAGTCGACCTCACCAGGTCGACCATACCCCAGGTCGACCAGCTCCAGGTCGACGTCACTCCTGGTCGACCGGCTCCGACCAGCTCCAGGTCGGCTACCCGAAGTCGGCGTCACCAAGTTGACGCCCTGCTACTCGACGCCCAACTGCTCGGCGTCCTGAGACGAGGTTGACGTCGGCCCCTCCTCTGTCGACCACCAGGTCAGGTCGACCACCAGGTGGACATCACGCCTGGTCGACCAACCACCAAGTTGACCAGCAGACCTGTAAGCCGACCACCAAGTCGGGTGCCCCCAAGTTGGCATCACCAAGTGGACGCCCTCCATAGGTTGAGTTCCCAGGTCGATCTTTCCTGAAGTCGGCGCCACCCTGAAGCCGGCGCCCGTGCAGTGGCCCCCGTGTAGGTCCATCTCCTCGTCAACCAGCTTGCCAACTACTGCAGGTCGGCTGCTCCCCTCACACCTGACCACGAAGTCGGCTCCGCCCAAGCAAGGACGGGGCCAACACACAACTCCCGTTGACACTCCGCTGCCGCGTTCACGCTTAGGCCCCCCCAAGTCCACACGGCAGTACTCCTCGGAGAATAGCTCATCGACGTGCACCCAACACACAACACGTTGTCCACCACACCAGCCATGCAAGAGGGCATGGCACCTACTGCTGCACGTCATCGTCGCCGTCGCCCACGTCAGCCAAGCGCACCTGGCCGATGGCGATGGAGCACTGGTTGAAGGCCGGATAGTGCAGCGCCTTCGTCAGCAAGACGGATGGCTGCTCGATGGTCGGGATGTACCTCAGCGAGAACTTCCCGCACCTCACCATGTGTTGCAGGAAGTTCTCGCTGAGGCCTATCACCGCTCCCATGTGCCCATGTTGATGAGGCTGCGGATCTCCTCCATGGCGGCCTTCACCGCCGGGCCCTTTCCAGCTCGCCAACGCCTCCTTCACCATCATCGTTGAGATGTCCCAATGGTGCTCGGGGCTGGCATGCATGTTGGGGTTGAGATCCGAAAACTCCTCCTCCTCCTCGGCGTCGTCGTACAGCAGGTCGTCGTCGTCCACATCGTACACCATGGTGAAGGCAGCGGGGATGAAGAAGCCCGGTGGCCTCCAAACTCAACCTGACTTCTGGGGTTTTGGCCGAACCTCCACCACGTTACACTTGGTGGACTCTCCTTTGTCACCGTCTTCATTGCCCTCATCGTCCTGCTGCACCTTGGTCGACTTCCTAGCCGACCTCTCCTTTGTAGTCGGCTCCTCTGCCGACTGCCTTGTTGCCGACTGCTCCGTGGTCAGCGTCAGTGCTGCCTGCTCCCTTGTTGGCTGCCGCACTGTTGGTGCCTTCTTCGCCAGCTTCACCCAAGTCGGCTGGTTCTCCTCGACCTGCTCTTCCCCGACGTCGACTTGCCACTCGTCACGTCGGCCAATGGCGATGCCCTTGGCCGGCGCCGAAGGCGACGTCCCACTACTCCCCTCATCGCCGGAGGCCGACACAGGAGTCAGCCCGCGCAGGTCGGCCACGAGGGGAGGGGCAGGGATCGAAGGGGAAGGGGAAGGAGGACGGACGACCTCGACGTCCTCATCAGCAAGCTCACCGACTTCAACGAGCAGAGGCAGTATCGCCGTCGAGGTAACAGTCGGCGGGGTAGTCGGCGTCCGACCTGACGCCGGCCCGTGCTCCGACTTCCACACCTCCAGCGACATATCCTTTTTGAACACCACGTCCGACGTGGTGACCACCTTGTTGGCGTCGATGTCGAGGGGCTCCCAGCCCTTGCTCTCCATCGACACGCCAAGGTGAAGGCCCCACCTGGCCTTCGGCTTCAGTTTCCCACCACGCTGTTGCTCTGGGAGAAGGAACTACGTCGTGCTTCATCCCGGTGAGGAGCTAGTACGGTGTCGTCCCCGGCGGCAGCGTCGATCTCTCAAGGCAGTTGCGAATCCAGACGACCTGGCGCAGAGCGAGCTGCCACCAGTGGTGCTGCACGCCCATGTGCCGCAGCATCGTCCGCACCATCTCCACCATCGTCCTCATCTCTGGCTCCGCCATGTTGTTCTGCTGTAGGGTGTATAGGCAGGTAAGGTCGTGGACGATCCCCTTGCCGTCCACAAAGTCGGTGAACTTCTTCCTGAGGAACTCCCCTCCTTGGTCGGAGCGAAACATCAGCACCGACTTCTTCATCTGACTCTCCACCAACAACAGCCACTTCTGGAACTCCAGTAGCACATCCGACTTCTTGGCGACCAGCCTCACCCACACGTAGCGGGTCTTCCGGTCCTTCAGGAGCAGGAAGTACAAGCTGCCGTCCTTGGCAGCCATCTGGAATGGCCCGCACAGGTCGTGTCCACAACGGCTAGCACGTCATTGGCGTCGGAGTCTTGGTCGGTGAAGGTGTGCCACGCCAGCTTCCCGCCGACGCACGAGACACACGGTGAATCGGCGCCCGTCGCCGACTTGAGGTCCAGCCCAGTGGCGACCTCGTGCTTCGCCGAGCTCCATATGGTGTCCATGCCAATATGCGCAAGCCTCACATGCATCCTGTCCGGCATTGACTTCCTCTTAGAGACGATCGCCCGCAGGGCCACAACCTCCGGCGTGGGCGACGTCGACCTCGTTGAGCAGGGACGCAGGTCGGTGCAGAGGACACGCCTAGAGTACGTCGCCCGACCGAGCACCTCTCCCGCTGAAGAGACGAGCAGCATCCCGTCGCCGTCCTCCTGCAGCTTCACGCCGTTCTCCTTTAGCTGGCCGAACGACAGCAGATTTGCCCGCACAACCGGGACGTACACCACGTCGGGGATGAGCACCTACTTCCCGGCCTCCTCTTGAAGGGCAACAATGCCGCGGCCCTGGACGTCCTGCAGCGCCCCATTGAAGCCGCGCACGTGCTTGATGGAGCCGCTCGGCTGCAGGTTGACGAAGACTTCCTTCGTCCCCATCAGGTGGTGGGAGTAGCCACTGTCGAGCAAGACTACCGCCGGGTTCGTCTGCACAGCTGCCGCCACCACCTAGAAGTCCTCTCCAGCCTACGGTGCTGGCGAGGCGGTCGGCTCCACGATGCCGACCAGCAAGCACGACGCCGTCTTGTGGTCCCGCGCCTTGCCGCTAGCAGGGGAGTCGACTTCCTTCGCCGAGGTCGACATGGTCGACTGCTTCTCCTTGCGTGACTTGTTTCCTCCACGACGAGGACGACGGATGCCAGACCACCCACGGCCTCCCTTGGCGTCGTCGTCGGATTCACTACGGTCGGGGCACTCGAAGGAGAGGTGGTCGGGGTCGCCGCACAGCCAGCACTCCCAACGTCTTCTTCCTCCTCCTCGACCGCTGTCCTTGGTCGACTTCTTCTTGTTGACTTTCTTGGTCGGCTTCCAGCCACTACTACCTCCGTCGCCAGACTGTCCTCGCTGCCCCGGCCGACCTCCTTGCTTCGCCGGGGCGACGAAGTTCGCCTGCGCCAAAGAGCTCCTGGGACTGCTCTGCCTCCTGCATCGCCTTGTCCTGCAGGATGTACGAGGTCAAATTGTCCTCGTTGAGCGTCGTCCTCGTTCTCGGCGCCAACAACAGCCGCTTTATGAGGTTGTAGCTGCTCGAGAGTCCCTGCATGACGTGGGTGAGGTACGACGCCGTCGAGTACTGCGCGGCGGCCATCTTGATGGTGGCGAGAATTTGCCGGGCCCAGTTGCAGTAGTCGGACGCCATCTCCTCGTCGCCCATACGTAGGTGCGTCAGTTGCCCCTCCAGCTGGGCAATAAACAAGTCGTCAATGACTTGGTACGTCGACTCAATGAAGTGCCACGCCTGGTGGCTGGTGTCAAGGTACTCTCGGCACCACTTCAAGGCGATCTACACGCTTGGCGAGCAGCACCGCGAGATGTCCGTGAAGGTCAACAGCTGCACGGTGCGAAACTTCGCCCGCAAGTCGGGGTGGTACTCATCCGGCATCGCCACGGTCCCTCAGGCGAAGCTGATCAAGCTAGCCATCTCCAGCTGGGGCTCGATGGTTTCCTTCCAGGCGAGTATGTCGGGTCGACCAAAGAGCGGCGGGGTGACCAAGATCCTGTCCGGCGTAAACTTGAAGTAGCCGTAGCTCGGTTCAATCCCGCCCGCCGTCACGTGGGTGGCCGACATTGGCGACAATCTGCTTTGTCGTCCTCCGATGTCGCCCTGCGAGGAGCCTGCAGCCGCCAACGACCACATCCCTCGCGCCTGAACGCCGCCGACTTCATTGGCGTGAATCACACCACGCTGCCTCGACGTGCCTCCCGCACTGCTGCCGACTTGGCCACCTCCGGCGTTGATGCCCATTTCGACGTTGCCTTCGTTGGTCACCGGTCGAGGAGAAGCCAGTCAAGAAGGGGGATGCTCCGTCGCCCACATGGTGTGGAGTCCAGCCTTGACGACCGCCCAGGGTATCGCCCCGTACTCCTGAGCCTCATGGCGTCTCCTTGCATCCTCCATCCGTACCTCCAAGGTGTCCATCACCTCTATGTCACCTACGCGCACGCTAGGAACTACACGGCTGCCAGCCTACGAGCAACTTAGGTAAGTGACCACTACGTTGACCTGACTGAAAGGCTAGTCGTGTGCCGTCCACGCTCACCGCACCATGCGGAGTTAACTGCTACAACAGGAGCTAGACTACGGGCTAGGCACGGATGCTCGTGTGATCTCTGCGTTCGTTGGTCCTTAGTCGTTTTCCTTGTGCACACACTGCTTGCTGGTTCACGGGGCAATTTAGAAAGTTGACAACAATGGTACAATGAAGTTGGCATGGCAAGACTACATCAGAGCTAGCATTCAGATTGGTCGACTGCCAGCACAGCATGGTCGACCGCGTTCCAGCACGACTTGGTTGACCACGATCCAGCAGTGCAATGTTGATGGCGTGCCAACACTGCAGGTTGACGGCGTGCCAGCGTTGCTCCCGCAGAACAGCAGCACACCTACTTCGCAGGTGCTCGCAGATGATTGGCGGGCTAAGCCTCGTCACCTGCACAGCGCACACACCAAGTCAACCTTGCGTTGACGACTGCATGTGATCAGCCACGGCGACCTCGGGATACCACCACCGAGGTCGGACTCGCCAACTTCGTCTGGGCGACCGTCGTACTCCTCCGCAGAACCTCTTCACCCAGGTAACCTGGTCGACCGTGCAACCACGTCGACCAGCTACTCCTGTATGTGCCCGTCGACCTCCCAAGTTGACACCAGGTCGACCACACCCCTGGTCGACCAGCTCCAGGTCGACGTCACCCCTGGTTGACCAGCTCCATGTCGACCAGCGCAGTTGTCAGCCGACCAGCTCCAGGTCGGCTACCCGAAGTCGGCGTCACCAAGTTGACGCCCTGCTACTCGACGCCCGACTGCTCGGCGTCCTGAGTCGAGGTCGACGTCGGCCCCTCCTCCGTCGACCACCAGGTCAGGTCGACCACTAGGTTGACATCACGCCTAGTCGACCAACCACCAAGTCGACCAGCCGACATGTCAGCCGACCACCAAGTCAGCTGCCCCCAAGTCGGCGTCACCAAGTCGATGCCCTCCATAGGTCGACTTCCGAGGTCGACCTCCCTGAAGTCGGCGCCACCCTGAAGTCGGCGCCCGTGCAGTGGCCCTCGTGCAGGTCGACCTCCTCGTCAACCAGCTCGCCCACTGCTGCAGGTCGGCTGCTCCCCTCACACCCGACCACGAACTCGGCTCCGCCCAAGTAAGGACGGGGCCAACACACAACTCCTGTTGACATCGTCGACTCCACCACGTTGACCATCGAGCACGAAGCCTCCTCGCCATGAGCATTGCCGCCATAGGAGTCAGCATTCTTCGTTAAAGACGTCTTCGACGTCTGGTTCTCCTTGCGCAGCTGGTTGTTCCGGCGACGACGGCCACCATCTTTCTTTCTGCGGTTGTCGTCCCGGCCGTCGTCAGAATCGTCTCGGTTGGGGCAGACGTACGAGAGGTGGTCGAAAGCATCACAGATGTAGCAGCGACGTCCTTCCTGACGCAAGCCACTGTTGCCACAATCTCCTCGTTTCGTTGACTTTCAGCGGTCGGCGCCCTCCGTCGATTTCGCGTTCGACGACTTCCCACCACTGCCTCCGCCACACTTCTCATGCTGCCCTTGTTGGCATCCCTACTTCGCCGGGGAGATGTAGTTGGTCTGCGGAAGCGATTATGCGGGTCGCTCTGACTCCTACATGAACTAATTGTTTTTGATATGGCTTGACAGCGTGTCCTCATTGAGCGTCTCACGCGCGCCAGGCATCGCCAGCATCTGGCGCATGAGATTCTAGCTCGTCGGTAGACCCTTGAGGAGGTGCGTAATATAGGACGATGTAGGGTAGTCAACGCCAACCATCTATAGTTCGGCCAAAATTCACCGAGCACGGTTGCAGTACTCAGTCGCGGACTCATGTTCGCCCATCTTCATGTTCGTCAGCCTCTGCTCCAGTTGGCCGATGTATAGGTCGTCGGCCGCCTTGTAGGTGCGCATGATGTACTGCCACGCTTGGTAGCCAGCATCCACCCGTTGTCTGCACGACTTCAATGTTACCTGCACCAGAGGCGAGCAGCACCTCGAAATGACCATGAAGGTCAGAAGATGAGAAGCGCGAAATTCCAACAAGAGTTCGACCCCCTCCTCGTCCGGCGCCAACACATTTCTGTTGACTATCTTCTTCAATCCGGCAATCTCCAGCTGCGGCTCGATATTTTAGAAACACTAGCACGGAGTTTAGAACAGGAAAAGGGGGGTTGCACTAGTAAGCTGGGCAGTACACATAGCAAACCCTAATCGGGTTGTACTCACTATAGAGTACCCCATTGCAGATTAGACAAATAACACATTCTGACACACCCCCATAGTCAAAGTGGGGTATAGTCAGCACAGCACGGAGTCACATAATGAGTTCACAAGCACAAGCAAAGCTAGAGGCATTCACAGAAGGCAAGTGAGGAGGAGGGACTGTGAGAGGAGTGGAGATAGAAGGCGATGGGTGAAGCCGCAGACATATGGGCAACAAGAGGTGCGCGCACGGTGGCTACCGGAGCAAGGGTCCCGGACTACAGGAGTAACTAGCTCCGCGGCTAAGACGAGCGGCACGAGCAACGGACCCACGGGCGACTGGCGCAGCGACTGGCTCGCTGGGCTACCGGAGCAAGGGCCCCGGACTACTGGTGCTGCTTACAACACGACGGCTGCCTCCGCTCAACCTCCCTCAACCGTCCCACACCCCTTTCACACACCCCCTGCTGCACCCCTAGCTCCACTCCCACGACACCCCCCTAGTGCCACTCCCTCGGCTCCCACACACCCACCCCCCTCAACGGCAGCTGCAGCAGTGGGAGACAGAGGAGAAGGAGCAGGGGACGGCTCACACACCGGCCACCCCCATGCCCGCCACCCCCATACCCCAAACACAGGCAGCAGCTGGGGCGGCGTGGGAGCGGAAGCGGGGCGGCGTGCGGGCAGAAGCGGGGCGGCGAGCAGGTCCCTGGGACGCTGCGACGGGCGACGGGCAGGGCGGCGACGGGCCCCCGGGGCGCTTCGACGGGCAACGGGAAGGGGGGGGGGGCGACGCGCGGGCCCCCAGGGCGCCACGGCGGGCAACGGGCAGGGCTGCGCACAGGCCCCGGGGGCGCTTCGACGCGCGACGGGAGGGGGGGCAACGCGCGGGCCCCCGGGGCACCGCGGCGGGCGACGGGAGGGGACAGCGCGCGGGCCCCGTGGCGCCGCGCCGGGCGCGTGCGGCGGGCAGGAAACCGCCACGTGACACGAGCGCGTGGCGGGAAGAAAAAATGAACATCGCGCGCCACGGGGCGTGCGACACACAGTATGGCAGCGGAAGCAAGCGGGCCCACAGGCTAGGAGCGTAACCGCTCTGATAGCATGTCAGAAACAGTAGCAGGAAGTTTAGAACAGGAAAAGGGGGGTTGCACTAGTAAGCAGGGCAGTACATATAGCAAACCCTAATCAGGCTGTAATCACTATAGAGTGCCCCACTGCAGACTAGACAAATAACACATTCTGACGCGATAAACTCTGTCCACCTGATCAAGTCGTGTCGACCCTCGAGCGGCTGAGGCACAGCAATCTTGTTTGGCGAGAATTTAAAGTAGTCGTACGCTGGCGCGATGCCTCTGTCTCGACCAGCCGATGCATGAGTCGCTGAAGTCGGCCTGGCTTCACTCTGGTGGGGAGAACAACGCAGACCGTCGAAGTTCGAGCTTGCCTGTGAGAGTACGATGGCATTGCTGGACTTTACTTGTTTGTTTCTGCTTTAGTACGCATTATCTAGCTTAGCTCTATTTTAATTTGCATGCTTTTGCTTGATTTCCTAGGTTCGTTGCTTTTGATATAGTTTTTGTAGTTATTGGCACCGAACTAGGTTGAGTGCACCGAATTCTAGGCTTTTCGGTTGCCACCGAATTGCCTTCTACCAAATTCTGGAAGGACCCGTTCGGGACGCTTCGCGACCCGCGGAACCTTCTAGTAACACCCGGGTTACTGCCTTTGTGTCGAGCCTATATATAGCCTCGCCTTGTACCCAGGTGGATCATTCAATAGATTTATCTTTCCTGAACCAGATCCTCACACTTGGTTATTTGAGCAGGTTTACACGCGACTGTCAAAAATAAGTAGCTCTTAGAAGAAATCGAGAGGTAAGTAGGCCTAGGCTTAGTAGCCTAGGCCTAGGGGATATCGAGTGGTTTTGTGCCAAGGGTGAGGATCGAGTGAGTTGAGAGGAAAAAGGGTGGTTTCACTATAGGTTACAAAGAACATATAGCAATTGAAACAAAGAAGGTGAACCGCCAAACAAAGTTTATAATAACTACACTAACTACAGCTACAGGCAGTTACAAATATAAGTTTTGACACTCCCCCATAACTGCCTGCATCAGGAGTTTGTGCAGAATACAACCTGCAGGGGTACACATGCAAAATCATAAACAAGCAACAGCAGGTACTGCAGGCGGGCTGACACTAGCTGGTCACCCCCTCCGTCTCCTCACCCTCCTCCTTCCCCTCCCCCACACTGCTGCAGGAGCAGCAGAGAAGGGGGGAAGAGAGGAGAGGTGGAGGGCCGGCTGCTGGTTGCCTCACACCCGCCACCCCGGTGCCACGCCCCCTGCTCCTCCACACCCTCACACCCTCCCCCCCAGCGGCAGCTGCAGCAGCGGGAACAAAAGGAGGAGGAGGGGAAGGGAAGGAGACGACTTAACACTCCAACCCCCGCCACCCCCATACCCTCCTCCCCACGGCTGCAGGGAGACAAAGGAGGAGGGGGTGGGCGGGAAGAAAGCCGCAGAGCGGCTACATTGTGTTGGGTAAGTAGGTCAGGGGCGGCTGCAGGGAGTGCAAATGCAAAAAAAAGCCCGTCGCATGCCACGAGGCGCACGACGGGCAAGTTGAAGTTTAGGGCCCGGTCGTGTGCCTCAGGGCGCACGACGAGCAGGGCACCGTCGCCTGCCACGGGGCGCACGACGGGCAGGTTTAGGGCACCGTTGCGTGCCACGGGGCGCGCGACGGGCAGAGAAGAAGTTACTCGCCAACCGAGGGCGGGACAAGAGGAAATCGCCACGCGCCCTAGGCGCGCGACCGGGAAAAATAGCAGCGGAAGCATATTGGCGGGCCCACAGGCCAGGACGTAAAACGCTCTGATAGCATGTCGAAAATAAGTAGCACTTAGAAGAAATCGAGAGGTAAGTAGGCCTAGGCTTAGTAGCCTAGGCCTAGGGGATATCGAGTGGTTTTGTGCCAAGGGTGAGGATCGAGTGAGTTGAGAGGAAAAAGGGTGGTTTCACTATAGGTTACAAAGAACACATAGCAATTGAAACAAAGAAGGTGAACCACCAAACAAAGTTTATAATAACTACACTAACTACAGCTACAGGCAGTTACAAATATAAGTTCTAACAGCGACGTCTTCCACCGCTGAAAAACGGCCTTTAAGAACCGCGGGGGTGACGACGAAAGCGCCAATACGGGTATGTAAAACCAGTTCTGCGCATTTTTTCTAAGTCCCCCTCAACCCGGTTTTCGAGCACTCCTCAGGATTATTGGCAAATTTTTGGATTTTCGACTGTCAGATTGATTCGAATCTCAACGGCTTAGAGAATTTCGCTCAAAAAAGTTGGAGTTTGGAGCGTCGGATCGAGTTTCTCCTCAACGGCCTAGATTGGACGCGAATTTCGACTAAGAAATAATTACGTGACCTACAGAATTTGCACTCGTCGATTCTACATTCGATTCGACTCGCAGTAAGTCGACCTGCAACTAGAATTCATATATTTTCGTCGCGCAACTTCTGCAAATCGCCAAATGGAGGGAAATAGTGATAATTTAGTACAAAAGATCGCGGAGTTACGTGCCGAGCATGAGCAGATACGTGCGGCACTCCCACGGCTCGAAAAACTACTTACGAACCAATCGGTAACCGCAGCAGCAGCGACGACGGCGGCACCAACATTTATATTTCAGACAATGGCAGCAGCTACGGTTAATCTCGAAGCACTAGAGCCAAGACAACCAGGCACGTTCCATCCTATAGTAATAGGGAGCGATGTTCGTCGATTCGTAGCTGAATTCGAATTTTATTTCGAAGCCGTTGGATGCATGACCACAACCCAAGACGCAATGCACATACAACTTGCAGCAACATTGTTAGGATGCCCAGCTCTAGAGTGGATTAGCAACAGAATCGTCCGAGGCGAAGGGACGTGGGTGCAGTTCCGTACAACACTGATCGAACAGTTCGACGCGTTGGACAGAAGCTACTATGGAACACAACGCAACCAACCAAATGGTGGCTTGGGGCGATCCGCACCACCCACGACTGCCGACCCGATGGAGAACGACAAGGACGATGCGAAGCAGAAGCTAGCAAAAAATGAGACGTGCAAATTTTGCGATGCTACAGGACATCGTATCATGACGTTTTGGAAAATGAAGAAAAGGCGTGCGGAGCTAAGGTACAAGAACAGTGCGGCACCCCCGAAGTAGAAAACGGACAACGTGGCAACTTTGGAGAGGGCAAAAAAGAAAAATATGATGGCGCGAATCTAAAACGTCACGACCGGCCGGCACCAGGGGAAATTGCTGAGACAAATGGAGACTCCACGAAACAAGATTTTGCACCGACTGGGAACCTCCAACCGTACACCCCGACAAGTAAGAAAATTACTTCTCGTGGGTTCAAGCTTTTATTAGGGGAGAGTCCGAAATCAAACTGGTACCAGGTAATATGGGGACTGTCAGAACATTATAGCTTATACTTTTGTGTAGGCTGTAGTGGAATATCCCATAGGGGGTACTGTCAGAACATATAGCTTACATGTTTGTGTAGGCTATAGTGGGGTATCCCATAGGGGGTACAACACAATTAGGGTTTCCTATTTGTACTCACTTCGTTCATAGTCATTTCATTCTCGTTCAATTCTTCTCATGGAATCAGAGCAGGTCCCCTCCTAGGGACTGTTCCTAGGGCCCACCGAAGCGCGCCCCGAGGCGCGCGTTCTTTTTTTTTAGCGACCCTGCGTGTCGCCCCTACCGTCGCGCTCCCGCTGCTCCCTCCTCTTACGGCCGCCCGCCCTAGTGCCCTGACGGCCGCCCGCCCTAGCGCCCTGACGGCCGCCCGCCCTAGCGCCCTGACGGCCGTCCGCCCTAGCGCCCGAGCGCCACCCGCCCTAGCGCCCTGACGGCCGCCCGCCCTAGCGCCCTGACGGCCGCCCGCCCCAGCGCCCGAGCGCCGCCCGCCCTAGCGCCCGAGCGCCGCCCGCCCTAGCGCCCGAGCGCCGCCCGCCCTAGAGCCCTGACGGCCGCCCGCCCTAGCGCCCGAGCGCCGCTCGCCCTAGCGCCCTAACGGCCGCCCGCCCTAGCGCCCGTGCGCCACTCGCCCGAGCGCCCTGACGCCCGGCCGCTCGCCCTAGCGCCCGAGCGCCGCCCGCCCTTTCACCCTTACGGCCGCCCGCCCGAACGCCTGAGCGCCGCCCGCCGTCGCCCCAACGCCCTAGCGCCCGACGCCCGCGAGCCGCCCGTCGCAGCCACCCGTGAGCTCCCTGAGCCGCCCGCGCCGCCGTCCCTGAGCCGCCTGTGCAGCCGCCCGCGAGCCGCCAGTGAGCCGCCCGTCGCGACACCAGCGCCGCACGAGCCGCCCGTACAGCCCAGCAGCCCGAGCCGCCCGAGCCGCCCACGCCGCCCCAGCAACCCGAGCCGCCCGAGCCGCCCGAGCCGCCCGAGCCGCGCGAGCCGCCCGAGCCGCCCCAGCCGCCCGAGCCGCCCGAGCCGCCCGAGCCGCCCGAGCCGCCCGAGCCGCCCGCGCCGCCCCAGCAACCCGAGCCGCCCGAGCCGTGCCGCTGTTCCTGAGCTGTGTTCCTCTGCTGCTGCACTACCCGACTCTCCCAGCCCGGTGAGACTTTCAGCTGCTGTCATGGCCACCCCCAATGTCCTTACTTTTGACGCTGAGGGGAGGGCCATTGACTTTGCCGTCTGGATTGAAGACCTGCAGCTGTACTTACTATGTGATGCGATAGATGAGGTCTCTCTCTTTGACTTTGTCTCTGGCGCTGTCCCTGCCCCACCTGCTGATGCTGACTCTGCCGTTCGCTCCAAGTGGGCGACCCGCGATGCTGCTGCACGTCTTGCTGTGCGTCGCCACCTCCCTTCCTCTGAGCGTGCCCACTTTAGTCAGTGCAAGACCGCTCAGGCCTTGTACGACGCTGTAGTTGCACGCTACTCCTCCCCTTCCTCCGCTACCCTTAGCCGCCTCATGCTACCGTTTCTCTTCCCTGACCTCGCCTCCTTTCCCACTGTTGCTGACCTCGTTACCCACCTCCGTGCTAGTGACACCCGCTACCGCGCTGCCCTTCCTGCTGAGTTCCGCGCTGCGAACCCTCCTCCCATGTACATCACTCTCTACTTTCTCGTCACCCGTCTCCCTGAGTCCCTTCGTGCCGTTAGGGACCAGTTTCTCTCTGTCTGTCCCACCACTCTCACTGTCGATCTCCTTGAGGAGTCCCTGCTAGCGGCTGAGAAGAGTATTGTCGCTGTAGGGGCCTCTCGGGGTGACCCTCGCACCCCCATCTTTGAGGGGTGTGGTCCTTCCCCCCTGCTGCCCTCTGTCGCCTCTGCCGCTGCGGCCGACCTCACTGGTTTTGAGTCGGTCGGCGCGGCGTCTGCCCCCAGCGGCAGACGCCGCTCTGGCAAGGGCAAAGGGGGCAAGGGAGCGGGTGGAGCTAGAGGGGGCGGTGGAGGAGGCGGTGGGGGTGGCGGGGGGAGTGGGGGTGGCGGTGGGGGTGGTGGCGGGAGTGGAGGTACTGGTGGCGGCGGTGGAGGCGGAGGTGGCGGCGGAGGTGGTAGCGGAGGAGGCGGTGGGAGCGGTGGGAGCGACGGTCCTGGTGGGGGAGGTGGCGGTGGAGACGGGGGTGGCGGTGGAGGCGGGGGTGGCGGTGGAGGCGGGGGTCGGAGTGGCTCGTCCCAGCGGAGCAGCTCTGGGGGTGGTCAGCGCCAGCAGCAGCAGCAGCAGCAGCCGCAGCAGCAGCCACAGCAGCAGCAGCGCTCTCGCACCGTCCCCGGCCCTCAGCAGCTCCGTGAGTGGTACTTGCAGCGTCAGCGTGGTGGTGCGCTTGGTCCCTGCCCCTACGTTCTTCGCACAGGTGACCGTGCAGGGGAGAGGTGTGGAGGCGCCCACACAGCCCGCCGCTGCTTTGGCCGCCTGACCGACGCCTGGCGTCAGCAGTTTCCGGAGGCCGCTGAGATCCCCCGCTGGGGAGAGCTGTCTAGGGCTGGTGTAGCTATTTATGATCTTGATTTTGATGCTATTCTCTCTGCTGTGACTGGTAGTGATGAGGATGACTGTTACCGGTGTTTCCCGCCCGACCCGGGCATTGGTACTGCCGCGTCAGGTACTAGTGAGGCTGCTACTCTAGGTGCCAGTGCGTCTGTGCTCTCAGGTACTGGTGAGTCTGCCCTCTCAGGTACTGTGTCGGCTTCGGCCTCTCACACCTTCACCCTTGACTCTGGAGCGTCTCGCTCCTTCTTTAGGGACCGCACCACTCTCACTCCGCTGAGTCGGCCGGTTGCGGTGTCCCTGGCTGACCCCTCTGGGGGGCCTGTCCTGTCTTGCTTCTCCACTGTCCTCCCGTGTCCGGCGGCCCCCTCTGGCACCCTGACTGGTCTCTACCTCCCCTCGTTCTCGACGAACTTGGTGAGTGGTGCTGACCTCCAGGATGCGGGTGTCCACCAGTTCACCCCTGCTCGTCAGCGGGTGACCCACTGCACGGAGGCGGATACAGGTCACCACCTGGCTACGTTTACACGTCGGCCAGGGTCGAGCCTCTACACACTGACCACTGCTTCTCCTCCAGGTGCTGAGTCTGGTAGGGTCCCTTCGTCTGGTCAGGTGTTTGCTGCAGCGTCCAGGTCTGGTCCTGAGTCTGCCCCCTGCTCGTGTCGTCGTCTGTCTCACGAGACCCTCCTCTGGCACCACCGCCTTGGCCACCCCTCTCTGCTTCGGCTCAGAGGCATGGCCTCGCGAGTCCTTGTGTCTGGTCTTCCCCGGTCTCTCCCTCCCCTTCCTCCGGGCCCTGGCCCCACCTGTGTCCCCTGTGTCGAGGGGCGCCAGCGTGCTGCCCCTCACTCCTCCCAGTTTCCTCCGACAGAGGCCCCGTTGCAGACGCTTCACATGGACGTGTGGGGCCCAGCCCGCGTCCGTGGACAGGGTCAGGAGCGCTACTTCCTGCTGGTGGTTGACGACTACTCGCGTTACACCACAGTCTTCCCCTTGCGCAGCAAGGGTGAGGTCACTGAGGTGTTGATCGACTGGATCCGCGCAGCTCGTCTCCAGCTTCGGAGGAGCTTTGGCTCTGACTTCCCTGTTTTACGTCTGCACTCGGACAGAGGCGGAGAGTTCTCCTCTGGCCTCCTGAGTGCCTACTGTCGTGCGCGAGGCATCCGTCAGACCTTCACGCTTCCGGACTCACCACAGCAGAATGGGATTGCTGAGCGCCGCATTGGCATGGTCATGGACGTCGCTCGTACGTCCATGATGCATGCGGCTGCTCCCCATTTTCTGTGGCCGTTTGCGGTCAGTTACGCTGCGCACCAGATCAACCTCCACCCCAGGGTCTCTCGACCGGAGACCTCCCCAGCCCTGCTGTGGACGGGGAAGGTTGGCGATGCGACGGCGTTCCGGGTCTGGGGATCTCGGGCGTTTGTTCGCGACCTGTCTGCGGACAAGCTGTCCCCTCGTGCTTCTCCCTGCGTCTTCCTGGGGTTCCCCCCCGACGCCCCTGGGTGGCAGTTTTACCACCCCACCTCTCGACGTGTTCTGTCCTCCCAGGACGTCACGTTCGACGAGTCGGTACCCTACTACCGCCTCTTCCCCTACCGCACTCCGTCCCTCCCCCCACCCCCGCTCTTCTTGGTACCAGGTCCCCCCCCGGTAGTCCCCCTCCCCCCTCAGGGTCCTGCCCCTTCAGGTGTGTCCCAGGTAGACGCGGTCGAGCCTGTCGAGGTCACTGGTGACTGTGGTGCTGCTGCGAGAGCTGAGCCTGGGGGTGCGGAGTCTGGGGGTGCTGAGCCTGGAGGTGCCGAGTCTGGGGGTGCTGAGCCTGGGGGTGCTGAGCCTGGGGGTGCTGTGCCTGGGGGTGCTGAGCCTGGAGGTGCCGAGTCTGGGAGTGCTGTGCCTGGGGGTGCTGAGCCTGGGGGTGCTGCGCCTGGGGGTGCTGTGCCTGAGGTTGCTGAGCCTGGGGGTGCTGTGCCTGGGGGTGCTGTGTCTAGGGGTTCTGAGCCTGGAGGTGCTGTGCCTGGGGGTGCTTCGTCTCGCCGGGAGCCACTCTCCCCACAGGAGCTGCGTGAGTGGTTTGCCAGGCGCTGGAGGCGTGCTGCTGGTGCGGGTGGTTCTTCGGCTGCAGAGGGTACTGCTGCCGCGCGTCCCGCCGGTGCTCGTACTGTGGGTGCTGGAGCTGCTGGGTCTGAGGGTTCTCCTGGAGCTGGTCCTGCTGAGGGTGTTGGCGCTGAGCCTGCCGTTGGCGGTCCGACTGACAGTGCTCCTGGTGCTGCGGCTGGGGGTTCTGGAGCTTCTGGTGGTGCTGCTGGAGGTGCTGCTGGAGTGGGTGCTCCTGCCGAGGCTGCTGGTGCTGTTCCTGCTGTTTCCAGCGTCGCCGCGCGGCCCCGACCGTACTTCGTTCCGCTCCTGCAGCAGGTTCTTGGTCTTACACCTCCTCCTCCTCCCTTAGAGGGTCCACAGCCTGTCCGGTCACAGCCACAGCTACAGCCTGCCTCCCCTTTGCCTGCTCCTTCTCCCTACGCTGGTCCGACTGGAGGTCTTACTGAGCGTCGTGAGCCTGCGTCTCGTCCTGTGTCGCCTGTTCGTACTGAGCGCGCTAGTGGTCGCGGGTCGCGTCAGCGTCCTCCTCCTGTCCCTGGCACGCACCGGATGTCACTGCGTCCGTCCACTGCTCCTCTGCGTGCCCCTTTGCCTTCTCCTCCTGCTTCCTCTCTTCCTGCTCTTGCCGACCCGGAGTCGGACTCTCTTCGTGCTGCCAGTCCTACTGTCACGCGTCTCCTGGCTACTGCTGTCACCGACCCCTCCTTCGAGTCGTCTGCTGCGTCTGCCCTTGTCACTGAGCTTGTCGACTTTGCTGCGCGCTGTCGTCTAGACTACGCTGCTCGTCTTGTCACTGAGTCTGAGTCCGCCTGTCCTCCGTCCGTCGGGGGTGAGTGTGCCCTTGGCACGGACGTCCTTGAGGACAGGCAGGAGGAGTTCCAGTGTCTGGCCGCCGCTTCACCTCGTCTCGCGTCTGTACTGCTAGCCCCTGAGGGAGACCCGGATGCACCAGACATCCCGACTCCGCGCTCTTACGCGGAGGCGATAGAGGGTCCCTACTCCTCTCAGTGGCAGGCAGCTATGGATGCAGAGATGGCTTCCTGGAAGTCCAAAGGCACCTACGTTGACGCTGTTCCCCCTCCTGGGGCGAACATCGTCAGTGGCATGTGGATTTTCAGGGTGAAGCGGCCGCCGGGTTCTCCGCCTGTCTTCAAGGCGCGTTACGTGGCTCGTGGCTTCAGTCAGCGGCAGGGGGTTGACTACTTTCAGACCTTCTCCCCCACCCCGAAGATGACCACTCTTCGGGTTCTGCTGCACGTTGCTGCTCACCGTGACTACGAGCTGCACTCTCTCGACTTCAGCACAGCTTTCTTGCAGGGCAGCCTGCACGAGGAGATCTGGCTGCGTCGCCCACCTGGCTTCACTGGGTCTTTCCCTCCTGGTACCCAGTGGAGTCTCCGGCGTCCAGTCTACGGTCTCCGCTAGGCACCACGTGAGTGGCACGACACACTGAGGACTACGCTCGCGGCACTTGGGTTTGCTCCTTCCACTGCCGACCCGTCGCTGTTTCTGCGCACCGACACCTCTCTGCCGCCGTTCTACATCCTCGTGTACGTCGACGACTTGGTCTTTGCCACAGCTGACACTGCTGGACTCGCCTACGTGAAGTCCGAGCTGTAGAAGAGACACACGTGCACTGACCTGGGTGAACTGCGCAGCTACCTTTGCTTGCAGATCACCCGGGACAGAGCACGCCGCACCATTACCCTGACTCAGTCACACATGGTGCAGCAGGTCCTTCAGCGCTTCGGCTTCACGTACTCCTCGCCTCAGGCCACTCCTCTGCCTACTCGCCACTCGCTCTCAGCTCTGCCTTCGGATGAGTCCGTAGAGTCGAGTGGCCCGTTTGCAGAGCTTGTTGGCTGCCTCATGTACCTGATGACCTGCACACGACCTGACCTCGCATACCCTCTTAGCATTCTCGCACGCTTTGTTGCTCCTGGGAGACACCGACCAGAGCACATGGCTGCAGCAAAGAGGGTGTTGCGCTACTTGTGCAGTACGTCGGGCATGGGGCTAGTGCTTGGAGGGCGCAGTCCAGTGGTCCTCACTGGGCCCGCAGACGCTTCTTGGGCTGACGACCAGGCTACGCAGCGGTCGTCACAGGGTTACACCTTCAGCCTTGGTTCCGGCTCTGTCTCGTGGCGGGCTACCCGCTCGTCTTCTGTTCTCGGCTCCAGTTGTGAGGCTGAGATCTACGCTGGGGCTATGGCTGCACAGGAGTTACGCTGGCTCACCTACCTGCTGACCGACCTTGGAGAGCAGCCTCGTTCTCCTCCAGTCCTGTACGTAGACAACAAGGCCATGCTGGCCTTGTGTCGAGAGCAGCGACTGGAGCACAGAACGAAGCACATTGCTCTTCGCTACTTTCTTGCTCGTGAGCTACAGCAGCGTGGACAGCTGCGACTTGCGTACGTGGCCTCTGAGGCCAACACTGCTGATGTCTTCACCAAGGCACTTGCGCCTTGTGATCATCAGCGTTGCTGCACGCAGTTGGGTCTTGTGCCTGTCTTGCCTCACTTGCTCTCCTCTTGACCTTGCTTGTACCTTCGCATATATATACTCTTGCTCTTGCTTGCTTGACTCTTGTATACCTCTATATATGATCTTGCATGTGAACTGGCCTTGTGGCCTTTGAACTTGTGCTCGGAATGCGTGGTGACTTTGTGATCCACCCTGAGCTTTGCTTTGCTTTGCTTGACTGGTCTTGTGACCCCTTGTTCTCCCCCACTTTGCCTATGGGGGTGTGTCAGAACATATAGCTTACTTGTTTGTGTAGGCTATAGTGGGGTATCCCATAGGGGGTACAACACAATTAGGGTTTCCTATTTGTACTCACTTCGTTCATAGTCATTTCTTCTCAGGTACAACCCAATTAGGGTTAGTACTTGTACCCACTTCATTCATATTTCATTCATTCTCGTTTCTTCTCATGGTATCGAGCAGGTTCCCTCGTGGGAACTGTTCTTAGGGCCCACCAAAATCGAAGTTTTTTTTCCTCCCCGGAGCGCGCCTCGCTTAGGCCTCCTTCAGCCCCATCGCGTGGCCCCTAGCGGCCTCCCTTCCGACGCCCTTGCTCGGCCGTCGCCGCCTTTAGCGGCCCGTCACCACCCTACGCGGCCCGTCGCCGCCCTTGCGCCACCCGTACCGGCCCGTCGCCGCCCGTCCCGGCTCGTCGCCGCCCCGTGCGCCGCCCGACCCGGCCCCGCGCCGCTGTCCCGGCCCGTCGCCGCCCGTGCGCCGCCCGTCCCGGCCCGTCGCCACCCGTCCCGGCTCGTCACCGCCCGTGTGCCGCCAGTCCCGGCCCGTCGCCTCACCCAGCCGAGCAGCCGACCGCTGCGCCGCCCTGCACCAGCACAACCGAGCCGCCCAGCGGCAGAGCAGCCGAGCCGCCCAGCAGCCGAGCCACCCAGCAGCCAAGCCGCCCAGCAGCCGAGACGCCCAGCAGCCGAGATGCCCAGCAGCAGAGCCGCCGAGCCGCCCAGCAGCCGAGCCGCCGACCAGCCGAGCTGCCGAGCCGCCGAGCCGCCCTACTTCCGGGCCGCCCGAGCGCCTCTTTCACTGCACTGCCCTCACCCTACTGTTTGCACTGCTAGTCGTCTGTGGTCATGGCTACCCCTAGTGTCCTCCCTTTTGACGCTGAGGGTCGAGCCATTGACTTTGACGTCTAGGTAGATGACCTGTAGCTGTTCTTATAGTGCGATAGGGCAAACGGCCTCTCTCTCTTTGACCTCACCTCTGGCGCTTCTCCTGCCCCTGCTGCTGATGCTAACGCCACTGTTCGTTCCCAGTGGGCCACGCGCGACGGTGCTGCACGTCTTGCTGTGCGTCGCCACCTCCCTACCTCTGAGCGTGCGCACTTTAGTCAGTACAAGAGTGCTCAGACCTTGTACGACGCTGTAGTCGCGCGCTACTCCTCCCCTGCCACTGGTGTACTGAGCAGTCTCATGCTACCGTACCTCTTCCCTGACCTTGCCGCCTTTCCCACAGTAGCTGACCTCATTACGCACCTCCGCACTAGTGACACTCGCTACCGCGCTGCACTTCTGCGCCAAGACCCCCCCCCCCCCCCCCCCCCCATGTACAACACTCTCTACTACATAGTCACTCGCCTCCCTGACTCCCTTCGTGTAGTCAAGGACCACTTCCTCTCAGTCTGTCCCACCACTCTCACTGTTGACCTCCTCGAGAAGGCCCTCTTCGAGATAGAGAAGAGCGTAGTCGCTGTAGGAGCCTCTCGAGGTGACCCGCGCACCCCCATCTTTGAGGGGTGTTCCCCCTCCCCCCTTTTGCCCTTTGTTGCCTCTGCTGCTGCGGCCGACCTCCTTGGTCTTGAGTCGGTCGGTGCGGCGTCTGCCCTTAGCGGGAGACGCCGCCCTGGCAAGGGCAAGGGGGCAAGGGCCGCTGGAGGAGCGAGCAGGGGCGGTGGAGGTGGAGGTGGAGGCGGTGGGGGGAGTGGGGGTGGCGGTGGGAGTGGAGGTGGGCGTGGAGGGGTCGGTGGCGGCAGTGGAGGCGGAGGCGGCGGCGGCGGTGGCGGTGGGAGCGGAGGTGGCGGAGGTGGTGGCGGAGGAGGAGGCGGCGGAGGCGGCGGCAGTAGCGGAGGCGGCAGAGGCGGCGAAGGCGGCGGGGGTGGCGGTGGAGCTGGTCGCGGGTCTTCGCAGAGGAGTGGCTCCAGCGGGGTGGGGGTTTTGGTCCGTGCACCTACGTCCTGCGCACCAGCGACCGTGCGGGTGAGCAGTGTGGGGGTGCGCACCCCACCCAGCGCTGCTTTGGCCGCCTGATGGACGCGTGGCAACACCAGTTCCCGGAGGCCTCAGAGATCCCTTACTGGGGCGAGCTGTCTAGGGCGGGTGATGCCATCTATGATCTTGACTTTGATGCTATTCTCTCTGCAATGTATGCTGTGTCTATTATGGATGAGCGTGACTATTACCGGTGTTTCCTGCCCGATCCTGGCATTGAGACTGCTGCTCTAGGTACCGGTGAGGGTGCTGCCCTAAGTGCTTGCGACGCTGCTGCTCTGGGTGCTAGTCCGTCTGCTGCTCTAAGGTACTTCGTCGGCTTCGGCCTCCCTCACCTTCACCCTTGACTCTGGGGCTTCTCGCTCCTTCTTTCGGGACCGTACCACACTCACGCCGCTTAGTCGGCCAGTTGCGGTGTCTCTGGGTGACCCCTCTGGGGGTCCTGTCCTGTCTCGCTTCTCCACAGTCCTCCCGTGTCCGGCGGCTCCCTCTGGCACCCTATCTGGTCTCTACCTCCCCTCGTTCTCTACGAACCTGGTGAGTGGTGCTGACCTACGAGATGTGGGAGTACACCAGTTCACTCCTGTGCGTCAGCGGGTGACGCAATGCACAGAGGCTAGCACAGGCCGACACCTGGCTACGTTTACCCGTCAGCCGGGGTCGAGCCTGTACACACTGACCACTGCGTCTCCTCCCGCTGCTGAGTCTGGTAGGGTCGCTGCATCGGGCCAGGTGTTTGCTGCAGCGTCCAGGTCTGGTCGTGAGTCTGCCCCCTGTTTGTGTCGTCTCCTGTCTCACGAGGCTCTCGTCTGGCACCACCGCCTTGGTCACCCCTTTTTGATTCGGCTCAAAGGCATGGCCTTCCGTCTTCTTGTGTCTGGTCTCCCCCGGTCCCTCCCTCCTCTTCCTCAGGGCCCTGACCCTACCTATCTCCCCTGTGTCAAGGGGCGCCAGCGTGCTGCCCCTCACTCCTCCCAGTTTCCTCCGATAGAGGCCCCGTTGCAGACGCTTCACATGGACGTGTGGGGCCCAGCCCGCGTCCGTGGACAGGGTCACGAGCGCTACTTCCTGCTCGTTGTTGACGACTACTCGCGTTACACCGCAGTCTTCCCCTTGCACAGCAAGGGTGATGTCACTGAGGTGCTGATCGACTGGATCCGCGTAGCTCTTCTCCAGCTCAGGCAAAGCTTTGGCTCGCACTTTCCTGTTCTGCGTCTGCACTTAGAAAGAGGCGGAGAGTTCTCCTCTGGCCTTTTGCGAGCCTACTATCGTGCACGACGCATCCGTCAGACCTTCACGCTTCCGGACTATCCGTAGCAAAATGGGATTGCTGAGCGCCGCATTGGCATGGTCATGGACGTCGCTCGTACGTCTATGATGCATGCGGCTGCCCCCCATTTTCTGTGGCCGTTTGCGGCGCATCAGATCAACCTTCACCCCAGGGTCTCCACGCCTGAGACCTCCCCAACCTTGCTGTGGACGGGGAACGTTGGCGATGCGTCGGCGTTCCGGGTCTGGGGATCTTGGGCGTTTGACCGCGACTTGTCTGCGGACAAGCTGTCCCCTCGTGTTGCTCCTTGCGTCTTCCTGGGGTTCCCCCCTTACGCGCCTGGGTGGCGGTTCTACCACCCCACATCTCGCCGTGTTCTGTCCTCCCAGGACGTCACGTTTGACGAGTCGGTCCCCTACTACCGCCTCTTCCCCTACCGCACTCCGTCCCTCCCCCCGCCCCCGCTCTTCCTTGAGGGTGCTGAGCCTGGGTGGGGGTGCTGAGCGTGTGGGTACTATGCCTGGGGGTGCTAAGACGGAGGGTGATACGCCTGGGGGTGCTACGACTTGGGATGCTGAGCCTGGGGGTGCCACGACTGGGTGCTGAGCCTGGGGGTGCTACGCCTGGGGGTGCGGAGCCTGAGGGAGTTGGGCCTGCTCGTGTCGCGTCTGGCGGTACTGTGCCTGGAGGTTCTCCGGGTGCTTCGTCTCGGCGGGAGCCCCTCTCTCCACAGGAGCTGCGTGAGTGGTTTGCCTGGCGTGGAGGCGTGCTGCCGGTGCTGGAGGTTCTTCGGCAGCTGAGGGTGCTGTTGTCGCGGGTCCCGGAGGTGCTCGTACTGGAAGTACTGGAGCTGCTGGGCCTGCAGGTTTGACTGGAGCTGGTGCTGCTGAGGGTGTTGGCGCTGAGACTACCACTGGCGATCCTTCTGGGGATGCTCCTGGTGCTGCTGGAGGTTCTGGAGCTGCTGGAGGTGCTGCTGGAGCGGGTGCTCCTGCTGGGGGTACTGGTGCTGACCCTGCTGCTTCTGGCGTCGCCACGCGGCCTCGACCGTACTTCGTTCCACTCCTGCAGCAGGTTCTTGGTCTTCCACCTTCTACTAGTCCTCCTCCTCCCTTAGAGTGTCTACAGCCTGTCCCGTCACAGTTACAGTTGCAGCCTACCTCCCCTTTGCCTGCTCCTTCTCCCTACACTGGTCCTACTAGAGGTCTTGCTGAGCGTGGTGAGCCTACGTCTCGCCCTACGTAGCCTGTCCGTCCTGCTCGCGCTAGTGGTTGTGGTTCGCGTCCGCGTCCTCCTCCTGTCCCTGGCATGCACAGGATGTCTCTGCGTCCGTCCCCTGCTCCTCTGCGTGCCCCTTTGCCTTCTTCTCCTGAGTCCTCTCTTCCAGCTCTTGCCGACCCGGAGTCGTACTCTCTTCGTGCTGCCAGTCCTACTGTCACGCGTCTCCTTGCTACTGTCGTCACTGACCCTTCTTTCGAGTCCACTGCTGCGTCTGCCCTAGTTGCTGAGCTCGTCGACTTTGCTGCTCGCTGTCGCCTAGACTACGCTGCTTGTCTTGTCGCTGAGTCTGAGTCTGTCTGTCCTCCGTCCGTCGGGGGTGATTGTGCCCTTGGCACGACGTCCAGGAGGAGTTCTTGTGTCGGGCAGCTGCTTCACCTCATCTCGTGTCCGTATTGCTTACCCCTGAGGGAGACCCGGATGCACTTGACATCCCGACTCCGCGCTCTTACGCGGAGGCGATAGAGGGTCCCTACTCCTCTCAGTGGCAGGCAGCTATGGATGCAGAGATGGCTTCCTGGAAGTCCAAAGGCACCTACGTTGACGCTGTCCCCCCTCATGGGGCGAACATCGTCAGTGGCATGTGGATTTTCAGGGTGAAGCGGCCACCAGGTTCTCCGCCTGGCTTCAAGGCGCGTTACGTGGCTCGTGGCTTCAGTCAGCGGCAGGGAGTTGACTACTTTCAGACCTTCTCCCCCACCCCGAAGATGACCACTCTTCAGGTACTGCTGCACGTTGCTGCTCATCGTGACTACGAGCTGCACTCTCTCGACTTCAGCACTGCTTTCTTGCAGGGCAGCCTGCACGAGGAGATCTGGCTACGCCGCCCACCTGGCTTCACTGGGTCTTTCCCTCTTGGTACCCAGTGGAGTCTCCGGCGTCTAGTCTACGGTCTCCGCCGAACGCCACGTGAATGGCACGACACACTGAGGACTACGCTTGCGGCTCTCGGGTTTGCTCCTTCTATTGCCGACCTGTCGCTGTTTCTGCGCACCGACACCTCTCTGCCGCCGTTCTACATCCTCGTCTACGTCGACGACTTGGTCTTTGCCACAGCTGACACTGCTGGACTCGCCCACGTGAAGTCCGAGCGGTAGAAGAGACACATGTGCACTGACCTGGGTGAACTGCGCAGCTACCTTGGCTTGCAGATCACCCGCGACAGAGCACGCCACACCATTACCCTGACTCAGTCACACATGGTGCAGCAGGTCCTTTAGCGCTTCGACTTCACGTACTCCTCGCCTCAGGCCACTCCTCTGTCTACTCGCCACTCGCTCTCAGCTCTCCCTTCGGATGAGTCCGTAGAGCCGAGTGGCCCGTACCCAGAGCTTGTTGACTGCCTCATGTACCTGATGACCTGCACACGACTTGACCTTGCATACCCTCTTAGCATCTTGGCACGCTATGTTGCTCCTGGGAGACACCAACCAGAGCACATGGCTGCAGCGAAGAGGGTATTGCGCTTTTTTTGCAGTACGTTGGGCATGGGGCTCGTGCTTGGAGGGCGGATTCCAATGGTCCTCACTGGTTACGCAGATGCGTCTTGGGTTGACGACTTGGCTACGCAGCGATCGTCACAGGGTTACACCTTCAGCCTTGGTTCCGGCTCTGTTTCGTGGCGGTCTACCCGCTCGTCTTCTGTTCTCGGCTCCAGTTGTGAGGCTGAGATCTACGCAGGGGCCATGGCTGTAGAGGAGTTACGTTGGCTCACCTACCTGCTGACTGACCTGGGAGAGCCGCCTCGTTCTCCTCCAGTTTTGTACGTAGACAGCAAGGCCACGCTGGCCTTGTGTCAGGAGCAAAGACTGGAGCACAGAACGAAGCACATTGCTCCTCGCTACTTCCTTGCTCATGAGCTGCAGCAGTGTGGTCAGCTGCGCCTTGCTTACGTGGCCTCTCGGGCCAACACTGCTGATATCTTTATCAAGGCACATCAGCCTTGTGATCATTAGCGCTTTTGTCCGATGCTAGATCTTGTACCTACTTGGCCTCACTTGCTCACTTCTTGACCTTGCTTTTAGTGTGATCTATATATACCTGCTCTTGCTTGTTTACCTTTATATATATAATCCTGCATGTGAACTGGCCTTGTGGCCTTGAAATGGTGCTCGGAATGTGTGGTGACGTTGTGATCCACCCTGAGCTTGCTTTGCTTGACTGATCTTGTGACCCCTAGTTCTCCCCCATTTTGCCTGTGGAGGTGTGTCAGAAATATATGACTTTATCTTTGTAGGCTCTAGTGGGGTAGACACTAAGGGGTACAGGTTTGTAGGGTTTGATATTTGTATCCAACATTTTTGTAGTTCAATCATTCCTCATTCTTCACACCTCGGAACACTCGACCCTTTTAGCGCTCCAAAGTAGGGTCCCTGAGAAGAAACGAGAATGAATGAACTATGAATGAAGTGGGTACAAGTACTAACCCTAATTGGGTTGTACCCCCTATGGGATACCCCACTACAGCCTACACAAAAGTATAAGCTATAATGTTCTGACACAACCCCATAGGCAAAGTGGGGGAGAACAAGGGGTCACATGACCGGTCAAGCAAAACAAAGCAAAGCAAGCTCAGGGTGGATCAAAACGTCACCACATATTTTGAGCACAAGGTCAAGGCCACAAGGCCAGTTCACATGCAGGAGTACATATATATATGACAGTACAAGCAAGGTCAAGGGGTGAGCAAGTGAGGCAAGACGGGCACAAGATCCAGCTGAGTGCAGAAGCGCTGATGATCACAAGGCACAAGTGCCTTGGTGAAAACATCAGCAGTGTTGGCCTCAGAGTCCACATACGCAAGCCGCAACTGACCACGCTGTTGTAGCTCACGGGCAAAGAAGTAGCGGAGAGCAATGTGCTTTGTTCTGTGCTCCAGTCTCTGCTCTCGACACAAGGCCAGCATGGCCTTGTTGTCTATGTACAGGACTGGAGGAGAACGAGGCGGCTCTCCCAGGTCAGTCAGCAGGTAGGTGAGCCAACGTAACTCCTCTACAGCCATGGCCCTTGCGTAGATCTCAGCCTCACAACTGGAGCCGAGAACAGAAGACGAGCGGGTAGACCGCCACAAAACACAGCCAGAACCAAGGCTGAAGGTGTAACCCTGTGACGACCGCTGCGTAGCCTGGTCGTCAGCCCAAGAAGCGTCCGCGTGCCCGGTGAGGACCACTAGTCTCCGCCCTCCAAGCACTAGCCCCATGCCCGACGTACTGCACAAGTAGTGCAACACTCTCTTCGCTGTAGCCATGTGCTCTGGTCGGTGTCTCCCAGGAGCAACATAGCGTGCAAGAATGCTAAGAGGGTATGCAAGGTCTGGTACATGACGCAGCCAACAAGTGTCAGAATCCCAACCACTAGACCATTTGGATAAAAGGGCGTGTTTTAGTAGCGGGTTAGTGCGCCGATAACCCCCCAGGCGAACGCGCCTGTAACCCTCTCCAGGATCAATCGGGCATCCACAGTGCAGATCTACTGACACCCCCCCACACTGGGAGGCCCAGGACTAAGCACAGCGGCACCGGCCTACATGTGCATACACCGGGAAACGAACCCGAGACCACTCTGATACCATGTTAGAATCCCGACAACTAGACCATTGGGATAAAAGGGCTTGTTAAGTGGCGGGTGAGTGCGCCCATAACCCCCCCAGGCGAACGCGCATGTAACCTTCTCCAGGATCAATCGGGCATCGACAGTGCAGATCTACTGACAACAAGCTCTGGATACGGGCCACTCGACTCTACGGACTCATCAGAAGGCAGAGCTCAGAGTGAGTGGCAAGTAGGCAGAGGAGTGGCGTGAGGCGAGGAGTGTGGGATATGGTGCGCCGTGCTCTGTCCCGGGTGATCTGCAAGCCAAGGTAGCTGCGCAGTTCACCCAGGTCTGTGCACGTGTGTCTCTTCTGCAGCTCCGACCTCACGTGAGCGAGTCCAGCAGTGTTAGCTGTAGCAAAGACCAAGTCGTTGACGTACACGAGAATGTAGAACGGCGGCAAAGAGGTGTCGGTGCGTAGAAACAGCGATAGGTCGGCACTAGAAGGAGCAAACCCAAGAGTCGCATGTGTAGTCCTCAATGTGTCGAGCCACTCACGGGGTGCCTGGCGAAGACCATACACTGGCCGCCGGAGGCTCCACTGGGTACCAAGAGGAAACGACCTAGTGAAGCCAAATGGGCGGCACAGCCAGATCTCCTCGTGAAGGCTGCCCTGTAGGAAAGCAGTGCTGAAGTCGAGAGAGTGAAGCTCGTATTCGTGCTGAGCGGCTATGTGTAGCAGTACCCGGAGAGTGGTCATTTTCAGGGTGGGAGAGAAGGTCTGAAAGTAGTCAACTCCCTGCCGCAGATTGAAGCCTCGAGCCACGCAACGTGCCTTGAAGACAGACGGAGAACCCGGCGGCCGCTTCACCTTGTAAATCCACGTGACACTGACGATGTTCGCCCCAGGTGGGGGAACCTCGTCAACGTAGGTGCCTATGGACTTCCAGGAAGCCATCTCTGCGTCCATGGCTGACTGCCACTGAGAGGAGTAGGGACCCTCTATCGTCTATGCGTAAGAGCGCGGAGTCGGGATGTCTGGTGCATCCGGGTCTCCCTCAGAGGCAATCAGCATGGACACGAGATGAGGTAAAGCAGCAACAAAACACCGGAACTCCTCCTGCCTGTCCTCAAGGACGTCCGTGCTAAGAGCACACTCACCCCCGACGGACGGAGGACAGACAGACTCAGACTCAGCAACAAGACTAGCAGCGTAGTTTAGACGACAGCGAGCAGCGAAGTCGACAAGCTCAGCAACTAAGGCAGACGCAGAAGTGGACTCAAAGGAAGGGTCAGTGACAACAGTGGCCAGGAGACGCGTGACAGTAAGACTAGTAGCACGAAGGGAGTCAGACTCCGGGTCAGCAAGAGCAGGAAGAGAGGACTCTGGAGGAGACGGCAAAGGGACATGCAGTGGAGAAGTGGAAGGACGCAGTGCCATCTGGTGCGTGTCCGGGACCGCAGGAGGACGCTGACGCGGGACACGCCGACCAGTGCGAGCAGCACGAACAGGCAACGCAGGACAAGATGCAGGCTCACAACGCTCTGCAAGACCTCCAGTAGGACCAGTGTAGGGAGAAGGAGCAGGCAGTGGGGAGGCGGGCTGTAACAGTGACTCGGACTGGACAGGTAGTGGACACTCGAAGGAAGGAGAAGGACCAGTAGAGGGCGGAAGACCAAGAACCTGCTCAAGGAGCGGAACGAAGTACGACCGTGGCCGCGCAGCACCTCCACAACCAGCATTGACAGCACCAGCACTCCCAGGGTCGGCTCCAACTCCAGCAGCACCACCAGCTCGAGCAGCACGGCTTCAGCACCGAGCACACCACTCGCGCAGCTGCTGTGGAGAGGGTAGCTCCCACCGGGACGAAGCACCCGAACTTTCTCCATGCCCAGTACCGCCAGAGTCCACACGAGTAGGCCCAGCACCCTCAGGCTCCGCACCCCCAGACTCAGCAACCCTAGGCTCAGCACCCCTAGGCTCCGCACCCCCAGACTCAGCACCCTCAGACCCAGCACCCCTAGGCTCCGCACGCTCGAGCTCAGCACCCCCAGACCCCGTACCCGCAGGCTCAGCACCCCTAGCAGCACCAGAGTCAACAGCTACCTCGACAGGCTCGACTGCGTCTACCTTGGACAAACCTGAGGGGATAGGACCCTGAGAGGGAAGTGGATCTACCGGGGGGGGAACTGGCGCGAGGACGAGCGGCGGGGGGGGGAGGGGTGCACTGCGGTAGGGGAAGAGACGGTAGTAAGGAACCGACTCGTCAAACGTGAAATTCCTAGGAGGACAGAACACAGCGCGAGGTGGGGAGGTAAAACTGCCAACTAGGCGCGTGAGGGGGAAGCCAAGGAAGACACAGGGAACAGCACGGGGGGACAGCTTGTCCGCAGACAAGTCGCGGACAAAAGCTCGAGATCCAAAGACACGGAACGCAGACACATCGCCAACCTTCCCCGTCCACCGCAGAGTAGGGGAGGTCTCCCGCAAGGATACCCGGGGCTGAAGGTTGATCTGATGTGCCGTGTACTGAACCGCGAACGGCCACAGAAAATGGGGAGCAGCCGCATGGATCATGGACGTACGAGCGACGTCCATGACCATGCCAATGCGGCGCTCAGCAATCCCATTTTTCTGTGGAGAGGCCGGAAGCGTGAACGTTTGGCGGATGCCTCGGGCACGACAGAAGGCTTGCAAAATGTCGGAGGAAAACTCTCCACCTCTGTCGGAGTGCAGACGCAGAACAGGAAACTCCGAGCCAAAAATCTCTCTGAGCTGGAGACGGGCAGCGCGGATCCCGTCGATCAACACCTCATGGACCTCACCCTTGCTGCGCAAGGGGAAGACTGTGGTGTAACACAAGTAGTCGTCAACCACCAATAGGAAGTAACGCTCGTGACCCTGTCCACGGACGTGGGCTGGGCCCCACACGTCCATGTGAAGCGTCTGCAGCGGAGCCTCTGTTGGAGGAAACTCGGAGGAGTGAGGAGCGGCGCGCTGCCGCCCCTCGACGCAGGGAACGCAGGTAGGGGCAGGCCCCGGGGGAAGGGGAGGGAGGGACCGGGGGAGACCAGAGACAAGGACACGGGAGGCCATGCCTCGGAGACGAGGCAGGGAGGGGTGACCAAGGCGGTGGTGCCAAAGGAGAGTCAAGTGGGACAGGAGACGACACGAGCAGGGGGCAGACTCAGGACCGGACCTGCACGCTGCAGCAAACACCCGACCCGATGTAGCTACCTGACCAGACGTAGGAACCAGAGGAGACTCGGTAGTCAGTGTGTACAGGCTCGACCCCGGCTGACGGGTAAACGTGGCCACGTATCGGCCCGTCCGAGCACACGTACAGTGGGTCCTTCGCTGACTCGCAGGAGTGAACAGGTCAACCCCCCCATTCTGTAGGTCAGCACCACTCACCAAGTTCGTAGAGAAAGAGGGGAGGTAAAGACCTGACAGGGTGCCGGAAAGGGCCGTCGGACACGGTAGGACAGTGGAGATGTGGGCAAGGACTAAGCGGCGTGAGTGTGGTGCGGTCTCGAAAGAAGGAGCGGGAAGCACCTGAGTCAAGGGTGAAGGTGTGCAAAACCTGAGCCGACGTGGTACCTGAGAGAGCAGACTCACCATTACCTGGTGCAGCAGACTAACCAACACCTGGAGCAGCCGACTCACTAGCACGTAGAGCAGCAGCCTCAATGCACGGGTCAGGCGGGACACACAGGTAACAGTCACCCTCATCACTAGTAGACACAACATACATGGCAGCAAGAATAGCATCATAATCAAGCTCAAGCAACCCCGGACCTAAGCAGCTCGCCCCAGTGAGGGATCTGTCGAAATATGTTTACATATTTTCTATAATCGTTTGCAGTTGTAGTGTAGATATTGCATCATGTTTGGTGGTGCACCTCCTTGTGTTGCTGTTTACTATTTGTACTTGCTATTCTCATTAGTGAAGCCCTCTTTTGGCTTGCTAAACTCTCTCGACTCTCCACCTCCTAGCTGCCATGGTTCTAAACTTAACTACCTATTTTGATATGTTATCAGAGTGTGGTCTTTTCTAGGACCTATTCTACATGGGCCCACTAACTCCGCCTTCTGCCATGGCGGCCCACTATGCTGCTTGCGCGAAATCTGCTGCTGTTTCCGGAGCTTATGCTAAACGCGTCGCGCTGCCCCCCGTCGCCTTCAATTCGCCTGCCTCTTCGCGGCGCTCAGGGCGACGGTCGCGGCGGACATCATGGCGAGCGCCAGCGACCCGCCAGCGCGTTCGCGAATGCGCCAGCGACAGTCACCAGCGGGAGCGCGAGCGCCAGCTCCCAGCGCCAGCGCCCAGCGCCAGCGACCAGCGCCGACGCCGACGCCATCGCCAGCGCCAGAGCCGACGACAGCGCCAGCGCCGACGGCGTACGTCAGCGCCAGCGCCAACGGCGGAGGCCAGCGCCAGCGCCGACACCAGCTCCCAGTCCCAACGGCGGTCGCCAGCGCCAGCGCGGACGCCAGCGCCCGACGCCAGCGACCGACGCCAGCGCGGACACCAGCGCCCAGCGCCAGCGCGGACGCCAGCGCCATCGACAGCCCACGCCCCCCCTCCCTTCCGTGGATTCCGCCGTGGGGGGGGGGGGAGGGTGAGGGGAAACGGGGGGAGTGTGTGAGGATGGCGAGAGAGATTCTGCAGAGCCAGCAGCCGCCCCTCCTCTCTCTCTCACTGCCGCTTGTGCTGCTGTGGGGGGGAGGGTAAGAGAGGGTGGCGGGAAAACAGACAAGCATCTGCAGCTGCCACCCGCTGCTACCGTGGCACCTCCTGCTGCCGCCCCTGCCTCACCTGTCCTTGTTTCTCTTGTCTGCTGTTGGGGCCTGCAGGTGCTGCCGTCGAGCCGCTGCTGTCCTGCTGCACGTTGCAGCCACAGAGCCTGCTCCTCAGGCGACCTGCCGCCCCTACATCTGCTACTGCTTCTGCCTTGGCTGAGGGCGTGCTACTGCTGTATTTGCCACTCCTGCACCGGCTACTACTGCTCTTGCTTGCTTCTGCTTCTTCCGCTGCACTCCTGGTGCACCCCGTCAGGGGGCGTTTTACACTTACTCCTGCAATCAATTATGGGGGCGTGTCGAAATATGTTTACATATTTTCTATAATCGTTTGCAGTTGTAGTGTAGATATTGCATCATGTTTGGTGGTGCACCTCCTTGTGTTGCTGTTTACTATTTGTACTTGCTATTCTCATTAGTGAAGCCCTCTTTTGGCTTGCTAAACTCTCTCGACTCTCCACCTCCTAGCTGCCATGGTTCTAAACTTAACTACCTATTTTGATAGGATCTCAGTGGCGTCAGGGAACTGGAGATGTCAGGCGTCCGTCAGGCGGCCGAAGCAGCGCTGGGTGGCGTGCGGGCCGCCGCACGGCTCACCAGTGCAGTCGCTAGTATGCAGTACATAGGCACAAGGACCAGCACCCCCACCCCGCTGATGCGCAGCGTACCACTCACGAAGCTGCTGGGGTGGCGGGGTCTCACGAGCGTGCTGCTATTGGCGCTGACCACCACTGAAGCCTCCCCGCTGCACAGAGCCACCCCGACAAGCTCCACCGCCGCTGCTCCCACTGCTGCCACCGCCGCCATCTCCGCTCCCACCGCCACCGCCGCTGCCACCTCCGCCTCCACCGCCGCCACCGAAGCCTCCACCCCCGCCACCACTCCCACCGCCAACCCCACCCCCTCCGCCGCCTCCACCGCCACCACCACCGCCCCCGCCAGCTCCTCAGCGCCCTTGCCCCCCTTGTCCTTGTCGTTGCGGCGTCTCCCGCTATGGGCAGACGCAGCACCGACCGACTCGGTGCCAACGAGGTCGACAGCAGCAGAAGAGGCAACATAGGGCAAAAGCGGAGCGGGGGAGCACCCCTCATAGAAGGGGGCACGAGGGTCACCACAAGAGGCTTTTACAGCAACTATACTCTTCTCAGGTGCAAGGAGGTGCTCCTCGAGGAGGTCAACGGTGAGTGTGGTGGGGCAAACAGAGAGGAAGTGGTCCCTGACCGAGCGAAGGGAGTTAGGGAGCCGGGTGACTAGGTAGTAGAGGGTGATGTACATGGGGGGGGGCTTCTTGGCGCAGCGCGGTAGCGTGTCTCACTGGTGCGGAGGTGCGTACTGAGGTCAGCGACTGTGGGAAAGGCGCCGAGGTCAGGGAACAGGTACGGCATCATGAGGCAACTAAGGGCAGCAGTGGCAAGGGAAGAGTAGCGTGCAACAACAGCGTTGTACAAGGTCTTAGCACTCTTGTATTGACTAAAGTGCGCGTGCTCAGTGGACGGCAGGTGACTACGCACAGCAAGACGAGGAGCAGCATCGCGTGTGGTCCACTGTGAGGGAAAAGTACTTTCAGCATTGGCAGCAGGGGCCGCAGAGGCGCCAGACGTGAAATCGAACTGTGAAAGACCGTCTTTGCGATCAGACTGTAGGAAAAGCTGCAGAACATCGACCCAGACCTCAAAGTCGACAGCTCGACCCTCAGCATCAAAGGTAAGCATATTGGGACTAGCCATGATAGCAGCAGCAGCAGGCTAGCAGTAGCAGCGGCAGCGCGACTCGGCTAAAGGGGCGCGGCTTGGCAGGGCGCTTACCAGTGGCGAGTGGGTAGGGTGGCCGCGACCGGAGTGGCAGAGCCGAGGTGCGCCGGAGGGGTTGGGGCAGTAACTGGGCAGAAGGGCAGGGCTGCGGCTCGGCTGCAGGTCAGGGCCGGGGCAGCAGGGACGGTGACGGCAGCTGCTGCAGGGACGGCCGCTGCTACAGGAACACGGACGATGGGGCAGCGGGGCCGCTACGGCGGCAGCAGGGGCGATGCCAGCTGCTGCTGGGGCGGCGTCGATGAGGCGGCAGGGCGGCTACAACGGGCCGCGAAGAGCCGCGAAGGTGGGGGGCGCGAAGGCGGGGGCCGCGAAAGCACTGCCAAGGGGCCTCGAAGGGGCCGCGAAGGGCCGCGGAGGGGCCGCGAAGGGGCCGCGAAGGCCCGAGAGGGGGGCCGCGAAGGGCCAGAAAGGGGCCGTGAAGAGCCGAGAGGGGGCCGCGAAGGGTCGCGAAGGGGCCGCGAAGCGTCGTGAGGGGGCCGCAAAGGGCCGCGAAGGGGGCCGCGAAGGGCCGCGAAGGGGGCCGCGAAGGGCTTAAGAGGGGTCGTGAGGGGCTGCTAAGGGGTTGCAAAAGGGCCGCGAAGGGGCCGCGAAGGAGCCGCTAAAGGGGCCGTGAAGGGGGTTGCGAAGGGGCCGCTAAGGGGGTCGTGAAGGGGCCACTAAGGGGCCGTGAAGGGGCAGGCCACTAAGGGGTGTCAAGTTACAAAAGTATAAGTTTACTAAGGAAAGTGAAAATAGGCAAGATATAGCAAGCATAACCCTAACCCTAGGAAAACATGTACACTTAGACTAACACAAATAAGCTACAACAAATATAGCTTGACACACCCCCATAGTCTAGGTGACGGTAGTCCTATGGAAAGCAACACACAGCAAGGGTCAAACCTCGGGGTGGATCTCAAGATCACCACACAGTCCGAGAACAAGCGAGGGGCCACAAGGCCAGTCCACATGCAAGGATATAGCAAATATAGAAGATGCAAGAGCACATGACAAGCATCTCTACAGAAGCACAGGGCCACAAGGCCAGTCTAGATGGATATATATATGTATATAGCAAATATAAAGAGATGCCAAAGTACAAAGCAAAGCATCTCTAAACAAGCAAGTGAGGGCCTGTAGACACAAGGCGAAGCTGGGTGCAGAAATGCTGGTGGTCACAAGGCGGCAGCGCCTTGGTGAAGATATATATAGTGTTGGCCTCGGAGACCACACGTACCACGCGTGCCTGGCCACGCTGCTGCAACTCACGCAGAAGGAAGTAACGAAGCTGGATGTGCTTCGCCTTCCGAACCAATCAAGGCTCCTCACACAACAGGACAACAGACCTGTTGTCGGCGAACAAGACTGGGGGAGAGCGAGGCCGCTCACCAAAGTCGGTGAGAAGGAAAGATAGCCAGCGAAGCTCCTGACCGGCCATGGCCGCAGCGTACACCTCTACCTCACTGCTGGAACCGGCGAGAGACGACGCCCGAGTCGACCGCCACGAAACAGCACCTGCTCCGAGGCTAAAGGAGTACCCCTGTGTAGACCGACGCGTCTCCGCGTCGTCGGCCCACGACGAGTCCAAGTAACCTGTGAGTGTAACTGGCTACTTCCCTCCAAGGACAAGTCCCATGCTTGATGTACTCGCCACATACTTCGCCACCCTCTTAGCTGCGTACCAGTGGGAAAGTCGGTGTCTTCTAGGCGCAACAAAACGCGCAAGGACGCTAAGAGGGTAAGCTAGGTCTGGGCGAGTACAAGTCATCAGGTACATGAGACAACCCACCAGCTCAGGGTATGGACCGCTAGAATCAAATGGCTCGTCTGAAGGTGGAGCCGTGAGCCCATGATCCACACCAAAAGGGGTGAGTTGTACCTTGGAGAACGGGAAGCGAAACCGCGGGAGGATCTGCTCGACCATATGCGACTGAGTTAGCGTAATGGTGCGAGCTGCCCTGTCCCTGGTGATCTGCAGGCCAAGGTAGTGCTGCAGCTCACCAAGGTCAGTGCAAGTGTGTCTTCTCTGGAGTTCCTCCTTCACGGAGGCCAGCGCGCGTTGGTCGAGAGTGGCGAACACCAGGTCGTCGACGTAGACCAGGACAAAGAACGGGGTTGAGCCACGACGAACGAACAGTGACGGGTCAGCAGACGACGGAAAGAAGTCAAGCGCTGCAAGGGTCAAGCAAAGTGTGTCGTGCCACTCACGTGGAGCCTGACGCAGGCCGTAGACTGGTCGACGCAGCTGCCACTGGGTCCCAGGTGGAAAAGAGCCAGTGAAGCCAGGCGGGCAACGCCGCCAGATCTGCTCGTGCAGGCTCCCCTGAAGGAACGCGGTGGAAAAGTCCAAGGAGTGCAACTCGTAGTCGGGCTGTGCTGAAATATGCAGCAACACCCAAAGAGTACTCATCTTCGGAGTGTGAGCAAAGGTCTGGAAGAAGTCCACCCCCTCTCGCTAACTGAAGCCTCTCGCCACACAGCGCGCCTTGAACACAGGTGGTGATCCAGGCGGCCGCTTCACCTTGTAGAGCCATCGGCCACTGACGACGTTCGTCCCAGGTGGTGGGACTGCGTCGACGTAAGTGCCTGTGGACCTATAAGATGCCATCTCTACCTCCTCAGCTGCTATCTAGTATGAAGCCCAGGTTCCCGAGACCGCCTCGGCGTGAGTGCGAGGGATCGGGATGTCAAGAGCGTCTGGATCCCCCTTAGGGGCAAGCAACTTGGCGCAAAGAGGAGGAACAGCGGCCGCAAGAAAACCAAGCTCGAACTGCTTGTCCTTGAGGACCTTTAAGGGAAAAACAAGAGCACCCCCAAAGAACGTAGAACGAGCAGGGCCACTCACCAATTGAGCGGAGTAGTCAAGGTGGTGGGAAGAGGCAAAGCAAGCGATAGTGGTAACCAGTGTTGAAACACACGACAGAGGTGCAATCAGGTGAGTGACCAACGCGGACAAAACACGGGAGATGACAAGACGTGAGGCACCGAGGTAGTCGGACAACAGGTCGTGAAGCACAGTGAGGAACGAATCCAGGGGCTGTGGAAGGACAGGAGGAGGTAGAACACGGGAGGGAAGAACAAGGTGGAACGGACCGTCTGCACGGTAACGGGACCGACGACGCTATGGGGACATAGCATGACTGAGGGGAGAATGACGAGTCCACTGGGACGAGGAAAGGGACTCAACAAGGGGAACAGGAGGGGACGGTAGGGGACCACGAACAAAGCGTGCAGGTGCTGGTTCGAGGAGGTCCTGTAGTTGCAGTCGGTGCTGCTCCGCCTCCTCTGGCGTCTGCTGAGACGGCACCGGCCCCTGCTGCTGCACCTGTGGCTCCGCCTCTGCCCTCTCCTGCTACGACTGCAGGTGCACCCGCTATTGCAAATGGGACTCCTGCACTACCCTCTCCTGCTGCGGCCGTGACTCCTCCTCTACTCTCTCTTGCTGGATTTGCAACTGTACCTGCTGCTGCGGGTGGGACTCCTGCGCTACCCTCTCTTGCTGCGGCGATGACTGCTCCGCTACTCTCTCCTGCTGGGTGTGTAACTGTACCTGCTGCTGCGGGTGGGACTCCTGCTCTACCCTCTCCTGGTACGGCCGGGACTGCTCCTCTACTCTCTCCTGGTGTGTCTGTAACTGCACCTGCTGCTGCGGGCGGGACTCCTGCTCTACCCTCTCCTTGTGTGGCCGTGACTCCTCCTCGGCCCTCTCCTGCTGCGGCTATGACTCCTCCTCTAATCTCTCCTGCTGCTGCTGCTGTTGCTGCTGTGTCCTCTCAAACTGCTCACGCTCCTCCCTCTCCAGCCGAAGGAGACGCTGCTCACGGGTCACGAAACGTACAGTGCGCGGTGTAGGCGCCACAGTGCCAGTGCCTCCAGCTATAACACCCCCAGAACCAGCACCTCCACCACCGACACCCCTGGGGCCTCCAGTACCTCCCGCACGAACACCCCCAGGCTCCGCAGCAACCGGCGGCACAGAAGAACGAGGGGGAAATTGCGGGACGGATGGGAAGCCAGGGGGTGAGGCGGGGCGAGGCCTCCGACTCGAGGCTGCCGTGTCCTCCACAGAAGTGACCTCCACTCCCACAACCCCTGCACCCCTAGGGCCGACACCACCAGCTCCTGCAGCCCCAGTACCCTCACCCTCTGCAACTGCACCTCCCGCACCCCCAAACACGACAGAGACAGGACGTTGCGGGGGGGACGACTGCGGAGTGACGTGCGACACACCTGACGGGGCAGGACACGAAGGAGGGGGGGCTACCGGGGCGACTGGGGGAGGCTCAAGGGTGAGGAACAGCTGGGGGGAAAAGACCTCAGTACCTCGGTGGGGGCGACTCCTGTAGTAACAGACAGACTCGTCAAACGTGATGTCCTGAGAAGCGAAGAACCCGCAGGTCACCGGGTCATAGAACACCCAGCCGGAGGCGTCCAAAGGAAAGCCAAGAAAGACGTAGGCACGAGTGCGCGGAGACAACTTGTTCGCGCCAGGGGTGCGAACGTGAGCTAAACAACCCCAGACACGGAAGTCAGCTGCTACACCCTGTAAACCTGACCAGAGAGAGACCGGCGTCACCCGTGGCCGTGCGTCACTGGGCCACAGATTCAGCTAGTGCGCGGCGTAGCGGACCGCCTGAGGCCACAAGAATTGAGGGGCACCGGCATGGCACATGGAGGTCTGGGCAACCTCCATGACCAGGCCGATGCGACGCTCGGCTACCCCGTTCTGTTGCGGCGAGGCTGGTAGCGTGTACGACTGAATGACTCCCCGACCCTGACAGAACGTCTCCAAACGAGTGGAAGAAAACTCACCACCACGGTCCGGGTGTAGGCGAGGCCCACACAGGCCCTGGGCACCACCCCACGCTAGCAGCCACGGCTCGAGGACGGTAGGCACGTCGGCCTTCCGGTGCAAGGGGAAAACCGTGGTGTAGCGGGAGTAGTCGTCCACCACAATTAGGAAGTAGCGCTCTCGACGTGGTCCAAGGACCGGGGAGGGGCCCCAAACGTCCAAGTGCAGGGTCTAGAAGGGAGCCGTGGTGGGGGGGAACGAGGAGGAGTGAGGGGCAGCGCGCTGCCGACCGTCGACGCAAGGAGTGCACAGCGGCGCAGGCAAGCGAGGAAGCGGGGCAAGCGGCTGTGGGAGATCTGAGACCACACGGTAACGTACCATCCTACTAAGACATAGGAACGACGGGTGACCTAGACGGTGGTGCCAGAGGACAGACGGGTGGGTGAGGGAGCGACACTCGCACGACACAGCAGCTACCTGACCTGACTTGGCCTGACCCAGTGCGGTGGGACCCAGTGTGTAGTGAGTACAGACCAGAGCCCGGCCCCCTGTGAAAAGTGGCCAGAGGGGCCCTTGTGGTACCGACTATGCAGGAAGCAACAGGCTCGTCCAGTGGGAAAGTGGTGACTACACCTAGGTCGTGGAGGTGACTGACACCCACCAGGTTCCTAGAGAACGAGGGGGTGTAAGAAAACCAGAGGGAGCCGCCGGACACGGGAGAGTGGTGGTGCTGCGAACAACTACACGTCCCACAGAGGGGTCAGCTAAGGCGACAGTGATTGGAGTGCGCAGTGGTGTGAGGTCAGTACAGTCGCAAAAGAAACAGCTCGACGCTCCAGAGTCTAGGGTGAAGGAAAGCTGGGCAGTCTGTGGGGTCGCACCCGAACCAGCTACAAAGGCTAGTGCTAGACTAGTGGTAGCTGCAGCTCCTACACAAAGACCCTCAGAGGCGTCTGGACTGGAAACAACACATGCACCAAGACTGGAAACATAGGTTTCTATTCGTGCAGCCGGAAACGGTCCTAGACCAGGTAGGTGAGACTCAACTGGTGCAGCAATGTGCTGGCAAAGTCGCGAGGGCCAGTGCGGTGTAATAGCATGAGGACCAAAACGCTCACGGTGAAGGTCGTCGAGTCGACGGTAGCAGCTGGACGCAGAGTGATCACGACTCTAGCAGGTAGTGCCAGCACCACAGCCTGTCAGGGCTCGGTACCCGCAGGGGCCGACGTCTCGCCCACTGCTAGCTGAGCCACTGCTGAGGGCTCCACACTTTGAACCCGCAGGTCCCACTGCCGCGAGTGCTGCAGCTGGCCCTGCTGTTGTAGGACTCGAGTACAAGTCATGTGAGTAGCTAGAAATGGGGTGGTGCTGGCAGGTGGGCCTAAACTACTGCTGACGGTAGGCTATGAGGAAATTAGAACGAGAATGAGTATGAACTATGAAAGAAGTGAGTACTAGTACTAATCCTAATTGGGTTGTACCCCCTATGGGATACCCCACTATAGCCTACACAAAATGTATAAGCTATATAGCATTCTGACACACCCCCATAGGCAGAGTGGGGGAGAACAAGGGGTCACAAGACCAGTCCAGCAAGGCAAAGCAAAGCAAAGCAAGCTCAGGGTGGATCACAAAGTCACTACACATTCCGAGCACAAGGTCAAGGCCACAAGGCCATATATAAAGCTAGACAAGACAGAGCAGGTATATATATATATATATATATATATATATATATATATATATATATATATGTGACAGTACAAGCAAGGTCAAGAGGTGAGCAAGTGAGGCGACACAGGCACAAGACCCAGCTGAGTGCAGAAGCGCTGATGATCACAAGGCGCAAGTGCCTTGGTGAAGACATCAGCAGTGTTGGCCTCAGAGGCCACGTACGCAAGCCGCAACTGTCCACGCTGCTGAAGCTCACGAGCAAGGAAGTAACGAAGAGCAATGTGCTTTGTTCTATGCTCCAGTCTCTGCTCTCGACACAAGGCCAGCATGGCCTTGTTGTCTACATACAGGACTGGAGGAGAACGAGGCGGCTCTCCAAGGTCGGTCAACAGGTAGGTGAGCCAGCGGAGCTCCTGTGCAGCCATGGCCCCGGCGTAGATCTCAGCCTCACAACTGGAGCCAAGAACAGAAGTCGAGCGAGTAGCCCGCCACGAAACAGAGCCGGAACCAAGGCTGAAGGTGTAACCCTGTGACGACTGCTGCATAGCATGGTCGTCAGCCCAAGAAGCGTCCGCGTGCCCGGTGAGGACCACCGACCTCCGCCGTCCAAGCACTAGCCCCATGCCCGATGTACTGCACAGGTAGCGCAACACCCTCTTCACTGCAGTCATGTGCTCTGGTCGGTGTCTCCCAGGAGCAACGTAGCGTGCAAGAATGCTAAGAGGGTATGCAAGGTCAGGTCGTGTGCAGGTCATCAGGTACATGAGGCAGCCAACAAGCTCTGAATACGGGCCACTCGACTCTACGGACTCATTCGAAGGCAGAGCTGAGAGTAAGTGGCGAGTAGGCAGAGGAGTGGCCTGAGGTGAGGAGTACGTGAAGCCGAAGCGCTGAAGGACCTGCTGCACCATGTGTGACTGAGTCAGGGTGATGGTGCGGTGTGCTCTGTCCTGGGTGATCTGCAAGTCAAGGTAGCTGCGCAGTTTACCCAGGTCAATGCACGTGTGTCTCTTCTGCAGCTCAGACTTCACGTAGGCGAGTCCAACAGTGTCAGCTGTAGCAAAGACCAAGTCGTCGACGTACACGAGGATGTAGAACGGCGGTAGAGAGGTGTCGGTGCGCAGAAACAGCGACGGTTCGGTAGTAGAAGGAGCAAATCCAAGAGCCGCAAGCGTAGTCCTCAGGCTGTCGTGCCACTCACGTGGCGCCTGGCGGAGAACGTAGACTGGACGCCGGAGACTCCACAAGGTACCAAGATGGAAAGACCGAGTGAAGCCAAGTGGGCAGCGCAGCCAGATCTCCTCGTGCAGGCTGCCCTGCAAGAAAGCTGTGCTGAAGTCAAGAGAGTGCAGCTCGTAGTCACGGTGAGCAGCAACGTGCAGCAGTACCCGAAGAGTGGTCATCTTCGGGGTGGGGGAGAAGGTCTGATAGTAGTCAACTCCCTGCCGCTGACTGAAGCCACGAGCCACGTAACGCGCCTTGAAGACAGGCGGAGAACCCGGCGGCCGCTTCACCCTGAAGATCCACATGCCACTGACGATGTTCGCCCCAGGAGGGGGGACAGCGTTAACGTAGGTGCCTGTGGACTTCCAGGAAGCCATCTCTGCATCCATAGCTGCCTGCCACTAAGAGGAGTAGGGACCCTCTATCGCCTCCGCGTAAGAGCGCGGAGTCGTCAAGTGCATCCGGGTCTCCCCTCAGGGGTCAGCAGTACGGACACGAAATGAAGTGAAGCAGCTGCCAGACACTGGAACCCCTCCTGCATGTCCTAAAGGACGTCCATGCCAAGGGCACACTCACCCCCGACGGACGGAGGACAGACAGACTCAGACTCAGCGACAAGACTAGCAGCGTAGTCTAAGCGACAGCGAGCAGCAAAGTCGACAAGCTCAGCAACTAGAGCAGACGCAGTAGTAGACTCAAAAGAAGGGTCAGTGACGACAGTAGCAAGGAGACGCGTGACAGTAGGACTGGCAGCACGAAGAGAGTCTGACTCCGGGTCGGCAAGAGCAGGAAGAGAGGACTCACGAAGAGAAGGGAAAGGGGCATGCAGAGGAGCAGTGGACGGACGCAGAGACATCCGGTGCGTGCCAGGGACAAGAGGAGGACGCTGACGCGAACCGCGACCACTAGGGCGAGCAGCACGAGCAGGCGACGCAGGGCGGGACGCAGGCTCACGACGCTCAGTAAGACCTCCAGTAGGACCAGCGTAGGGAGAAGGAGCAGGCAAAGGGGAGGTAGGCTGCAACTGTAACTGTGACAGGAAAGGCTGTGTCATTCTAAGGGAGGAGGAGAATCAGTAGAAGGTGGAAGACCAAGAACATGCTGCAGGAGTGGAACGAAGTACGATCGAGGCCGCGTGGCAACACCAGAAGCAGCAAGGACAGCACCAGTACCCTCAGCAGGAGCACTCGCTCTAGCAGCACCTCCAGCAGCTCCAGAACCTCCAGCAGCACCGGGAGCACCCCTAGCAGGACGGCCAGCGGTAGTCGCAGCGCCAACACCCTTAGCAGCACCAGCTCTAGTCGAACCCGTAGGCCCAGCAGCTCCAGTACTCTCTGTACTAGCACCTCCGGGACCCGCGACCGTAGCACCCTCAGCAGCCAAAGAACCTCCAGCACCAGCAGTACGGCGCAAGCGCCGGGCAAACCACTCGCGCAGCTCCAGTGGAGAGAGCGGCTCCCGGCGAGACGAAGCATCCGGAGAACCTCCAGGCGGAGCACCTCCAGGCTCAGCATCCCCAGGCGTAGCGCCCCCAAGCTCAGCACCCGCAGGCGTAGCACCCCCCGGCTCAACGCCCCCAGACTCTTAGACGTAGCACCCCCAGTCTCAGAACCCCTAGGTCTAGCACCCCCAGGCTCAGCACCCCAAGACTCAGCACCCCTAGGCTCCGCACCCCCAAGTCCAGCACCCTTAGGCTCAGCACCCGCAGCAGCACCAGAGTCACCAGTGACCTCGACAAGCTCGATTGCGTCTACCTGGGACACACCTGAAAGGGCGGGACCCTGAGGGGAGAGGGGGTCTACCTGGGGGGGACCTTGTACAAGGAAGAGCGGGGGTGGGGGGAGGGACGGAGTGCGGTAGGGGAAGAGGCGGTAGTAGGGGACCGACTCGTCAAACGTCACGTCCTGGGAGGACAGAACACGTCGAGAGGTGGGGTGGTAGAACTGCCACCCAGGCGCGTCAGGGGGAAACCCCAGGAAGACACGAGGGGACAGCTTGTCCGCAGACAAGTCGCGGACAAACGCCCGAGATACCCAGACCCGGAACGCCGACGCATCGCCAACCTTCCCCGTCCACAGCAAGGCTGGGGAGGTCTCCGGCTTGGAGACCCTGGGGTGGAGGTTGATCTGATGCGCCGCGTACCTCACCGCAAACGGCCACAGAAAATGGGGGGCAGCCGCATGCATCATAGACGTACGAGCGACGTCCATGACCATGCCAATGCGGCGCTCAGCAATCCCATTTTGCTGCGAGGAGTCCGGAAGCGTGAAGGCCTGACGGATGCCTCCTGCGCGACAGTAGGCTCTCAGAAGACCAGAGGAAAACTCTCCGCCTCTGTCCGAGTGCAGACGCAGAACAGGAAAGTCCGAGCCAAAGCTCAGCCTGAGCTGGAGACGAGCTGCGCGGATCCAATCCATCAGCACCGCAGTGACATCACCCTTGCTGCGCCAGGGGAAGACTGCGGTGTAACGCGAGTAGTCATCAACAACGAGCAGGAAGTAGCGCTCGTGACCCTGTCCATGGACGTGGGCTGGGCCCCACACGTCCATGTGAAGCGTCTGCAACGGGGCCTCTTTCGGAGGAAACTGGGAGGAGTGAGGGGCAGCACGCTGGCGCCCCTCGACACAAGGGACACAGGTAGGGCCAGCGCCCTGAGGAAGGGGAGGGAGGGACCGGGGGAGACCAGACACAAGAAGACGGGAGGCCATGCCTCTGAGCCGAAGCAGAGAGGGGTGACCAAGGCGGTGGTGCCAAAGGAGAGTCTGGTGAGACAGGAGACGACACGAACAGGGGGCAGACTCACGACCAGACGTGGACGCTGCAGCAAACACCTGGCCCGACGCAGTGACCCTACCACACTCAGCAGCGGGAGGAGACGCAGTGGTCAGTGTGTACAGGCTCGACCCCGGCTGACGGGTAAACGTAGCCAGGTGTCGGCCTGTGCCAGCCTCTGTGCAGTGCGGCACCCGCTGAAGCGCAGGAAGGAACGGGTGTACTCCCGCATCCTGTAGGTCAGTACCACTCACCAGGTTCGTAGAGAACGAGGGGAGGTAGAGACCAGACAGGGTGCCAGAGGGAGCCGCCGCACAAGGGAGGACTGTGGAGAAGCGAGACAGGACAGGACCCCCAGAGGGGTCAGCCAGAGACACCGCAACCGGCCGACTAAGCGGCGTGAGTGTGGTTCGGTCCCGAAAGAAGGAGCGAGAAGCCCCAGAGTCAAGGGTGAAGGTGAGGGAGGCCGAAGCCGACAAAGTACCTGAGAGCGCAGACTCACCAGTACCTGAGGACGCAGACGCACTAGCACCTAGAGCAGCAGCGTCGCAAGCACCTAGGGCAGCAGCCGCACCAGTACCTAGAGTAGCAGTCTTAATGCCCGGATTGGGCGGGAAGCACCGGTAACAGTCACCCTCATCACTAATAGACACAGCATACATGGCAGAGAGAATAGCATCAAAGTCAAGATCAAAGATGGCAACACCCGCCCTAGACAGCTCACCCCAGCGAGGGATCTCTGAGGCCTCCGGGAACTGGTAACGCCACGCGTCCTTCAGGCGGCCAAAGCAGCGCTGGGTGGGGTGCGCATCCCCACACTGCTCACCCGCACGGTCGCCGGTGCGCAGGATGTAGGTGCACGGACCCAAACCCCCACCCCGCTGGCATGCAGTGTACCACTCACGGAGCTGCTGAGGGGACAGGGTATCACGACCGCGCTGCTGCTGCTGGCGCGAGCCACCGCCGGAGCCACTCCTCTGCGAGGACCCGCAACCAGCTCCACTACCACCACCACCGCCTCTGCCGCCTCCGCCGCCTTCGCTACTGCCGCCGCCTATGCCGCCGCCTCCACCGCCGCCTCCTCCGCCACCTCCGCTCCCACCGCCACCGCTGTCGCGGCCTCCGCCTCCACTGCTGCCACCGACCCCACCACCCCCACCTCCACTCCCACCGCCACCCCCACTCCCCCCACCGCCTCCACCTCCACCTCCACCGCCCGCTTCTCCAGCTTCCTTGCCCCCCTTGCCCTTGCCAGGGTGGTGTCTCCCGCTAGGGGCAGACGCCGCACCGACCGACTCAAGACCAAGGAGGTCGGCCGCAGCAGCAGAGGCAACAGAGCGCAGCAGGGGGGAGGGGGAACACCCCTCAAAGATGGGGGTGCGCAGGTCACCTCGAGAGGCTCCTACAGCGACTATGCTCTTCTCTATCGCGAGGAGGGCCTTCTCGAGGAGGTCGACAGTGAGTGTGGTGGGACAGACTGAGAGAAAGTGGTCCCTGACTACTCGAAGGGAGTCAGGAACGCGAGTGACTAGGAAGTACAGAGTGATGTACATGGGGGGGGGGGGGGGGGGGGGTTCGTGGCGCAGAAGTCAGCAGGAAGTGCAGCGCGGTAGCGAGTGTCACTAGTGCGGAGGTGTGTAATGAGGTCAGCTACGGTGAGAAAGGCAGCAAGATCAGGGAAGAGGTACGGTAGCATGAGGCGGCTCAGTGTAGTAGTGGCAGGGGAGGAGTAGCGCGCAACTACAGCGTCGTACAAGGTCTGAGCAGTCTTTTACTGACTAAAGTGCGCATGCTCGGAGGTAGGAAGGTGGCGACGCACAGCTAGACGTGCAGCAGCCTCGCGCGTGGCCCATTGGGAGCGAACAGTGGCGTTAGCATCAGCAGCAGGTGCAGGGGAAGCGCCAGAGGTAAGGTCAAAGAGAGAGAGGCGGTCTGCCCTATCGCACTGTAAGAACGGCTGCAGGTCGTCTACCCAGACCTCAAAGTCAATGGCCCGACCCTTAGCGTCAAAAGCTAGGACACTAGGGGTAGCCATGACGACAGACGACTAGTAGTGCAAACAGTAGGGTGAGGGCAGTGCAGGAAAAAGGCACTGTGCTCACCAGTCGGGGCAGCTCGGACGGTCCGAAGTAGGCCAGCTCAGCGGCTCAGCGGCTCGCCTGCTGGGCGGCTCGGCGGCTCTGCTGCTAGGCGGCTCGGCGGCTCGGGTGCTGGGCGGCTCGGCTGCTGGGCGGCTCGGTGGCTCGGCTGCCGGGCGGCTCGGCTGCTGGGCGGCTTGGCGGCTCGGCGGCTTGGCTGCTGGGCGGCTCGGTGGTTGGGCGACTCGGCGGCCGGGCCGCTCGGTGGTTGTGCCGCTGGGCGGCTCGGTGGCGCTGGCTCAGGGCGGCGCGGCGGTCGTAGGAAAGGGCGGCGGGTGGGCCGCGGGTAGGGCGGCGAGCGGGTCGCAGATACGGCGGCGGGTGGGCCGCAGGTAGGGCGGCGGTTGGGCCGAAGGTAGGGCGGCGGTAGGGCCACAGGTAGGGCGGCGGGCGGGCCGCAGATAGGGCGGCGGGTGGGCCGCAGATAGGGCGGCAGGTGGGCCGCAGGTCGGGCAGTGGGTGGGCCGCAGGTAGGGCGGCAGTAGGGCCGCAAGTTGGGCGGTGGGTGGGCCGCAGGTAGGGCGGCGGGTGGGCCGCAGGTCAGGGCGGCGGGTGGGCCGCAGGTAGGGCGGCGGTAGGGCCGCAGGTAGGGCGGCGGGTGGGCCGCAGGTCGGGCGGCGGTTGGGCCGCAGGTCGGGCGGCGGGTGGGCCGCAGGTAGGGCGGCGGTAGGGCCGCAGGTAGGGCGGTGGTAGGGCCGCAGGTAGGGCGGCGGGCGAGCCGCAGGTAGGGCGGCAGGTGGGCCGCAGGTCAGGCGGCGGGTGGGCCGCAGGTCGGGCGGCGGGATCGCAGCGAAGGGCGGCGGGGCTGCAGCGAAGGGGAGCGGGGCCGCAGCGAAGGGCGGCGGGATCGCAAGGGCGATGGGGCCGCTAGGGGGTTGGGGCCGCTAGGGGGTTGGGGCCGCTAGGGCGGCTCGACGAAGTGAGAGCCCGGAGCGCGACTCGGGCTGAGCGCGCTTCGGGCAGGAAAAAAAAAAAACTCGATGTGGTGGGCCCTAGGCACAGTTCCCACGAGGGAACCTGCTCGATACCATGAGGAAATTAGAACGAGAATGAGTATGAACTATGAAAGAAGTGAGTACAAGTACTAACCCTAATTGGATTGTACTCCCTATGGGATACCCCACTATAGCCTACACAAAATGTATAAGCTATATAGCATTCTGAGAGGCTATCCTGCTGGTGGTTCCGCTGGGGACAGTCTAAGCTGCTGCTGGTGCACTAGCGGTAGTCTAAGCTACTGCTCTAGCGCTGGGGCAGCCTAAACTGCTGCTAGTGGTGCTGCTGGTACAGGTGGGGCAACGGGTGCGGTTTTGTGCGGTTATGTGCAGTTCAATGCGGTTCTGCGGGGTGGAGAGTACTGGGTGGGGCGGCTGATTCCGGGTGAGGTAACTGGAATGGGTGGGGCAGCAGCTCTGGCTGGAACGGGTGGGGCAGTGGGTGCGGTTTTATGCGGTTCTGTGCAGTGGGGAGTACCGGGTGGGGCAGTGTAAGTTGCTGGCTTTGCTAGAGGGTAGTTCAAGTTGCTGCTGGTGTGACTGGCGGCAGTCTAGGCTACTGACGACGGGTGGGGAAGGTAAGGCGGCGGTTCTGTGCGGTTCTATACGGTTCTGTGTGGTTCTGCGCGATTCTGCACGGTTTCGTGCGGTTCTGTGCGGTTGTGCACGGTTCTGTGCGGTTCTGTGCAGGGGAGGGTACTGGGTGAGGTGACTGGAACGGGTGAGGTTGCAGATATGGTTGGGGCGGCGGGCTACAGGTGAGGCAGTGGGAACGGGTGAGGGCGGCAGAACTCGTAGGGGCGGCCTGTTAAGGGTGGGGCGGCAGAACTGGGAAGGGGCGGCTATTCTGGCTGTGGCAACTTGCTAAGGCAGTGGGGACAGGTGGGGCGTCAAGCTACGGGGAAGGCTGTGGGACGGGTTGCAGGTGGCGCGGCGCGCAGGCCGCACGTGTTGCTGTGCGAGTGGACGGGCGAGCAGTTGCGCGTGCTGCTGTGTGTGCCGTCGCACGCGGCTGCGCGCGCGACCGTTTGTACGGGTGTGTGCGACTATGCGAGCGGATGTACGGGCAGCGCGACGGGGGGAAAAGGTAGGGCGCAACGGGGGGAAAACGGGCAGGTCGCGACGAGGGGGGGGGAGAGTAACGACGCGACGGATCTGACGGGTGAGGCGACGGGAAAACGGGTGGCGCGCGGGGTACGGGACACTACGAGACACGGATTGACGGGGCGCTACGGGCTAAGGCGCTTCGGGCTAGGGTGCTTCGGGCTAGGGCGCTTCGGGCTAGGGCACGTTACGGGGCGGTGGGCCCATGGGACCTTTTTATCGCTCTATACCATGTCAAGTTACAAAAGTATAAGTTTACTAAGGAAAGTGAAAACAAGCAAGATATAGCAAGCATAACCCTAACCCTAGGAAAACATGAAGTACACCTAGACAAGGGGCCGCGAAATTTTAGGGCAGGACGCAAAGCGCGCTTCGGGCAGGCTAAACAAAAGTTTTCGAAGGTGGGCCCGAGGAAGAAACGGTCCCACTAGAGAACCCGCTCTATACCATGTGAAGTATGAGGAATGATTGAACTAGGAAAATGTTGGATACCAATATCAAACCCTAGAAACTTGTACCCCTTAGTGTCTACCCCACTAGAGCCTACAAAGACTAGGTCATATATATCTAACACGAGGAGCTAATATTCTCTCACAGTAGCACGGTGTTAAAGCTCCAGTATACATTTTAAAGGATGCCTTCAAAATCTTTTGAAATTTGAAAAGTTGCCCCAAGCCTGTGAGACGTACTCCCTAACTCCTAAACCCCGCCGGCAAATGTATAATTCAGCTTTAAAGCTTCCCACCGTTCGCCACATGTGAAGCCTACACAGCTGCAAAGGCTTAGGGGAAGGTTCCAAGCTCGGAAGAAGATGTAGCATCCTCAGATAAATCCTTCTAACCCTACTCAGGTGATACCTGATATTGAGACAGCAGCCTCGAGCGTAGGACCAAGGGGATGATACATTTGATATACCCTATGATCCTATAAGCAACACCATCTACAGCTACTCGCAGCGGCAACAACCACTAGTACTCAAGGTGATCTGCAACGGGCGACACCTCCAGGCCCTGGTGGACAGTTGTGCGTCCCACTCGGTGTGCGACCGCGGGACATTGGAGAAAACTTGAGAGTCATCCGAAAAGACCCAATTTACAGCAGCGATGGTGCACGGTACGAAGCTTTTCATCCACGGCGAGTCAACACTGGAGCTACAGATAGGAGCATTAAGGTGGAAGCCAACGTTGCCGATCACGAACATCAAGGGACTAGATTTCATCTTGGGGCATGGTTTTCTAAAGCGGTTCAACTCCAAGATCGACTGGGTCAACCGGAAGGCATGCATCTACAACAATGTGAAACGTGTGGAGCTAAGAAGCTGGACGGATACAGGGAATGTTCCTGAAACAACACTGGCACAGTTCAAACGGACGGTGAGTGAGAGTAACATGGGTTACTTAGCATTGGTTATGGCAGCACTAGAGGAGGAAAAGCCGAACACGGAGCTGCCTGCAGCAGTACATGTGGTGTTGGAGCAGTACAAAGACATCATGTCGGATGATTCGCGTGCAGGAGTGCCTCCAACACGCACCCACAAGCACTAGATCATGGAGGAACCAGGTGCAAACCCGTCTCACGTGCACCATACCGCCTTAGCCCGACCGAACTGTCAGACGTGAACAAACAGATAGAGTATCTACTGGACAGACATCTGTTCCGCCCATCCACCTCTCCTTACGGTGCACCAGTTCTCTTTACTCGAAAGCCAGGCGGTAGTTCACGGATGTGCATCGACTACCGAGCACTAAAAAAACAGACAGTAAAAACAAATACCCCATACCGCGCATAGACGATTCTATACCAACTGCATAGTGCAACAGTATTTTTGAAGCTACACCTACGGTCAGGTTACTAGCAGATCAAGATGGCAAACAACTCAATCCACGGGATGGTGTTCCGTACCAGATACAGCTCCTACAAATACTTGGTGATGCCGTTTGGACTGTCCAACGCACCGGCGATGTTCCAGGCGGGGATGAACCACATCCTACGACCCCTGCTGAACGAGTGCGTAGTGGTGTACCTGGACGACATACTCATCTACTTCAAGAACATGAAAGAGCACATGGAGCATCTGCAGAAAGTCTTCGAGATCCTTCGGGAGAACAAGTTCTACGTGGAGCTATCGAAGAGCAACTTCGGCCTGAAGAAGGTGTAGTTTCTCGGGCACATGGTGAGTGCTGAGGGCGTACACGTCGACCCGCGGAAGATCGAAGCAGTCAAGAAGTGGAAATTTTCGAAGAACGTGAAGGAGTTGCAGCAGTTCCTAGGCTTCGCCAACTACTACAACGGGTTCGTGCCGCAGTACGTTAAGATAGCAGCGCCACTGACCGATCTACAAATGGGATACTTCTCAGCAGCAAGTCATGGAGCAGCTACAGACAGAACTGACTACATCGCCAGTACTCATCCTACCGGATACACACAGAGACTATGTAGTGGAAGCAGACGCTAGTGTCCAGGCAGTCTGAGCAATACTGATGCAGGATCACGGACGCGGTTTGCAGCCCATCGCCTACCTCAGTAAGAAGCTACATGAAGCAGAACTAAACTACCCAATCCATGACAAGGAAGCCTGTGAGGATCTAGGATCGAGTTCAGAAAAGAGAATGTGAATTGAATGAATCACCTGGGTACAACACGGGGCTATATATAGGCTCGACACAAGGCCCAGTAACCAGGTGTAACGCGAAGGTTCTGGGGGTCGCGATGCATCCTGAACAGACCCTTCCCGAATTTGGTAGAAGGCAATTCTGTGGCAACCGAAAAGCCCAGAATTCCGTGCACGCAACCTAGCTCGGTGCTATAACTATAATAAAATATAGAAGAGCACCTAGCCTAGGAAATCAAGCAATTCATGCATGCATATAATTATCCTATGCTAGAAATAGCATGCTAAAGTAAAGGCAAGCAAGCATAGCTGGCATAAGCCGTCGTACTGTTACACGTCCCCCCCTCAAAGCTGGGTGGCGTGAGATACACCCTGCTTGACAAGATAGTCCTTTGAGCACGGCGTGCGTTGCCCATATCAGCTTCTACAACCAAACTTTCCTCAGTGGGGTCGTATCCCTTCCAGCGTATCAGGAACTCGAGGGTCTTGCCGCCGCGGCGCCGATGAGTGAGAATGCACTCCACTTCGTTCTCGGGTTCATCTTGGATGAGAACAGGTGGTGGTGGTGGTAGCTGCCGTCCCTGGAACTGTTGGTTGGGGTCCTTGTAGAGTTTCAGTAACTGGACATAGAAAGCGTTGTGAAGCTTCCATGTATCTGGTAAGCGCAAGCGGAATGTTACTCGTGTCACTTGTGCCTCAACAAGAAAAGGACCACAGAAGCGAGGCCGGAGTTTGGATGGGAGGTGAGACAGGTTCAAGTTGCGCGTATCAAGAAGCACCTGATCTCCGACTGCTACTGAGTGATCACGTCGCTGACGATTGGCATACTGCTTCTGGGAGGTCGGCATCGTGGTGAGTCGTCGCTGAGTCTTCTCCCATAGCTGCTACATGGTGGTGACGAAGTCATGTGCGGCTTGGACGTGTGCCGGTGTGGTAGGGTGCGGTGGTGTGAGTGGTTCCCGTCTGTAACACAGGAAGAAAGGAGTTTTCCTTGTGGCCGCATGTGTGAAAATAAGCAGTAGAAGAAGGCGCCATAGCTAGGAAAGCCCTAGCTAGGCAAGAAACAGTTTAGGCAAAAGAGGGGGTTCACTAGTAGGAATGAGGATACAAATAGCAAATCCTAGAAGGGTTGTACTCCCTATAGAGCACCCCACTACAGGCTAGAGTATAACATTCTGACACACCCCCATAGCCAAAGTGGGGTGTAATCAGTAGAGTAAGCAAAGCAGAACAAGCTCAGGGTGGATCACAATGTCACCACACATTCTGAGCACAAGTTCAAGAAGCAACAGTTTAAAGTTCACAATTATGAGGAAAGGTAGGTTTTAGCTTGTAAGGTTTTAGTAGCTGAACATGGAAAGCATTGTGAAGCTTCCACGTATCCGGTAGGCACAAGCGAAATGTTACTGGTGTCACTTGTGCCTCAATGAGAAAAGGACCACAGAAGCGAGGTCGGAGCTTGGAGGGTAGGTGAGGCAGGTTCCAATTGCGCGTGTCAAGAAGCACCTGATCTCCGACTGCTACTGAGTGATCACGTCGCTGGCGATCGACATACTGCTGCTGGGAGGTCTGCATCGTGGTGAGACGTCACTGAGTCTTCTCCCATAGCTGCTGCATGGTGGTGACGAAGTCGTGGGAGGCTTGGACGTGTGCCGGTGTGGTTGGTTGCTGTGGTGTGAGGGGTTCCCGTCCGTAACACAGGAAGAAAGGAGTTTTCACTATGGCCGCATGTGACACGTTGTTGTAAGCGAACTCTAGGGTCGGTAACTGTATGTCCCAGTGGCTGATCTCGTCTTTGGAAGCTGTGCCCAATAACTGTTCAACCACCTGATTGAGTCGCTCTGTCTGTTCGTCAGTCTGTCGGCGGTATGCTGAAGACATCGCAAGTTTAGTCCCCAATAATCCCATGAGCTCCTTCCAGAACTCACTCGTGAATTTGGGGTCTCTGTCTGAGATGAGTGTAGTGGGGATGCCGTGGATGGTCATGATGCAGTCGAAGAAGAGGCAAGCAGTTGCTTTAGCTTTTGCTGTGGCGTTGGTCGGTATGAAGTGACCCACTTTGGAGAACTTATCGATCACCACGAGGATGGAATCATGTCCTCGTGAGGTCGAAGGAGTTCCTATGATGAAGTTGAGGCTAACGTCTTGCCATGGCTGCTCCGGTACGGGTAGAGGCTGAAATAACCCTGCTTTCTTCTGCTTGCTACTCTTCATCCGCTGGCACGTGTTGCAAGGGGTGACGAACTGCTGCACGTCTACTGCCATCCCGGGCCAGTAGTAAGACTTTGCTATTCCCGCTAACGTCTTGTTGCTCCCGAAGTGTCCCGCGTATGGTACGTCATGAAACTCCTCTACTAGGATCTGCCGTAGCGGGGCGTAATTTGGTACCCAAATCGTCCTTGAACCCTTCCTTACCGCAAAGTCTTTCTCCCACTGTAACAGCTTCTTAGTCTGTGCTGCAGCGATCTCTGCGTCCACGGAGTACACATGTTGGAATAGACCCCTAACTTGAGGGTTCATCCTGTCGAGCTGGATTCCTGCTACATGTCCAGGGCGGCTCAACGCGTCTTCCTTGTTGTGTAGCTCAGGCTTGTAGACGAGGTCGTAGTGGAAGTTAGTTTCCAGGAAGTCCACCCACCGCACCTGTCGTCGTGAAAATGTCGGCTGCGACTTCAAGTGTTTGAGGCTGTAGTGGTCAGTATAAACTGTGGTCTTGGCTCCCTCTAGGTAACACCTCCACGCCTTGAAGGCTACGACTATGGCTAAGCCTTCCTTGTCGTACATGGGGTAGTTCAGTTCTGGTCCGTGTAGTTTTATAATGAGGTAGGCGATAGGCTGTAAGCCGTTCCCGTGATCCTGCATCAGTACTGCTCCGACTGCCTGGTCACTAGCATCTGCTTCTACTACGTAGTCCTTGTTTGGATCTAGGAGTATTAGAACTGGCGTTGTGGTCAATGCTGTCTGTAGCTGTTCCATGGCTTGCTGATGAGGAGTGTCCCATTTGGAGAGCGTATCCATTTTCTGTAGGCCTGTCAGTGGCGCTACTATCTTAGCGTACTATGGCACGAACCTGTTGTAGTAGTTGGCAAAGCCTAGGAACTATTGTAACTCCTTCACGTTCTCCGGTACCTTCCACTTTTTGACGGCTTTGATCTTCCGCGGGTCCATGTGTACGCCCTCGGCACTCACCATGTGCCCGAGAAACTGCACCTTCTTCAGGGCGAAGTCGCTCTTCGACGGCTTCACGTAGATTTTGTTCTTCCGCAGGATCTCGAGCACCTTCCATAGATGCTCCACGTACTCCTTCATGTTTTTTTAATACATAAAAACGTCATCCAGGTACACCACCACGCACTCGTCCAGCAGTGGTCGAAGGATATAATTCATATCCGCCAAAAACGTTGATGGTGCATGTGAGATTCTAAGGAATGAATGATTGTATTGAGCAGCATGAGGAGTACAAGTAGGAAACCCTAAAGTGTTGTACCCCATATTGACTACCCCACTACAGCCTAAACAGACTATAGCATATATAGTTCGACACACCCCCATAGGAAAAGTGGGGGAGAACAAGGGGTCACAAGACCACTCAAGAGAAGCACGGCAAGCCCAGGCTGGATCACAACGTCACCACACAATCTGAACACAAGCACAAGGCCACAAGGTCAGTTCACATGCAGAGTTATACATCAAGAAGAACAAGAAAGGCAGTGATCTCAACCTAGCAAGAGTAAGCATGCAAGTGCAGGTATATATAGATCACAGTACAAGCAAAGTCAAGAGGTGAGCAAGTGAGGCCAAGTAGGCACAAGACCTAGCAAAGTACAGAAGCGCTGATGATCAAAAGGCGGAAGTGCCTCGGTAAAGATATCAGCAGTGATGGCCTCAGAGGCCACGTAGGTAAGGCGGAGCTGACCGCGCTACTGCAGCTCACGAGCAAGGAAGTAACGAAGAGCAATGTGCTTCGTTCTGTGCTCCAGTCTGTGCTCCCGACACAAGGCCAGCATGGCCTTGTTGTCTACGTACAGAACTGGAGGAGAACGAGGCGGCTCTCCTAGGTCACTCAGCAGGTAGGTGAGCCAGCGTAGCTCCTGTGCAGCCATGGCCCCTGCGTAGATCTTGGCCTCACAGCTGGAGCCAAGAACAGAAGACGAGCGGGTAGACCGCCACGAGACAGAGCCGGAACTAAGGCTGAAGGTGTAATCGTGTGACGACCGCTGCGTAGCCTGGTCGTCAGCCCAAGAAGCGTCTGCGTGACCTGTGAGGATCACTGGACGTCGCCCTCCAAGCACTAGCCCCATGCCCGACGTACTGCACAAGTAGTGCAACACCCTTTTCGCTGCAGCCATGTGCTCTTGTCGGTGTCTCCCAGGAGCCACATAGCGTGCCAAGATGCTAAGAGGGTATGCTAGGTCAGGTCGTGTGCAGGTCATCAGGTACATGAGGCAGCCACCAAGCTTTGGGTACGGGCCACTCGGCTCGACGGACTCATCGGAAGGCAGAGCTGAGAGCGAGTGGCGAGTAGACAGACGGGTGGCCTGAGGCGAGCAGTACGTGAAGTCGAAGCGCTGAAGGACATGCTGCACCATGTGTGACTGAGTCAGGGTAATGGTGCGCTGTGCTCTGTCCCGGGTGATCTGCAAGCCAAGGTAGCTGCGCGGTTCACCCAGGTCTGTGCACGTGTGTCTCTTCTGCACCTCGGACTTCACGTAGGTGAGTCCAGCAGTGTCAGCAGTGGCAAAGACCAAGTCGTCGAGGTACACGAGGATGTAGAACGGCAGCAAAGAGGTGTCGGTGCGCAGAAACAGCGACGGGTCGGCAGTAGAAGGAGCAAACCCAAGAGCCGCAAGTGAAGTCCTCAGTGTGTCGTGCCACTCACGGGGCGCCTGGTGGAGACCGTAGACTGGCCGCCGGAGGCTCCACTGGGTACCAGGAGGAAACGACCCAGTAAAGCCAGGTGGGCGGCGCAGCCAGATCTCCTCGTGTAGGCTGCCCTTTAAGAAAGTTGTGCTGAAGTCAAGAGAGTGAAGCTCGTAGTCGCGCTGAGCGGCTATGTATAGCAGCACCCAAAGAGTGGTCATCTTCGAGGTGGGGGAGAAGGTCTGAAAGTAGTCAAATCCCTGCCGTTGACTGAAGCCTCGAGCCACGTAACGCGCCTTGAAGACAGGCGGAGAACCCGGCGGCCGCTTCACCCTGAAAATCCACATGCCACTGACAATGTTTGCCCCAGGTGGGGGAACCTCGTCGACGTAGGTGCCTCTGGACTTCTAAGAAGCCATCTATGCATCCATGGCTGACTACCACTGTGAGGAGCAGGGACCCTCGATCGCCTCAGTGTACGATCGAGGAGTCGGGATGTCTGGTGCATCCGGGTCTCCCTCAAGGGCAATCAGCGTGGACACGAGATAAGGCAAAGCAGCAGCAAAACACTGCAACCCCTCCTGCCTGTCCTCAAGGACGTCCGTGCTAAGGGCACACTCACCCCAGACGAACGGAGGACAGATAGACGCAGACTCAGCGTCAAGACGAGCAGCGTTGTCTAGACGACAGCGAGCAGCGAAGTCAACGAGCTCAACAACCAAGGCAGACGCAGCAGTAGACTCAAAAGAAGGGTGAATGACAACAGCACCCAGGAGACGCATGACAGTAGGACTGGTAGTACGAAGAGAGTCAGACTTAAGGTCAGCAAGAGAAGGAAGAGAGGACTCTGGAGGAGACGGCAACGGGACACGCAGAGGAGCAGTGGAAGGACGCAGAGCCATCTGGTGTGTGCCGGGGACCGCATGAGGACACGGACGCGGAGCACGACCACTAGTGCGAGCGGCACGAACAGGCGACGCAGGATGAGACGCAGGCTCACCACGCTCACCAAGACCTCCAGTAGGACCAGTGTAGGGAGAAGGAGCAGGCAGGGGGGAGGCGGGCTGTAACTGTGACCGCGACTGGACAGGCTGTAGACACTCTAAGGGAGGAGCAGGACCAGTAGAGGGCGGGAGACCAAGAACCTGCTCAAGGAGCGGAGCAAAGTACGGCCGCGGCCGCGCAGCGCCTCTAGAAGCAGCAGGGATAGCTACAGTACTCCCAACGGTAGCACTAGCGCCAGCAGCACCTCCAGCTCCAACAGGGCCAACACCAGCACCCTCAGAAGCACCAGCGCCAGCACTCCCAGCAGCTCCAGCTCCAGTAGCACCAACTCCAGCAGGACCGTCAGCTCCAGCACCGCCCGCAGCTCCAGCAACACCTCCAGTAGGACTTCCAGTCCCAGCAGCTCCAGAACCGCCAAGACGAGCACCTGCAAGACCAGCAGCAACAGTAGGAAGTCCAGCTGCAGCAGCACGGCTCTAGCGCCGGGCAAACCACTCGCGCATCTCCTACGGAGAGAGTAGCTCCCGCCTCGATGAAGCACCGCCAGGGGCCAAACGAGCAGACCCAGCACCCCCAGGCTCCGCACCTCCAGGCTCCGCACCCCCAGGCTCAGCACCCCCAGACTCAGCACCCCCAGGCTCAGCACCCCCAAACTCAGCACCCCAAGTCTCAGCACCCCTAGACTCAGCACCCCCAGGCTCCGCACACCCAGGCCCGGCACCGGCAGACCTGGCACCCACACGCTCAATGCTACTAGCAGCACCAGAGTCAACAGCAACCTCAACAGGCTCAATTGCGTCTACCTGGGACACACCTGACAAGGCAGGACCCTGAGGGGGGAGGGGGTCTACCGGGGGAGGACCTGGCGCAAGGAAGAGCGGTGGTGGGGGGAGGGGGGCAGTGCAGTATGGGAAGAGACGGTAGTAAGGCAACGACTCGTCAAAGGTGACGTCCTGGGAGGACAGGTGGGGTGGTAAAACTGCCAACCAGGTGCGTCAGAGGGGAAGCCAAGGAAGACGCAGGGAACAGCACGGGGGGACAGCTTGTTCGCAAACAAGTCGCGGACAAACGCCCAAGATCCCCAGACCCGAAACGCAGACGCATCGCCAACCTTCCCCATCCACCGCAAGGTGGGGGAGGTCTGTGGCAAGGAGACCCGGGGCTGAAGGTTGAGCTGATGCGCTGCGTACTAAACTGCAAACGGCCACAGAAAATGGGGAGCAGCCGCATGGATCATGGACGTACGAGCGACGTCCATGACCATGCCAATGCGGCGCTCAGCAATCCCATTTTGTTGTGGAGAGGCCAAAAGCGTGAAGGTCTGGCGGATGCCTCGTGCACGGCAGAAGGCTCCCAGACAGGCAGAGGAAAACTCCCCGCCTCTGTCAGAGTGCAGACGGAGAACAGGAAAGTCCGAGCCGAAACTCTCTCTAAGCTGGAGACGAGCTGCGCGGATCCAGTCGATCAACACCTCAGTGACGTCACCCTTGCTGCGCAAGGGGAACACCGTGGTGTAACGCGAGTAGTCGTCAACCACCAACAGGAAGTAACGATCGTGAACCTGGCCACGGACGCGGGCGGGGCCCCACACGTCCATGTGAAGAGTCTGCAAGGGAGCCTCTGTCGGAGGAAACTCGGAGGAGTGAGGGGCGGCGCGCTGTCGCCCCTCGACGCAGGGGATGCAGGTACGGGCATGCCCCGGAGGTAGGGGAGGGAGGGACCGGGGGAGACCAGAGACAAGGACACGGGAGGCCATGCCTCGGAGACGAGGCAGGGAGGGGTGACCAAGGCGGTGGTGCCAAAGGAGAGTCTGGTGGGACAGGAGACAACACGAGCAGGGCGCAGACTCAGGACCAGACCTTAACGCTGCAGCAAACACCTGACTTGACGCAGCTACCTGGCCAGACTTAGCAACACGAGGAGACGCAGTGGTCAGTGTGTACAGGCTCGACCCCGGCTGACGGGTAAACGTGGCCAAGTGTCGGCCCGTCCGAGCACACGTACAGTGGGTCACCCGCTGACTCGCAGGCGTGAACTGGTCAACCCCCCCATCCTGTAGATCAGCTCCACTCACCAAGTTCGTAGAGAACGAGGGGAGGTAGAGACCTGACAGGGTGCCAGAGGGGGCTGCCGGACACGGTAAGATAGTGGAGAAGCAAGCAAGGACAGGACCCCCAGAGGGGTCTGCCAGGGAGACCGCAACAGGCCGACTAAGCGGCGTAAGCGTGGTGCGGTCTCGAAAGAAGGAGCGGGAAGCACCCGATTCAAGGGTGAAGGTGTTGAAGGCCTGAGCCGACGTGGTACCTGAGAGCAGACTCACCAGCACCTGGGGCAGCAGACGCACTAGCACCTAGAGCAGCAGCCTCACCAGCACCTGGGGCAGCAGACGCACTAGTACCTAGAGCAGCAGCCTTACCAGCACCTAGAGCAGCAGCCTCAATGCCCGGGTCGGGCGGAACACACACGTAACAGTCACCCTCATCCCTAGTAGGCAATGCATACATGGCAGTGAGGATAGCATCATAGTCAAGAGTATAGATATCTACCCTGAGCCGAAGCAGCTCCACCCAGTCGGGGATCTCAGCCGCGTCGCCAAACTCCGTACGCCAGGCGTCGCTCAGACGGGCAAAGCAGCGGGACTTTGCGTGACCACGCGTCTTAGAAGGCTGACCAGTCCGAGCACCAGCGCGAATGACGTATGGACAGCGAGCAGTACTCAGCGACCCTCTACTCTAAGCGTACCACTCACGAAGCTGCTGGGGCGAAAGGACCACGCGCGGACGACACTTAAGCTGCACCTCGCCACTACAAGTAGCTGCCGAACTACTTACTCCAGGACGACTCCCACTACGGCCACCCCGACAACCCCAACTAGCGTACCACTCACGAAGCTGTTGGGGGGTGAGGGACTCACGCGGGCGACGCTGCAGCTGCACCTGGCTGCTACAAGCAGATGTGGAACTACTCACTCCAGGATGACTCCCACTACCGCCACCCTGACAACCCCAACTAGCGTACCACTCACGAAGCTGGTGGGGGGTTAGGGACTCACGCGGACGACGCTGGAGCTGCATCTGGCCACACCAGGAGAACAGTAGCAGTAGAAAGAGCAGTAGCAGCAAGCGCAGTAGTAACAGCAGTACGGGCAGGGCAGTGCTCACCAGTGGCGAGAAGGGCAGGCGTACGACGGCGGCAGTTGTAGGTGCGGCTGCTCCAGGGGCGGCTGCTCTAGGTGCGGCTGCTGCAGGGGTGGCTGCTCCAGGGGCGGCTCGTGCAAGGGTGGCTGCTCCAGGGGCGGCTGCTGTAGTGGCGGCTGCTCTAGGGGCGGCTGCTGCAGGGGCGGCTACTCCAGGGGCTGCTGTTGCAGTGGCAGCTGCTCCAAGGGCGGCTGCTGCAGTGGTGGCCGCTCCAGGAGCGGCTGCTGCAGTGGCGGCTGCTCCAGGGGCGGGTGCTGCAGTGGCGGCTGCTCTAGGGGCGGCTGCTAAAGTGGCAGCTGCGCCAGGGGCGGCTCGGCTGCTGGGCGGCTTGGCGGTTCGGCTGCTCGGCGGCTCGGCGGCGCGGCTGCTCGCTAGGGACGGCGAACGGGCCGGGTAAGGGCGGTGACGGGGCCGCTAGGGGCAGTGACCGGGCCGCGTAGGGAGGGGAGCGGCGACGGGGCCGCTAGGGGCGGCGACGAGGCCGCGTAGGGGCGGCGACGGGGCCGCGTAGGGAGGAGGCGGCGACACGGCCGCTAGGGGCGGCGATGGGGCCGCGTAGGGGCGGCGACGGGGCCGCTAGGGGCAGCAACGAGGCCTCGTAGGGGCGGTGACGGGGCCGCGTAGGGAGGGAGGCGGCGACGGGGCCGCTAGAGGCGGCGACGGGGCCGCGTAGGGGCGGCGACGGGGCCGCTAGGGGCGGCGACGGGGCCGCGTAGGGGCGGCAACAAGGCTGCTTAGGGGCGGCGATGGGGCCGCGTAGGGAGGGAGGCGACGACGGGGCCGCTAGGGGCGGCGACGGGGCCGCGTAGGGGCGGCAACGGGGCCCCGTAGGGAGGGAGGTGGCAACGGGGCCGCTAGGGGCGGCGACGAGGCCGCTAGGGGCGGCGACGGGGCCACGTAGGGGAGGCCACGGGGTCGCGTAGGGAGGGAGGCGGCGACGGGGCCGCTAGGGGCGGCGACTGGACCGCGTAGGGGCGGCGCCGGGGCCGGTAGGGCGGCGACGGGGCCGCTAGGGTCGGCTACGGGGCCGCTAGGGTCGGCAACGGGGCCGGCAGGGCGGCGGCGGGGCCGCTAGGGTCGGCTGTGGGGCTGGTAAGGCGGCGACGGGGCCGGTAGGGCAGCGACGGGGCCGGTAGGGCGCCGACGGGGCCGCTAAGGGCAGCGAGGTGGCCGCAAAGGGCAGCAACGACGGGGCCGTGAGAGGGGCTGCGAGGGGCCTGAGGAGGGCGCGACGGGCCGCTAAGGGCTAGGGACGCGACGGCACGGAAGGCACACGGGGCGCGACTCGGGCAGGAGAGAAGTGCGCTCCGGGCAGAAAAAAGTTTAGTGGTGGGCCCTTAGGAAGCGTTCCCACTAGGGAACCTGCTCTATACCATGTGAGATTCTGAGGAATGAATGATTGTATTGAGCAGCATGAGGAGTACAAGTAAGAAACCCTAAAGTGTTGTACCCCATATTGACTACCCCACTACAACCTAAACAGACTATAGCATATATAGTTCGACAGTGCATTGCAGATTCCGAACGGCATCACCAAGTATTCGTAGGAGCCGTATCTGGTATGGAACGCCGTCTTGTGGATCAAGTTGTCCGCCATCTTGATCTGCCAGTAACCGGACCGCAGGTCCAGCTTCGAAAAGGTTGTTGCACCACGCCGTTGGTCCAGTAAGTCGTCTATTCATGGTATGGGGTATTTGTTTTTAGCTGTCTGTTTGTTCAGTGCGCGGTAGTCGATGCACACCCATAAACTGCCGTCTGGTTTTGGAGTGAAGAGAGCTGGTGCACCGTAGGGAGAGGTGGATGGGCGGATCGATTGTCTGTCCAGTAGATACTCTATCTATTTCTTCATGTCTGTTATTTCGGTCGGACTCAGTCGGTATGGTGCTCGTTAGGCAGGTTTCACACCTGGTTCTTACATGATCTTGTGCTCGTGGGTGCGTGGTGGAGGTATGCCTGCGGGTAGGCCATCGGGCATTATATCCTTGTACTGCTCCACGACCTCCTTCACTGCTGCAGGTAGCGCTGTGTTCAGCTTCTCCTCTTCTGTTGCTGCCATAACCAGTGCTAGGTAACCCGTGTTACTCTCGTTCACCGTATATACGAACCGTGCCAGTGTCGTTTCTGAAACGCTCCTTGTATCCGTCCAGCTTCGCTGCTCCACTCGTTTCCCGTTGATGTAGATGCACGCCTTCCTGTTGACCCAGTCAATCTCGGAGTTGAACCGCTTCAGGAAATCTCGCCCCAAGATGAAATCTTGACCTTTGATATTCGTGATCGGCAACGTCGGCTTCTATCTCAGCGTCCCTATGTGCAGCTGCATATGGGAAGTTTCGTACCGACCACCATCGTTGCTGCGAACTTGGTCTTCTCGAAAGGTTCCCCAATTTTCTCCAACGTCCCGCGTTCACACACTGAGTGAGATGCACCGCTGTCCACTAGAGCCTGGAGGCGACGTCCTTTGCATAACACCTCGAGGAGTAGTAGTTCCTGTTGTGCTGAGTAGCCAAAGAGGGTCTCATTATTTGGATCATAGGGTACATCAAAGATATTACCAACCCTATTTCCAACTTCACTTGGGGGGTAGGAGGATTTTTCCAAGGCTTGTACAACTTCTCATGAGCCTGGAATTTTCCGCTAAGCCTTTGCAGCTGTGTAGGCTTCAACTGTGGGCAACGGGGAGCCTTAACACTGGGTTGCGGGGAGAGAAGATTAACTCTTCGGAACCCATGACCCTTTTCTACACTCCATAGTACTTTGCCCAACTTCTCAGGTACCTAAATAATATCTAAAGGCTTTTTCTTGGCCTTTAAATCCTCCCTGAATTTTACAAAGGCTTGAAAAGCACGATAAGCAATGTTTTTTGTTAGAGTATCGTTCCAGGATACTTTTTACGAATTCTTACTTTCGTAGTTGTTCGGCTAGAGTTTCCCGGTCGGTGTAGAGTCTTTCTTCGCGGAGCCTCCATTTGCCTTAGCGATTTCCCCAGGTGCCGGCCGGTCGTGACGTTTTATATTCGCGCCATCATGTTCTCCTTTTTTCACCCGTTCCGAAGTCTCCACGTCGTTGTCTTTTTTCGCTTTTCAGATCTTTACGCGATCGCCAGGTCGATCCGCGACTGCTGGCGATTCCCGTTTTTTTACTTCGTGGGTGCTCCACTATTGCCGCCCAGCAGTGCCGCAAGTGCCTTCTTCAATTTGTAGCACGAAAAAATTTGATGCCCTGCTGCGCCCCAAAAATCGCATTTTGTCGGTTGCTGCTTCGCGTCAAATTTGTCGATATCCATCGGTTCGGCGAACGTGGGGGGTGCCGATCGCTCCGTGCCGAATGTACGGTTCGGCCCGTAACGTCGTGTTTCGGTTTGACCTCGAGTCAATGCATCGTATCGCTCGGCAGCACGCACGATGTCGCGGTAACTGTTGTAGTTTGCTGCAATTACCTGTCGGCAAATCTCCAATTTTAACCCTTCTGTGTACGCCTGGATTTTTTCGCATTTGGTCAGGTCAGTAATGCGGTTGAACAGCTGCTCCATCTGCTGGTGTACTCTGCTACACTCCCGTATTGCTTGTGTTAGTGTATCTGTTGCTATGCCATGTAGGCTGTATTAATTGGCTCGAAACGTTCGATGAGGTCTGCCCGAAACTGCGCCCACGATTTCTCCCCACGGACCACGTCAGTGTAATAAATCCACTCTAATGCTGGTCCCCGTAACAGTGTCGCTGCGAGCCGAATTCGTGCTGCATCGTGTGTCGGGGTCGAACATGAGAAACTTAGAACGATAATGAATTGACTAAGGAATGAAAGTGATACAAATATGAAACCCTAGAATTGTGTACCCCTTAGTATCTAACCCGCTACAGCCTACACAGGCTAGATCATATAAGTTTGACACACCCCCATAGGCAAAGTGGGGGAGAACAAGGGGTCACAAGACACGTCAAGCAAAGCAAGGCAAAGCAAGCTCAGGGTGGATCACAACGTCACCACACATTCTGAGCACAAGTTCAAGGCCACAAGGCCAGCTCACATGCATGATTACACACATATATATAACGCTAAACAAGGAAGAGCAGGTATATATATATGTAACAGTACAAGCAAGGTCAAGAAGTGAGCAAGTGAGGCAAGGTAGGTACAAGACCTAACAGAGTACGGAAGCGCTGATGGTCAAAAGGCGTAAGTGCCTTGGTGAAGATATCATCATTGTTGGCCTCACAGGCCACATAAGCAAGACGCAGCTGACCGCACTGCTGCAGCTCACTAGCAACGAAGTAGCGAAGAGCGATGTGCTTCGTTCTGTGCTCCAGTCTGTGCTCTCGACACAAGGCCAGCATAGCCTTGTTGTCAACGTACAGAACTGGAGGAGAACGAGGCGGCTCTCCTAGGTCGGTCAGCAGGTAGGTGAGCCAGCGTAGCTCCTATGCAGCCATGGCCCCTGCGTAGATCTCAGGCTCACAACTGGAGCCGAGAACAGAAGGACGAGCGGGTAGATCGCCACAAAACAGAGCCGGAACCAAGGCTGAAGGTGTAACCCTGTGACGACCACTGCGTAGCCTGGTCGTCAGCCCAAGAAGCGTCTGCGTGACCAGTGAGGACCACTAGACTCCGCCCTCCAAGCACAAGCCCCATGCCCGACATACTGCACAAGTAGTGCAACACCCTCTTTGCTGCAGCCATGTGCTCTGGTCTGTGTCTCCCAGGAGAAACATAGCGTGCGAGAATGCTAAGAGGGTATGCAAGGTCAGGTCGAGTGCAGGTCATCAGGTACATGAGGCAGCCAACAAGCTCTGGGTACGGGCCACTCGACTCTACGAACTCATTCGAAGGCAGAGCTAAGAGCGAGTGGCGAGTAGACAGAGGAGTGGCCTGAGGCGAGGAGTACGTGAAGCCGAAGCGCTGAAGGACCTGCTGCACCATGTGTGACTGAGTCAGGGTAATGGTGCGCTGTGCTTAGTCCCGGGTGATCTCCAAGCCAAGGTAGCTGCGCAGTTCACCCAGGTCTGTGCACGTGTGTCTCTTCTACAGTTCGGAATTCACGTGGGCGAGTCCAGTAGTGTCAGCTGTGGCAAAGACCAAGTCGTCGACATACACGAGGATGTAGAATGGCGGCAAAGAAGTGTCGGTGTGCAGAAACAGCGACGGGTCGGCAGTAGAAGGAGCAAACCCAAGAGCCGCAAGTGTAGCCCTCAGTGTGTCGTGCCACTCATGAGGTGCCTGGCGGAGACCGTATACTGGCCGCCGGAGGCTCCACTGGGTACCAGGAGGAAAAGACCCAGTGAAGCCAGGTGGGCGGAGCAGCCAGATCTCCTCGTGCGGGCTGCCCTGCAAGAAAGCAGTGCTGAAGTGGAAAGAGTGAAGCTCGTAGTCACGGTGAGCGGCTATGAGCAGCTGTATCTGAAGAGTGGTCATCTTCGGGGTGGGAGAGAAGGTCTGAAAGTAGTCAACTCCCTGCCGCTGACTGAAGCCACGAGCCACGTAGCGCGCCTTGAAGACAGGCGGAAAACCCGGCGGCCGCTTCACCCTGAAAATCCACATGCCACTGACGATGTTCGCCCCAGGAGGGGGAACCTCGTCGATGTAGGTGCCTGTGGACTTCCAGGAAGCCATCTCTGCATCCATGGCTGCCCACCACTGAGAGGAGTAGGGACCCTCTATCGCCTCCGCGTAAGAGCGCGGAGTCGGGATGTCTGGTGCATCCGGGTCTCCCTCAGGGGCAAGCAGCATGGACACGAGATGAGGTGAAGCAGCAGCAAAGCACTGGAGCTCCTCCTGCCTGCCCTCAAGGACGTCCGTGCCAAGGAGGGAGAAGGAGCAGGCAGAGGAGAGGTAGGCTGTAGCTGTGAGTCGGACTGGACAGGCGATGGACACTCTACGGGAGGAGTCGGACTAGCAAAGGGCGGAAGACCAAGAACTTGCTCAAGGAGCGGAACGAAGTACGGCCGCGGCAGCTAAGAACCACCAGCACCAGAAGGGACAGCACCAGCACCCCGAACGACAGCACCAGCGCCAGCAGCACCCCCAGCTCCAGCAGCGCCAACTCCAATACCCTTAGAGGCACCAGCACCAGAGGCACCCTCAACGCCAACACCCTCAGCAGCTCCAGCTCCAGCCGGACCACCAGAAGACGCAACGGGTCCAGCTCCAGCACCCTCAGTAGCACGGACGCTCGCAGCACCACCAGCTCCAGTACGAGAAGCACCTGCAGGCCCAGCAGCTCCAGAACTCCCGGTAAGAGCACCTCCGGGACCGGCGGCACCAGCACCCTCAGCAGCAGGAGAACCTCCAACACCCGCAGCACCTCCAACTTCAACCGCTCGCCTCCAGCGACGGGCAAACCACTCACGCAGTTCCTGTGGAGAGAGTCGATCCTGCCGGGACGAAGCACCCGAAGAACCTCCAGGCCCAGCACCGCTAGACGCCACACGAGCAGGTCTAGTACCCTCAGACTCCGCACCCCCAGACGCAGCACACCCCCAGAGGGGGACTTGGCATAAGGAAGAGCGGCGGGGGGGGAGGGACGCAGTGCGGTAGAAGAAGAGACGGTTGTAGGGAACAGACTCGACAAACGTGACGTCCTGGGAGGACAAAACACGGCGCGAAGTGGGGTGGTAGAGCTGCCAGCCCGGCTTGTCAGGGGGGAAGCCAAGGAAGACGCAGGGTACAGCACAAGGGGACAGCTTGTCCGCAGACAAGTCGCGGACAAACGCCCGAGATCCCCAGACACGGAACGCAGACGCATCGCAAACCTTCCTCGTCCACAGCAAAGCAGGGGAGGTCTTCAGCATGGAGACGCGGGGATGAAGTTTGATCTGATGCGCCGCGTACTGAACCGCAAACGGCCACAGAAAATGGGGAGCAGCCGCATGGACGATGGACGTACAAGCGACGTCCATGACCATGCCAATGCGGCGCTCTGCAATCCCATTTTGCTGTGGAGAGGCCGGAAGCGTGAACGTCTGGCGGATGCCTCGTGCACGACAGAAGGCTCGCAGAAGGTCAGAGGAGAACTCTCCGCCTCTGTCAGAGTGCAGACGCAGATCAGGAAAGTCCGAGCCGAAACTCTCTCTGAGCTGGACACGAGCTGCGCCGATCCAGGCGATCAACACCTCAGTGACCTCACCCTGGCTGCGCAAGGGGAAGACTGTGGTGTAACGCGGTTAGTCGTCAACAACCAGCAGGAAGTAACGCTCGTGACCCTGTCCACGGACGCAGGCTGGGCCCCACACGTCCATGTGAAAATCGAAGGAGTGAGGAGCAGCGCGCTGCCGCCCCTCGACGCAGGGAACGCAGATGGGGGCAGGCCCCGGAGGAAGGGGAGGGAGGGACTGGGGGAGACCAGAGACAAGGACACAGGAAGCCATGCCTCGAAGACGAGGCAGGGAGGGGTGACCAAGGCGGTGTTGCCAGAGGAGAGTCTGGTGAGACAGGAGACGACACGAGCAGGGGGCAGACTCAGGACCAGACCTGGACGCCGCAGCAAAGACCTGACCCGATGCGGCTACCTGAGCAGACTCAGCGACCGGAGGAGACTCGGTAGTCAGTGTGTACAGGCTCGACCCCGGCTGACGGGTAAATGTGGCCAAGTGACGGCCCGTCCGAGCACAAGTACAGTGGGTCACTCGCTGACTCGCAGGAGTGAACTGGTGAACCCCTCCATCCTGGAGGTCAGCACCACTCACCAAGTTCGTAGTGAACGAGGGGAGGTAAAGACCCGACAGGGTGCCAGAAGGGGCCGCCGGACACGGTAGAACAGTGGAGAAGTGGGCAAGGACAGGACCCCCAGAGGTGTCTGCCAGGGAGACTGCCACTGGCCGACTAAGCGGCGTAAGCGTGGTGCGGTCTCGAAAGAAGGAGAGGGAAGCACCCGAGTCAAGGGTGAAGGTGTGGGTGGCCGGAGCCGACGCGGTACCTGAGAGCGCAGACTCACCAGCACCTAGGGTAGCAAGCTCACTGGCACCTAGAGCAATAGCCTCACCATCACCTAGAGCAGCAGCCTCAACGCCCAGGTCAGGCGGAAAACATCGGTAACAGTCACCCTCATCACTAATAGTCACAGCATACATTGCAGCAAGAATAGCATCATAATCAAGATCAAAGATCGCAACACCCGCCCTAAACAGCTCGCCCTAGCGAGGGATCTGAGTAGCGTCAGGGAACCGATGACGTCAAGCGTCCGTTAGGAGGCCGAAGTAGCGCTGGGTGGAGTGCGGACCCCCACACTGTTCACCCGTGAGGTCGCCTGTACGTAGAACGTAGGTACAGGGGCCAGCACCCCCACCCCGCGAACGAGGAGTGTACCACTCACGAAGCTGCTGGGGGGAAGGGGTCTCACGAGTGCGCTGCTGCTGCTGCTGGCGTTGACCACCACCGGAGCCGACCCTCTGCGAAGAGCTGCCCCGAACAGCTCCACCTCCGCCGCCGCTACGTCCACCACCACCTCCACCTCCACCACCTCCGCTCGCACCGCCACAACCGCCGCCTCCACCGCCTCCACTGCCGCCACTAGTGCCCCCACTCCCGCCACCACTCCCACCGCCACCCCCACCCCCTCCACCGCCTCCACCGCCGCCTCCACCGCCCCTGCCTGCTCCTCCAGCGCCCTTGCTCCCCTTGCCCTTTCCTAAGCGGCGACTCCCGCTAGGGGCAGACGCCACGCCAACCAACTCAAGACCAACGAGGTCGGCTGCAGCAGCAGAGGCAACAGAGGGCAAGAGGGGGGAGGGGGAGCACCCCTCAAAGACAGGGGTACGAGGGTCACCACGAGAGGCTCCTACAGCGATTATACTCTTCTCTGCTGCTAAGAGGCGCTCCTCAAGGAGGTCAACGGTGAGGGTGGTGGGGCAAACAGAGAGGAAGTGGTCCCTGACCGAGCGAAGGGTGTCAGGGAGCCGGGTGACTATGTAGTAGAGGGTGATGTACATAGGGGTGGGTTCTTGGCGCAGAACTTAGCAAGAAGCGCAGCGCGCTAGTGAATGTCACTAGTGCGAAGGTGCGTAATGAGGTCAGCGACTGTGGGAAAAGCGGCGAGGTCAAGGAAGAGGTACGGCAGTATGAGGCCGCTAAGGGCAGCAGTGGCAAGGGAAGAGTAGCGTGCAACGACAGCGTCGTACAAGGTCTTAGCACTCTTGTACTGATTAAAATGCGCGCGCTCAGCGGTCGGTAAGTGGCGGCACACAACAAGGCGAGCAGCAGCATTGCGTGTGGCCCACTAGGAGCGAACAGTGGCGTTAGCATCAGCAGCAGGGGCAGGAGAGGCACCAGAGGTGAGGTCAAACAGAGAGAGACCGTCTGCCCTAACGCATTGTAGGAAAAGCTGCAGATCATCTACCCAGACCTCAAAGTCAACAGCCCGACCAACAGCGTCAAAGGTGAGAACACTAGGGGAGGCCATGATAGCAGTAGACTGGCAAAGAGAGCAGCGGGGTAGGGCAGTGCAGTGGCAGAGGCGCTGCTCTTACCAGGCAGGTGGGGCGGGCCGAGGCAGGCCGGCACGTATAGGGCCGCAACTGCAGGGACTGCGGCGTCTCGGCTGCGGTAGCGTGGCGGCTCGGCGGCTTGGCTACAGGGCGGCTCGGCTGCTCGGCAGCTCGGCGGCTCGGCAGTTCGGCGGCTCGGCGGCTCGGCAGCTCGGCGGCACGGCGGCAAGGGCGGCTCGGCGGCTCGGCGGATCGGCGGATCAGCGGTGACGGCGGCTCGGCGCCTCGACGGGGCCGGGAAGGGCGGCTGAGGGGCCGAGGAAGGGTGGCAGGGCCGCAAAGGGCGGCGACGGGGCCGCAAAGGGCGGCAACGAGGCCGCTGAAGGGCGGCGACGAGGCCGCAAAAGGGCGGCGAAGGGGCCGCTGAAGGGTGGCAATGGGGCCGCTGAAGTGCGGCGACGGGGCCGCGGAGGGGCGGCGACGTGGCTGCGGAAGGGCGGTGACGAGGCCGTAAAGGGCGGTCGCGGGGCCGTGAGGGGCAGCGACGGGGCCGTAAGGGGCGGTCTTGGGGCCGTGAGGGGCGGCGACGGTGCCGTAAAGGGGGATCGCGAGGCCGTGAGGGGCGGCGACGGGGCCGTAAGGGGCGGTTGCGGGGCCGTAAGAGGCGGTCGCGGGGCCGTAAGGGGCCGCGATTGGGCCGCTAAGGGGCCACGCGGGGCCTAGAGAGGGCAGCGTCGGGGCCTGAGGGGCCGCTTAGAAGGGCGCGACGGGTCGCTAAGGGCGGTACACTAGGCACGCTTTGGGCAGGGGCGGCACGCGCCCCGTGTAGGAAAAAAATCTTGGTGGGCCCTAGGAACAGTTCCCACGAGGGAACCTGCTCGATACCATGAGAAACTTAGAACGAGAATGAATTGACTAAGGAATGAAAGTGATACAAATATGAAACCCTAGAATTGTGTACCCCTTAGTATCTAACCCGCTACAGCCTACACGGGCTAGATCATATAAGTTTGATAAAACAGCCAATGACCTCGAAGTAATTTTGAGGGTCGCCACGAATCGTCGAACGTCCAATCCTTTCGCGCTGGGATCGAACGCTTCAGGGAGTTTCGGGCAAGCTACTTCGAGGTTCGGCAAAGGTTGTGCCATCGGTCGGTGAAATGTCGGTGTCGTTGCCGCTGCTGCTGCTGTCTCTGCTACGTTCGCTATTGTTGCTGTGGTGGCTGCGGATTGGTTTGTCAGAAGGGCGTCGAGTCGTCAAATCGCCACCTGCGTCTGTTCCATGTCAGTGTGAAGGCTGGTGATGTCGCTCGTCGTCGCGTAATTGTCGCCTTGACCCTCCATGCCTGACATTGCGCGTTTGAAAACCAAAATCAAGGGGGAGTGGAAAACACGGGACCGGTTTTACGTACCCGAATTCGGTGTTTAACAGTCGTCACCCCCACTGATGTTTGAAGACTCGGTTTTAGTGGTCGAAAAAACTTCGCGTGTAAACGGCTCTCATACCAAGCGTGAGAATCTAGGATCGAGCTCAGAAAATAGAATGTGAATTGAATGAATCACCTGGGTACAATTCGAGGCTATATATGGGCTCGACACAAGGCCCAGTAACCAGATGTTACGCGAAGGTTTCGAGGGTCGCGAAGCGTCCCGAACAGACCCTTCCCGAATTCGGTGGAAGGCAATTTGGTGGCGACCGAAAAGCCCAGAATTCGGTGCACGCAACCTAGCTCGGTGCTATAACTATAATAAAATATAGAAAAGCACCTAGCCTAGTAAATCAAGCAATTCATGCATGCATATAATTATCCTATGCTAGAAATAGCATAATAAAGTAAAGGCAAGCAAGCATAGCTGGCATAAGTCGTTGTACTCTCACAAAGCCTTAGCGATAGACACAGCCTTCAAGGCGTGGAGGTGTTATCTAGAGGGAGCCAAAGCTAAGTTTACACTAACCACTGCAGCCTCAAATACCCGAAGTCGCAGCCAACACTCTCACGACGACAAGTGCAGTGGGTAGACTTCTTGAAGACCCACTTCCATTCCAATATCACCTACAAACCCGGGATACACAACAAGGCAGACGCGTTGAGCCGCCCCGATCACGTAGTAGGCATCCAGCTCAACGAGATGAACCCTCTACTCAAGGTTCTATTCCAACATGGGTACTCAGTGGATGCAGAGATCACTACAGCAGAAAAACAGAAGCTGGTGCAGTGAGAGAAGGACTTAGCTGTAAGAAGGGAACAGGAAAGATTAGGGTACCGAACTATGCCCCGCTCCGACAGATCTTACTGGAGGAGTTCCACGATGTGGCATACGCGGGACATTTTGGGAGCAACAAGACCTTAGCAGGAATAGCAAAGTATTACTACTGACCCCGGATGGCAGCAGACGTGCAGCAATTTGCCACCTCGTGCGACATGTGCCAGCGGATGAAGAGTAGCAAGCAGAAAAAAACAGGGTTATTTCAGCCTCTACCCGTACCGGAGTAGCCATGGCAAGTCGTCAGCCTAGACTTCATCACTGGGTTACCCTCGACCTCACAAGGGCATGACGATATACTCGTGGCGATCGACAAGTTCTCAAATATGGGACACTTCATTCCGACCAACGCCATGGCTACAGCTGAAGCAACTGCTCGCCTCTTCTTTGACCGCATCATCACCATATATGGCATCCCCACTACACTCATCTAAGACAGAGAACCAAAGTTCATAAGTTAGTTCTGGACAGAACTCATGGGTTTGTTGGGGACAAAGCTTGCAATGTCTTCAGCGTACCACACCCCCAGACTAACGGACAGACTGAATGACTCAATCAAGTGGTTGAACAGTTACTGCGCACAGCTTGCAAAGACAACGTCAGCCACTAGGATACACAGTTTTTGACCCTCGAGTTCGCTTACAACAACGCGTTACATGCAGCCACAGGGAAAACTCCTTTCTTCCTGTGTTATAGATGGGAACCACTTACACCATAGCAGCTAACTACACCGGCACATGTCCAAGCCGCCCACGACTTTGTTACAAAAATGCAGCAGCTTCGGTATGTCGATCGACAGCGACAAGATCTCTCAGTGGCAGTTGGAGATAAGGTGCTTCTCGACATACGCAACTTGAACATATCTCACCTTCCGTCCAAGCTCCGGCCTCGCTTCTGTGGTCCTTTTCGCGTTGAGGCACAGGTGACACTAGTAACATTCCACTTGCACTTATGTACTATGTGGAAGCTTCAGAACGCTTTCCATGTTCAGCTGCTAAAGCCCTACAAGGACCCCAACCAGTAGTTCACAGGACGAAAGCTACCGCCACCACCACCTGTTCTTGTATAAGATGAACCAGAGTACGAGGTGGAACGAGTGCTCGATCATCGACGCAAACGTGGCAACACGCTCGAGTTCCTAACACGCTGAAAGGGATATGACCTGTCGGAGGATGTTGGGTTGCAGAAGCTGATATGGGCAACGCACGTCGTGCTCTCAAGGATTAACTTGTCAAGCATGGTGTATATCACGCCACCTAGCTTTGAGGGGGGAACGTGTGAGAGTACGACGGCTTTGCTGGACTTTACTTGCTCTAATTTTGCTTCATTACGCATTATCTAGCTAAGCTTTATTTTATCTTGCATGCCTTTGCTTGATTTCCTAGGTTCGTTGCTTTTCCTATAGTTATTATAGTTATAAGCACCGAAGTAGGTTGAGTGCACTAAATTCTAGGCTTTCCGGCTGCCACCGAATTGCCTTCTGCCGAATTCAGGAAGGACCCGTTCGGGGCGCTTCGCGACTCGCGGAACCTTCTAGTAACACCCGGGTTACTGCCTTTGTGTCGAGCCTATATATAGCATCGCCTTGTACCCAGGTGAATCATTCAATAGATTTATCTTTCCTAAACTAGATCCTCACATTCGTGCTGCCGTCAAGCACTGAACTCGTGTGTGCACTCCGCCGATGCCAACGTCGGCGGCCCGAAACACTTCGCGCATCATCCTCGTGCCTCCTTCACTGCCGACTTGGTCACCACCGTTGACCTGTTCGTCAATGCCACCATCGTTGCGTGCCGGTCGGGGAGTGGCGGGCACACCATCCGCCTCAATACGGGTCGTTTGATGATCTCGCGCCCACTACATGTTGGTTCCAAGGAGCAGAACATCCACGTTCGCTCCTCCGTAGTCGCCAGCCGCGTGGTCCGCCCGAACATCATCTAACCGCAGCTGCAGGGTATCTTCTACGCCTGCTTCGGCTACAGGGTCAACCATGGCGGTCTTGTCAAACATATATGACATAGTCTATGTAGGCTGTAGTGGGGTAGCCTATAGGGGTAAAACACTGCTAGGCTTTCTTACTTGTACACATCTCCTTGCTAGTTCAGTCATTCCTCATTCTTCACATGGTATAGAGCGGGTTCCCTCGTGGGACCGTTTCTTCCTAAGGGCCCACCATCTTTTTTTTTTTTTTCCTCCCCTATCCGAAGTGCGCTTGGCGTTCTGACCTGCCCTACCCTTTCGCGGCCCCTTAGCGGCCTGCCCTGCTCCTGAGGCCCGTCGCAGCCCCCCTTTGCGACCCCTTCGCGGCCCCTTAGCGGCCCCTTCGCGGCCCCTTAGCGGCCCCCTTCGCGGCCCCTTAGCGGCCCCTTCACAGCCCCTTCGCTGCCCCTTAGCGGCCCTTTCGCGCCCCTTAGCGCCCCCCCCCTTCGCGGCACCGTAACGGCCCCTTTGTGGCCCCTTAGCTGCCCCCTTCCCGGCCCATTCGCGGCCCCTTCGCGGCCCCTTTGCATCCCCTTAGCGGCCCCTTCGCGGCCCCGCCACGTTGCATGTAGCGGCCCCGCCCCGTCACCAGTCGCTAGTTGGGGTTGTAGGGGTGGCCGCGCTGCTACTACTGCTACTGCGGCTACTACTACTCCTGGCGGTGGCCAGATGCAGCTCCAGCGACTTCCACGTGAGTCCCTCACGCCCCAGCGGCTTCGTGAGTGGTACGCTAGTTGGGGTTGTCGGGGTGGCCGTAGTGGGAGTCGTCCTGGAGTGAGTAGTTCGGGAGCTTCTTGTGGTGGCCAGGTGCAGCTGCAGCGTCGTCTGCACGCAGTCCTTCCGCCCCAGCAGCTTCGTAAGTGGTACGCTCAGTGTGGAGGGTCACAGGGTACTGCTCGCTGCCCGTACGTCATTTGCACTGGTGCTCGGACTGGTCAGCATTGCGGGACGTTTGGTCACACAGAGTCCCACTACTTTGCCCGTCTGAGCGACGACTGGCGTACGGAGTTTGGCGACGCGGCTTAGCTCCCCGACTGGGTGGAGCTGCTTAGGCAGAGGGTAGATATCTATGCTCTTGACTATGATGCTATCCTCACTGCCATGTATGCATTGCCTACTAGTGCTGAGGGTGCCTGTTACCTGTGTGTGCCGCCTGACCCCGATATCCAGCCTGCTACTCTAGGTAATGGTGAGGCTGCTGCTCTATGTGCTGGTTGTGTCTCCTACTCCTAGTGTTGCTGCTCCAGGTGCTGGTGAGTCTGCTCTCTCTGGTACTGCGCCTATTTCGGTCTTATACACCTTCACCCTTGACTCAGATACTTCCCGCTCCTTCTTTCGAGACCGCACCACACTCACGCCACTCAGTCGGCCGGTTGTAGTCTCCCTGGCAGACCCCTCTGGGGGTCCTATCCTAGCCCACTACACCACTGTCCTACCGTGTCCGGCGGCCCCTTGTGGCTCCTTGTCCGGTCTTTACCTCCCCTCGTTCTCTACAAACTTGGTGAGTGGTGCTGACCTACAGGATGGGGGGGTTGACCAGTTCACTCCTGCGATTCAGCGAGTGACCCACTCCACGTGTGCTCGGACGAGCCGCCATTTGGCCATGTTTACCCGTCACCCGGGGTCGAGCCTGTACACGCTAACTACCGAGTCTCCTCCGGTTGCTGCGTCTTGTCAGGTAGCTGCGTCGGGTCAGGTGTTTGCTGCAGCGTCCAAGTCTGGTCCTGAGTCTGCCCCCTGCTCGTGTCGTCTCCTGTCTCACCAGAATCTCCTCTGGCACCACCGCCTTGGTCACCCCTCCCTGTCTCGTCTCCGAGGCATGGCCTCCCGTATCCTTGTCTCTGGTCTCCCCCGGTCCCTCCCTCCCCTTCCCCCAGGGCCTGCCCCTACATGCGTTCCCTGCGTCGAGGGGCGGCAGCGCGCCGCTCCTCACTCCTCCGAGTTTCCTTTGACAGAGGCTCCGCTGCAGACTCTCCACATGGACGTGTGGGGCCCAGCCCGCGTCCATGAACAGGGTCACGTGCGTTACTTCCTAGTGGTGGTTGACGACTACTCGCGTTACACCACGGTCTTCCCCTCGCGCAGCAAGGGTGAGGTCATTGAGGTGTTGATTGAATGGATTCACGCTGCCCGTCTCCAGCTCAGAGAGAGTTCCGGCTCGGACTTTCCTATTCTGCGTCTTCACTGGGACAGAGGTGGAGAGTTTTCCTCCAACTCTCTGCGAGCCTTCTGTCGTGCACAAGGCATCCGCCAGACGTTCACGCTTCCGGCCTCTCCACAGCAAAATGGAATTGCTGAGCGCCGCATTGGCATGGTCATGGACGTCGCTCGTACATCCATGATCCATGCGGCTACTCCCCATTTTCTATGGCCCTTCGCGGTTCAGTACGCGGCGCATCAGATCAGCCTTCAGCCCCGGGTCTCCGTGCCGGAGACCTCCCCTACTCTGCGGTGGACGGGGAAGGTTGGCGATGCGTTTGCGTTCCGTGTCTGGGGATCTTGAGCCTTTGTCCGCGACTTGTCTGCAGACAAGCTGTCCTCCCGTGCTGTTCCCTGTGTCTTCCTTGGCTTCCCCCTTGACGCGCCTGGTTGGCAGTTTTACCACCCCACCTCGTGTCATGTTCTGTCCTCCTAGGACGTCACCTTTAACGAGTCGGTTCCTTACTATCGTCTCTTCCCCTACCGCGCTGCCCCCCTCCCCCCCCCCCCCGACGCTCTTTCTTGCGCAAGGTCCCACCCCAGAAGACTCCCTCCCCCTTTAGGTTCCTGCCCCCTCAGGTGTGTCTCACGTAGATGTAGTCAAGCTTGTCAAGGTAGCTATTGACTCTGGTGCTGCTAGGGGTGCTCAGCCTGCGGGTGCCGGGTCTGGGGGTGCTGAGCTTGAGCGTGTGGAGCCTGGGGGTGTTGGGTCTGGGGGTGCTGAGTCTGGGGGTGCTGAGCCTGGGGTTGCTGAGTCTGGGGGTGCAAAGCGTGAGGGTGCTAGGCCTGCTCGTGTGGAGTCTGGCGGTGCTGGGCCTGGAGGTCCTTCGGGTGCTTCGTCCCGGCGGGAGCTACCCTCTCCACAGGAGCTGCGCGAGTGGTTTTCTCGGCGCTGGAGCCGTGCTGCTGGAGCTGGTGGTGCTGCCGGAGCTGGAGGTTGTACTACTACTGGGGGTGCTGGAGCCACGGGTCCCGGAGGTGCTCGTACTGGAGGTACTAGAGCTGCTGGGCCTGGTGGTGCTCCTGGTGTTGGAGCTGCTGATGGTGCTGGAGCTGGCGGTGCTGCTGGAGTGGGTGCTGCAGGAGGTACTGGAGCCGGAGTTGATGTGTCTTCTGGTGGTCTTGCTGGAGCTGGAGCTGCTGGAGGTACTGGAGTTGGGGGTGCTGTTGGAGCTGGTGCTCCTGTGGGTGTTGGAGTTAGCGCTCCTGGAGCGGCTGGTGGTGCTCTTGGAGCTGGTGGAGCTGCGGGAGTCGGAGCTGACGCTGGGGGTGCTGGTGCTGTCCCTGCTAGTAGTGGAGGTACTGCGCGGCCACGGCCGTACTTCGTTCCGCTCCTTGAGAAGGTTCTTAGTCTTCCGCCCTCTACTGGTCCTGCTCCTTCCTCAGAGTGTCCATCGCGTGTCCAGTCCGAGTCACAGTTACAGCTGGCCTCCCCACTGCCTACTCCTTCTTCCTATACTGGTCCTATTGGAGGTCTTGCAGAGCATCGTGAGCCTCAGTCTCGTCCTGCGTCGCCTGTTCGTGCTGCTCGCACTGGTCGTCGTGAGCCTGAGTCTCCTCCTGCGGTCCCAGGCACGCACTAGATGGCACTGCGTCCTTCCACTGCATGTCCCTTTGCCATCTCCTCCAGCGTCCTCTCTTCCTACTCTTGCTGACCCGGAGTCTGACTCCCTTCCTGCTGCCAGTCCTACTGTCATGCGTCTCCTGGCAACTGTTGTCACTGACCCTTCCTTTGAGTCCACAGCTGCATCTGCCTTAGTTGCTGAGCTTGTCGACTTCGCTGCTCACTTTCGTCTAGACTATGCCGCTGGTCTTGTTGCTGAGTCTGAGTCTGTCTGTCCTCCGTCCGTCGGGGGTGAGTGTGCTCTTAGCACGGACGTCCTTAAGGACAGGCAGGAGGAGTTCCAATGTTTTGCTGCTGCTTACCTCATCTCGTGTCCATGGTGCTTGCCCCTGAGGGAGACCCGGATGCACCAGACATCCCGACTCCGCGCTCTTACGCAGAGGCGATAGAGGGTCCCTACTCCTCTCAGTGGCAGTCACCCATGGATGCAGAGATGGCTTCCTGGAAGTCCACAGGCACCTACGTCGATGAGGTTCCCCCACCTGGGGCGAACATCGTCAGTGGCATGTGGATTTTCAGGGTGAAGCGGCCGCCAGGTTCTCCGCCTTTCTTCAAGGCGCGTTACGTGGCTCGAGGCTTCATTCAGCGGCAGGGAGTTGACTACTTTCAGACCTTCTCTCCCACCCCGAAGATGACCACTCTTCGGGTACTGCTGCACATAGCCGCCCAGCGTGACTACTAGCTTCACTCTCTTGAGTTCAGCACTGTTTTCCTACAGGGCAGCCTGCACGAGGAGATCTGGCTACGCCGCCCACCTGGCTTCACTGGGTCGTTTCCTCCTGGTACCCAGTGGAGCCTTCGGCGGCCAGTCTACAGTCTCCGCCAGGCGCCCCATGAGTGGCACGACACACTGAGGACTACACTTGCGGCTCTTGGGTTTGCTCCTTCTACTGCCGACAGGTCGTTGTTTCTACCCACCGACACCTCGCTGCCGCCGTTCTACATCCTCGTGTCTATCAGCGACTTGGTCTTTGCCACTGCTGACATTGCTGAACTCACCCACGTGAAGTCCGAGCTGCAGAAGAGACACACGTGTACAGACCTGGGTGAACTGCGCAGCTACCTTGGCTTGCAGATCACTCGGGACAGAGCATGGTGCACCATTACCTTGACTCAGTCACACATGGTGCAGCAGGTCCTTCAGCGCTTCGACTGCACGTACTCCTCACCTGAAGCCACCCCTCTGTCTACTCGCCACTCGCTCTCAGCTCTGCCTTCGGATGAGTCCGTAGAGCCGAGTGGCCCGTACCCAGAGCTTGTTGGCTGCCTCATGTTCCCGATGACCTGCACTCGACCTGACCTTGCATACCCTCTTAGCATCTTGACACGCTATGTTGCTCCTGGGAGACACCGACTAGAGCACATGGCTGCAGCGAAGAGGGTGTTGCACTACTTGTGCAGTACGTCGGGCATGGGGCTCATGCTTGGAGGGCGGAGCTCATTGGTCCTCACTAGTCACGCAGACGCATTCTGGGTTGACAACTTGGCTACGCAGCGGTCGTCACAGGGTTACACCTTCAGCCTTGGTTCCGGCTCTGTTTCATGTCGGTCTAACCCCTCGTCTTCTGTTCTCGGCTCCAGCTGTGAGGCTGAGATCTACGCAGGGGCCATGGCTGCACAGGAGTTACGCTGGCTCACTTACCTGCTGACTGACCTGGGAGAGCCGCCTTGTTCTCCTCTAGTTCTGTAAGTAGACAACAAGGCCATGCTGGCCTTGTGTCGGGAGCACAGACTGGAGCACAGAACGAAGCACATTGCTCTTTGCTACTTCCTTGTTCGTGAGCTACAGCAGCGTGGTCAGCTGCGCCTTGCTTACGTGGCCTGTCGGGCCAACAGTGCTGATATCTTTACCAAGGCACTTCAGCCTTGTGATCATCAGGGCTTTTGTACGATGCTAGGTCTTGTGCCTACTTGGCCACAGTTGCTCACTTCTTGACTTTGCTTGTACTGTGATCTATATATTCTTGCACTTACATGCTTACTCTTCCTAGGTTGAGATCACTTCCTTTCTTGTTCACCTTGATATATAACTCTGCATGTGAATTGGCCTTGTGCTTCTGCTTAGATTGTGTGGTGACGTTGTGATCCACCTTGAGCTTGCCTTGCTTCGCTTGACTGGTCTTGTGACCTCTTGTTCTCCCCCACTTTGCCTATGGGGGTGTGTCAAACATATATGATATAGTCTGTGTAGGCTGTAGTGTGGTAGCCTATATGGGGTACAACACTGCTAGGCTTTCTTACTTGTACACATCTCCTAGCTAGTTCAGTCATTCCTCTTTCTTTCACAGGTCTAGATGGTTGCCGGCCTACCACAACTTCGGTAATGAATGCAGAAGTCGGCTATCTGAAGGTTCTAAAGCGGGGCCTTCCACGCTCACCGCACCATGCGGAGAATCACTACAGAACGGGAGTGGATTACGGAGGAGGGCGCGGGGTTGTGCAAATGATCGTAGCGCTCTAGTAGCGTTCTTACTTCTTGCTTGTGTTCACAAAGAAGGTTGGCAAGAATTTCCACTAAGGAAGTTGAAGGAACAGTTTGCATTGAAATAGTTGATAGTACAAATGAGGCATACATAAGGATATGACTAGAATGGCATGCAACACCTAGCAAGGGCGAAATCTGCCAGCGCAGCAGAAGAGCGGCTTGCCAGAGTGGTCTGCCAGCGTTGCACTGTGCGCGGTATGCCAGCATTGCAGTCGCACATGACTACCTGCAATAGCATCTTGTCTATCTGCGCTGATGTGCGCACCTACCAAGCAGGTGTAGGTTGGCGGTTTCACCGTGAGGCATATTGCGCAGGTGCCAGGTAGAAAACGTGTCGTCGGTTTCACCAAGTGCGCACCGTCGACCATGTGCTACAGTTCCGCAGGTCGAACTTCGCCAAAACCTCCTGGGCGAAAGTTTGCACGACTGCGCTTAGTTTCGCACCTCTTGTCAGATTATAATGCTTGTCTAGCCTGCAGTGGGGTACTCTGTAGTGAGTACGGCCCCTTAGGGTTTCCTATTTGTATCCTCTTGCTTGCTAGTGAACATTCTCCTTTGCTCATTTCTCTCTTGCCTAGCTAGGTAAACCCTAGCTATGGCTCTCATCGTGCCTACGATTCTGACATGGTTTCAAAGCATTTACGCTCCTGGCCTATGGGCCCACCAACTGCTTCCGCTGTCGTTCTGTTTGTCGCACGCCCCGTGGTGTGCGACGTGTTCTTTTCTTTCCGCCACGCGCTCGGAGCGCGTGGCGGCTTTTTCTATTCGTCGCGCGCTCGGGGCGCGTGGCGGTTTAACCGTCCGTCGAGGCGCCTTCAGAGGGCCCGTGCGCTGCCCACCGTCGCCCGTCGCGGCGTCTTCAGGGGGCCCGCCCGCTGCCCCCTCCCGTCAGTCGTCGCGGCGCCCCGGAGGCCAGCGCGCCACCCCCTCCCGTCACCCGTCGTGGCGCTCTCGTGGGGGCCCGCGCGCGGCCCCCCTCCCGTCGCCCGTCGTGGCGCCTCGGGGGCCCGCGCGCCGGACCCTCCCGTCGCCTCGTCGCGGCGCCTTGGGGGCCCGCGCGTCCCCCCTCTCCCGTCGCCTCGTCGCAGCACCTTGGGGGCCCGCGTCGCCCCCTCCCTTCGCCTCGTCGCGGCGCCTTGGGGGCCCGCGTGCCGCCCCCTCCCGTCGCCTCGTCGCGGCGCCTTGGGGGCCCGCGCGCGGCCCCTCTCGTCGCCCGTCGAGCTGCCCTCGGGGGCCCGTGCGCGGCCTCCCCTCCCGTCACCAGCCATGGCGCCCTCGGGGGGCCCGCGCCCTGCTCATTCGTGGCGCCCAGGAGACCCCCCCGCCTCCTCCCTTTCCCTCCGTGAACCGCCCCTGCTGCTTCCCGCGCTCTACCTGCGTTAGGGTTTGGGGGTGGCGGGCATGGGGATGAACGGTGAGGGTAACATGTAGCTCCTCCTCCTCCTCCGTCTCCCACTGCTGCTGCTGCCGCTGAGGGGGGTGGGTGTGTGGGAGCCAAGGGTTTAGGGTTTAAGGGGGGTGCCGTGGGAGTGGAGCTAGGGTTTCAGCAGGGGGTGTGTGAGAGGGGTGTGGGACGGTCAGGGGAGGTTGAATGGAGGCTGCCGTCTTGTCGTCCGCAGCACCTGTAGTCCGGGGCGTTGTCCTGGTAGCCCAGAGAGCCTGCTGCGCCTGTCGCCCGTGGGTCAGTTGCTCCTGCCGCTCTTCGTAGCCGCCGAGCCAGTTACTCCAGTAGTCCGGGGCGCTGTCCCGATAGCCACTGTGCCAGCCGCTCCTGTTGCCCGTGTGTCTGCAGCTTCAGCCGTCGCCTCCTATCTTCTCTCTTCTTAGAGTCCCGCCTTCTCCTCCTCACTTGCCCTTTGTGAATGCCTCTAGCTTTGCTTGTCCTTGTGAACCTGCTCTATGACTGCTTGCTGTGCTGATTGTACCCCACTTTAACTATGGAGGTGTGTCATATTATAATGCTTGTCTAGCCTGCAGTGGGGTACTCTGTAGTGAGTACGGCCCCTTAGGGTTTCCTATTTGTATCCTCCTGCTTGCTAGTCAACATTCTCTTTTGCTCATTTCTCTCTTGCCTAGCTAGGTAAACCCTAGCTATGGCTCCTCATCATGCCTACGATTCTGACACCTCTGCAATTTCGGTCGATCAGCTCGACATCGCTCGGTTGAACAGCGTTCGCCGAGCAAAGCTCATCGACCCGAACTCTTCGACCAGAGTTCTTCGACCAGCGCTCTTCGACGGGAGCTCGTCGCGCAGAGCTTGTCGACCAGTATCTGTCGAGCAGAGCCTACTAGACCGCAACTTCCGTCGAACTGCAGAAGCCCATTTTGTCGACCAATCCGTCGGGAACTTCTCGTCGACGGCAAGATCGGCTGCGCGCAAGCGAGGGCAGGGCCTTACTCTTCGATAATGGCATGCCAATTGCAGCGCTGGACAAGACGATCCACGCATCACGGCAGAATTCCGGTGTTGTCGCGATAACAGCCACACTTAGCAGGGGTGTCTAAACTGTATTAGCAGCTTCAACATGTGCGTTGACAAGAATCTTGCCAAATAGACCAATAGGAGCAAAATTTGTATCGCCGACAGATTTGGCAGTTTCCCACCCACCACAGGGCAGTTGCAACAAAAAGATGGTGTGGCACTGCGTCACATGTGCAATAAATGTGAAGAACTGTAGAATCCCCGCTTTCAATGATTTGGTATCAAGCGAAGAATGTAGGAACACTGATGTAGTCGTGGGAACGAAATGCTAACTTGGATTTCATAAAGGGTAATAAAAATCAGACACTTTTCTATTCAGTGTTTAAAGTCTAAAAGGCTGACCGAGTCAGGGTAAAAAAAAAAAAAAAAAAAATCGGCCGTCAATCAAGGCGATCAAGGTACTTTACCCTGACATTTTGGGGCCTGTTGTGCAAGCTCGTACACTAATGCTTCTGATTTTTTCGTTATCGTAACAGCTTGGATTTGAAAGAAAAGAACCGTTTCAGTGAAAATTGTACCAAAATGAGGTCCGAATTCAAAATTTGAAAAACTTACCAAATGGAAATTCAGAATTTGAAAAACCTACCAATTTCGAACATATGGTTATTCATGAATAACCATATGTTCAGCTCTTATGGCTCTGCTTTTATTTGTGCTGTTTGGAAAAAAATATGGTACCATAGCATTATTATATTGAGAAATACTTGCTGATGTTAGTATCTCTTTTCAAGACTTCATTGTCCATCGAAGCGGCTTAAAAGGAATCTATCCGTTCGATCTGGTTTTCGCTGTAGCGCCCCTGTCGCGAGATTGGTTTCACTCCAGAACGTCGAGCTTGATTGGCCACGACGAGCCGCAATGTTACGGGGTACAATCGGAGCGACACAAATTCCGCACGAGTCGTCAATTCCATTTTCTCCCTTATGCTCTCAAATTCCCAATCCCCTCTCTTTAGGGAGGGAGGATGCTACCCGCCAGCTGGCTCTGGTTCCTTGTGCGCCTGACCCGTTGAGTGCGTCAGCCGAAATTGCTTGCCATCACACCACTCGTTCACACAAACCGTACTACTTGGGTACAAAGTCGCACAGCCCTGCTTTATGACATGGTTCTTTCAGACTGGGTGTGGGTCATCTGAGTAAAGTGGACGCCTTCGCTTAGTAGCTAACTGCAGCAGCCGTCCAAGGCACCAGTCGTAGGTGTCGAGGTTTCACAAGAAAGGCACTTCACGACCCCGACTCCCGTTCCGCGCTAAGCTGGCATTCTGAAGGTCGATTGGGGAGCGAATGAGATCCACGCAATCTCGCAGCATGTCGGCTGCAGCTCGACTTGTCCGACTCGTGGCTCTCTCGCTGTGCCTCCTTCCCATTGTCACCACCGCGCAAGGTACATACTGGAAACGTGCCTTTAAATTCTCTCTCTATCCTAGCATGCGTAACTTACCTCGAAAGTAGGAGCGGCAGCTAAGCCTCACACGTGCTCTCTCTCTACCTCTCCCTCCCTTGACCCCCACGTGCATCGCCCCGTCCTTATCAGAGCGTTCGCTGCGGGGAGCATCGTCGTCGTCGGGGCGAGGTGGACTACCAGACGGTTCCGCATGTCGCCTGGACTCCAACCTCAAGCCCGCGGGGGAGCCGTGCGCCGCCTCGCCCTTCGTGTGCGTGAAGCCCACGCTCCCTCTCACTTTCTCTCTCTCGTCTCACGCTCCGCACGTCTCCAGCTTCCCCGAAGCATAGTCGCATTTCCCGTGCCCTCCCCACGCTAATCGTACGCCTTTGCCGTGCGCGCAACGCCATGTCCGTGGTGCACGGTCCACGTCTCGCCGCTCAATCCTCGCTCCTTGTGCGCTGTGTGTCGTGGTGTTGGTGTGCGCGCAGGTGCGTGGTGACGAGAGTGCCTACGGCCAAGGACCCCTTCTACAAGGGCATCTGCAACTCCTCCTATGCTGGTAGCCCCTCTACCCTCTCCGCGGCTCTCTTTCCCTCGTATAGCTAACTGTCATACCTGCCTCGCATCATCGTTACCGTCCCTTTCCACACCCTCTTGATTCCACTGACTAATCGGCCAGAGTTTCGCTCCGTCCGCCGTCCTACATCTTCCCCTATTCCCGCTGCCCAGATTCCCCGCATTGCACGTTTTTCAGCCAGCCATACGCGGTAGGCGCCACCGGCGTGAGCAGCAACCCCGCGTGCCACCGCTGCGACTGCAACAACCACCCCGAGAACGCCGAAGCCACAGCGCGAGCCGCAGCGTTTGCAGCCGACACCCTGTCGAAGCACGTGGGCGACACGGGCATCCTGTCCGTGTCCGCGCAGTCGTCCCTGCGCTCCATCCTCGCATCGCTCGGCGCCAACACGGCTCGCTGCGACTGCCAGGTCATCGGGCCGTGCTACGTGGACTGGAAAGGCAAGCAAGTGAATGGCCCGGACGGGGTGATGTGCCCGGAACGACAGAGCCGCTGCGTGATCCAGGAGGTGGGCGGAGGCGGCGCGGACAAACAGGGCCGACCCATAGACGCGGGGACATGCGAGTCGGCGGGCGAGATGAACACGTGCATGGTGGCGGGGAATGGGTGGGGACCCAAGTACTATGCGCGGGGGGTGCAGGGACTACCAGATGCTCTGGACGAGTGCAGGCGGTGCCGGTGCAGCGATGGGAACCAGGTGTTCGGGTGCGTCAAAGTGCCCAAGTGCAAGTCAGGCGGTGGAGGCGGGTGGGACGATGATGCTGCTGCTGCTGCGGATGCTGCAGGGGCAGCGGCCGTTGGCGATGTGTATGTGGAGGGGCTCAAGGCATGATAAGAGCACATATGAAGCCATGGAACTGGTGTTTCACCTCATGCAGTCATCCTGCATCGGCAAGGAGATTTCACAGACTAAGCAGCCGCTTAGTGTGAGAAGCTCATGAGTACTCGTGCACCAGCGTGCACGTGCAGGTACATACGGTAGATGCTTACCACTTCGTGGTCACGTTACGAAAATTCCTGCCACTCAAATTTCTATAATTTAGTGCCTAGCCGATTATATATCCACTCTCAACGGGCGTTGATATCCGTCTGATATTGCTTGTAGCTGCCCGTATTCCCTCTCAATGGGCGGATAGGGTTCGCTCGAGCTGTCCCTGCAGTTTGCCCGTGAGAGATGTTTCGGAATAGGATTAGAAACATATAAGATCGCAACCACTGAATAACTCAGAATACGGCTAACAGTCTGTCTTAGGTGTTGAACACCGTTACGCGTGTAATTGAGCTAGCGACCTAGAATTGCACTATTGAAGTAAAATAGTACAATGAGCGAAGGATTGAGCGAGAACTAAATACCGAAGGCCACCGTGGTAACGGTAATGAACTGTGGTTGACGCGCGACGGGCCTGGGACTGAGGTTGGGACTGAGGTTAGGATGTCGAGGCGGGGGCTCGGAGCGCAGGTTACCAGCCGAGCCGTGAGGTCGGGGTACAACAGGCGAGGTGGCGGGAAATAGTCGAGGCGAAGTGTCGTGAGTGGTAATGGTGGCGAATGTGGCGAGTACAATGATGTGCGTGCTAAGCAGGGATGCGGCGTATAGGAAAAAAAAATTCCTTACATTATACCCCTGTCAAACTATGATAATGTTTGTGCTGTGTAGGCTGTAGTGGGGTAGCCCATAAGGGGTACAACCCAAATTAGAGTTAGCATATGTAACCACATCTCTGTTCAATGCACTCATTTCTACTGCTAGATTCTAACATGGTTTGAGATGTTAATTGATATTGCATATCTTATACCTGCCTATAGCTTGCTAGTGTATTAGTTTAGTTATTAGCATCAACTGCTGGTGGAGTACCCTTTTCTTCTCTCTTCCTTCTCCTATATCTTGTACTCTTGCCTAATATCAAACCCCTCCTTTTGGCCAAACTCCTCCCTCCATGATTCTTCTTGCTAAGCCTCTCCAAAACCCTAGCTTCTAGTTAACTCGTTCTTCAACATGGCATTAGAGCAGGTCCTTTCCTAGGACCTAAGAACCATGGGCCCACCAGTCGCGCAGCCCGTTAGCACACCGTGTGCTGGCTGCCCCGTCCCGCAATGCCCGCCCTACTCACTACTCGCCCCTCGCGCTGTCCCGCCCCGTCCCGTCATGAGCGCATCAGCAGCCGCGTGCGCGGCCGCACACGTGCAGCTTCCCGCGCACGTGCAGCCTCGTTGCTCGCTCGCTGGTCGTGAGCGCCAGTGCCAGTGCCAGCGACCGTCGCCAGCGTTGGCGCCAGCGCTAGCGCCAACGACGGCCGCCTGCGCCAGCGACGTGTGTCAACACCAGCGCCAGCGACTGCGCCAGCCTACTCGTCAGCGCACAAGGGAGCCCGCCAACGGCCCTGCCAGCGGTCCGCCGATGCGCCTCCGTACCCGCCAGCGCGCCAGCAGACCCGCTAGGGACGTGGTGTGGGGCGGTTGGCCGCCGTGAGCTCCCAGCAGCAACACCCGCGCCCTGCCACGCCTCACCCGCGACATCTGCTTTGGGGGGGGGGATGTGGTGGGGACGGGGGGCGAAGGTGAAAGGGTGGCGTGAGTTGGCTGGCAGCACCAGCACCCCCGCCCATCCTCTCTTCCCTTGCCGCTCGTGCTGCAGTGGGGGGGAGGGGGAAGGGGTGTGGGGGTGGCGGGTATGACCAGAGCCGCCCCTCCTCTCTCCTCTCCTCCAGCCGCCTCTCTTCACCTTTCCTCCTCCTACCTCCTCTCCTCCAGCCGCATCTCCTCCTCTCTCCTCTCCTCTTGTGCACCACCAGCAGCTTCCTCCTCCTCACCAACAGTTGTGTTTGCTCGTAGATGGCGAGCGACCAGCATCCTTCGCCCTCCGGCTATCCCAGCCCTCCTCCGCGCTCTCCGCGCCCTCCTCCGTTCTGGCGTTCACAGGTGCTGCCGGTCAGCAACCGCTGTTTCTGTGCATATCCCAGCTACAAGCAACTGCTCTCCAGGCGACCTGGTGCCAGACACCACTAGCTATAGCCATAGGCAGTTACGAGGGTGTGTGAATTGATATTGCATACCTTATACCTGCCTATAGCTTGCTAGTGTATTAGTTTAGTTATTAGCATCAACTGCTGGTGGAGTACCCTTTTCTTCTCTCTTCATTCTCCTATATCTTGTACTCTTGCCTAATATCAAACCCCTCCTTTTGGCCAAACTCCTCCCTCCATGATTCTTCTTGCTAAGCCTCTCCAAAACCCTACCTTCTAGTTAACTCGTTCTTCAACATCAGAGCACTAGGTCCGTAGGATCGATTTTTTTCGGGCCCACCTACCGTTGCAGTTACCACGCTACCCCACGTGCGCCTACCTGCCTGCCTCGCCTTGTGACGTGCTGCGCTGCGTGCGCCGTCCTGCAGCCCTCACGCTGCCTACTACTGCCCTAGGCCAGCGCGTCGTCCCTGCAGGCCCGTACGACCCGCGCGCCGCCTCTGCAGACTCGTCGGGCCCGTGCGCCGCCCCTGCAAGCCCGTCAGGCCCGCTAGCCGTCCGTGCAGGCCCGTCAAGCCCGCGAGCCGCTCCTGCAGGCCCGTCAGGCCAGAGCGCCGCCCCTGCAGGCCTGTCAGGCCTGCTAACCGCCCCTGCAGGCCCGTCAGGCCCGCTAGCCGCCCCTGCAGGCCCGTCTGGCCCGCTAGCCGCCCCTGCAGGCCCGTCAGGCCCGCTAGCCGCCCCTGTAGGCTCGTCAGGCCAGCGAGCCGCCTCTGCAGGCCCGTCAGGCCAGGTCGCTGCCCCACGCGACGCGCCCGCTGCCCGCGCGTCGCGCTGCAGCCCCGCGGGTCGCGTCTGCTGCCCGCGCGTCGCGCTACAGCCCTGCGCGTCGCGCCCGCTGCCTGCGCGTCGCGCTGCAGCCCCACGCGTCGTGTTCGCTGCCTGCGCGTCGCGCTGCAGCCCCGCGCGCCACGTTTAGGGTTTAGCGCATCGCGCTGCAGCCCCGCGCGCTGCGCCTGCAGCTCGCGCAGCGCCCGCAGCTCGCGCAGCGCGCTACAGCCTCGCGCGCCGCGGCTACCCCTGTTCCTCGCGGCTGCCCCTGTTCCGCGCGGCTTCCTCTGGACGCCGCCCCTGCCTGACTGTCACCGTCGCTCCTGCAGCAGCTGCCATGGAGCGCCCTACTACAATTGCGGCCCTGCTCTACAGTAGCTGCCGCGCAGCCTCCTGCCACCATTGCAGCCCTGCCCTGCAGCAGCTGTCGCGGAGCATTCTGCCGCAATCGCGGCCCCACCCTGCAGCAGCTGCCGTGGTCGCGGCCTCGCCCTGTAGAAGCTACCGCGGAGCCTTCTGCCGCCGTTGCAGCCCCGCCCTACAGCTGACACGGCCCCGCCCTACAGCTGACACGGCCCCGCCCTACAGCTGACACGGCCCCGCCCTGCAGCAGCTGTCGCGGACCTGCCCTACCGCCGACGCGGCCCTACTCTGCGGCCGCTGTTGCAGCCCCGCCGTGCGCCGGCCCTGCCTGCCACTAGTGAGCACCTACCTTGTTCGTGCGCTGCCGCCTGCCTGCCTCCCTGCCTCCTGCCTGCCTGCCTGCCTGCCGGCCAGCCTGCCTGCTACTGGCGGTGGCAAGATGCAGCTCCAGCGACGTCCGCGCGAGTCTCGCACGCCCCAGCAGCTTCGTGAGTGGTACGTGAGGAAATAAGAACGAGAACGAAATGAACTATGAAAGAAGTGAGCACAAGTACTAACCCTAATTGGATTGTACCCCCTATGGGATACCCCACTATAGCCTACACAAAATGTATAAGCTATATAGCATTCTGACACACCCCCATAGGCAGAATGGGGGAGAACAAGGGGTCACAAGACCAGTCCAGCAAGGCAAAGCAAAGCAAAGCAAGCTCAGGGTGGATCACAAAGTCACCACACAGTCCGAGCACAAGGTCAAGGCCACAAGGCCAGTTCACATGCAAGAGTACACATATATATAAAGCTAGACAAGACAGAGCGGGTATATATATATATGACAGTACAAGCAAGGTCAAAAGGTGAGCAAGTGAGGCAAGACAGGCACAAGACCCAGCTGAGTGCAGAAGCGCTGATAATCACAAGGCGCAAGTGCCTTGGTGAAGACATTGGCAGTGTTGGCCTCAGAGGCCACGTATGCAAGCCGCAACTGTCCACGCTGCTAAAGCTCACGAGCAAGGAAGTAGTGAAGAGCAATGTGCTTTGTTCTGTGCTCCACTCTCTGCTCTCGACACAAGGCCAGCATGGCCTTGTTGTCTACGTACAGGACTGGAAGAGAAGGAGGCGGCTCTCCAAGGTCGGTCAGCAGGTAGGTGAGCCAGCGAAGCTCCTGTGCAGCCATGGCCCCGGCGTAGATCTCAGCCTCACAACTGGAGCCGAGAACAGAAGACGAGCGAGTAGCCCGCCACGAATCAGAGCTGGAACCAAGGCTGAAGGTGTAACCCTGTGACGACCGCTGCGTAGCCTGGTCGTCAGCCCAAGAAGCGTCCGCGTGCCCGGTGAGGACCACTGGACTACGCCCTCCAAGCACTAGCCCCATGCCCGACGTACTGCACAAGTAGCGCAACACCCTCTTCGCTGCAGCCATGTGCTCTGGTCGGTGTCTCCCAGGAGCAACATAGCGTGCGAGAATGCTAAGAGGGTATGCATGGTCAGGTCGTGTGCAGGTCATCAGGTACATGAGGCAGCCAACAAGCTCTGCATACGGGCCACTTGACTCTACGGACTCATCCGAAGGCAGAGCTGAGAGTGAGTGGCGAGTAGGCAGAGGAGTGGCCTGAGGCGAGGAGTACGTGAAGCCGAAGCGCTGAAGGTCCTGCTGCACCATGTGTGAGTGAGTCAGGGTAATGGTGCGGCGTGCTCTGTCTCGGGTGATCTGCAAGCCAAGGTAGCTGCGCAGTTCACCCAGGTCAGTGCACGTGTGTCTCTTCTGCAGCTCGGACTTCACGTAGGCGAGTCAGACGGCTTAAGCGGTAGCAAAGACCAAGTCGTCGACGTACACGAGGATGTAGAACGGCGGCAGAGAGGTGTCGGTGCGCAGAAACAGCGACGGGTCGGCAGTAGAAGGAGCAAACCCAAGAGCCGCAAGCGTAGTCCTCAGTGTGTCGTGCCACTAACGTGGCGCCTGGCGGAGACCGTAGACTGGACGCCGGATACTCCACTGGGTACTAGGAGGGAAAGACCCAGTGAAGCCAGATGGGCGACGCAGCCAGATCTCCTCGTGCAGGCTGCCCTGCAAGAAAGCTGTGCTGAAGTCAAGAGAGTGCAGCTCGTAGTCACGGTGAGCAGCAACGTGTAGGAGTACCCGAAGAGTGGTCATCTTCCGGGTAGGGGAGTAGGTCTGAAAGTAGTCAACTCCCTGCCGCTGACTGAAGCGACGAGCCACGTAACGCGCCTTGAAGACAAGCGGAGAACCCGGCGGCCGCTTCACCCTGAAAATCCACATGCCACTGACGATGTTCGCCCCAGGAGGGGGGACAGCGTCAACGTAGGTGCCTGTGGACTTCCAGGAAGCCATCTCTGCATCCATAGCTGCTTGCCACTAAGAGGAGTAGGGACCCTCTATCGCCTCCGCGTAAGAGCGCGGAGTCGGGATGTCAAGTGCATTCGGGTCTCCCTCAGGGGTCAGCAGTACGGACACGAGATGAGGTGAAGCAGCTGCCAGACACTGGAACTCCTCCTGCCTGTCCTCAAGGACGTCCGTGCCAAGGGCACACTCACCCCCGACGGACGGAGGACAGACAGACTCAGACTCAGCGACAAGACTAGCAGCGTAGTCTAAGCGACAGCGAGCAGCAAAGTCGACGAGCTCAGCAACTAGAGCAGACGCAGCAGTAGACTTAAAGAAGGGTCAGTGACGACAGTAGCAAGGAGACGCGTGAAAGTAGGACTGGCAGCACGAAGAGAGTCTGACTCCGGGTCGGCAAGAGCAGGAAGAGAGGACTCAGGAGGAGAAGGCAAAGGGGCACGCAGAGGAGCAGTGGATGGACGCAGAGACATCCGGTGCGTGCTAGGGACAGGAGGAGGATGCTGACGCGAACCGCGACCACTAGTGCGAGCAGCAGAGACAGGCGACGCAGGGCGAGACGCAGGCTCACGACGCTCAGCAAGACTTCCAGTAGGACCAGTGTAGGGAGAAGGAGCAGGCAAAGGGGAGGTAGGCTGCAACTGTAACTGTGACCGGACAGGCTGTGGACACTCTAAGGGAGGAGGAGGACCAGTAGAAGGTGGAAGACCAAGAACCTGCTGCAGGAGGGGAACGAAGTACGGTTGAGGCCGTGTGGGGACGCCAGAAGCAGCAGGGACAGCACTAGTACCCCCAGCAGGAGCACCCGCTCCAGCAGCACCTCCAGCAGCTCCAGAACCTCGAGCAGCACCAGGAGCACCCCCAGCAGGACCGCTAGTGGTAGTCTCAGCGCCAACACCCTCAGCAGGACCAGCTCCAGGCGAACCCGCTGGCCCAGCAGCACCTTCAGCAGCCGAAGAACTCCCAGCACCAGCAGAACGGCGCCAGCACCGGGCAAACCACTCGCGTAGCTCCTGTGGAGAGAGTGGCTCCCGGTGAGACGAAGTACCCGGAGAAGCTCCAGGCGGAGCACCTCTAGGCTCAGCACCCCCAGGTGTAGCTCCCCCAGGCGCAGCACCCCCAGGCGTAGCACCCCCCAGGCTCAGCACCCCCCGGCTCAGCACCCCTAGGCTCAGCACCCCGAGGCTCAGCACCCCTAGACGTAGCACCCCCAGGCTCAGCACCCTTAGACATAGCACCCGCTGGCTCAGCAACCCCAGGCTCCGCACCCCCAGGTCCAGCACCCCAACGCTCAGCACCCCCAGGCTCAGCACCCTTAGCAGCACCAGAGTCACCAGTGACCTCGACATTCTCGTCTGCGTCTACCTGGGACACACCTCAAGGGGCGGGACCCTGAGGGGGGAGGGGGTCTACCTGGGGGGGGACCTGGTACAAGGAAGAGCGGGGGCGGGGGGAGGGACGGAGTGCGGTAGGGGAAGAGGCGGTAGTAGGGGACCGACTTGTCAAACGTGACGTCCTTGGAGGACAGAACACGTCGAGAGGTGGGGTGGTAGAACTGCCACCCAGGCGCGTAAGGGGGAAACCCCAGGAAGACGGAAGGAGCAACACGAGGGGACAGCTTGTCCGTAGACAAGTCGTGGACAAACGCCCGAGATCCCCAGACCCGGAACGCGGACGCATCCCCAACCTTCCCCGTCCACAGCAAGGCTGGGGAGGTCTCCGGCCTGGAGACCCTGGGGTGGAGGTTGATCTGATGCGCCGCGTACCTCACCGCAAACGGCCACGGAAAATGGGGGGCAGCCGCATGCATCATAGACGTACGAGCGACGTCCATGACCATGCCAATGCGGCGCTCAGCAATCCCCATTTGTTGCGGGGAGTCCGGAAGCGTGAAGGTCTGACGGATGCCTCGTGCGCGACAGTAGGCTCTCAGAAGGTCAGAGGAAAACTCTCCGCCTCTGTCCGAGTGCAGACGCAGAACAGGAAAGTCCGAGCCAAAGCTCAGCCTGAGCTGGAGACGAGCTGCGCGGATCCAGTCGATCAGCACCTCAGTGACATCACCCTTGCTGCGCAAGGGGAAGATTGTGGTGTAACGCGAGTAGTCGTCAACAACGAGCAGGAAGTAGCGCTCGTGACCCTGTCCACGGACGCGGGCTGGGCCCCACACGTCCATGTGAAGCGTATGCAACGGGGCCTCTGTCGGAGGAAACTGGGAGGAGTGAGGGGCAGCACGCTGGCGCCCCTTGACACAGGGGACACAGGTAGGGCCAGGGCCCTGAGGAAGGGGAGGGAGGGACCGGGGGAGACCAGACACAAGAAGACGGGAGGCCATGCCCTTGAGCCGAAGCAGAGAGGGGTGACCAAGGCGGTGGTGCCAGAGGAGAGTCGCGTGAGACAAGAGACGACACGAACAGGGGGCAGACTCAGGACCAGACCTGGACGCTGCAGCAAACACCTGGCCCGATGCAGTGACCCTACCAGACTAAGCAGCGAGAGGAGACGCAGTGGTCAGTGTGTATAGGCTCGACCCCGGCTGACGGGTAAACGTAGCCAGGTGTCAGCTTGTGCCAGCCTCTGTGCAGTGCGTCACCCGCTAACGCGCAAGAGTGAACTGGTGTACTCCCGCATCCTGTAGGTCAGCACCACTCACCAGGTTCGTAGAGAACGAGGGGAGGTAGAGACCAGACAGGGTGCCACAGGGAGCCGCCGGACAGGGGAGGACTGTGGAGAAGCGAGACACGACAGGATCCCCAGAGGGGTCAGCCAGAGGCACCGCAACCGGCCGACTAAGCGACGTGAGGTTGGTACGGTCCCGAAAGAAGGAGCAAGACGCCCCAGAGTCAAGAGTGAAGGTGAGGGAGGCCGAAGCCGACGAAGTACCTGAGAGCGCAGACTCACCAGTACCTGAGGACGCAGACGCACCAGCACCTAGAGCAGCAGCGTCGCAAGCACCTAGGGCAGCAGCCGCACCAGTACCTAGAGCAGCAGTCTCAATGCCCGGATCGGGCGGGAAGCATCGTTAACAGTCACCCTCATCACAAATAGACACAACATACATGGCAGAGAGAATAGCATCAAAGTCAAGATCAAAGATGGCAACACTCGCCCTAGACAGCTCGCCCCAGCGAGGGATCTCTGAGGCCTCCGGGAACTGGTGACGCCACGCGTCCGTCAGGCGGCCAAAGCAGCGCTGGGTGGGGTGCGCATCCCCGCAGTGCTCACCCGCACGGTCGCCGGTGCGCAGGACGTAGAAGCACGGACCAAAATCCCCACCCCGCTGGCGTGGAGTGTACCACTCACGGAGCTTCTGAGGGGACAGGGTATCACGACTGCGCTACTGGTGCTGGCGCGAGCCACCGCCGGAGCCACTCCTCTGCGAAGACCCGCGACCAGATCCACCGCCACCCCCACCGCCTCCGCCGCCTCCGCTACTGCCGCCGCCTCCACCGCCGCCTCCACCGCCGCCTCCTCTGCCACCTCCGCTCCCACCGCCACCGCCCCCGCCGCCTCCACTGCCGCCACCGACCCCACCACCCCCACCTCCACTCCCACCGCCACCCCCACTCCCCCCACCGCCTCCACCTCCACCTCCACCTCCACCGCCCGCTCCTCCAGCTCCCTTGCCCCCCTTGCCCTTGCCAGGGTGGCGTCTCCCGCTAGGGGCAGACGCCGCACCGACCGACTCAAGACCAAGGAGGTCGGCCGCAGCAGTAGAGGCAACAGAGGGCAGCAGAGGGGAGGGGGAACACCCCTCAAAGATGGGGGTGCGCGGGTCACCTCGAGAGGCTCCTACAGCGACTATGCCCTTCTCTATCGCGAGGAGGGCCTTCTCGAGGAGGTCGACAGTGAGTGTGGTGGGACAGACTTAGAGAAAGTGGTCTCTGACTACTCGAAGGGAGTCAGGAAGGCGAGTGACTAGGAAGTACAGAGTGATGTACATGGGGGGGGGGGGTTCGTGGCGCAGAAGTCAGCAGGAAGTGCAGCGCGGTAGCGAGTGTCACTAGTGCGGAGGTGTGTAATGAGGTCAGCTACGGTGAGAAAGGCAGCAAGGTCAGGGAAGAGGTACGGTAGCATGAGGCGGCTCAGTGCAGTAGTGGCAGGGGAGGAGTAGCGCGCGACTACAGCGTCGTACAAGGTCTGAGCAGTCTTGTACTGACTAAAGTGCGCACGCTCGGAGGTAGGAAGGTGGCGACGCACAGCTAGACGTGCAGCAGCGTCGCGCGTTGCCCACTAGGAGCGAACAGTGGCGTCAGCATCAGCAGCAGGTGCAGGGGAAGCGCCAGAGGTAAGGTCAAAGAGAGAGAGGCCGTCTGCCCTATCGCACTGTAAGAACAGCTGCAGGTCGTCTAACCAGACCTCAAAGTCAATGGCCCGACCCTCAGCGTCAAAAGCTAGGACACTAGGGGTAGCCATGACGACAGACGACTAGTCGTGCAAACAGTAGGGTGAGGGCAGTGCAGGAAAAAGGCACTGTGCTCACCAGACGGGGCAGCTCGGGTGGTCCGGAAGTAGGGCAGCTCAGCGGCTCAACGGCTCGGCTGCTGGGCGGCTCAGCTGCTCGGCTGCTGGGCGGCTCAGCTGCTCGGCTGCTGGGCGGCTCGGCTGCTGGGCGGCTCGGTGGCTTGGCTGCCGGGCGGCTCGGCTGCTGGGCGGCTCGGGGGCTCGGCTGCTGGGCGGCTCGGCGGTTGGGCGACTCGGCGGCCGGGCGGCTCGGTGGTTGTGCCGCTGGGCGGCTCGGTGGCGCTGGTTCAGGGCGGCGCGGCGGTCGTAGGAAAGGGCGGCGGGTGGGCCGCGGGTAGGGCGGCGGGTGGGCCGCAGGTCGGGCGGCGGGTGGGCCGGAGGTAGGGCGGTGGTAGGGCCACAGGTAGGGCGGCAGGAGGGCCGCAGGTCAGGGCGGCGGGTGGGCCGCAGGTAGGGCGGCGGGTGGGCTGTAGGTAGGGCGGCGGTAGGGCCGCAGGTTGGGCGGCGGGTGGGCCGCAGGTCGGGCGGCGGGTGGGCCGCAGGTAGGGCGGCGATAGGGCCGCAGGTCAGGGCGGCGGTAGGGCCGCAAGTAGGGCGGCGGGTGGGCCGCAGGTAGGGCGGCGGTAGGGCCGCAGATAGGGCGGCGGGCGGGCCGCAGGTAGGGCGGCAGGTGGGCCGCAGGTCGGGCGGCGGGTGGGCCGCAGGCCGGGCGACGGGTGGGCCGCAGGTCTGGCGGCGGGATCGCAGGTGCGATGGGGCCGCTAGGGGGTTGGGGCCACTAGGGCGGCTCGACGAAGTGAGAGCCCGGAGCGCGACTCGGGATGAGCGCGCTTCGGGCGGGAAAAAAAAACTCGATGTGGTGGGCCCTAGGCACAGTTCCCACGGGGGAACCTGCTCGATACCATGAGGAAATTAGAACAAGAATGAAATGAACTATGAAAGAAGTGAGTACAAGTACTAACCCTAATTGGATTGTACCCCCTATGGGATACCCCACTATAGCCTACACAAAATGTATAAGCTATATAGCATTCTGACACTTCTACTACTACTGCTGCTACTACTGCTGCTAAAGTAGCTACTACTACTACTACTGCTACAGTAGCTACTACTACTAATGCTGCTAGTGGCGGTGGCAAGATGTAGCTTCAGCGACGTCCGTGCAAGTCTCGCACGCCCCAGCAACTTCGTGAATGGTACGCTCAGAGTAGAGGGTATCTGAGTACTGGTACGTCATTCGCACTTGTGCTCGGACTGGTCAGGCTTGCGGCACGCTTAATCACACACAGTCCCGCTGCTTCGCCCGTCTGAGCGACGCCTGGCGTACCGAGTTTGGCGACGAGGCTGAGCTCCCCGACTGGGTGGAGCTGCTTGGGCAGAGGGTAGATATATTTGCTCTTGACTATGATGCTATTCTCACTGCCATGTATGCATTGCCTACTAGTGCTGACCATGCCTGTTACCTGTGCGTACCGCCTGACCCAGGTATAGAGCGTGCTGCTCTAGGTGCTGGTGAGGTTGCTGCTCTAGGGTCTAGTGTGTCTCCTGCTCTAGGTACTGGTGAGGCTACTGCTCGAGGTGCTGGTGAGTCTGCTCTCTCTGGTACTGCGCTTGCTAAGGCCTTGTACACCTTCACACTTGACTCTGGTGCTTCTCGCTCCTTCTTTCGCAACAGCACCACCCTCACGCCGCTCAGTCGGCCGGTTGCAGTCTCCCTGGCAGACCCCTCTGGGGGTCCAGTCCGTGCGACCTCCTCCACTGTCCTCCCTTGTCCTGCTGTCCCGTCCGGCACATTGTCGGGTCTTTACCTCCCCTCGTTCTCTACAAACTTGGTGGCGGGTTCTGCGCTCCAGGACGAGGGTGTTCACCAGTTCACCCCTGCCTACGAGCGTGTGACACACTGCACGTGTGCTCAGACGGGTCGTCACCTGGCTACCTTCACTCGGCAGCCGGGGTTGGGCCTGTACACATTGACCACTGAGTCCCCTCAGGTAGCTGCGTCTGCGTCTACGTCTGCATCTACGTCTGCGTCAGGTCAGTTGTCGCCCCCTGCTCGTGTCGCGCCTTGTCGCACCAGACCCTCCTTTGGCACCACCGCCTTGGTCACCCCTCGGCGCAGCGCCTTCGCAGCATGCACCGCCGTGTCCTTGTCTCTGGTCTCCCCAGGGCTCTCCCTCCCCTCCCACCTTCGCCTGCTCCTCCCTGTCTTATCTGTGTCGAGGGGCGGCAGCGCGCCGCTCCTCACTCCTCCTCGTTCCCTCCCACAAAGGCTCCCCTGCAGACTCGTCAACTGGACGTGTGGGGCCCAGTCCGCGTCCGTGGACAGGGCCACGAGCGGTACTTCCTGCTGGTCATCGACGACTACACGCGTTACACCATGGTTTTCCCCTTGCGCACTGTGAGAGTACGACGGCTTATGCCAGCTATGCTTGCTTGCCTTTACTTTATTGTGCTATTTCTAGTATAGGATAATTATATGCATGCATGAATTGCTTGATTTCCTAGGCTAAGTGTGTAAGGAATTTGCGAATTCCTTACTGTAGCCTTGCCTTAACGGGTACAGCCCGAGCACTTCGCGTCAGGTGGCTTGGCCTACATTTCCGCACCGAACCAATGCCGAGTCGCCCCGCACTAATCGCGACACATCCAACCCATCCACATCCCGAGGTCCTCGCCTAGCACGGTTTCGACCCTATAAATGCGTGCTCCTTTATCATTCTTGATCATTCGGTAATTCTGTAATTCATTTTCTTTATAGAAGTCTTCCGCGCACTCTGTCCAAAAAAACTCATAACACTTGGTATCAGAGCTACTTTCTTAGCTTCCCCATTTTTTAGAGTGTAATACCCCTCAGGGGGGGGGGGGACAGGGAAGGATGCTGTGGTGACAGGAGCAGCGCAAGAGCCGGCCAGGAGAACGGGTAGTTGCTCCCAGCGGCCATGGATTTCAAGGCGCTCCTGCGGCACCGACGGATCCTTGCCCTCGACGGTCGAGATGGACCGTGGCCTCCCTCCCCCCGAGTGGCGGACAGCTTCTGCTGTTGTCGCAATTAATGCGTGAGTAACAGTAGTCGTTTTCGGCAATTTCGGAGTTAATGCTATGTAGCGGCTGACGTCGGCAGGCTCGTCGTCGGCGCACGTCCGAAGTTGTCGGAAGCAAGATCGTCGTGCGAGTTGCGTCGACACGTGGTCGACAGGTGCGCGCGACAATTACGGAGCTAGCTGCGTGCGGCAGGTGGCGATGGGCGTCTTCGTCACGTTGTGCACGAGCTAGTGGAAGTCTTCGGCAAGTGGCGCGTCGTCACTGTGCGCTAAGATTTCGGGTAGCAGCACGTGGAAAACAACTGCTGGTCGAGCAGCCAGGCGCAATGTGTGATTTGCGTCCTAAAAACCGACAGCGAGGAGAGGCGGCGTGGCGACTGCCCGAAGAAAGCAGGGGTCTACCGTCGTCCCGCCCGGGTGCGGCAGGTGTTGCTGCAGGAGGGTGCGTCGTGGGCGTTTTTCGGTAGAGCGGCACAGTGTGGGACGGAAGTTGTTCTTCAAACCACCGAAAAGTTCGGAAAAGGCCGCCTATGACCAGACTGTTCCGGCTTGGGTGACTACTATTTCTGGCACAATGTTCATCGGCGAAAATTTCGGAGCAACAGTGGCAGCCGATTCTGCACTTCACGCGGCACAGTTCTCTCCGGCCAGAGGTACCTGTGTTTGCAGACACCCCAGTACACCACGGAACAACAATTCGGCACAGTGTTTAGACCCGTGAATTTCGGGGGTTCTACCGGCTACAATAAACGGAGTTGCGACTAATGCGGGTCCGGCGAGAGAAACGGGTTCCGACTTAAGGAAGCGAGAAAACAACCTACAGCGATGACTTTTGCTGAGGCCGAGTCTCACGGCTAAGCGGCGGTAGCAGAAGGAGCCACCTACCGGCCAAGTCTTACGACGTTTCACATACCTCACACCAGAAAAGCCTCGAAGGCAATTCGTAAGTCGTGTTGGCTACTGGATAAAAAGGCGTGGCCCTGTGTTTTAGCCCTGTGCTGGTTAGAAAGGCGTGGGTGGCGCTGGTTTGTCGGCAGGGCGTTCAAGAAAATCTTCAAGCGGCACTGTTTCGACCCCGACAAAAACGGACCATCGACAACAGTACTCCGCCGAAAATGTTGGAGTCGAGGAATTTGTGGCAGCTGGCGGTGTTTCTCCTGATTCAACGGTCTACCCAACGGTGGTGTAGCAGCGAAGGTGGAGTTCCCGAAGCTGCGGAGTTTAAAAATGCGATAGGCACGGTGGGCAATGTCGAACTATATATGCTATAGTCTGTTTAGGCTGTAGTGGGGTAGTCAATATGGGGTACAACACTTAAGGGTTTCCTACTTGTACTCCTCATGCTGCTCAATGCAATCATTCCTTCCTCAGATTCTCACATGGTATAGAGCAGGTTCCATAGTGGGAACGCTTCCTAAGGGCCCACCACTAAAAAATTTTCTGCCCGGAGCGCGCTTCTCTCCTGCCCGAATCGCGCCCCGTGTGCCCTCCCTGCCGTCGCGTCCCTAGCCCTTAGCGGCCCGGCGCGCCCTCCTCAGGCCCCTAGCGGCCCCTTTCGCGGCCCCTCGTGGCCCCTCTCACGGCCCCGTCGCCACCTTGTCGGCCCCGTTGCCGACCATAGCGGCCCCGTCGCCGCCCTGCCGGCCACGTCGCCGACCCTAGCGGCCCCGTATGTCAGAATGTTATGTTTGTCTAGCCTGCACTGGGGTACTTAATAGTGAGTACAGCCCAACTTAAGGTTTCCTATATGTACTGAACTGCTTGCTAGTGAACGCCTCTCTTCTTCATTCTCGTTCATTTTCACACCGTAGCCGCTCTAAGCGGCCCCGTCGCTGCCCTATCGGCCCCGTTGCCGACCCTTGTGGCCCCGTCGCCGCTCAGCGGCCCCGTCGCCGCCCTATCGGCCCCGTCGCCGACCCTTACAGCCCCGTCGCCGCCCTAAGCGGCCCCGTCGCCACCCTATCGCCCCCGTCGCCGACCCTTGAGGCCCCGTCGCCGCCCTACCGGCCCCGTCGCCGCCCTAAGCGGCCCCGCCGCCGACCCTACCGGCCCCGTCGCCGACCTAAGCGGCCCCATCGCCGACCCTACCGGCCCCGTCGCCGCTCGACCGGCCCCGTCGCGGACCCTCGCGGCCCTGTCGCCGCCCTCAGCTGTCAGAATCCCAACCACTAGACCATTGAGATAAAAGGGCTTGTTTCAATAGCGGGTTAGTGCGCCCATAACCCCCCAGGCAAACACGCCTGTAACCCTTCCCTAGGATCAATCCGGGATCACCAGTGGACCTCTGACACCCCCCCGCACTGGGATGCCCGAAGTGCTTATACCGGGATTCGAACCCGAGACCTTCGCTCTGATACCATGTCAGAATCCCAACCACTAGACCATTGGGATAAAAGGGCTTGTTTTAGTAGCGGGTCAGTGCGCCCATAACCCTCCAGGCAAACGCACCTGTAACCCTTCCCTAGGATCAATCGGGGATCACCAGTGGACCTCTGACATCAGCGGCCCCGTCGCCGCCCCTACCGGCCTCGTCGCCGCCCTACCAGCCCCGTCGCCGACCCTTGCGGCCCTGTCCCCGACCTCAGCGGCCCCGTCGCCGCCCTACCGGGCCCGTCGCTGACCCTAGCGGCCCGGTCGCCGCCCTCTGCGGCCCCGTCGCCGCCCCTTTACGGCCACGTCGCCGTCTCTCCCAGCCCCTTCAACGCCGCCAGCAGCCCAGCAGCCGAGGCGCACGATAGCCAAGCCGCCCAGCAGCCGAGCCGCCGAGCCGCCCAGCAGTCGAGCCGCCCAGCCGCCGAGCCACCCAGCAGCCGAGCCGCCGAGCCGCCGAGCCGCCCAGCAACCGAGCCGCCGAGCCGCCGCGTCGCCTAGCAGCCGAGCCGCCGAGCCGCCCAGCAGCCGAGCCGCCGAGCCGCCCAGCAGCCAAGCCGCCGAGCAGCCCTTCCTTCCGGCGCGCCCCGCCCCTACTTCCCTGGACTGGTGAGCTCACTCCCTAATAGACCACTGTAGTCATGGCTACCCCGACTGTCCTTACCTTTGATACTGAGGGTCGTGCTGTTGACTTTGAGGTCTGGGTCGATGACCACCAGCTGTTCTTACAGTGCGATAGGGCGGACGGCCTCTCACTGTTCGATCTCACCTTTGGTGTCTCTCCTGCCCCGCCTGCTACTGCTGTCAACACTGTTCGCTCACAGTGGGCCACGCGCAATGCTGCTACACGTCTTGCTGTGCGTCGCCACTGCCATTGCTGCGCTTAGCCGCCTCATGTTGCCGTACCTGTTCCCTGACCTTGCTGCCTTTCCCACAGTCGCTGACCTCATTACACACCTCCGCACTAGTGACACTTGCTACCGCGCTGCGCTTCCCGCTGAGTTCTGTGCCAAGAACCCCCCCCCCCCCCCCCCCCCCCCATGTACATCACCCTCTACTACATAGTCACCTGGCTCCCTGACTCCCTTCGCTTAGTCAAGGACCACTTCCTCTCAGTTTGCCCCACCACACTCACCGTTGACCTCCTCGAGGAGCGCCTCCTAGCAGCAGAGAAGAGCATAGTCGCTGTAGGAGTCTTTCGTGGTGACCCTCGCAACCCCGTCTTTGAGGGGTGTTCTCCCTCCCCCCTCTTGCCCTTTGTTGCTTCTGCTGTTGCGGCCGACCTCGTTGGTTTCGAGTCGGTCGGCGCTGCGTCTGTCCCTAGCGGGAAGCGCCGCACCGGCAAGGGCAAGGGGGGCAAGGGCGCTGGGGGGGCTAGTGGGGGCGGTGGAGGTGGTGGTGGAGGCAGTGGAGGGGGTGGGGGTGGTGGTGGGAGTGGTGGCGGGGGTGGAGGTGTCGGTGGCAGTAGTGGAGGCGGAGGAGGTGGCGGTGGTGGCGGAGGGAGCGGAGGCGGCGGCGGTGGCGAAAGCGGCGGAGGTGGCGGAGGCGGCGGAGATGGCGGTGGAGCTGGTCGCGGCTCTGCGCAAAGGAGTGGCTCCGGTGGTGGTCCGCGCCAGCAGCAGCAGCGCGGTCGTGAGACCCTGTTCCCTCAGCAGCTTCGTGAGTGGTACGCTGGGCGTCAGCGGGGTGGGGGTACTGGTCCCTGCACCTACGTCATTCGTACAGGCGAACGCGCTGGTGAGCAGTGCGGGGGCACGCACTCCACTAAGCGCTGCTTCGGCCGCCTGACGGACGCTTGGCGTCATCAGTTCCCTGATGCCACAGAGATCCCTCGTTGGGAAGAGCTGTCTAGGGCGGGGTCAGCTATCTTTGATCTTGACTATGATGTTATTCTTGCTGCCATTTATGCTGTGTCTACTAGTGATGAGGGTGACAGTTACCTGTGTGTTCCGCCTGACCCGGGCATTGAGGCTGCTGCTCTAGGTGCTGGTGAGGCTGCTGCTCTAGGTGCTAGTGCGTCTGCTGCCCCAGGTGCTGGTGAGTCTGCTCTCTCAGGTACTACGTCGGCTCAGGCCTTGCACACCTTCACCCTTTACTCAGGTGCTTCCCGCTCCTTCTTTCGAGACCGCACCACGCTTACGCCGCTTAGTCGGCCGGTTGCGGTCTCCCTGGCGGACCCCTCTGGGGGTCCTGTCCTTGCTAGCTTCTCCACTGTCTTACCGTGTCCGGTAGCCCCCTCTGGCACCCTAAAAGGTCTCTACCTCCCCTCGTTCTCTACGAACTTGGTAAGTGGAGCTGATCTACAGGATCGGGGGGTTGACCAGTTCACACCTGCGAGTCAGCGGGTGACCCACTGTACGTGTGCTCGGACGGGCCGACACTTGGCCGCGTTTACCTGTCAGCCGGGGTCGAGCCTGTACACACTCACCACTGAGTCTCCTCCTTTTACTGCGTCTGGTCAGGCAGCTGCGTCGAGTCAGGTGTTGCCGAGATCTACGTAGGGGCCATGGCTGCACAGAGCTACGCTGGCTCACCTACCTGCTGACCGACCTTGGAGAGCAGCCTCGTTCTCCTCCAGTTCTGTACGTAGACAACAAGGCCATGCTGGCCTTGTGTCGGGAGCACAGCCTGGAGCACAGAACGAAGCACACTGCTCTTCACTAGTTTCTTGCTCGTGAGCTGCAGCACCGGGGTTTGCTGCGCCTTGCTTACGTGGCATCTGAGGCCAACACTGCTGATATCTTTACCAAGGCACTTCCGCCTTGTGATCATCAGCGCTTGTGTACTTTGCTAGCTCTTGTGCCTACTTGGCCTCACTTGCTCACCTCTTGAATTTGCTTGTACTGTGATCTATATATACATGCACTTGCATGCATACTCTTGCTAGGTTGTGATCACTGACTTGCTTGTTCTTCTTGATGTATAACTCTGCTTGTGAACTGGCCTTGTGGCCTTGTACTTGTGCTCAGATTGTGTGGTGACGTTGTGATCCACCCTGTGCTTGTCTGGCTTCTCTTGACTGGTCTTGTGACCCCTTGTTCTCCCCCACTTTGCCTATGGGGGTGTGTCGAACCATATATGCTATAGTCTGTTTAGGCTGTAGTGGGGTAGGCAATATGGGGTACAATACTTTAGGGTTTCCTACTTGTACTCCTCATGCTGCTCAATGCAATTATTCCTACCTCAGATTCATACAGTCAGTGCTGTCTGTAAGTGCTCCATGGCTTGTTGTTGAGGAGTATCCTATTTGTAGGGCGTATCCTTTTTCACTAGGTTGGTCAGTGATGCTACTATCTTAGTATAGTGCGGCACAAACCTGTTGTAGTAGTTGGCTTAGCCTAGGAACTGCTGCAAGTCCTTCATGTTCTTCGGAAATTTCCACTTCTTGATGTCTTGGATCTTTTGCGGGTCCACGTGTACGCCCTCGGCACTCACCATGTGTCCGAGAAACTGGACCTTCTTTAGGGCAAAGTCGCTCTTCGACACTTCTTGTAGAACTTTTTCTCCCGCAGGATCTCAAAGACGGCAGATGCTCCACGTGCTCTTTCATGCTCTTGGAGTAGATGAGAATGTCGTTCAATTACACCACTACGCCCCCGTCCAGCAGGGGTCGTAGGATGTGATTCATCTCCTCCTGGAACGTCGCAGGTGCGTTGTAGAGTCCGAACGGCGTCACTAAGTACTCGTAGGAGCCTTGTCTGGTACGGATGCCATCTTGTAGATCGAGTTGTCTTCCATCTTGATCTGCCAGTAACCCGGCCATAGGTCTAGCTTCGAATCTACTGTTGCACCACGTAGTTGATCTAGAAGATCATCTATGCGCGATATGGGGTGATTGTTTTTTACTGTCTGTTTGTTCAGTGCCTGGTAGTCGATGCTTATCCGTAAACTACCATCTGGCTTTGGAGTAAAGAGAAATGGTGCGCCGTAAGGAGAGGTGGATGGGCGGATCAGTTGTCTGTCCAGTAGATACTCTATCTGCTTCTTCATGTCTGTCAGTTCGGTCAGACTAAGGCGGTATGGTGCACGTGAGACGGGTTTCACACCTGGTTCCTCCACGATCTCGTGCTCATGGGTTCGTACTTGAGGTACTCCTGCACGCAGGTCATTTGGCATGATGTCTTTGTACTGCTCCAACACCTCCTGTACTGTTGCAGGTAGCTCCGTGTTCGGCTTTTCCTCCTCTGGTGCTGCCATAACCAATACTAAGTAACCCGTGTTACTCTTGTTCACCATCCGTTTGAATTGTGCCAGTGTTGTTTCAGGAACATTCCCTGTATCCGTCCAGCTTCTCAACTCCACACATTTTGCATTATTGTAGATGCACGCCTTCCGGCTGACCCAGTCGATCTCGGGGTTGAACCGCTTCAGAAAATCACGCCCCAAGATGAAATCTAATCCCTTGATGTTCGTGATCGGCAATGTCGGCTTCCACCTTAATGCTCCTATCTATAGTTGCAGTCTTGGCTCGTCGTGGATGGGAAGCTTCGTACCGTCCACCATCGTTGCTGTAAATTGGGTCTCCTCCGATGACTCTCCAATTTTCTTCAATGTCTCACGGTCGCACACCGAGTGGGACGCACCACTATCTACCAGGGCCTGGAGGCATCGCTTGTTGCAGATCACCTCGAGTACTTAAGGTTGTTGCCGCTCCGAGTAGCTGTAGATGATGCTGCTTATAGGATCATAGGGTAGATCAAATGTATCATCCTTTGGTCCTGCGCTCGAAGCTGCTGTCTCAAGATCAGGTATCACCTGAGTAGGGTTAGAACGATTTATCCGAGGCTGGTACAGCTTGTCCTGAGCCTAGAACCTTCACCTATGCCTTTGCAGCTGTGCTGGCTTTACCTTTGGGGAATGGTGTGGAGTCTTAACGCCATACTACTGGGAGAGAATATTAGCTCCTCAGAACGCTCGACCCTTATTAGCGCTCCAGAGTAGGGTCCCCATATCACCCGGTACTGGTTTATTTTCTGTCTATCCCTTAATAAAGGCTTGAAACCCAAGAGAATCAATGTTCTTACTTGTCGGGGTGTATGGCCGGAGTTTCCCAGTCGATGCAGGGTCTTGTTTCGCGGAGTCTCCATTTGTCTCTGTGATTTCCCCTGGTGCCGGCCGGTCGTGACGTTTGAAATTTGCGCCGTCATATTCTTGTTTTTTCACCCTCTCTGAAGTTGCCACGTTGTCCGTTTTTTGCTTTGGGGGTGCCGCACTGTTCTTGTCCCTTAGCTCCACTCGCCTTTTCTTCATTTTCCAACACGCCAAGATATGAGCGCCGCAAAATTTGCACGTCTCATTGGGACAAGCGACTCTGGGTGACCTGAGACCAGATGGGGACGTACCATCCTACTAAGACGTGGGAACAACAGGTGACCTAGACGGTGGTGCCAAAGTGTGTAGTGAGTATGGACCAGAGCCTGGCTCTCTGTGGAAAGTGGCTAGAGGCACTCTAGTGGCACCGACTATGCAAGAGGCAACAGGCTCGTCCAGAGGGAAAGTAGAGACAACTCCAAGGTAGTGGATGTGACTGACATCCACCAAGTTCCTAGAGAACGAGGGGATGTAGTAACCTGTGAGAAACCCAAAGGGAGCTGCCGGACACGGGAGAATGGTGGTGCTGTGGGCAACTACAGATCTCACAGAGGGGTCACCCTAGGCAATAGTGACTGGAGTGTGCAGAGGCGTGAGGTTGGTGCAGTTGTGAAAGAAACAACTTGACGCTCCAGAGTCTAGGGTGAAGGAATGATGTGCAGTCGTTGAGGTCGCACCCAAACCAGCGACAAAGGCCGGTACTAGACTAGTGGTAGCTGCAGCTCCCACACTAAGAACCTCTGAGGCGCTTGAAATGGAAACTACGCAAGCACCAAGACTGGAAACACAAGTCTCAACCCCAGCTGTAGCTCCCACGTACCTGTATGTACTGGTCGAGTCCGACAGGGCCCCGTGGTGGAGGCTGCCGCTGGAACTGCTGCTGAACGTACAAGTGCTGCTGCTGCGGTGGCCACTGCTGTTGCTGCGGCCACAAGTGCTGCGGCCACGGCTGCTACCGCGGCCACGTCTACAGCTGCGGCCAGTAATGTCACGGCCACTGCTATTGTTGCGGCCACCGGTGCTGCTGCCACTACTGCTGTTGCGGCCACCGGTGCTGCTGCCACCGCTAATGTTGCGGCCACAGATGCCACATCGAAATGGCACGCTAGTAAGGGGGGAAGGGGCCAGTCGAGGCGGCAGTACCAGTGGTAGGTGTTAGCCAGTGCGGTGAGGAGTGGTCTGGTGCGGTAGGGAGTTGTCTAGTGCAGTGGGAAGCAGGCTAAAATCGACCGGATGCATTAGAGAGCGGTTTGGCGTGGTCTAGTGCGGTGGGGAGTGGACAGATGTGGTAGGGTACGGCCGGGTACGGCCGGATGTGGTCTAATGCGGTGAGGTCAGTCTAGTGCGGTGGGTAGTGGTCTATTGCAGTGGGAGCGGTCGGGCAGAACATAGCGAAGGGACGGGCGGTTGGATGCGGTCTAGTGCAGTGGGGAGCAGTCTAGTGCGGAAGGCACGGGCAGAACTTGGCGAAGGCTTGGGTGGCTGCTGCTGGCACTGGTTGCTGCTGCAGGCGTTAGCAGCTGTTGCTGGCGCTGGCTGCTGTTGCTGGTGCTAGCTGCTGCTGCTGGCACTAGCGACTGCTGCTAGAGCTGGCGTGGGGCGGCGCGCTGCAGCCGCTGCTGATCATGCTAGTGCGCGACGGCCGACGGGCGCGACTGGCTAGGACAGGGGTCAGGCGAGCTCGGGCGAGGGCGAGGCAGTGGGCGCAACAATTTAGGGTTACGGGCGCTATGGGCGATGGGTGCTACGAGCGACATGTGACGCGTGACCTAGATCGCGACGACAGTGCCCGCGGGGGTCTGCGCTACAGGTCGAAAGAGGGGCCATGAGGGGGGGAGCATGCTACGAGAAGAACGAGGGGCCCATGCGGGGTGGGGGGGGGAGGGCGTACGATGGGACGCACGAAAGGGCCTGCGGAGGGCCCGCTAAGGGGCGAACGAGGGCGCCCGTAGGGGCCGCGCTAAAGACGAACGCGAGCGCCCGCGGGGGGGGGGGGGGGTTGGGGGGGCACGCTACGGGACGAACTAAGGCACGTGGGGGCGCGTTACGGGATGATCTTAGGCTGGATGCGCGCTACGGGACGGACAAAGGGCCCGAGGAGGGGCGCCCTACAGGACAAACTAAGGCTTGCGGGGGCCGAGCTATATGACAAACTAAGGCCCATGAGGTAACGTGACATGCTGGGACCAAACGGGCGGCGAACGGATGGCGAACGGGCAGCAAACAAATGGCGGACGGGCGGCTACCAAGCGGCTAGCATATGAAAGCCTAAAACGAGCGAGCCAATGGGTGGCGAGTTCGCTACGGGCGGCTATCGAGCAATGAACGGGACGTGCGGAGTGGGCCCATGTGAACGAACTAAGCTCTATACCACGTCAAAGATAGAACTGGAAGAATGAAAACCAAGGATATAGCAAACCCTAAGGAAGCTATACCCTCTACAGCATAACTCAATGTAACACAAGACTAAACTAACAAAATATAACAATTATAGTTTGACATGACCCCATTCTGCTTTGCCGAGTCCGGTAGCGAGAACGACCAGCGGATGCCCTCTGTTCGGAAACACTGCTGAATTTGACCAGCGGTGAACTCGCCACCTGGTTTGGAGTGCAAACGAAGCACAAGCTGATTGCACTCAATGCGCAATGGCCACGAGCCACTCGAAAAGAGCGTCACGCATGTCGGCCTTTCGCTGCAAGGATAATAGTGTGGTGTAGCGGGAAAAGTCGTCTACAAGAACTAGAAAGTTACGCTTCCTGCATGGCAGCGATGGGTGTAGTGCCCCATAGGTCCATGTGCAAGGTCTAGAGAGGTGCATTGGCGTGAGACCACGAGGAGGAGTGAGGAGCAACGCGCTACCAAGCCTCGATGCAAGGAGTGGTGAGAATGACGATGGGAGAACTGAGACAAGCCACACTCGGCCAAGTAATAGAGTTACGAGAGCAGGGTGACCTAGATGGTGCCACAAGAGCGACGGGTGGTTGAGCGACCGACACGAGCAAGACACATCTACTTGACTAAATGAAGTGACCGGGGGGCACGTAGTGCGCAGCATGAACAGATCTTACGCGAGCTCCTAAGGAAAGTGGCAAGCGGTGTGTCCGAATCCCTCCTCTTTGCCTCTCTGTCCTCACTCATATGTGGCTTATTATCGGCCCTCTCCACTCGTTGCTCTCTCTCCTCTCACTCTGGCTCCCTTCCCTTCTCTCCCATTATCTCCTCCCTATCTCTTAACCCACTTTCTCCTTGCCTTTACCATTGCTCTTCTTCTGTTCTGGCCCTTCCTACCCCCTCCCATGCCGCATAGCAGCCGTCCTCGATCGCGTCATGGGACCCGAGGGTCCTGCCTTCTTAGTTGCCCTCTCAGTGCGGTTTTTGGCCACATTAGTAACATGGTCTGCCTCACGTTTGCATTATAACTCTTGACTGCTTCACCTCCTTCACAGTCCACCACTGCTGGGATAGGCCCACATCCAGCGCATGCCTGCGCTGTCTCCTCAAATAGACTTCCTCTCCCTCCTGCACCCCTGCTCCTGTTCCCTTGCCCCTCGCCTCCTGTCGCTGCTTGTGCCTCTCTATATCACAGAGTTGCGCCACGTACAGGTTTTCCAACGCTGCAGGGAGTAGCTGTCGCAGGTAGGTTGGCCGCGCTTCGGCCACTGCTATCCACTTTGCCACTGAGCCTGTGGTGACCACATCCACCAACAACTTCGGAGCCTCCATTGGCATCACTGGCTCTTTGCCGAACAGCAGGTAGTATGGCGAGACATCTCTGAGCACGGCCTGCTTACTGAATCGGTACCCCGCCATCACCCAGCATAGCTTCTTGTCCCAGTCTCTCTTATGTGCCTCCCCATATGCCCTCAGCCCCCTCTTCACTCTCTGCACCAACCTCTCTGTCAACCTGTCACTCTGCGGATGATACTATGAACTGCTGCGATGCCGGATGCCACTGGCCTTCAGCAACTCATCAAATTCTTCTTAGAATCGTTTCCCTTGGCCCGTTAGAACCTCACCACATGCCCCTAGTCGGGTGATGACCATCTCCTTGAAAGCCTCTGCTACCGCCTCCACTATCTTGTGCACTAGGGGCTTTGCCTCTGCCCACTTGTAAACGTGTTCCACCATCAGCAAGATGTACCTTCTCCATTTCGTTGTAAGTGGTAACTCCCCCGCAATATCCAGCGACCACCTGTAGCCCATGCTAACAATAGAGAGAGGCTGTAGCTTTGCCTTCTCTCATTCTATCACTGCTCGGTTCCTGCAGTACGCCTCAAAGCGCCACACCCAATCCTTTATCTATGTTGGAAACTCGCCCACCTCCTCAGCCTTTTGCCTGCCTCACTCTGTTGCCTCCCTCTCTTGCTGCCTGTACACCGTTGTGCCGCCCTCACCTCTTCTTACAGTACCTCCTCCTTCCCTGCTGGAGCCCTCTCCTTCTCAATCTGTACTCACAGCTCTTGTTCCTGTCTCCCCTGATGCACTCTGCTGCTTACTTCTCTTACCCCCTTGATGAGCTCTGTGCTCCGTCACACACCTCCGCCTCCTAATTGCTATCCTAAGGCTTCATGCTCGTTATGTCTCCCTAGATTCCCTGCTTGCTCAGTTTGCCGCAATTTACTAGTGTAAAAAGAGAAACATACAAGCAATGAGAATTGCTACCAAGGCTCCACCTATTCTACCAGCGCATGTTCCACCTCCCAGCCTCTGCCCTGCCATCCATGTCTACTACGAGCAGACTTGCAGCCGTGCTGCTTCTTACCCTACTCTCCCGCCCCTTGCTACTGTACCTCCAGCTGCGATCATCCAGATCCTACTGGCTCCTCGGAGCAATTCTGCACACACACAAAAGCAAACAAGCATGCACTCGTACACCCATCGATAGCTGGCGCTGTAGTTGCCTTCCTTCCTGCCCTTGCCTTGTTCTGCTGCCGATCCTTGCTGCCATCCCCTTGCTTAGGTAAGTCCCGCCCCATTCCTTCCCTTACAGCCCTTCGACTCTTCGGCTCGGCAACCCACCCCTCCCTTCACCACATGAAGTTCCATTTGACCCCTCGCCTCCCATCCACGTCCTCGCTAACCTGCTATATACAATTTATACAGTATTTACACCTCCCTTCTTCTCCCCTTACCCTTCACATTCACAACTCCGTTCGCCCAGTACTGGCAGACGCGGTGTATCCTGCTTCCTGCTTGTGCAGCATTGGTCGCAACTCTTGGGCCCAATATCGCCGTTACCTCCTCGTGTGCGACTTGCACTTGCTCTCTCACATCCCCTTCTATGTCCACATTTTCCACGATGTACAGGACCTCTCCTTACACGCCCTTTATCAACTTCAGTACTCGCAGCTTCCTGAACAGCCTGCTCCGATCAAATTGCATGCCTCTCCTTTCTCCTGCCCTCGAGTATCCTTGGCACTCCCACCATCACCACATCAATCCTTCCCCAGCGCCTGACCATGGCTTCGTCGACGTTGCGAATGTCACTGCTCCCGCACAGCGCACTCGCCTCCATTGTCGCCTTACATAAATTATCTGGATCCATTTCTCCAGATGTGCCCTCGCCTTCAAGAGTGCTGCTAACCCGATTCCTATGCCTCTGAGATGCTCCAGCACTATTGTGGGTCCCAACAGCCTCTTGGTATTGGCGAACAAGGACTTCAGGTCCATTTCGGCCTCTTCTTGCCCTGTGGTTGCTGCTGGCAGACGAGCAATCTGCTACCATGTCGGCACCCCTAGTTCCTCGCGCACTTCCGCCTCGGTACATTGATATGCCTCCCTTGGTTCCCTCCGCACGAAACGCACCGGCAGCGTACCGATGGAGCCTCTCTTTTCCCAGTAGCGCGCTCGGTATTCGACCTTCTCCTCCCACATGCATATTGTTGACACAACCCCAAACAAAAACTCCATCCCAATCAGAAGATCAAAGTCTTCTGACTCAGACACTCCGCAATATACACGTAGTGCGCATTCTTCAGCCGTCCCTGGGTTCAGCATCAACACCATCTCTTGCCTTGTTTTTGGCATCCACTTCGCCTCGCCTCCTTCCGCTGTCATCAGCAGGTTACCCTCCGCGACCAGCCTCTTCGCTTGTACAACTGCAGCTTCTCTGCCAAGCGCTTCCCGATCAGCATGTGCGCTGCTCTTGTATCCACGATCGTGCGCCGTCAATCCGCCAATCGTGATCGCTCTTGGTTCGATCGTAAAAAAATATATTTTTTAAACACACATTGTGTTTTTTTTAATTGTGTATTGTGAAAGCGAAGCTGCTTTTACTGCACAATTGGCATCGTCGAAGCGCGCTAAACGCCCTTCTCCAACAACAAAAACCGTAAGTTGGAGTTCATTTCCCTCCACCCACGTTTCTCGATTTTCAAACAGCTCACTCAACAATTGATAATGAGAATGATGCCAATTGATAAGAATAAGAAAGCAAGCTTTCTCAATCAGTGGCTTGGCATGTCATGCGCTCTCGAGGATGTGAGTACGCTGCTCCTGCCTCCGGATCTTCTTCTCTAGCCTGCCTCCTCGGGCCGTCCTTGTGCCGTACATCCTGCAAAAATAACTGCCTCCGCGCCCCTAAAGCCTGGTTCTTCCTGCTCCCTCACGACTGGTTCTTCTGACTCCTCCCTCTTGAGCCACCATTGTCGTACACTTTTCTTCTGATGCTTTCAGTTCTGCGAGTTGCGCCTTTAAGCATGCCATGGTTGCCTGCAGTCTCCTCCCTAATTTTCTCCCTTTTGTTCCCTTCGGTTCGCGTAGCAATCCCTTCTCGATGCCTTCGCTGCCCGCACCGTGCACAGTTTGGCGCCACCTGGCACTCCTGCCGCATGTGTGCACGATGGCCGCACAGCGAGCACACCGCGGGATTGCTGCAGTCCCAGCGCAGGTGACCCGATTGCCCACAGTTGTTGCAGCGGTGACTGTCGGCTCTCGACCGCTTGTCGATTTCTAGGTATGTTGGCGCCGCTGCCGAAGCCGGGCGCCTTCTTTCCGGTCCCCGATCCACAATGCATTCCACCTCAAACAGGCACCACCCCGTCTCCACCCGCATGACGCCTCGTTCAGTGTGGCTTCTGGTTAGTTCAATACCCGCACCTGCACATCCTACTGCAGGGTGAAGCTTAATTAGTATACAAACTTTCTTATGAACTTGCCTCTATCTTTGCAGTTCATGTCTTCTCCGAGCTCCACCAGCCGCCCATAGTACGCGAGTAGCGATTCTCCCTCTCGACGTTTGAATCCTCGAAATTCCACCACCCACTCCGCCATCTGCAAGGGAAACTGTTCCCGCAGCATCGCCAAGAATCGTGCTGTTGGATCCCACTCCCCTGGTGCGCGCCCCGACGCCCACTCGAGCAGCTCCTTCATAGAAATCTGGTATTACGTTTCTGCTTCACCCGCCAGCAGAACTACTCCAAATCCAGCCAATCTTCCAGCGCGCTTGTAAAGTTTCTAAATGCAAAATGTAGTTTTTCAAAGACGGTCCTCGCCTGGTATCGCCCGAGAATCTTTCTGGGACCTCAATCTTTGGCAACTGGATGTACCTCCACCGCTGCATCGACACTTCCACCTCTGTGCCTTGCCACAGAGCAATTTACTGATAGCCGCTCAGCCCTTCTTGCCGAGACCGTGCCAGAGGATCACCCCGCTGCCGTTCTCCCGATCCGTTGGGCGCGTTTTCCCCGCCGCCCGCTGCCCCCGTTTGAGCGCCTCCCGGCGGACCGGTCGCTCCGTCACTGGGTCCGTTCTGCACGTCCACTTTTCCTTGCCTCGGCAGCTGACTCGCGTCGGGCCGCTCTCTGCCTTGTCCGATCATATTCTTATCACCCTCTACCTTCGGCTCCACTACTACCAACTCTTTTCCTTAGCGTAATCGCGTAGACTACGTGTTTGTATGTTCAAGCCCTTCCTACACCTTTCAGACTGCTTGTTATGGCCCCGCTAGGAATTGCTCAACTTTGAGAAAGAAATCACAGTAAATTGTGAAAACAAACTTGCAGTGGCAGTCTTATGGCTCAGGTTCCAGCCTTAAGCTTCCCATCTCAAACCCTAGCTAGGCACATCTAGCAAACGTATGCCATCTACCTAGCTTGCAATTTAGTAATTCACTTTGCCTCCTCCAGCTGGCGGCTGTGTGTTCCAACTTTCCTGGACTCGGTGTCCGTGAAAACAAAAAAAACACATGCACATGCACACCACACATCATCTCATTCATCACCCCTAAATGCACCCCCAAGCTGTCTGCCCAGTTACTAGCTCCCCTCCTCCCCAGTTCGCCACCCTCTGCCATATCCCATTCCGCTGTTGTTCACACTGCCAATTTTCCCGCCCTTGCTCGCCACTTCCCCCCCTCGTACACGCTGCAAGGCTCCTCCGGTTATAAACAAATGTTCATGTTCCTCCAGTACACCCACGCGCAACCCTCAGTAAGAATTATTCAGGCATGAACCTTCAAATTCTGACAGGTGCCGATGTGGTAGCGTCTGTACTTATCGCAAATCGCTCGTGCCTAGGAAACTGGGTGGTGACTCCAAGGTCTTGAAGACAACCAACACCCGCCAAGTTCCTGGAGAACGTGGGGATATGCAGATATGTGAGTGAACTGGAGGGGACTGTCGGACACAGAGGAGAGATGCGAGCGACAATTGGTCCTTAGGTGGGGTCTGCCAAAGCAACCAGGATCGGTGCTGGAAGTGGCGCAACGGAGTCAAGCGTGAAGGAGAGTGACACATTACCATGAAGGAAGTGACACATCAGCGGGAAGGAGAGTGACTCATCAGCAATGGTTGCACCTGTGCAAGCTGTGAAGATAGTAGCTAGAACGAGGAGCCATAGCTAGGTAAGCCCTAGCTAGGCAAGTGAAAGTTTAGGCAAAGAAGAGGTGGTTTCACTAGCAGCAATGAGGATACATATAGCAAACCCTAGATGGGTTGCACTCACTATAGAGCACCCCACTACAGGCTAGAGAATAACATTCTGACACAAGCGACAGCAGAGGACCCTATACTCAAAGCATCTAGAGACCCTAGTCTAGGCACACACGAACACTAACCTCCGCTAGTCTCCAGTTCGAACTCCCCTTCCGACTAAAAAACTGCTCTCTCCCTTCGGGTTCATGGTGCCTGTTTTCAACGGGAAAAGGCTGATGCTCGCGTTGCCCCTCCAAGGGGATTAAGACAATCTCGCACATTTTCTTCGGATGCGGGGCAGCCCCCGCAGTGACTGCGGCGTTGGGTTCGGTTGATCGTCGTCACTTGGGCTGCTCTCCCCCGACCGAACACATCCCTTTTGCTCTCCCCTCTTGAGTTGGCCAGAGTGCCCCTTGGAGCCTACTGGTCGGCGCCGCTGCCAAGGTCCTCTATAATGCCCGCTGTGCGAATATATTCAACAACGTCGTCTCCTCCCGTTTTGAGATCTGGCAGCTCATCCTAGCCTTCAAAACAAAATATTCATTGGCAACGCTCCAAACAATCCGCTAGGAAACAAAAAAAAAACAGCGTCACGGATTCACGTGGCTAAACGGTTACACTTCATTTCCTTTGCAGCAGATGGCTCTTCCACTATCCACCCTGACCTCCTCACCTCTTGGCTCCTCGCCTTGTAAACCCCTTCCGCCCACCTTAGCTTGTTCTGGCTCGTCACACAGTACCCTCTAGCAGGGCTCTCCCTAGCATTTGAGGCCGCCTGATGCATCAGAATTTTCCATTTTTCCTTGTCTCATGCATCAGAAATTTTCAAAACCTTCTCCTGATATATCAGATGAATGTGGAAAACTTTTCCTGATTCGTGCTACTCCAGCCGGGAAGCAAGTTATTGAGAACACTTCATTGAGACTAAATATCGTGTATCTGAATATATTAATGTACTAAGATGTATATTCTGCAAGTCAAAGCCAAAGGCCCGCTGGCCAACGATAGACCACTAACACCTACTTCTTAAGTTCTAACATGAACTGCCTAGTTACTGCTTTTCACTCAGTGTCTGACGACTCCAGGGTCACAGTCGCGCGGACATCAAGACATGATTCTTCCTTGTCCTCGTCTTCACTGTCAACTACACGTGCCTTGCCCTTCTTCCTCCTATTTATCTCCGCCTCTGTCGATTCCTCGTCCCCTGAAGCCTCTGCAGGGCTTTCCGTTCTCCTTCAGCCTTCCTCTTCAGGGCTCTCTCGTGAATGCTTTTTTGCATCGTTACTTCCTTGGCTGGTCAACACTTCTTTGCCCTCCTCCATGTGGTCACCACCTCATCCTAGATCGGCTCATACTGCACCAAAGAGATGCACATCAGGTCTGCCAAACGAGCATTGCACTGGTTAGAGCGGAGCCATAACTTTATCACATTCTGCCTGGAGAAGCCCGGCTCACAGTCGACAGTGCTTACGGGGGGCACGGCGACAGCGACCCGGAGGCGCACCATGTTGGGGTACGAAGACTCCCAATCTTCGCTGCACATCATGTGCTTGAAACTCGAATGAAAGGTCTGGTCCTTGTACTGGGAGTACATCTTCTGCATGAAGGGCCGCCTTCTTCTAGCTGAGACCTGCAGCATCACGCAGGCAGGCACATACATATGGTGGAGGGGGGGGGGGGGGGGGGGGGGGGGGGGTAGTGCAGGGCTTGGACTTTCAACATTCTGTAACTCAATAGCAACGTACCTGGCAGCACAAACTTGCTCGCGGAGAGACTAGAATCACTCCGGGCAGGCGCGATCTCTCTTCGCAAGGCCGTCAGGGTAAGATTCAGGCAGAAACAGCTTCGCGCCGACGAGTGAATCAAGGCTCTCCATCTACTTGAGGAGGTGCTTGATTACTTCACGCACAAACAAGGAGATGACAGAGATACAAGACTCCATGTCGCCCTTGGGCACCTGGCCCTTGATTGTTTCCTCATGAAGAGTGAAGGTGTGGGTGACGGGATTGCCTTCCCCATCCATGCCTGATGCCTTAACCATTCTCTTAGAAGTGGGGCCATGCTCCTCCAGGAAGATGCTCAGCAAGTCACAATCCTCAGCATAATTCACCCCGTATTCAACGCAGCCTTCCTGCCGTGTTGTGGACCATGGCAGACACACGGGTGATGTCCACCTGCACGTATCTCAACAAAGAGGACGATATTATGAATTACGTTTTCCTTAATCAGACTCCAGCAACAACCGTGCTACTAGAGACTTACGGTCCGCCGCTGAAACTTCTTGTTCAATTCGTTAAGCTCCTTGAGCACATCTGCCAGGAAAAACAAGAAGTGAAACTTGAAGCTGGTGACTTTCTTGTAGGCAACCTTGTCGTGCTCCCATCACACGACAATAGTCGCAGGAAGTACAGCCACGGGCCGCAGAATCGCCTCGCCGCGCGACAGCCAGCGGACGTCCTTTATCCCCTGCATCTCAAGAGTAGTTGCGTGGAGGATTTTCTGCAGCTCGATGAATCGTGAGTGCATGACGATGCTGCGTCTGAGGTTCTTGGTAACGCTCCGAACAACTTGGTCGGCAATGTTGAGATCAGGCACTGCTTCCGCGGTGTCCTTCGCTGCGAGTGCCCCCCTGCAATGGTAAGAACATCACAAGTAAAAAACCCATTAGACATAGCATGACAAGACCGATTGTATATACCAATCAACCATCGCGCCAACAAATGTATTATGCATGAAGAGATACATGCCTGTGTGCGATGTAGTGGCACGTGACAAGGTGCAGGACTCGCAACCACAGTTTAGTCACCACTCGAGTGTTACCTCCCCTCATCACACTTGCGCCGTCCGTAGCGATGCCCGTGATTTTGTTGATGTCAACAGCGGTACTATCCAGGTGAGCCAGAAGCACGGTTTGAAGAGACGAAGCGTCGCATCTCTCGACCGTCAAGTGACCGAAGAATTTGGTAACGATCTTTGCATCTCGGATGAAGGACAAGTACGCAATCATGTGTTTACCCCTTCGACGGTCTGTGCTCTCATCCAGTTGAACGCCGAGAAACGGTGAAGACTGGATGTGGCGCATCTGTTGTTGCTTCACGTTTACCACAAGTGCCTCGGTCATCTCGCGGAAGCCGTACCGGCGCAGCAAACACAGGAGAGGTCAAATGCTGGTCACTAAAACAAAAAATCCAGGCAAGTACAACGTCAATACGTACCCGAATTGGTACATTCCTATTGCCTTGTCAGGTATGTCAGGCGTCCCCAAGTCTGCCAACAGGCGCACAAGACCAGCAAACCCGGAAATAGGGGAATCCAACTTGCAGATATACAGCACCGTGAGCATGAGTTGCTTCAACCAAGCCGTCTCCTTGTCCGCGTTCTCAAAATCCGCAATGACGCGTTGCGCGACCTCAGCTCCTTCTGCGCATTGCTGGTTATCGACCACGTCCTGATGCTTCTTGGTAAGGCTATGCTTCTGCATAGATTGCCGCTGAATGTCAACCCCGCCATCGCCAAACTTCCCGTACTTCCAATGCGGTGGACCGTGAGCCATGCACACGCTGCACTTCATGCATGGCGTGCCATATTTCCTCTGTGAAATGACAAGCCTGCTGAACTTGCCCTTCCAAAATTCTTACGCCTTCATTAGGAGCTCTAACATCAGATTTTCAAGATCAGGTACGTGCAGGGTAGACGGACCAGGATCTCCGTTTGGATTCACGGCCTGTGCAGCTGGCCGTGAAGACGCCTCTTCTTGTGTAGGCCGCGTGATGGGGTGAGAAACTATGCGTACGTAAGGCACGCGAGTCTTTGCAAAACTTAGGGTGCTCTGGGTGAAGCGCACCACTCTAGGGAACCGAGGCTCTGCAAGAGAACGTGCGGCAGCGGCACTAACAAGCGACTGCGCTTTCTGAGATTGCGCGGGACGGTGAGAAGGAGGCCTAGGCGAGACGCGCGGTGTGCTGCTTCAAACCCGCCGAACATTAAGCTCGGGCCAAGTCACGGGTGCCACTTCAGTGGATCCTACGGTGGCTGGCTGGGCCTACGCAGAAAGTCCAGGCCCGTCGTAGGCGTACGGGCTTGTGGGGAGGACATTTTCCCAGCGTCCTCGTCGTCTGCCATGGCGAGGAGACGGACGGGTATCGAAAATGGTAGCGTCACAGCAGATTCTAGCGTGAATGTGTCTCTTGGAAGAGTGGGTTGGAGAAGAAGGGACCCCTGAAACCCCAACACTGCAACTACATCTGCCTTGGACGAAGCGTGCATGTCATAAGGACAATGGGTGGCTCCACTTGCTTTTGGTGCCACCCAGGCCCTACAATATCAGGAGTTTTTTCCCTGAAATTCCTGATTTTCAAGGAATTTTTTTGTACCTACCCTGATTTTCCAGTGTTCAACTTTTTGTGGGACGGATTTTCCAGCCTTTTCATGCTAGATGAACTTTCAGGTTTTTTTTAAGAACACTGATTTTACTACGTTGTACCGAAATGACACTGAATGCAATTTCTACATGTTCCGAATGTAGTTCCCCGGAAGTACAGGGAATCTCATATCCCCGCGGTGTCAGCACTTCCTGGCGGTGACTAGGAGACAAATTTGCCCCGTATTTTTTCACTTTGAGGGCTACTTTGTCTAGGTCGTGGCCAGTGAGAACAACTCGACTCCGTCCTCCAAGCACAAGGCCCATGCCCGACGTACTGCACAAGAAGCGTAACACCCTCTTAGCGCCATCCATGTGCTCTGGTCGGTGTGTTACGGGCGCAACATAGCGTGCCAGGATGCTGAGAGGGTAAGTAAGGTTAGGTCGAGTGTAGGTCATCAGGTACATGAGGCGGCCCACAAGCTCTGGATATGGACCACTTGGCTCTACGGACTCGTCCGAAGGTGGAGCTGAGAGTGAGTGAACGGCAACTAGAGGAGTGGACTTTGGCGAGGACAAAGTGAAGCTGAAGCGCTGAAGGACCTGCTGCACCATGTGTGACTTAGTCAAGGTGATGGTGCGCCGTGCTCTGTCCCAGGTGATCTTCAAGCCAAGATAGTTGCGCCTCTCACCCATGTCTGTGCACGTATGCCTCTTTTGCAGCTCCGAATTCACAAGGGCCAGTCCCTGAGTGTCAGCAGTGGCAAAGACCAAGTCGTCGTCGTACACGAGGATGTAGAACGGCGGCAGCGAAGTGTCGGTGCGCAGAAACAACAACGGGTCAGCAGTCGATGGAGCAAAACCAAGAGCCGCAAGTGTCGTCCTCAGTGTGTCATGCCACTCATGAGGCGCCTGGCGGAGACCGTAGACTGGCCGCCGGAGGCTCCACTGGGTACCTGCAGGAAACGACCCAGTAAAGCCAGGTGGGCGGCGCAGCCAGGTCTCCTCGTGCAGGCTGCCCTGTAAGAAAGTTGTGCTGAAGTCAAGAGAGTGAAGCTCGTAGTCACGCTAAGCAGCGAAGCGTAGCAGCAACCGAAGAGTGGTCATCTTCGGGGTGGGGGAGAATGTCTGGAAGAAGTCAACTCCCAGTTGCTGACTAAAGCCTCGTGCAACGTAACGAGCCTTGAAGATAGGCGGAGAACCAGGCGGCCACTTCACCCTGAAAATCAACATGCCATCAACTATGTTCGCCCCAAGAGAGGAAACTGCGTCGACGTAAGTGCTTGTGGACTTCCAGGATGCCATCTGTGCGTCCATGGCTGACTGCCACTGAGAGTATGGAACCGAAATCGCCTCTTCGTAAGAGCGCGGGGTCAGGATGTCTGGAGCAACCGGGTCTCCCTCAGGTGCAATCAGCATGGACACGAGATGAGGTAAAGCAGCTGCAAGACACTCAAAGTCCTCCTGCGTGTCCGCAAGGACGTCCGTGCCAAGAGCACACTCACCCCTGACGAACGAAGGACATACAGACTCAACAACAAGACTAGCGGCGTAGTCGAGACGACAAGTAGCAACAAAGTCAACAAGCTCAGCGACTAAGGCAGACGCAGCAGTGGACTCAAACGAAGGGTCAGTGGCAAAAGTGGCTAGGAGACGCGTGATAGTAGGAGTGGCAGCACGAACTAAGTCAGACTCAGGGTCCGGATCGTCAGGAAGAGAGGACGTAGGAGGAGACGATAGGGGAACTCGCAATGGAACTGAGGAAAGATGAAGTGTCATATTGTGAGTGCCGGGGACAGAAGGAGGACACGGACGCGGAGCACGACGATCGGTGCGACCAGCGCAAACAGGCGAGGCAGGGCGAGACGCAGGCTCACAACGCTCTGTAAGAGAGTTTGTCTGCTCAGTGTAAGGAGAAGGAGCATGCAGTGGGGAGTCTGGCTGTAGCTGTGGCTGCAACTGGTCAGGCGGTGGACACAGCAAGGGAGGAGTAAGGCCAGTAGAAGACGGGAAACTACGAACCTGGCAAAGTGCCGAGCCAAGTGGCAACAGAGACAGCGGCGACGGCGGAACGAAAAACAGTCGCCGCTGCACAGTGCCTTCAGCACCACCGACAGCTCCAGCACCCCCAGCGCCAGCACCTCCAGCTCCAAGGCCTCCAGAATCAGTAGCATCACCAGCTCCAGTAGCTCCAGTACCTCCAGCACCAGCAGTACCACCAGCTCTAGCAGCTCCAGTGCCTCCAGCACAAGCACCTCTCGGATTAGCAGCTCCAGCATCTGCAGTACCTCCAGCATGAGCACAACCTGGACCAGCAGCCCCATCACCTCCAGTACCTCCAGTAGCAGCACCACCACCAGCTCCGGCAGCTCCAGTGCCTCCAGTACGAGCACCTCCAGGACCAGCAGCTCCAGCGCCTCCAGCAAGAGTAGCAGTACCACTAGCTCCAAGAGCTCCAGTACCTCCAGTAAGAGCACCTCCGAGACCAGCAGCTCCAGCACCTCGAGCAGCACCACCACCACCAGCTCTAGCAGCTCCAGAAACTCCACTACCTCCAGCACCTCCAGCACTAGCAGCATAACCAGCTCCGGCAGCTCCAGTGCCACCAGCACGAGCACCCCCGGGACCAGCAGAGCCAGCACCACCAGCACCTCCAGCACCAGTAGCACCAGTGCATCCTGCGCCAGCGCCTCCAATGGCAGGGCCTCAAGCTCCAGCAGAGCGAATCCGAAGGGGGGTGCACCAAGCGTACCACTCACGCAGCTGCTGAGGTGAGAGAGGCTCCCCCCGGCTAGACCGCTAGGGCGAGGTACCAGTGGGACCTCTAGGACTAGTAGCTCCAGCACCTCCAGTACCTCCAGTGCAGCAGTGCCTCCAGCACCTCCAGGACTAGCAGCTCCAGGGCCTCCAGCTCCAGCAACGCCACTCCGAAGGCTCCAGCGCCGAGCAAACCACTCGCGCAACTGCTCTAGTAAGAGAGGCTCCCGTAGTGTAGATGCAAGACCCCTAGGCTCAGCAACCCCAGACTCAGCACCTCTAGGCTCCGCACGCTCACGCTCGGCACCCCCAAGCTCCAAACCCGCAGGCTCATCACCCCCAGACGCAGCACCACCGAGCAGCACCAGAGTCACTAGTGACCTTGACAGGCTCAACCAAGGGGAGTGGGTCTATTTGAGACACACCTAAAGGAGCAGGACCCTGCGGGGGGAGGGGGTCTACCGGAGGGGGACGTGGAGCAAGGAAGAGCGGCCGGGGGGGGGGGGAGAGGGGCAGTGCGGTAGGGGAAGAGACGGTAAAAGGGAACTGACTCGTCGAACGTGACGTCCTGAGAGGGAAGGACACGGCGCGAGGTGGGGTGGTAAGACTGCCAGCCAAGCCCGTCAAGGGGAAAGCCAAGGAAGACGTAGGGAAAGGCGCGTGAGGAGAGCTTGTCCGCGGAGGTATCATGGACAAAGGCACGACAGCTTCAGACCCGGAACACCGACACATTGCCAACCTCTCCCGTCCAACGCAGTGTAGGCGAGGTCTCCGGTAAAGAGATACGGGGCCAGGTTGAACTGATGCACAGCGTACCGGACCGCAAACTGCTTGGGGAGCATCCGCATGGATCATGGAGGTACGAGCGACCTCCATGACTAAGCCAATGCAGCGCTCAGTAACCCCATTCAGTTGCGGAGAGGCTCGAAGCATGAACGTCTGGAGGATGCCCTCCCCACGACAAAAGTCTCGCAAGAGATCGGAGCAGAACTCACCACGTCTGTCAGAGTGTAGACGCAGGACAGAAAGGTCCGTGTCGAACCGCTCGCGGAGCTGGAGAAGGACAGTGCGGATCCAAGGGATCAAAACATCAGGGACCTCCCCCTTGCTGCACAAGGGGAAGACCGTGGTGTAACGTGAGTAGTCGTCAACAACCAGCAGAAAGTATCGCTCGCGGCCCTGTCCATGGACGCGGGCTGGGCCCCACACATCCATGTGGAGAGTCTACAGGGGAGCGGTCGTTGGGGGAAACGAGGAGGAGTGAGGAGCAGAGAGCTGCCGCTCCTCGACACAGGGAAGGCAGGTAGGGGCACGCGAGGGTGGGAGGGGAGGCAGAGACCTGGGAAGACTAGAGATAAGGAGGCGGGAGTGCATGCCACGGAGGCGTGGCAGGGAGAGGTGACCTAGGCGGTGGTGCCAAAGGAGAGTCTCGTGCGACAGGAGGTGACACGAACAGGGGGCTGCTAGCTGACCTGGCACAGACGCAGACGCAGCTACCTGAGGAGGCTCAGTAGTCATTGTGTACAGGTTCGGCCTAGGCCGGCGGGTGAACGTGGCCAGGTGACGGCCTGTCAGTGCACACGTGCAGATCGCCACACGCTGTCCTCCAGGGATAAAGGATCGACCCAAGCATCCTGAAGAACGGCATTACTCACCAAGTTCGTAGAGAACGAGGGGAGGTTAAGTTAGTGAGCCAGACGGAACCGCCGGACACGGGAGAACAGTGGAGGAACGTGCACGAACTGGTCCCCCAAAGGGGTCAGCTAGAGACTACAACCGGTGCTGCGAGTGGTGTGACCGTGGTGCTGTCGCGAAAGAAGCAGCGGGAAGCGCTTGAGTCAAGCGTGAAGGTGTGCAAGGCCTCAGCAGGCGCAGTTGCAGAGAGAGCAGACTCACCAGCACCTAGAGTAGACTCACCTGCACCAAAGTAGCAGCCGCTATACCATGGTCGGGAGGCACACACAGGTAATAGTCACCCTGAGTACTAGTAGTCAAAGCATATGTGGCAGTGAGGATAGAGTCATAGTCAAGAGCAAAGATATCCACACCCTGCCTAAGCAGCTCTAGCTATCGGGGGAGCTCAGCCGCGTCGCCAAACTCTGCACGCCAGGTGTCGCTCAGAAAGGAGTAGCAGCGGCACTGTGTGTGACCAGCTGTCCCGCAAGTCTTACCACCCTGATCACCTTTGCGAATGGCCTACGGACAGTGAGGACCACTCCGAGACGCCCCACGCTGAGCGTACCACTCACGAAGCTGCTGGGGCGTAAGGGTCTCGCGCAGATGCCGCTGCAGCTGCACTAGGCCACCGCCACCAGAAACTCCCAACTGAACAGCTGTACAGCCACTACCACTACTGCGGCCGCCACCACTCCTACTAGCGTACCACTCACGTAGCTGCTTGGGTGTAAGGGTCTCACGCGGACGCCGCTGCAGCTGCATCTTACCACCGCCAGAAACTCCACACCAAACAGCTCCATAGTGACTGCTACTAAGCCACCACCACTCCCACTGCCATCACCACTCCCACCGCTACTACAAAGAGAAGTCATAGCGAGCAAGCTAGGAGGCGTGCGGCAAGTAGGGCAGCACGGAGGGAAGGCAGGGCGGCGAGCAGGCACAAGGGTTCGTGGCAGCGCACGGTCAGGAAGGGCGGTGCGCGGTCAGAGCAGAGGTGGCGCGCAGCCAGTAGGGCGGTGGGCGGGGCTGCAAAGGGCGGTGCGCGGGTAGGCAAGGGCGACGCGCAGGCAGGCAGGGGCGGCACACGGGTAGGCAGGGTCGGCACGCGGCCAGCAGGGCGGCGCTCGGGCTGTAGAGGACGGCGCGCGGATTGTAGAGGGCGGCGCTCGGGCTGTAGAGGACGGCGCGCGGACTGTAGAGGGTGGCGCGCGTGCACGCAGGGTCGGCGCGCAGCCAGCAGGGCGGCGCGCGGGCTGCAAGGGCGGCGCGCGGGCTCCAGAGGGCGACGCGCGGGCTGCAGGGGTGGTGCGCGGGCTGCAGTGGCGGCGCACGGTCTGCAGAGGCAGCGCGCAGGCTGAAGGGGTGATGCGCGAGCTGCAGGGGCGACGCGCGGGCTGCAGGGGCGACGCGTGGGGCTGTTAAGGGCGGCGCGCAGGCTGCAGGGGCGACGCGTGGGCTGCAGGGGCGACGCGTGGGCTGCAGGGGCGACGCGCGGGGCTGCAGGGGCGGCGCGACGCGGGGCAGGACAGGGCGTGCGCGGGGCAGCACAACGTTGGGCAGGGCAGGGCGTGCGCGGGGCGGTGCGACGCGGGGCAGGGCAAGGGCGTGCGCGGGGCAGCGCAACGCAGAGCAGGGCAGGGCGTGCGTGGGGGAGTGCGATGCGGTGGAGGGCAGGGCGTGCGCGAGGCAGCGCAACGCGGCGCAGGGCGTGCACGGGCAGCGTGACGTAAGGCAGGGCAGGGCAGGGCGCGCGCATGACGGCGCAGCGCAAGGCAAAGCGTGGGGTAGCGCAGTAACCGCAGTCGGTCACTAGCTAATGGTGGGCCCGAAAAAAAAGGGTTCTAAGGACCTACTACTCTGAAGCCATGTCAGAAACTAGGGAACAGGAATGAATGCATTGATCAGAAATGTCGTACAAGTACTGACCCTAATTGGGTTGTACCCCATATAGGCTACCCCACTACAGCCTACACAACATAACCAGTGTTATAGTTTGACGGAATCAGCTTAGTTTTTCGCAGAATCACCTATTGCAGCACCATCTTGTGCAATGGTGGCCAAGTGGTCACGTGCAGGGACAAGGCGCGAAATGAATGGTGTCGGCAAACCGGTAATCAGGGAACACAGTGCATGCATGCCAAGTTCACGCCTAAGGGGAAAAGTCACATTATCAGACGAAATCGAAACAGATTCGTGATGCATCAGAAGAACCGAAAAAACTTGTCTTTCCCATCAGGTAAAATGTAGAAACCATTTCTTTCCTATCAGATAAAACAAAAACCATTTTTTAGAAAATCAGATATGTCTGGTTATCAGAAAAACAGGCAAGAAATTTCTTACAGGGAGGACTCTACTCTTCAGCGAAGCTGGCGGCTGTCTGCTAGGATAGGAGAGTAGTGTGTTTGTAAGGAAAATTCTATTTCCTTATGCCGCATCTGTTGAGTGATGCTACCATTCGCATTCACGTCTGTCTGCCTCCCATCATATGTTCGTGCGTTGCATGCGTGTTGTGAGTGTGTGCAGAAATTTGTGTTTTGTGCGGTTTGGTTTTTCTGAGTGTGTGTGTGTGTGTGTGTGTGTCTGTGTGTGAATGTTATTTGGCTTGAGCAGATATCTGAAGTGACTCCTCTGCTCAAGAGCTTTCCGAGGAACCAAGTATCGCTTCAATCGGAGCACGAACAAGAAAGTTACGAACGTTGGAGTTCGTATGCTTTTGATATTTGGTTGTGGTGACTATGGGAAGTTGTGGGGTTGACTCAATATGGGGTACAGACTTTTGAGGGTTGGGAAATTCGTCTTTTCTACTGTAGTTGCTGCCAAATGGTTGGGAGAAACCAAACCAGGCTGGCAAGTGTGGCCAAGTTGGGTTGAGGTGGATTGTGGAGGTTGGGATAGTGACAAAGGTCAAAGTTGGGTTGCCTATGGGGAAGGGAATTGTATGGCATGGGGTTTCCTTGGTTGGGGACTCTCTTGGGACCTTCCCTCTCGTCCTCCTCATCCCTTCCACCTGGTTTAGTGCTAGTCCAATTCTCTTGTGTGAACTTGTGTGAACTTTGTGATTGAGTTAAGATTCTATGGCAGCATACCCCCTAGTGCGCCGAAATTGATAGCTCAAGAAATACTTCACCTTTTCGCATGATTCAACTTGGGAATTGTAGCCACGGAGTAGAGCTACAACATATTCGAGTTTGATGTAGTTTTGACTGTGAACTTTTCGTCGACGGCGTTTCTTGTGAACTCGACTTATCTGTTCAGAAACTAGGCCCAACGATGTTGAGATATTTTGGCTACTAATCTTCATAGACTCCGTCCTTAGTCTCTAACAGCATCCCCGCTTAGCGCATACATCACTGAACTCGCCACACTCGCCACCGTTACCATGCACGACACCTTGCCTCGACTATTTCCCGCCACCTCGCCCGTCGTACCCCAACCTCACGGCTCGGCTGGTAACCGGCGCTCCGGGCCCCCGCCTCGACATTTCCCAACCTCAGTCCCAACTTCAGTCCCAAGCTCGTCGCGCGTCACCCACATTTCATTACCGTTACCACTGTGACCTTCGCTATTCAGTTCTCGCTCAATCCTTCGCTCATTGTACTGTTTTGCTTTGATAGTGCAATTCTCGCTCGCTTGCTCAATTGCACTTGTAACACTTGGTATCCAGAGCCTACGATCTTCTCTCGGACCGCATCCACACCTTTGCTTCTCCACTATCTCAATTTTTGGGGGGGGTAGACGCCTCTCAGCGACCAAGCACCGCCGCTCAAAGTGCTCTCTCGTAAGCACGCACGGCCACGACAGAGGCTCTCGCTGAGCTTGTCCGACACCCCCGCCATGGCTGAATATAATATCGTGACAGTGACGCAGGAGCAGCTTGATCGCCTTGTGAGCCAGCTCGAGAATTTCGCTCTCAAAGTTGCGACACTCTCTACGGAACTTGACGCCGCCCGCCGGCAGTCGGCGACGAATGCACCTACAGCAACACCAACACCCGCAAATGCACCTGCACAGTCGGACAAGCCAATCGTCATCTTGACCGGAACACCATCATAGCATGGCAGCGTGGGACAGCGCTCAGGTGTAGCCAGTGATGGCGCAGCCTAGTCAATGCCCGGCATGACGAGGAACAAGGCCGCTCCGACCGTGAATACGCCACGCAAAACGCGTCGTCACGTCGAATTTGCGGCACCAGCAGGCACTGATCACATAAAAGAGCCGATGCCGCTCAAGCCGCAGCGCCCGCCCTGCTTCAATCCTAACCAACACGGGAGTCCGACGGTTCGATCCTGGATTTTCATTATGAACGTGTTTTTTGACGCCAATTACGTCGTCGCAGACGCAGCGAAGATTGGCTATGCATTTTCACTGCTATGGGACCCTGCCATGGACTGGTGGCGAGTGATCGTCACTTCGCCGCACGCCTACGAGCCGCCGTTGCAAGAGGAAGAGCCCACGGGCCCAGCCGTTACCTGGCGTTCTTTCTGCGAAGCCACCCAGTACAACACGTGGGATGCGTGGTGCGCAGGGCTTCGGGCGTGCTTCGAGCTGATTGCAGCTTCAATCTCGGCGCGTTATAGAATACGCACTTGGCGACAGCTTGGGTCAGTTCATGACTATACAAGCGGTTTTTTTCGCATTATGCGAGCAAGTCGGCTACATGCTCGAAGCAGAGCGGGTGGACCGTTACGTCGAATGGCTGAAGCCAGACATCTCGCACAAAATTATGTTACGCGGACTCTCGAACTTCAGCAAGATTCTCGCGCTCGCCGAGAAAATCGACATATTGCGCCGACCGAGGCCGGGGTCCTACTACGGACATCGCCCTCGGCGAACGACCGAGCAGGCCACCGTACATGCCGTTGCGACGAATGCAGCTGCCGCACCGTTTAAGGGGCGCTGCTTTGCTTGCAATAGGCCAGGCCACCGCAAGAGCGAGTGCCCTGAGGAACTAAGGTGCCGTGGAGAAGAGCAGGGGAGGGACTCTCAGAGGCAGGGAAACGCCAACAGCCAGTAGAAAACGGGCCAACTACTGACGAGATTGCCTGACCGACCCTCACCGAGTCACAGTACCGATTCACGCCATCGGACGGGCTCGGGTGAATAAGGAGGGTACAGCGACGGCTTGCCCAGTACTGATCCACGGGAAAATACAAGGAGCAGCAGTAAAGATATTTATAGATGGAAGGGAAAGTCACAGTTCAGTTAATACCACGACTGCACGGAAACTGCAGCTGACACTTAGTCGGTGCTTACCGAAGATAGATGCACGCTTAGTTGATGGCACACCTCTGGCTATACGGGAGAAAGTGGAGAGAGAGTAAAAGTCCGCTACGGGGGGAACTTCGGGTTTACACAGGAAATGCTCGCGACGATACTGGATGGGCACGACAAATTACAGGGACGTGATTGGCTGCGACGATACAACCCACGAATTGACTGGACGACGGGTAGCTGCATTGTGCGATGTAGCGATAACTTGGTCGAATTACCTCGCTGGCAGTCGCCCGAGTCTTCGACGGTCCACGTCAACGCCATCACGATGAAACGGGATGTCACCGCTGAAGCCGATGTGTACGCAGTGGATATAGCAGTAGTGGTAGAAGCAGAGGCGCCGAGCGATTTTCAGAAACGTCTAGCAGCTGTACCGCCCGAACTACAGAAACAGCTGATAAGGTACCCAGGGATTTTCCCGGATGAGTTAGAACCGGGGGCACAGCCAACTGTACAACGCCAGTTCAGACTGACACAGCCGGAGCTCGATGAGCTTAGGAAGCAAATAGATTACCTGACAGAGAAGCAATTCATCCGACCGAGCTCTTCACCGTTTGCCGCACCGATACTGTTCATACCAAAAAATGACGTAGGTTTTCGCATGTGTATTGATTACCAAGCACTGAACCGAGTAACCATCAAATCGCGATACCCGATTCCCCGCGCTGACCAACTGATAGATCAACTGCGAACCGCGCGAGTGTTTTCGAAGATTGACTTACTGGGAGGTTACCATCATATTAGGCTCAAAATGTGAGAATAGTACGAGTGAATGAAATCGACTAGGAAACAAGTGGGTACAAGTAGTGAACCTATAGATGTTGTACCCCATATTATCTACCCCACTACAGCCTACACAGACTATAGCATACAAGTTTGACACACCCCTATAGGAAAAGTGGGGGAGAACAAGAGGTCACAAGACCAGTCAAGAAGAGCAAAGCAAGCTCAGGATGGATCACGACGTCACCACACGTTCCGAGCACAAGCAAATAGCCACAAGGCCAATTCACACGAAGAGTTATATAAAGTAGAACAAGCAAGACATTGATCACAACCTAGCAAGTGTAAGCATGCAGGTATATATATAGAGATCACAGTACAAACAAAGTCAAGAAATGAGCAAGTGAGGACAAGTGGGGACGAGGCCTAGAACAGTACAGAACCGCTCATGATCACAAGGCTGAAGTGCCTTGGTGAAGATATCAGTCGTGTTTGCCTAAGAGGCCACATAAAACATAGGAAGCTGACCACGCTGCTCCAACTCTCGAGCAAGAAAGTAGCGAAGAGCGATGTGCTTTGTTCTGTGCTCCAGTCTCTGCTCACGACACAAGGCAAGCATTGCCTTGTTGTCGACGTACAGAATCGGAGGAGAACGAGGCGCCTCGCCCAGGTCGGTTAGCAGGTAGGTGAGCCAGCGTAGTTCTGTGCAGCCATGGCCCCTGCGTAGATCTCATCCGCACAGCTGGAGCTAAGAATAGAAGACGAGCAGGTAGACCGCCAAGAAACAGAGCCTGAGCCAAGGTTGAAGGTGTAACCCTATGACGACCATTGCGTAGCCAAGTCGTCAACCCAAGAAGCGTCTGCGTGAGGAGTGAGAACAACTGGACCCCTTTCCCCCAAGCACGAGCCCCATGCTCGAAGTACTGCACAAGTAGCGCATCTCCCTCTTTGCTGCCTTCCAGTGCTCTCGTCGGTGTCTCCCGGGCGCAACGTAGCGTGCCAGGATGCTAAGAGGGTATGCAAGGTCAGGATGAGTGCAGGTCATCACGTACATGAGGCAGCCCACAAGCTCTGGATACATGCCACTCGACTCTACGGACTTGTCCAAAGGCAGAGCTGAGAGTGAGTGACCGGTGAGCAGAGGAGTGGTCTGTGGCGAGGAGTACTGGAAGTCGAAGCGCTGAAGGACCAGCTGCACCATGTGTGACTGAGTCAGCGTGATGGTGCGGCGTGCTCTGTCCCGAGTGATCTGCAAGCCAAGATAGCTGCGCAGCTCACCCAGGTCTAGGCACGTGTGTCTCTTCTGCAGCTCCGACTTCACTAGAGTAAGTGCCTTAGGGTCAGAAGTGGCAAAAACCAAGTCGTCAACGTACATGAGGATGTAGAACGGAGGCAGCGAAGTGTCCGTGCGTACAAACAACAACGGGTCAGCAGAGGAATGAGCAAACCCAAGAGCCGCAAGAGTCGTCCTCATTGTGTCCTGCCACTCCTGAGGCGCCTGGCGGAGACCGTAGACTAGCCGCCTGAGGCTCCGTTGGGTACCAGGAGGGAAACCCCCAGTGAAGCCAGGTGGGCGGCGCAGCCAGATCTCCTCATGCAGGCTGCCCTGTAGGAAGGCTGTGCCGAAGTCAAGAGAGTGAAGCTCGTAGTCACGCTGAGCAGCAACGTGCAGTAGTACCCAAAGAGTGGTCATCTTTGGGGTGGGAGAGAAGGTCTGGAAGGTAGTCAACTCCTTGCCGCTGACTGAAGCCTCTAGCCACGTAACGCGCCTTGAAGACAGGCGGAGAACCTGGCGGCCGCTTCACCCTGAAAATCTACATGCCATCGACAATGTTCGCCCCAGGTGAGGGAACCTCATCGACGTAGGTGCCTGTGGACTTCCAGGAAGCCATCTCTGCGTCCATGGCTATCTGCCACTAAGAGGAGTAGGGACCCGGTGTCGCCTCTGTGTAAGAGCGCGGGGTCGGGATGTCTGGTGCATCCGGGTCTCCCTTAGGGGCAAGCAGCATGGACACGAGATGAGATAAAGTAGCAGCAAAACACTGGAACTCCTCCTGTCTGTCCTCAAGAACGTCCGTGCTAAGGGCACACTCACCCCCGATGGACGTAGGACAGATTGACTCAGACTTAGCAACAAGACTAGCGGTGTAGTCTCGACGACAATGAGCAGCAAAGTCGACAAGCTCAGCAACAAGAGCAGACACATCAGTAGACTCAAAGGAAGGGTCAGCGACAATAGTGGCCAGGAGACGCGTGACAGTAGGACTAGCAGCACAAAGGGAGTCAGACTCCGGGTCCCGACTGACAGGAAGGGAGGACGCCGGTGGAGAAGGCGGAGGGACACGATGCGAGGGAGTGGAAGGACGCAAAGCCATCTGGTTCGTGCCACGACGTCTAGTGCGAGCAGCACGAACAGGTGACGCAGGACGAGAATCAGGCTCACGACGCTCCGCAAGACCTTCGGTCGAACTAGTGTAAGGAAAAGGAGCAGGCAGTGGGGAGGCGGGCTGTAACTGTGACTGGGACTGGACAAGAAGTGGACACTCTAAGAAAGGAGGAGGACCAGTAGAAGGCGGGAGACCAAGAACTTGCTCAAGGAGCGGAGTACGGCCGCGGCCGCGCAGCGCCTCCTGAACCAGCAAGGACAGCACCAGTACCGCCAGCGTCAGCTCCAACTCCAGCAGCACCTCCACCTCCTGCACCTCAAGCAGCTCCAGCTCCAGCGAGACCACCAGAAGCCCTAGCAGCACCAGTAGCGCCAGGTCGTGGAGGTGACTGACACCCACCAGGTTCCTAGAGAACGAGGGGGTGTAGTAACCTGTGAGGAACCCAGAGGGAGCCGCCGGACACGGGAGAGTGGTGGTGCTGCGGGCAACTACACGTCCGATAGAGGGGTCAGCCAAGGCGACAGTGACTGGAGAGCGCAGTGGTGTGAGGTCAGTACAGTTGTGAAAGAAACAGTTGGACGCTCCAGAGTCTAGGGTGAAGGAAAGCTGTGCAGTCTGTGAGGTCGCACCCGAGCGAGCTACAAAGGCTGGTTGACTAGTGGTAGCTGCAGCTCCTACACAAAGACCCTCAGAGGCGCCTGGACTGGAAACAACACACGCACCAAGAGTGGAAACACATGTCTCTACTTGTGCAGCCGGGAACGGTCCTAGACCAGGCAAGTGAGACTCAACTGGTGCAGCAGTGCGCTGGCGAAGTCGCGAGGGCCAGTGCGGTGTAATAGCGTGAGGACCAAAACGCTCACGGTGGAGGTCATCGAGTCGACGGTAGTAGCTGGACGCAGAGTGGTCAGGACTCCAACAGGTGGTGCTAGCACCAGGGCCTGTCAGGGCCCGGTACCCGTAGGGGCCGACGTCTCGCCCACAGCTAGATGAGCCACTGCAGGGGGCTCCACCCTTTGGACCCGCAGGTCCCCACTGCCGGGAGTGCTGCGGCTCGCCCTGCTGCTGTAGAACTCTAGTACACGCCATGTAAGCCTATGGTGCTGCTGGTTTTGCTCGGGGCAGCCTAAGCTACTACTGGTGTGCTGGGGGTAGCCTATGCTGCTGCTGGATCTGTTGAGGGCAGCCTAAGCTGCTGCTGGTGCACTGGGGGCAGCCTAAGCTGCTGATGGTGCACTGGGGTTAGCCTAAGCTGCTGCTCGAGCGTTGGGGCAGCCTATGCTGCTTCTGGTTTTGCTGGGGGCAGCCTAAACTGCTGCTACTGGTGCTGCTGGTGGCGGGTTTCAGCTCTTGAGGCGGAGGATTCAGAACATCGGGGGCAGCTTTGTCTGGTACAGGTGGGACAGCGGGTGCGGTTCGGTGTGGTTCTGTGCAGTTCAGTGCGGTTCTGCGCGGTTTTGTGCGGTTCTGTGCAGTTCTGCGGGGTGGAGAGTACCGGGTGGGGCAGCTGATTCCAGGTGAGGTGACTGGAACGGGTGGGGCAGCAGCTCTGGCTAGAAAGGGTGGGGCAGCGGGTGCAGTTCTGTGCGATTCTGTGCAGTTCTATGCAGTTCTAGAGCAGCAGCCTCAATGCCCGGATCGGGCGGAACACACAGGTAACAGTCACCCTCAGCACTAATAGTCACAGCATGCATAGCAGCAAGGATAGCATCAAAATCAAGATCAAAGACAGCAACCCCCGACCTAAGCAGATCACCCCAGCGAGGGAGCTCTGTGGCGTCAGGAAACTGTGCACGCCAGGCGTCAAACAGGCGGCCAAAACAGCGGTGCGTGGCGTGCGGGCCGCCGCACGTCTCTCCACTGCGCTCGCAAGCGCAGGGACCAGCACCCCCAGGCCTCCCACGCCCAGCGTACCACTCACGAAGCTGCTGGGGCGACAGGGCCTCACAAGAATGCTGCTGCTATTGGCGCTGGCCACCGCCAAATCCTCCCCGCTGCACAGCGCCATCCCAACCAGCACCACCGCTGCCTCCACCCCCACTGCCGCCGCCGCCGCCGCCTCCACCTCCACCACCGCCACCTAACCCCCCACTCCCGCCACCACCCCCACCTCCACCCCCACCCCCTCCACCTCCTCCACTGCCACTACCACCGCCACCACCGCCGCCCTTGCCGTCCCCTCCACCACCCTTGCCCCCCTTGCCCTTGCCGCTGCGGCGTCTCCCACTAGAAGTAGACGCAACGTCGACCGACTCAGTGCCAACGAGGTCGACAGCAGCAGCAGTGGCAACAGAAACAAAGAGGGGGACAAGGGAGCACCCTTCAAAGAAAGGGGTACGAGGGTCACCACGAGAGGCTCCTACAGCGACTATACTCTTCTCTGCTGGAAGAAGGCGCTCCTCGAGGAGGTCAACAGTGAGCGTGGTGGGGCAAAGGGAGAGGAAGTGTTCCCTGACTGGACGAAGGGAGTCAGGGAGCCGGGTGACGAGGTAGTAGAGGGTGATGTACATAGGGGGGGGGGGTTCTTGGCGTAGAACTCGGCAGGAAGCGCAGCGCGGTAGCGGGTGTCACTGGTGCGAAGTTGGGTAATGAGGTCAGCGACTGTGGCAAAAGCGGCAAAAACAGGTACGGGAGCATGAGGCGGCTGAGAGCAGCAGTGGCAGGGGAGGAGTAGCGCGCAACAACAGCGTCATACAGATTCTGAGCAGTATTGTACTGGTTAAAGTGCGCACGCTCAGCAGACGGCAGGTGATCACGAACAGCAAGACGAGTAGCAGCATCACGCGTGGTCCACTACGAGCGAACTACACTGTCAACATCGGCAGCAGGTGCGACCGAGACGCCGGACGTGTGATGGAACAGTGAGACTCCGTCCCTAGAGTCGCACTGCAAAAAAAGTTGCAGATCATTAACCCAGACCTCGAAATTGACTGCTCGACCCTCAGCATCAAAGGTAAGAACATTAGGGCTGGCCATGACTGCAGTAGCAGTAGCAGTAGCAGTAGCTGTAGGAGCGCGACTCAGCAGGGCGGCGCGGCTCGGCAGGGCGGCGCGGCTCGGCAGGGCGGCGCGGGTGCAGTGGTGCGCTTACCAGGGGCGGGATCGGGGTAGGGCCGCGATTGGAAGGGCAGGGCCGTGGCGCACTGGCAAGGCAGGGGCCGTGACAGGCAGAGCCGCGACGAGGCGGCAGAGCAGGGCCGCGACACGGCTGCAGGGCAGGGCCGCGGCAGGGCCGCAAGTCAGGGCCGCGTCAGGCAGGGCCGCGACAAGGCGGCAGTGCAGGGCGGCGACGCGGGTGCAGGGCAGGGCCGCAACGAGGCGGCAGGGCAGGGCCGCGACAAGGCGGCTGGAGAGAGGAGGCCGCGACCGGGCGGCATCAGGGCAGGGCCGCGTCTCGGCGGCTGCATGGAGGGCCGCGTCGTGGCCGGCAGGGACGGGGCCGCAACGAGGCGGGGCCGCGACTTGCAGGGCAGGGGCCGCGACTGTGGTTGTAGGAAGGGTCGCGGCAGCAGCAGGTAGGGCCGCAACTGCGCCTGTAGGAAGGGCCGCGGCAGGGCGGTAGGTAGGGCCGCGACGACGGTCGGCATGGCCGCGACGGCAGGAAGGGCCGCGGCAGGGCGGCAGGTAGGGCCGCGACGACGGCCGACAGAGCAGCGACGGCAGGTTGCAGGGCTGCGACGGCAGCTTTAGGGCAGGGCTGCGTCAGCGGCAGGGCAGGGCCGGGACGGCAAGTGAGGCAGGCGTGAGGCGCGCGACAGGGCAGGCAGGCACGGGAGCGCGCTTTGGGCACGATAGGAAAAAAAAAATTGGTGGGCCCTAAAAAAACGGTCCCACTAGGGAACCTGCTCTATACCATGTGAGAGTAGTACGAATGAATGAAATTGACTAGGAAACAGGTGGGTACAAGTAGTGAACCTAAAAGTGTTGTACCCTATATTATCTACCCCACTACAGCCTACACAGACTATAGCATATAAGTTTGACACGAACCATCAAACTGCGCCAAGACATCTTTTCGCACTAGATAGAGATCCTTCAAGTACACCGTCATGCCTTTTGGACTGACGCCCCCGCGACATTTCGAATGACCATGAACAAGGCTTTTAGACTATCAGAATCCCAACCACTAGACCACTGGGATAAAGGGCTTGTTAAATAGCGGGTCAGTGCGCCCATAACCCCCAAGGACAACGAGCCTGTAACCCTTCCCTAGGATCAATTGGGGATCACCAGTGGACCTCTGACACCCCCCCGCACTGGGATGCCCGAAGTGCACACACTGGGATTCGAACCCAAGACCTTCGCTCTGATACCATGTCAGAATCCCAGCCACTAACCACTAGGATAAAAGGGCTTAATTGTGTAGCGGGTGAGTGCGTCCATAACCCCTGACATAGACCACTATTAGATAAGTGCGTGATAGTTTACCTCGACGACATCCTCGTTTACAGCCGGGACCAGCAGCAGCACTTAACGGACTTAGAAGCAGTATTTAAGATTTTAGATGAGAATCGCCTATTGACTAAAGGATCGAAGTGTGATTATTTTCAGGACCGGTTAGAGTTTCTTGGGCACGTGATTTCGGAGGCTGGGGTCAAAATTGACCCAAAGAAGCTGGACACGGTAAAAGCGTGGCGCCCCCCGACGAACCTCACGGAATTACAAAGCTTTTTTGGGTTTGTTAACTACGTCCATCGGTTCGTCCCCGACATGGCGCAGCTGACTGCACCGCTAGCTGACCTACTGCGAAAGGGGGTTAAGTTTTCATGGGGGGAGAAAGAGCATGCCGCCTTCTCTGCCCTGAAAAATGTTCCCTGTACACCACCTGTCCTGCGCATTGCAGACCCCCACCGCCCTTTCGAAGTCGTTACGGACGCAAGCGACATCGCCATCGGAGCAGTCCTGTTACAGGATTTCGGCAATGGCCTCCAGCCCATCGTGTATGAATCACGGCAGCTGCACCCGCCCGAGAAAAAGTACCCGATACATGACCGCAAAATGCTCGCGATCGTGCACGCTTTCAAAGTGTGGTGCTGTTACTTGGCCGGAGCCGACGTGACAGTACGGACAGATCACAACTCACTACAGTACCTCCGCGCACAGCCAAACCTCAACCCACGACAGATTCGCTGGCTCGATTTCCTCAAGTCAAATTTTTACTACACGCTCACGTACAAATAAGGAGCATACAACATCGCCGACGCACTGACTCGCCCCACTGCCCAAATTCATGATATACTACTCGCCCAGACCAGCCCGCTACTGACAGGACTATTTACCCACGGGTATCAAACCGACCCATTCTTCACAGGAGGCGATTCGCAGCAGCAAAAGGAGCCTATTACATAAAACCCGGCACTGACCGCATCTGGGTGCCAGAGTACACTTTGCTAAGGGAGCTGTTATTATATGAGGCACACAGCGGCGTTACGTCGGGCCATTATGGGGTAGAAAAAACACGGCAGCAGCTGCAGCGGTATTACTATTGGCCCGAAATGTTGACCGACGTACAGCGACACGTGGCGTCGTGTCCCACCTGCCAACTCATGAAATCATGGCGTAAGCGGCCTGCAGGGCAATTGCAGCAGATACCACCCCCAGAGCGTGCTTGGCCGTAGGTGACGATAGACTTCGTCACGGGGTTACCGGCCGGGGCAAGTGGGAACGATGCGATCCTGGTCCTCATCGATCGGTTGACGAAAATGGCGCATTTCGCAACATGCAAGAAATCCATCTCAGTCGAGGAAACAACTTGACTCTTCATCGCCACCGTCGTTCAATTATACGGGATACCAGTGTCAGAATATAATGCTTGTCTAGTCTGTAGTGAGGTACTCAATAGTGAGTATACCCTTTTAGGGCTTGCTATTTGTACCTCCCTCCTTTCTAGTCAAACCCTCCTTTGCCTAATTCTCTCTTGCCTAGCTAGGTAAACCCTAGCTATGGCTCCTTGTTCTAGCTACTATTTTGACATGGAATCAGAGCTGTTATGCTTTTGGCCTGTAGGACCGCCTACTGCTTCCGCTGCTACTGTTCTGCTGGTCGCGCGCCCCGGGCGTGCGACACTTTTTCATCCCGCCGCGCGCTCGTGGCGGTTTCCTGCCCGCTGCGCACCCTGGGCACGCGCAGCGGTTTTGCGTTCCGTCGACCCGCGCGCCCGTCCCTGTCGACCTGCGCGCAGCTCTCCGTCGCCCTTTGCGGCGGCCCCGTCAACCCGCGCGCGGCTCCTCATCGCCCTTCACAGCGGCCCCGTCGACCGGCGTGCGGCTCCCCGTCGCCCTTCGCAGCGGCCCCGTCGACCCGCGCGCCGCCCCCGGGGACCTGTGCGCCCGTCCCCGTCGGCCCGCGCGTCGCCCTGCGGCCACCCCCCTCCCCGCACACCTGAGTTCGCTTTCCACACACCCGAGTTCGCTTCCCGCACGCTTGTGCACGCTTCGCGCACACCTGAGCTCGCTTACCGCACACTCAGGGTATGCGGGTGACGGGTATGGGGGTGGCGGGTGTGTGAGCCGTCACCTGCTCCTCCTCCTCCTCCGTCTCCCACTACTGCAGCTGCCGCTGAGGGGGGTGGGTGTGTGGGAGCCGAGGGAGTGGTGCTAGGGGGGTGACGTGGGAGTGGAGCTAGGGGTGCAGCAAGGGGTGTGTGAAAGGGGGGTGGGACAGTTGGGGGAGGTTGCGTGGAGGCTGCCGTCGTGTCGCCTGCAGCGCCAGTAGTCCGGAGCCTGTCTTGCTCTCGGTAGCCCAGCGAGCCTGCTGTGCCTGTCGCTTGTGGGTCCATTGCTCCTGCCGCTTGTCGTAGCCGCGGAGCCAGTTACTCCTGTAGTCCATAGCCGTCGTACTCTCGGTAGCCACTGTGCCAGCCGCTCCTGTTGCCTGTGTGTCTGCAGCTTCAGCCGTTGCCTCCCATCTCCTCTCCTCTCACAGTCCAGCCTCCTCCTCCTCACGTGCCTGTTATGAATGCCTCTAGCTTTGCTTGCACTTGTGAACCTGCACTGTGACTGCTTGCTATGCTGATTATACCCCACTTTGACTATGGGGGTGTGTCAGGATATAATGCTTGTCTAGTTTGTAGTGGGGTACTCAATAGTGAGTACACCCTTTTAGGGCTTACTATTTGTACCTCCCTCCTCTCTAGTCAAACCCTCCTTTGCCAAATTCTCTCTTGCCTAACTAGGTAAACCCTAGCTATGGCTCCTTGTTCTAGCTACTTTTTTGACAACCAGCAGCAATCATTAGCGACAGGGATACGAAATTCACCAGCAACTTCTGGCGGAACTTGTGGCAGCAGTTCGGCACACGACTACAGCTCTGTTCTTCATACCGTATTCTCCCGGATATAAGACCCTAGGGTCTTATGAAAAAATTCAGAGAAAAAAGGGGGGGGGTCTTATCAAAGGCTTAGAAATGTATAGTACCCGGGTCTCATCATATGGACATATTTTTATCAAGTGTGTTTGAATGCTTAGCTGTTGTGGGTGATACAGCATTTGTTTTTATCATGGATAGGACCACGGATGTGCGTATTTCGCTAATCAATCCAGGTGTGGCTTCTCATTGGTCGAAATGGCACATTTAGGGTGATCTAGCGTTACATGGCAAGATTCCTTGCCTTGTCATCGTGCATTCCAACCTTAGCGGTCTAGAACATGCACTGTGATCCTTGAACAATCAACCCTGTGTGGGTTTATGGACATCTAACTCTCTTAGCATTGTTAGTGTGGGCATGAAACGAACAAGAGAACCCCAATTGGACTAGTATCTAGGCTCGGGGGGGGTCTAGTAATGTTACCCCCTCAAGGGGGGGGTATAGTGGAAACCTGCCAAGATAAAAGACCCACCCCCGTATTACAGACCCGTGGGTCTTGTTTTCCGGGGGGTCTTATATCCGGGAGAATACGGTACCACCCCGAGACAGACGGACAGACAGAACGGACAAACCAGACCATGGAGCAGCTTATCCGAGCCAAGTGCGACGACCCAAGCACGTGGAAACAGCAACTGCCACTCATCGAGTTCGCATATAACTACTCGCCATCTGCCACAACCCAACAGTCACCATTCTACTTGAACTACAGACAAGACCTCACAGTACCCATGACCCCGAATCCCGACAACCCCGTACCACGTGCGCAGCAGTTCGCCGAAATCTTACCGTATTACCCCGAATAGTAGAGCATATGCGCTTATAATAAAATCAGTTCTTTTGGGGGGGTGTGCTTTTAATTGAGTATCGGCCATAGCGCCGGCGCTTATATACTGACAAGTATAGAAATACAACTTAAACGCATCAACTTCTACATTTCCGTCTCGTAAGCATAATCGAGTCGACATTTTGTAATGTCCTGAATTTGAATCGCGTGAGGGCGAATCTCTGGCTGCACATACGGTAGCTTTTCCACGTCAATTTGCTCGCGTGCCACCTCATCCTAACTTGACGCGAAACCAGTCAGGACCTTGAAAGTCAAACAAACTGAAAATGGGTGCTGAATCGCTTGAAATTCGAAATTCGTTACTGTTTTAATCAGGATTGAAATAATATAATTATGCATGCCTTTATAATAACTCGGGGTTTTACAGGGGGGGCGCTTATAATCGAGGAACAGCCATAAGCGCCATGCTCCAGATATAGGCGCCGGCGCCTTTAATCGGACGGCGCCTATATCCGGGGCCATGCGGTACAGGCGGCACGGACCCGAGCAGTAGACGCAATAAAAAAATCAAACATAATCGCTAAACGTAATGTCGATCGCCACCGCCGTTCCGTCACCTATTAGTCAGACGACTTAGTTTTACTCGACACTCAAAACCTAAGCTTGCCCATCACCCCAAAACTCCGCCCTCGATATTGCGGGCCATTTCGCATCAGCCACATGATCACACCTGTCACTGCCGCCCACCTCCTCCTCCCCGTTGACAGGTACGTCAGCCCGTCATTCCACGTTAGCCTCCTCCGCCCTTACGCACCATCCACAAGCCAACTGCCTTGCCACCGACCAACCAGCATGACACGACCACCCACCGAGCCAGTAATCACCCGAGAAGATTCTGAGCCATCGCGTTCATGACCCACGTGGAGCACGCAGGATCGAGTTCCTGATCCGATGGAAAGACCGTACCCCCACTGAAGATAATTGGGTCCCCCTGGACAAGATCGAGAACCACCCAGCCCTCGCCGAATATCTGCGTAGCCGCAATTTCCGAGATGTACACGCACTCTCGTAAGGAGGGACTCCTCGGAGGGGGGGGGGGTTGTTAGAATCTAGCAACAGGAATGAGTGCATTGAACAGAGATGTGGGTACATATGCTAACCCTAATTTGGGTTGTACCCCTTATGGGCTACCCCACTACAGCCTACACAGCACAAGCATTATCATAGTTTGACACACCCCCATAGGCAAAGTGAGGGAGAGCAAGGGGTCACAAGACCAGTTAAGAGAAGCAAAGCAAGCTCAGGGTGGATCACAACATCACCATACACACTGAGCACAAGCAAAGGGCCACAAGGCCAGTTCACATGCAGAGGTATATATGCAACAACGGCATCACAGTGATCTCTACCTAGCAAAGCAAGCAAGCAGGTATAGATATAGATCACAGTACAAACAAGGTCTACAGCAAGTGAGAAAACGTGGGCAATAGGCCTAACAAAGTACAGAAACGCTGATGATCACCAGACGGAAGTGCCATGGTGAATATATCAGCAGTGTTGGCCCTAGTGGCCACGTGAGCAAGAAGAAGCTGACCTCGCTGCTGCAACTCTCAAGCGAGGAAGTAACGGAGAGGGATGTGCTCCGTTCTGTGCTCCAGACTGTGCTCCTCACACAAGGCAATGGCGGCCTTGCTGTCTACGTACAGCACTGGAGGAGAACGAGGCCGCTCTCCCAGGTCGGTCAGCAGGTAGGTGAGCCAGCGTAACTCCTGTGCAGCCATGGTTGTGGCGTAGATCTCAGCCTCACAACTGGAGCCGACAAAAGAAGACGAGCGTGTAGACCGCCAAGAAACAGAGCCAGAGCCAAGGCTGAAGGTGTAACCCTCTGACGACCCAAGAAGCGTCCGAGTGCCCAGAGAGGACAACCGGGCTCCGCCCTCCAAGCACTAGCCCCATGCCCGATGTACTGCACAAGTAACGTAGTACCCTCTTAGTAGCAGCCATGTGCTCCGGTCGGTGCCTACCAGGAGCCACGTAGCGAGCGAGAAGGCCAAGAGGGAACGCAAGGTCAGGACGAGTGCAAGTCATCAGGTACATAAGGCAGCCCACTAGCTCTGGGTAAGGACCTCTCAGCTCTACGGACTCGTCCGAAGGTGGAGTTGAGAGCGAGTGACCTGTAGCCAGAGGAGTGTGCTTTGGCGAGGACCAGGTGAAGCCAAAGCGCTGAAGGACCTGCTGCACCATGTGTGATTGAGATAGTGTGATGGTGCGGCGTGCTCTGTCCCGGGTGATCTGCAAGCCAAGATAGCTGCGCAGCTCACCCAGGTCTGTGCACGTGTGTCTCTTCTGCAGCTTCGACTTCACCAGGGCGAGAGCCTCAGTGTCCACAGTGGCAAAGACCAAGTCGTAGACGTACACGAGGATGTAGAACGGCGGCAGCGAAGTGTCGGTGCGCAGAAATAGCGACGGGTCAGCAGTAGAAGGCGCAAACCCAAGAGCCGCAAGTGTCGTCCTCAGTGTGTCGTGCCCCTCACGTGGCGCCTGGCGGAGACCGTAGACCGGCCGCCGGAGGCTCCACTGGGTACCAAGAGGGAATGACCCAGTGAAGCCAGGAGGGCGGCGAAGCCAGATCTCCTCGTGCAGGCTGCCCTGTAAGAAAGCTATGCTGAAGTCAAGAGAGTGAAGCTCGTAGTCACGCTGAGCAGCAATGTGCAGCAGCACCCGAAGAGTGGTCATCTTCGGGGTGGGGGAGAAGGTCTGGAAGAAGTCAACTCCCTCTCACTGACTGAAACCTCGAGCAATGTAACGAGCATTGAAGACAGGCGGAGAACCTGGCGGCCGCTTCACCCTGAAAATCCACATGCCAGTGACGATGTTCGCCCCAAGAGGGGGAACCTCGTCGACGTAGGTGCCTGTGGACTTCCAGGATGCCATCTCTGCGTCCACGGCTGTCTGCCACTGAGAGGAGTACTCACCCGCGATCGCCTCAGCGTAAGAGCGCGGGGTCGGGATGTCTGGAGCATCCGGGTCTCCCTTAGGGGCAAGCAGCATGGACACGAGATGAGGCGCAGCGGCTGCAAGACACTCAAGGTCCTCCTGCCTGTCCTCAAGGACGTCTGTGCCAAGAGCACACTCACCCCCGACGGACGGAGGACAGACATACGCAGACTCAGCAACAAGACTAGCGGCGTAGTCTAGACGTCAAGCAGCAGCAAAGTCAACAAGCTCAGCGACTAAGGCAGACGCTGCAGCAGACTCAAACGACGGGTCAGTGACAACAGTTGCTAGCAGACGTGTGACAGTAGGGCTAGCAACACGAACGTGGTTAGACTCAGGCTTAGGAACGGTAGGCAGAGAAGACACAGTAGGGGACGGCAAGGGAACACGCTGCGGAGGAGAGGAAAGGGGATGAACTACGAGGTGGGTGCTGGGGACAACCGGCTGACGCGAACGAGGAACAGGACGACCAAAACGACCTGAACGGACACGCGAGACAGGACGCGACGCAAGCTCACGACGCTCAGTAAGACCCCCTGACTGCTCAGTGTAAGGAGAAGGAGCAGGCAGCGGTGAGCCAGGCTGTAACGGAAGACCTGTAGACGAAGGGAGACTAAGAACCTGACGAAGTACAGAGTCAGATGGTGGCTGAGACGACGGAGACGGCGGAGCAAAGAACAAGCGCGGCTGTGCAGTGCCACCACCACCAGCAGCTCCAGCACCCCCAGCAGCTCCAGCACCTCCAGCAGCACCAGACCCCTGAGCACCAGCTCCTCCAGGACCAGCTCCACTAGTAGCAGCACCTTCAGAACCAGCACCTCCAGTCCCAGGGTCCCCAGCCTTAGTGTCACCAGCACCACCACCCCCAGCACCGTCACGCTCAGCACCTCCAGCCCCAGCAGCTCCAGTACCTCCAGTACGAGCACATCCGGGACCAGCACCACTCCCACCTCCAGTGACGGCAGCTGAAGTACCTCCAATGGCAGAGCGCCGAGCTCCTGAAGCGCGACCCTGACGGCGACCGTACCAATCGTGCAACTGCTGAGAGGTGAGAGGTACACGCGGACGAAGGCGGCTACTCCAAGGAGACATCGCAACAGCAGACTCAGAACCCTCAGCGCCAGCACCCGCAGCAGCTCCAGGACCTCCAGCGCCAGTACCCTCAGCAGCTCCAGAACCTCCAGCTCTAGAACCTCTAGCACCAGCACCCGCAGCAGCTCTAGAACCTCTAGCTCCACCACCCTCAGCAACTCCAGAACCTCCAGCAGAAACAACTCTAGTGGCAGAGTCACCGGCTCCAGCGCCTCTCGCAGCAGGGCCCCTAGCTCTTGCAGTGTGGCCCTAACGGCCAATGTACCACTCACGCAACTGCTGTGTGGAGAGAGGGAGTCGACGACGAGAGTGCAGCGGCGAGGTACCAGCGGATCGACTACGTAGACGGCTGCCCCAGGGAGACTGCTCACCAGACGCCTCAGCGCTTCCAGGTGCAGCACCCCCAGGCTCAGTACCCCCAAGCTCAGCACCCCAAGACTCCTCACGCCCAGACTCAGCACCCCGAGTCTCCGCACCCCCAAGCTCCGCACATCCAGGCTCCGCACTCCCAGGCTCAGCACCCCTAGGCTCAGCACCCCTAGGCTCCGCACCCCAAGGCTCAGCACCCCCAGTAGCAGCACCCCGAGCAGGACCACCCTCAGCAGGATCTGAGTCACCAGTAACCTCAACCGGTGCAGGCAAGAGAGGAGGGTCTACCTGAGACACACCTGAAGGAGCAGGACCGGGAGTGGGGAGGGGTCTACGTGGGGAGCACCTAGAGCGAGGAAGAACGGCGGGGGGGGGGAGAGGGGCAGTGCGGTAGGGGAAGAGACGGTAAAAGGGAACCGAATCGTCAAACTTGACGTCCGGAGAATTGAAGACACGGCGCGAGGTGGGGTGGTAAAATTGCCAACCAGGCGCATCCGGGACAAAGCAAAGGAAGATACAGGGAACAACGCGGGCAGAGAGCTTGTCCGCGGTGGTATCGCGGATAAAGGCACGAGCACCCCAGACCCGAAAACGCGACGCATCGCCAACCTTCACCGTCCACAGCAGTGTGGGCGAGGTCTCCGGCAAGGAGACACGGAGTCAGAGGTTGAGCTGATGCGCGGCGTACCGGATCGCAAACGGCCACAGAAAATGGGGGGCAGCCGCATGGATCATGGAGGTACGAGCGACCTCCATGACTAAGCCAATGCGGCGCTTAGCAACCCCATTCTGCTGCGGAGAGGCCGGAAGCGTTAACGACTGGGTGATACCGTGCTCCTCACAGAAGGCTACGAAGAGGTTGGAGGAAAACTCACCACCTCTGTCAGAGTTTAGACGCAGGACGGGAAACTCCGACTGCTCGCGGAGCTGGAGACGAGTAGTGCGGATCCAAGGGATCAAAACATCAGGGACCTCACCCTTGGTGCGTGTGAGGATCTAGGATCGAGCTAAGAAAAGAGAATGTGAATTGAATTGAATTGAATGAATCACCTGGGTACAACACGAGGCTATATAACCAGTTGTTACGCGAACGTTCCGCGGGTCGCGACGCGTCCCGAACATATCCTTCCCGAATCCGGTAGGAGGCAATTCAGTGGCAACCAAAAAGCCAGAATTCGGAGCACGCAACCTAGCTCGGTGCTATAACTATAATAAAATGTAGGAAAGCACCTAGCCTAAGAAATCAAGCAATTCATGCATGCATATAATTATCCTATGCTAGAAATAGCATAGTTAAGTAGAGGCAAGCAAGCATAGCTGGCATAAGCCGTCGTACTCTCACACGTCCCCCCCTCAAAGCTGGGTGGCGTGAGAAACACCCTGCTTGACAAGATAGTCCTCGAGAGCACGGCGTGCATTGCCCATATCAACTTCTGCAACCCAACTATCCTCTGTGGGGTCGTATCCCTTCCAACGTATCAGGAACTCGAGGGCCTTGCCGCCACGGCGCCGATGAGAGAGAACGCGCTCGATCTCGTACTCGGGTTCATCCTGTATGAGAACAGGTAGTGGTGGCGGTAGCTGCCATCCCTGGAACTGGCAGTAGCTGGACATGGAAAGCATTGTGAAGCTTCCATGTATCTGGTAAGCGCAAGCGGAATGTTACTGGTGTCACCTGTGCCTCAACGAGAAAAGGACCACACAAGCGAGGTCGGAGTTTGGATGGGAGATGAGACAGGTTCAAGTTGCGCGTGTCAAGAAGCACCTGATCTCCGACTGCTACTGAGTGATCACGTCGCTGACGATTGGCATATTGCTTCTGGGAGGTCTGCATCGTGGTGAGTCGTCGCTGAGTCTTATCCCATAGCTGCTGCATGGTGGTGACGAAGTCATGTGCGGCTTGGACGTGTGCCGGTGTGGTATGCTGCTGTGGTGTGAGTGGTTCCCGTCCGTAACACAGGAAGAAAGGAGTTTTCCCTGTGGCCGCATGTAAGGCGTTGTTGTAAGCAAACTCTAGGGTCGGTAACTGTGTGTCCATGTGGCTGACGTCGTCCTAGCGAGCTGTGCGCAGTAACTGTTCAACCACTTGATTGAGTCGCACTGTCTGTCCGTCAGTCTGGGGGTGGTATGCTGAAGACATTGCAAGCTTTGTCCCCAACAGTCCCATGAGCTCCTTCCAGAACTTACTGGTGAATTTTGGGTCTCTGTCTGAGATGAGTGTAGCGGGGATGCCGTGGATGGTGATGATGCGGTTGAAGAAGAGGCGAGGAGTTGCTTCAGCTGTTGCCGTGGCGTTGGTTGGTACGATGTGACCCATTTTGGAGAAATTATCGATTACTACGAGGATGGAATCGTGCCCCCGTGAGGTAGAAGGAAGTTCTGTCATAAAGTCGAGACAAACGATCTGCCATGGCTGCTCCGGTACGGGTAGAGGCTAAAGTAAACCCGCTTTTTTCTGCTTGCTGCTCCTCATCCGCTGGCACGTGTCGCAAGAGTTGACGAACTACTGCACGTCTGCTGCCATCCCGGGCCAGTAGTAATACTTTGCTATTCCCGCTAATGTCTTGTTGTTCCCGAAATGTCCCGCGTAAGGTACGTTGTGAAAGTCCTCCAAAAGGATCTGCCGTAGCGGGGCGTAATTTGGTACCTAAATCTTTCCTGAACCCTTCCTTACCGCTACGTCCTTCTCCCACTGTAACAGCTTCTTACTGAGGTAGGCGATGGGCTGCAAACTGCGTTCGTGATGCTTCCTCAGTACTGCTCCGACTGCTTGGTCACTAGCGTCTGCTTCCACCACGTAGATTCTGTCTGGATCCGGTAGGATGAGTACTGGCGATGTAGTCAGTGCTGTCTGTTTGTTCAGTGCGCGGTAGTCGAAGCACATCCGTAAACTACCGTCTGGCTTTGGAGTGAGGAGAACTGGTGCACCGTAGGGAGAGGTGGATGGGCGGATCAGTTGTCCGTCAAATAGATACTCTATCTGTTTTTTCATGTCCGTCAATTTGGTCGGACTTAGTCGGTATGGTGCATGTGAGACGGGTTTCGCACGTGGTTCCTCCATGATCTCGTGCTCGTGGGTGCATGCTAGAGGTACGCCTGCGGGTAGGTCGTTGGGCATTATATACTTGTACTGCTCCAAGACCTCCTCTGCTGCTGCCATAACCAGTGCTAAGTAACCCGTGTTACTCTCGTTCACTGTCCGCTCGGACCGTGCCAGTGTCGTTTCAGGAACGCTCCCTATATTTGTCCAGCTTCGCAGCTCCACTCGTTTCCCGTTGTTGTAGATGCACGTTTTCCGGTTGACCCAGTCGATATCGGGGTTGAACCGCTTCAGAAAATATTGCCCCAAGATGAAATCTAATCCCTTGATGTTCGTGATCGGCAACGTCGGCTTCCACCTCAACGCACCTATCTAGAGCTGTAGTGTTGACTTGCCGTGGATGGGAAGCTGCGTACCGTCCACCATCGTTGCTGTAAACTGGGTTTCTTCTGAGGATTCTCCAATTTTCTCCAATGTCCCGCGGTTGTACAACGAGTGGGACGCACCACTGTCCACCAGGGCCTGGAGGCGACGCCCGTTGCAGATCACCTTGAGTACTAGTGCATCGCGAAAAAGGAATGTTGCGAAAATTGGCCTACGAAGGTTTTTCTGCGTACACCTTGCATGCAAGTTGCGAAAATCTGCGAGAAAACAACATTCTGTACACCAGTTCCGACGAGGCGCACCGAATCGAAATTGTCACCCCAAAGTTGCGGAAGAGTCAACCTAATCGCGTCAGTCGGTTTCGCGCGGTTGAGAGAGTTTGCACACGGCTTTGCAGAGTGACGAGGGCAAAGAAATGTAACCACAAACTACACGGAAAAAAAACGAACTCACGAAGTCCAGCGATGTTCAAAAACCGCATGCATTGTTTTCGTTTACTCTCAAACCTGAAACTTGACCACCAACCTAACGCATGTAACGCAAGCTGGTATCTTCTGAATCGTGACGTGTGATCCAGAAAAATATTTTCATCCAATCATTGCTGTTTCTGGAAACAGTCAATCAAACCCCAACCACCGTTGTATCAACAAAGCGCAACCAGAAGCCCAAAAATTTGCACGTCTCATTATTTGCTAGCCGTTGCTCCACATCGCTCTCGTCGTTCTCCATCGGGTCGGCAGTCGTGGGTGGTGCCAATCGCCCCATGCCACTAGTTGGCTTGTTGCGTCGTGTTCCGTAGTAGCTACTGTTCAACGTGTCGAACTGTTCGATCAGTGCTGCCGGAAACTGCGCCCACGTCCCCTCGCCTTGGACTATTCTATTGTTGATCCACTCTAGAGCTGGGCCAAGTAACAGTGTTGCTGCGAGTCATATGCGCATTGCGTCTTTTGCCGGGGTCGTGCATCCAACGGCTTCGAAGTAAATTTCGAGTTCAGCTACAAATCGACAAACGTCGTTCCTTTTTACTGTACGATCGAACGCCTCTGGTAGCCTCAGCTTCACTACTTCGAGGTTAACTGTAGCTGCTGCCGTTGTCGCATGTAGAATTGTCGGTGTTGCCACTGCTGCTATTGCTACTGTTGTCGCTGCTGATGTGGCGGTTGCCGACTGGTTCGCAAGTAGTTTTTCGAGTCGTAGGAGCGCCGCATGTATTTAATTATGTTCAGCACGTAACTCCGCGATTTTCTCTCCTAAAATATCTCCTTTTCCCTCCATTTGGCGATTTACAGGAAGATGCGCGACAAAAAGAATCGAATTCTAGGTGTTGGTCGACTTACTTCGAGTCAAGTTGATGTGAGAATCTCAAGAAGGAATGGTTTCATTGAGCAGCATGAGGAGTACAAGTAGGAAACCCCAAAGTGTTGTACCCCATATTGACTACCCCACTACAGCCTAAACAGACTAAAGCATATATAGTTCGACACACCCCCATAGGCAAAGTGGGGGAGAACAAGGGGTCACAAGACCAGTCAAGAGAAGCCAGACAAGCCCAGGGTGGATCACAACGTCACCACACAATCTGAGCACAAGCACAAGGCTAAAGGCCAGTTCACAAGCAGAGTTATACATCAACAAGAACAAGTATGGCAGTGATCACAACCTAGCAAGAGTATGCATGCAAGTGCATGTATATATAGATCACAGTACAAGCAAATTCAAGAGGTGAGCAAGTGACACCAAGTACGCACAAGACCTAGCAAAGTACACAAGCGCTGATGATCACAGGGCGGAAGTACCATGGTAAAGATATCAGCAGTGTTGGCCTCAGAGGCCAAGTAAGCAAGGCGCAGCTGACCGCGCTGCTGCAGCTCATGAGCAAGGAAGTAGCGAAGAGCAATGTGCTTTGTTCTGTGCTCCAGTCTGTGCTCCCGACACAAGGCCAGCATGGCCTTGTTGTCTACGTACACAACTAGAGGAGAACGAGGCGGCTCTCCTAGGTCAGTCAGCAGGAAGGTGAGCCAGCGAAGCTCCTGTGCAGCCATGGCCCCTGCGTAGATCTTGACCTCACAGCTGGAGCCAAAAACAGAAGACGAGCGGGTTGACCGCCACGAGACAGAGCCGGAACCAAGGCTGAAGGTGTAACCCTGTATTGACAGCTGCGTAGCCTGGTCGTCAGCCGAAGAAGCGTCTGCGTGACCTGTGAGGACCACTGGACGTCGCCCTCCAAGCACTAGCCCCATGCCCGACGTACTGCACAAGTAGCGCAACACCCTCTTCGCTGCAGCCATGTGCTCTGGTCGGTGTCTCCCAGGAGCCACATAGCGTGCCAAGATGCTGAGAGGGTATGCAAGGTCAGGTCGTGTGCAGGTCATCAGGTACATGAGGCAGCCAACAAGCTCTGGGTACGGGCCACTCGGCTCTACAGACTCATCCGAAGGCAGAGCTAAGAGCGAGTGGCGAGTAGACAGAGGAGTGGCCTGAGACGAGGAGTACGTGAAGTCGAAGTGCTGAAGGACCTGCTGCACCATGTGTGACTGAGTCAGGGTAATGGTGCGCTGTGCTCTGTCTCGGATGATCTGCAAGCCAAGGTAGCTGCGCAGTTCACCCAGGTCTGTGCACGTGTGTCTCTTCTGCAGCTCGGACTTCACGTGGGCGAGTCCAGCAGTGTCAGCAGTGGCAAAGACCAAGTCGTTGACGTACACGAGGATGTAGAACGGCGGCAAAGAGGTGTCGGTGCGCAGAAACAGCGACGGGTCGGCAGTAGAAGGAGCAAACCGAAGAGTCGCAAGTGTAGTCCTCAGTGTGTCGTGCCACTCATGGGGCGCCTGGTGGAGACCGTAGACTGGCCGCCGGAGGCTCCACTAGGTACTAGGAGGAAACGACCCAGTGAAGCCAGGTGGGCGGCGCAGCCAGATCTCCTCGTGCAGGCTGCCCTGCAAGAAAGCTGTGTTGAATTCAAGAGAGTGAAGCTTGTAGTCGCGCTGAGCGGCTATGTGCAGCAGCACCCGAAGAGTGGTCATCTTCGGGGTGGGGGAGAAGGTCTGAAAGTAGTTAACTCCCTGCCGCTGACTGAAGCTTCAAGCCACGTAATGTGCCTTGAAGACAGGCGGAGAACCTGGCGGCCGCTTCACCCTGAAAATCCACATGCCACTGACGATGTTCGCCCCAGGTGGGGGAACCTTGTCGACGTAGTTGCCTGTGGACTTCCAGGAAGCCATCTCTGCGTCCATGGCTGACTGCCACTGTGAGGAGTAGGGACCCTCGATCGCCTCAGCGTACAATCGAGGAGTCGGAATGTCTGGTGCATCCATGTCTCCCTCAGGGGCAATTAGTGTGGACACGAGATGAGGCAAAGCAGCAACAAAACACTGGAACTCCTCCTGCCTGTCCTCAAGGACGTCCGTGCTAAGAGCACACTCACCCCCGACGGACTGAGGACAGACAGACTCAGACTCAGCAACAAGACTAGCGGCGTAGTCTAGACGACAGCGAGCAGAAAAGTCGACAAGCTCAGCAACTCAGGCAGACGCAGCAGTGGACTCAAAAGAAGGGTCAGTGACAACAGTAGCTAGGAGACGCATGACAGTAGGACTTGCAGCACGAAGAGAGTCAGACTCTGGGTCAGCAAGTGTAGGAAGAGTGGACTCTTGAGGAGACAAAAACGGGACACGCAGAGGAGCAGTGGAAGGACGCAGTGCCATCTGGTGTGTGCCGGGGACCGTAGAAGGACGCAGACGCGGAGCATGACCACTAGTGCGGACCAGTAGAGGGCAGGAGACAAAGAATCTGCTCAAGGAGCGGAACGAAGTACGGCCTCGGCCGCGCAACGCCTCCAGAAACGGCAGGGATAGCACCAGTACCCCCAGCAAAAGCACCAGCGCCAGCAGCACCTCCAGTTCCAATAGCGCCAACTCCAGCACCCTCAGAAGCACCAGCGCCAGCAGAACCACCAGTGCCAACACCCCCAGCAGCTCCAGCAGCACGAGCTCCAGTAGCACCTCTAGCAGGACTCCCAGTCCCAGCAGCTCAAGAACCGCTTGAACGAGCACCTCCAGGACCAGCAGCAATAGTAGTACCTCCAGCTCCATCAGCACTGCTCCACCGCCGGGCAAACCACTCGCGCAGCTCCTACGGAGAGAGTAGCTCCCGCCTCAACGAAGCACCGCCAGAGGCCACACGAGTAGACCCAGCACCCCCAGGCTCAGCACCCCCAGGCTCCGCACCTCTAGGCTCAGCACCCCTAGGCTCCGCACCCCCAGGCTTAACAACCCCAGGCTCAGCACCCCGAGACTCAGCACCCCCAGGCTCCGCACCCCCAGACCGGGCACCCGCAGTCACAGCGCCCTAGCAGCATCAGAGTCAACACCTACCTGGGACACACCTGATGGGGCAGGACCCTGAGGGGGGAGGGGGTCTACCGGGGGAGGACTTGGCGCAAGGAAGAGCGGCGGCGGGGGGAGGGGCGCAGTGCGGTAGGGGAAGAGACGGTAGTAAGGCACCGACTCGTCAAAGGTGACGTCTTGGGAGGACAGACCACGGCGCGAGGTAGGGTGGTAGAACCGCCAACCAGGCGCGTCAGGGTTTAGGGGAAGACGCAGGGAACAACACGGGGTGACAGCTTGTCTGCAGACAAGTCTCGGACAAAAGCCCGAGATCCCCAGACCCGAAACGTAGACGCATCGCCAACCTCCCCCGTCCACCGCAAGGTGGGGGAGGTCTCTGGCAAGGAGACCCGGGGCTGAAGGTTGAGCTGATGCGCCGCGTACTGAACCGCAAACGGCCACCAAAAATCGGGAGCAGCCGCATGGATCATGGTCGTACGAGCGACATCCATGACCATGCCAATGCGGCGCTCAGCAATCTCATTTTGCTGTGGAGAGGCCGGAAGCGTGAAGGTCTGGCAGATGCCCTATACACGACACAAGGCTCCCAGACAGGCAGAGGAAAACTCTCCGCGCTGTTAGAGTGCAGACGTAGAACAGGAAAGTTCGAGCCGAAACTCTCTCTGAGCTGAAGCCAAGCTGAGCGGATTTAGTCGATCAACACCTCAGTGATGTCACCCTTGCTGCGCAAGAGGAACACCGTGGTGTAATGCGAGTAGTCGTCAACCACCAACAGGAAGTAACGCTCGTGACCCTGGCCACGGACGCGGGCGGGGCCCCACATGTCCATGTGAAGAGTCTGCAGGGGAGCCTCTGTCGGAGGAAACTCAGAGGAGTGAGGAGCGGCGCGCTGCCGCCCCTCGATGCAGGGGACGCAAGTAGGGGCCGGCCCCGGAGGTAGGGGAGGGAGGGACCGGGGGAGACCAGAGACAAGGACACGGGAGGCCATGCCTCGGAGACAAGGAAGGGAGGGGTGACCCAGGCGGTGGTGCCAAAGGAGAGTCTGGTGGGACAGGAGACGACACGAGCAGGGCGCAAACTCAGGACCAGACCTGGACGCTGCAGCGGGAAGCTCCGAAATCCGTACCGGAATAAAATGTGAAGCAATGTTACTCGGATCCGGGACTGCCCACAGCTGGAGCCGGGAAAAGAAGACGAGCGGGTAGACCGCCACGAGAATGAGCCGGAACCAAGGCTGAAGGAGTAACCCTGTGACGATCGCTGCGTAGCCTGGTCGTCAGCCGAAGAAGCGTCTGCGTGATCCGTAAGGACCACTGGACGTCGCCCTCCAAGCACTAGCCCCATGCCCGACGTACTGCACAAGTAGCGCAACACCCTCTTCGCTGCAGCCATGTGATCTGGTCGGTGTCTCCCAAGAGCCACATAGCGTGCCAAGATGCTAAGAGGGTATGCAAGGTCAGGTCGTGTGCAGGTCATCAGGTACATGAGGCAGCCAACAAGCTCTGGATACGGGCCACTCGGCTCTACGGACTCATCCAAAGGCAGAGCTGAGAGGGAGTGGCGAGTAGACAGAGGAGTGGCTTGAGGCGAGGAGTACGTGAAGTCGAAGCGCTGAAGGACCTGCTGCACCATGTGTGACTGAGTAAGGGTAATGGTGCGCTGTGCTCTGTCCCGGGTGATCTGCAAGCGGTAGCTGCGCAGTTCACCCAGGTTGCTGCACGTGTGTCTCTTCTACAGCTCGGACTTCACGTAGGCGAGTCCAGCAGTGGCAGCAGTGGCGAAGACCAAGTTGTCGACGTACACGAGGATGTAGAACGGCGGCAAAGAGGTGTCGGTGCGCAGAAACAACGACGGGTCGGGAGTAGAAGGAGCAAACTCAAGAGCCGCAAGTGTAGTCCTCAGTGAGTCATGCCACTCACAGGGCGCCTGGTGGAGACCATAGACTGGCCGCCGGAGGCTCCACTGGGTAGCAGGAGGGAAAGACCCAGTGAAGCTAGGTGGCCGGCACAGCCAGATCTCCTCGTACAGGCTGCCCTGCACGAAAGCTGTGCTGAAGTCAAGAGAGTGAAGCTCGTAGTCGCGCTGAGCGGCTATGTGCAGCAGCACCCGAAGAGTGGTCATCTTCTGAAAAGTGTCAACTCCCTGCCGCTGACTGAAGCCTCAAGCCACGTAACGCGCCTTGAAGACAGGCGGAGAACCCGGCGGCCGCTTCACCCTGAAAATCCACATGCCACTGACGATGTTCGCCCCAGGTGGGGGAACCTCGTCGACGTAGGTGCCTGTGGACTTCCAGGAAGCCATCTCTGCGTCCATGGCTGACTGCCACTGTGAGGAGTAGGGACCCTCGATCGCCTCAGCGTATGATCAAGGAGTCGAGATGTCTGGTGCATCCGGGTCTCCCTCAGGGGAAATCAGCGTGGACACAAGATGAGGCAAAGCAGCAGAAAAACACTGGAACTCCTCCCGCCTTTCCTCAAGGACGTCCGTGCTAAGAGCACACTCACCCCCAACGGACGGAGGACAGACAGACTCAGACTCAGCAACAAGACTAGCAGCGTAGTCTAGACGACAGCGAGCAGCAAAGTCGACAAGCTCAGCAACTAAGGCAGACGCAGTAGTGGACTCAAAAGAGGGGTCAGTGACAACAGTAGCGAGGAGACGCGTGACAATAGGACTGGCAGCATGAAGAGAGTCTGACTCAGGGTCAGCAAGAGTAGGAAGAGAGGACTCTGGAGGAGACGCAGAGGAGCAGTGGAAGGACGCAGTGCCATCTGGTGTGTGCCGGGGACTGTAGGAGGCACGGACGCGGAGCACGACCACTAGTGTGAGCAGCACGAACAGGCGACGCAGGACGAGGCGCAGGCTCACGACGCTCAGCAAGACCTCCAGTAGGACCAGTATAGGGAGAAGGAGCAGGCAGGGGGGAGGCGGGCTGTAACTGTGACCGCGACTGGTCAGGCTGTGGACACTCTAAGGGAGGAGCAGGACCAGTAGAGGGTGGGAGACCAAGAACCTGCTCAAGGAGCGGAACGAAGTACTGCCTCGGCCGCGAAGCGCCTCCAGAACCAGCAGGGACAGCACCAGTACCCCCAGCGGCAGCACCAGCTCCAGCAGCACCTCCAGCTCCAACAACGCCAACTCCAACACCCTCAGAAGCACCAGCGTCAGCAGAACCACCAGCGCCAACAACCCCAGCAGCTCAAGCTCCAGCAGCTCCAGCTCCAGTAGCACCCCCAGCAAGACTCCCAGTCCCAGCAGCTCAAGAGCCGCCAGGATGAGCACCTCCAGGACCAGCAGCAACAGTAGTACCTCCAGCTCCAGCAGCACGGCTCCAGCTCCGGGCAAACCACTCGCGCAGCTCCTGCGGAGAGAGGGTCTTCCGCCTCGACGAAACACCGCCAGAAGCCACACGAGTAGATCCAGCTCCCCCAGGCTCCGCACCCCCAGACTCAGCACCCCCAGGCTCCGCACCCCAAGACTCAGCATCCCCATGCTCAGTACCCCGAGACTCAGCAGCCCCAGCCTCCGCACCTCCAGACCAGGCACCCGCAGGCGCAGCGCCACTAGCAGCACCAGAGTCAACAGCTACCTTGACAGGCTCAAAATGCTTCTACCTCGGACACACTTGACGGGGAAGGACCCTGAGGGGGGAGGGGGTCTACCGGGGGAGGACCTGGCGCAAGGAAGAGCGGCGGAAGGGGGAGGGGCGCAGTGCGGTAGGGGAAGAGACGGTAGTAAGGCACCGACTCGTCAAAGGTGACGTCCTGGGAGGACAGAACACGGCGCGAGGTGGGGTGGTAGAACCTCCAACCAGGCGCGTCAGGGGGGAAGCCAAGGAAGACGAAGGGAACATCACGAGGGGCAGCTTGTCCGAAGACAAGTCGCGGACAAACCCCCGAGATCCCCAGACCCGAAACGCAGACGCATCGCCAACCTTCCCCGTCCACCGCAAGGTGGGGGAGGTCTTTGGCAATGAGACCCGGGGCTGAAGGTTGAGCTGATGCGCCGCATACTGAACCGCAAACGGCCATAGAAAATGGGGAGCAGCCGCATGGATCATGGACATACGAGATACGTCCATGACCATGACAATGCGGCGCTCAGCAATCCCATTTTGCTGTGGAGAGGCCGGAAGCGTGAAGGTCTGGCAGATGCCCTCTGCACAACAGAAGGCTCCCAGACGGGCAGAGGAAAACTCCCCGCCTCTGTCAGAGTGCAGACGCAGAACAGGAAAGTCTGAGCCGAAACTCTCTCTGAGCTGGAGACGAGCTGCGCGGATCCAGTCGATCAGCACCTCAGTGACGTCGCCCTTGCTGTGGAACACAGTGGTATAACGCGAGTAGTCGTCAACCACCAACAGGAAGTAACGCTTGCGGGGTCCCACACGTCCATGTGAAGAGTCTGCAGGGGAGCCTCTGTCAGAGGAAACTCGGAGGAGTGAGGAACAGCGCGCCGCCGCACCTCGACGCAGGGGACGCAGGTAGGGGCCGACCCCGGAGGAAGGGGAGGGAGGGACCGGGGAAGACTAGAGACAAGGACACGGGAGGCCATGCCTCGGAGACGAGGCAGGGAGGGGTGACCAAGGCGGTGGTGCGAAAGGAGAGTCTGGTGGGACAGGAGACGACACGAGCTGGGCGCACACTCAAGACCAGACCTGGACGCTGCAGCAAACTCCTGACCCGATGCAGCTTCCTGACCAGGCTCAGGAACAGGAGGAGACTCAGTGGTCAGTGTGTACAGGGTCAACCCCGGCTGACGGGTAAACGTGGCCAAGTGTCGGCCCGTCCGAGCACATGTACAGGGGGTCACCCTCTGACTCGAAGGTGTGAAGTGCTCGTGCGTCAGCGGTGGATCCGTCGAGTTGGGTCACGGAGCATTTGTGCGAAACTTTCCTCGCCGAACTTTTCTACATCCTCCATCTACTGGAGGTGTTCAATTAATGGGTGGCGAGACAGGTCCTCAAGCGCGTTCGACCCTGGCTTGTGGCATCGAACCTGGTCGGGCTCTCCAAGCCCAATAGCAACGTGGGGCCAGTTTCTATCGGAGAGGTTTTGCCACGCATTCTTGCATGAGTGCTTGCATTGCACTTCGCCAGCCATGGCCTCAAACTTCCTATCATGTCACCAATCTGGGACGGGAAGAAGGGCGGGAGTAGAGATACTCACCCTCGCTTTTTGCTCGTGCCTGGTGACCCACCCTATCTGGTGCGCGCTGCAAATAGAAGTGAACATCTTTAATTCCTTCCATCGGCGCGTGATTTTCAAGGGTTTGCGAGACTCACCTCTATCGGGTCTCATTTTGTTATTGGGCGTCTTCTATGGGTCGCCCAGTGACCTCTACCTGCAAGTGTGCCCTTTTGTGGAGACCCTATTTTTGGCACGGGGGTCGAGACAAGGGGACCCGTTGGGCCGTTTCCTTTTCGCATTCGCGCAGCAACATGCTATGGAGCTGGTCATCACGGATTTTGGAGACATCCGGTTCCTGAGCTAAGCTGGCGATACCTACACTTTGGTGCCTGGAGGTTCATAAGAGAACGTGCATGAATGAACTAGGAAGAATGTGGGTACAAATATGAAACCCTAAAAACTTATACACCATATGGCTATCTCCCCATGGCTATCACCCCATAGCCTAACATAAAAACACGTTTGGCACACCCCCATTGGCTAGTAAGAGATAGCAAGAGTCACAAACTATCACAACACCAGTCAAGAAAAGAAACATAACCAAGCTCGGGGTGGGTCTCGAGCACAAGCATGCGGCCACAAGGCCACTTCACATGCAAGGTGATAATAGCACAAACAGCATAGTGATCACAACCTAGCAAGAAAAAACATGCAGTATATATAAATCAAACTACAGGGTAAACTCAAGAGGTAAGCAAGTGAGGAAACGTAAGCATAAGACCTAGAGCAGTACAGAAATGCTGATGATCACCAGACCCAAGGGCTTTGGTGAAGATATCAGCAGTGTTGGCCTCCCAGGCTATGTAAGAAAGACGAAGGTGACCACGTTGTTGCGACCGCATGGGAAAGTAATGAGAGTCCTTGCAGGAGACCCAATTTACAGCAACGATGGTGGACGGTACGAAACTTCCCATCCACGACGAGTCAAGACTCCAGCTACAGATAGGAGCGTTAAGGTGGAAGCTGACATTGCCGATCACGAACATCAAGGGATTAGATTTCATCTTGGGGCGTGATTTTTTGAAGCAGTTCAACCCCGATATCGACTGGGTCAACCGAAAGGCGTGCATCTACAATAATGTGAAACGTGTGGAGCTGAGAAGCTGGACGGATACAGGGAATGTTCCTGAAACAACACTAGCACGATTCAAACGGACGGTGATCGAGAGTAACACGGGTTACTTAGTATTGGTAATGGCAGCAGCAGAGGAGGAAAAGCCGAACACGGAGCTACCTGAGCAGTACAGGAGGTGTTGGAGCAGTACAAAGACATCATGCCGAATGACCTGCCTGCAGGAGTACCTCCACCACGAACCTACGAGCACGAGATCGTGGAGGAACCAGTTGTGAAACCCGTCTCACGTGCACCATACCGCCTTAGTCTGACCGAACTGACAGACATGAAGAAGCAGATAGAGCATCTACTGGACAGACAACTGATCCGCCCATCCACCTCTCCTTACGGCGCACAATTTCTCTTTACTCCAAAGCCAAACGGTAGTTTATGGATATGCATCACCTACCAGGCACTGAACAAACAGACAGTATAAAACAAATGCCCCATATTGCGCATAGACGATCTTCTAGACCAATTGCGTGGTGCAACAGTCTTTTCGAAGCTGGACCTATGGTCGGGTTACTGGCAGATCAATATGGCAGACAACTCGATCCACAAGACGGCCTTACGTACCAGATACGGCTCCTACGAGTACTTAGTGACGCCGTTCGAACTCTGAAACGCACCTGCGACTTTCCAGACGGAGAGGAATCACATCCTACAAACCCTGCTGGACGAGTGCGTAGTGGTGTAATTGAACGGCATTCTCATCTACTCCAAGAACATGAAAGAGCACGTGGAGCATCTGCGAGAAGTCTTTGAGATCCTGCGGGAGAAAAAGTTCTACGTGAAGTGTTGAAGAGCGACTTCGCCCTAAAGAAGGTCCATTTTCTCGGGCATATGGTGAATGCCGAGGGCGTACATGTGGACCCGCGAAAGATCCAAGCCGTCAAGAAGTGGAAATTTCCGAAGCACGTGAAGGAGTTGCAGCACTTCCTAGGCTTCGCCAACTACTACAACAGGTTCGTGCCACACTATACTAAGATAGCAGCATCATTGACCAACCTAGTGAAAAAGGATACGCCCTACAAATGGGATACTCCTCAACAGCAAGCCATGGAGCACTTACAGACAGCACTGACTACAGCGCCAGTACTCATCCTACCGGATCCAGACAAGGACTACTTGGTGGAAGCAGACGCTAGTGACCAAGCAGTCGGAGCAGTATTGATGCAGGATCACGGACGCGGTTTGCAGCCTATCGCCTACCTTAGTAAGAAGCTACATGGAGCAGAACTGAACAACCCAATCCATGACATGGAGCCTTAGCGATAGTCACAGCCTTCAAGGCGTGGAGGTGTTACCTAGAGGGAGCCAAGACTATAGTTTACACTGACCATTGCAGCCTCAAATACCTGAAGTCGCAGCCAACATTTTCATGACGACAAGTGCGGTGGTTGGACTTCTTGGAGACCCACTTCCACTATGACATCGTCTACAAACCCGGGCCCCACAACAAGGCAGACGCGTTGAGCCGCCCCGGTCATGTAGCAGGCATCTAGCTCAACGGGATGAACCCTCTACTGAAGGGTCTATTCCAGCATGGGTACTTCGTGGACGTAGAGATCGCTACAGTACAGATTCAGAAGCTGTTGTAGTGGTAGAAGGACTTAGCTATAAGAAAGGGAACAAGAAAGATTTGGGTACCGAACTATGCGGCGCTCCGACAGATCTTACGAGAGGAGTTTCACGACGTAGTATACGCGGGACATTTTGGGCGCAATCAGACGTTAGCAGGAATAGCAAAGTATTACTACTGGCCTCGGATGGCAGCAGACGTGCAACGCCATGGCTACAGCTGAAGCAACCGCTCGCTTTTCTTTAACAGCATCATCACCATCCTCGACATCCCCACTACACTTATCTCGGACAAAGACCCAAAATTCACTAGTAACTTCTCGAGGGAACTCATGGGTTTGTTGGGGACAAAGCTTGCAATGTCTTCAGCGTACCACCCCCAGAATAACGGACAGACAGGGCGACTCAATCAAGTGGTTGAACAGCTACTCCGCACTGCTTGCAAAGACAACATTAGCCACTGGTATTTGCAGTTATCGACGCTTGAGTTTGCTTACAACAACACTTCGCATGCGGCCACAGGGAAAGCTCCTTTCTTCCAGTGCTACGGATGGAAACCACTTACACCATAGCAGCCAACCACACTGGCACACGTCCAAAACGCACAAGAATTCGTCACCACCATGCAGCAGCTATGGGAGAAGACTCAGCGACGTCTTTCCATGATGCAGAACTCCTAAAAGCAGTATGCCGATCGCCAGCAACGAGATCACTCAGTAGCAGTCGGAGATCAGGTGCTTCTCGACACATGCAGCTTGGACTTATCTCACCTTCCGTCCAAGCTCCGGCCTCGCTTCTGTGGTCCCCTTCGCGTTGAGGCACAGGTGACACAAGTAACATTCCGCTTGCACGTATGTACTACGTGGAAGCTTCACAACGCTTTCCATGTTCAGCTACTGAAGCTCTACAAGGACCATGACCAACAGTTCCAGGGACGCCAGCTACCGCCACCACCACCTGTTCTCGAATAGGATTAACCAGAGTAGGAGGTGGATCGAGTGGTCGCTCATTAACACAGACGCAGCAACAGGCTCCAGTTCCTAATACAGTAGAAGGGATACGACCCGTCGTAGGACAGTTGGGTTGAAGAAGCTGATATGGGCAATGCACGTCGTGCTCTCAAGGATTATCTTGTCAAGCAGGGTTTATCTCATGCCACCCAGCTTTGAGGGGGGGACATGTGAGAGTACGACGGCTTTGCTGGACTTTATTACTAGCTTATGTTTTATTTATCGTGCATAGACATGCTTGATTTCCTAGGTTAGGTGCATTCCTGTATGATATTATAGTTATAGCACCAAACGAGGTTACGTGTACCGAACTCAAGCCTTTTTGGTTCCCACCGAATCGCTTTCTACCGAGTTTGGGAAGGTTCTGTTCAGGACGCTTCGTAACCATTAGAACATTCGCAAAACACCTGGGTTACATGCCTTGTGTCCAGCCTAGCCACGTGTTGTACCCAGGTGGATCATTCAATAGATTTATCTTTCCTGAACCAGATCCTCATAGCAAAGATGGCATTTTATTGGTCCATGGGCGCCTACGTCGACGTCGTCCCACCACCTGGGGCAAACGTTATTAGTGGCATGTGGCTCTACAAGGTGAAGCAGCCACCTGGAGCACCACCGGTATTCAAGGCGCGCAATGTGGTGAGAGGCTTCAGTCAGCAAGAGGGGGTAGCCTTCTTTCGGACCTTCGCTCCCACCCCGAAGATGACCACTCTTTGGGTGTTGCTGCATGTTGCAGCACAGCACGACTACGAGTTGCAATCCTTGGACTTATCCACTACGTTCCTTTAGGGAAGCCTTCGTTCGCCTGGCTTCATAGGCACTTTCCCTCTTGGGACCTAGTGGCAGCTACGTGGACCGGTGTACGGCCTACGCCAGGCTCCCCGCGAGTGGCATGAAAATCTACGTACGACTCTTGCAGCGCTTGACTTCTTTTCGTCGTCTGCTGACCCGTCGTAGTTCATCCACCGCGGCTCGACCCTGTTCTTTGTTTTAGTCTTCGCCACTCCCAACTGACGCGCACTAGCCTTCGTGAAGGAGGAACCGTAGAAGACACTTTTGCGGAGATAACTCTATCAACAGCAGTAGGAGAGCTGCCTGATAGAGCTGCCTGATTGAGTTATCTCGTTTTTTTTTTTCTAAGGCATTGGAGCAGGAGGCGCTGGAGCTGGAGGCGTTAGAGCTGGAGGCGTTGGAGCTGGAGACCCTGGAGCTGGAGGTGCTGGTGCTAGAGGCCTTGGAGCTGGAAATGCTGGCGCTGGAGACGTTGGAGCTGAAGGTACTGGTGCTGGAGACAATGGAGGTGCTTGTACTGGGGGTACTGCACAGCGGCGACTGTTTTTCGTTCCACCGTCGCCGCTGTCTCTGCCGCCACCTAGCTCGGTACTTCGCCAAGTTCTTAGTCTCCCGTCTTCTACTGGCCTTACTCCTCGCTTACTGTGTCCACCGCCTGACCAGTCGTAGCCACAGTTACAACCAGACTATTCCTTACACTGAGTATATGGACTCTCTTACGGAGCGTCGTTAGCCTGCATCTCGTCCTGCCTCGCCTATTCGAGCTGTTCGCACTGGTCGTCGTGTTCCTCGTCCGCACCCTCCTCCTGTCCCCGGCACTCACACTATGGCACTTTGTCCTTCCTCTATTACACAGCGTGTCCTTCTTGTCAAATATTATAGCCTTTAGTGGGTCATGCTATATGGAGTACAAACAGTTAGGGTTAAGTACTTGTACCCCAACACAATCAGTGCAACCCATTCCGTTGTAGCCACTTTCTGAGATGGTATCAGCTAGGTTCCTTGCTTCTAGGCCCCAGGCTAGTTCCCTAGCTCGCCAGACATGCCAGGGCGCTGAGTCCTAAGCCGCCAATCAGCCAGCCAGCCAGCTGCCCCCTAGCGCGCCACGCCGCCGGTCAACCTGCAGCACGACCCGTCCCCTAGCCACCGCGCCACCCTCCCGTAGGCCTGCGGGTCGCGCTGCTCGTAGGCCCGCGCGTCACGCTGCCCGTAGGCCCGCCCGCAGGCCCGCGCGTCGCGCTGCCCGTAGGCCCGCCCGCAGGCCCGCGCGTCGCACTGCCCGTAGGCCCGCCCGTAGGCCCGCGCGTCGCGCCTCTCGTAGGCCCATGAGTCGACCCGCCCGTAGGCTCGCCCGTCGACCCGCCGAGCCGCCCGTTGGCCTGCGCGTCGCACCGTCCGTAGGCCCGCCTGTCGACCCGCCGTGCCGCCCGTAGGCCCGCGCGCCGCGCCGCCTGTAGGCCCGCCCATCGACCCGCCGAGCCGCCCGTAGGCCCGCGCGCCACGCAGCCCGCCCGTCGACCCGCCACGCCACCCGCAGACCAGCGCGCCGCACCAACCGTCAGGCAGCGCACTGCGCCGCCCGCCTATCCACATGCCGCGCCACCTACCTGCCTGAATGCCTCCATGCCTGCTCACGCGTTACTGATTGTCTCCCCCTCCTGCGGCTGGCAGCCGCACGCTCTCAGTTTCCCCCTCTATGGCAACCTCCCGAGTACTTCGTTTCGACCCTAAAGGGCGGCCTATAGATTCTAGCACGTGGCTTACGCAGGCGCAGCACCACCTTAAGAGCCAGCAGCAGGATGGCGTGCACATGTTCGCACACGCGTCCGGCGCTCAGAAAGCCCCTCCCCAGCCTCACCCGCTGCCCACTACTCCACCGCCTACTTCTGAGCAAGAGGCCGATTACCAGCGCCAGCTCCTCGCTCGCGACGTGTGGGAGTCTCGTGACGCCGCTGCCTGCCTCACCCTGACCGACCTTCTCCCGCCGACAGAGGCAGTCCACTGCGCTCATGTCAAGTCTGCTGCAGATCTGTATAAGGCTATTATTACTCGCTACTCCACTCCCTCCTCTGCTTCGCCCAGTCGCCTCCTCGTACCCTTTATCTACCCTGACCTTGCCTCCTTTGAGACTGTCTCTGACCTCGCTACCCACCTGCGCTCCCTTGATGCTCGCTTTCGCGCTGCTTGCGCTGAGGACCAGCTTGCCCTTGCCCCACCCCCTATGTGGCTCACTATTCACTGGCTAGTCACTCACCTCCCTGACCGCCTAGCCACAGCCCGCGACGCGCTTCTTCTGAAGCACCCCATCGAGCTTACCATCGATCTTCTTGAGACTGCTCTCTCGAAGATCGAGAGCAACCTCCTCACTGTTGCCTCTACCTCTTCTGCGCCTCCTCCTCATCTTTTTGAGGGGTGTGCGGTACCACAGCTTCCCACCTTCTTTGCCTCACTTGCCACCCCCACGTCTGAGGAGGCGGCGGCTGTTTCTATCTCTGGCGGGCAAAAACGTGGCAAGGCTGGTAAGAGGGGCGTGAAGGGCGGCGAGGTACTGGAGGTGGTGCGGGTAGTGGTGGTGGCGGTGGAGGTGGTGGGAGTGTTGGTGGGGATGGCTCGGGACCTGACGGCCCTCCTTTCGACGGTGGAGTTTTCACTAGTGGTGAGGGGTCCTAGCAGCAGCAGCAGTCGACTCCTCAGCAGCTGCCACCGCCTGGACAGCAGCAGCGGCAGGGACAGCAGCAGCAGCGACAAGGCCAGCAGCAGCGCCCGCCACAACAGCACCCTCAGCAGTGGGGCCCTCCGCAGCAGTGGGGCCCTCCGCAGCAGTGGGGCCCTCCGCAGCAGTGGGGCCCTCAGCAGCAGTGGAGGTCTGCGGGTCCCCCGAGCACTGGGCGCAGTGGCGCCCCCTCCAGTCGGGGACATTGCTCGGCCGGCCGCGACGTTGGTCCCTGTGAGTACTGGATCCTTACGGGTCATCGTCGGGACTCGTACTGTGGCCGCCCCGACCACTTTGCTACACGCTGCTTCAGTCGTCTCGACGACCTCTACGTCTTGCACCACAGCCCTTCCGCTACCCCGCCGCCACGCTGGGGGACGCTTCTTGCTCGTGGTATTGCTGTTTTTGATATGACTATGGATGATGCTACGTCATATGCCATGTATGCTGATATTGACAATAGTGCTCATGGATCTATGTACTTGCCTGTACCTAGCTTAGGATCTTTGCATGTTGCTAGAGTAGGTGCTAGTGTAGGATCTTGTTTAGCTACTAGTACAGGTTCTCCCTCGGCGGACGCCTCTCTCTCCTTCACACTGGACTCCGGAGCATCACACTGCTTCTTCCGCGACTGCACGACTCTCTCTCCGCTACCGGCGCCTGTCTCTGTAGCACTGGCCGATCCCTCTTCGGGACCGGTCATTGCGACTCACGCCACTACACTCCCGTGCCCAGCTGCTCCTTCCGGTTCCCTGACTGGCCTCCACCTTCCTTCGTTCTCTAGGAACCTGGTTGGTGTGGGCACCTTGGCGAGACAGCACGTCAGGGTCTGGGTTGAGCCTTCTGGTGACACCACGGTCTGTGTGGACGGTGACACGCACGCCCCCTTGGCCACTTTTTGCCAAGAGCCAGGCTCAGGTCTGTACACCCTCCGCACCGACCCCCGTCAGGTTCCCCCGTCCCACCAAGTAGCCGGGTCCAGTCAGGTTGCTGTGTCAGGTGTAGTTGTTGCGTCGTGCTCGTGTCGGTCGCTTGCCCACCCCTCCCTCCTCTAGCACCACCGCCTTGGTCACCCTTCCCCCCCTCGTCTCCGTGCTATGTCCAGTCAGCGTCTTGTCTTAGGCCTCCCCCGAGTCCTCCCGCCACTCCCGCCATCCCCAGCTCCTCAGTGCGGTCCTTTGTGTCCAGGGTCGCCTGCGCGCCACCCCTCACTCCTCCTCCCTTCGTCCGGCCACCGAGCCCTTCGAGACTCTCTACTTAGATGTCTGGAGCCCCGCTCCTCGTCTTGGCCCTCAGAGGGAGAGTTTCTTTCTGGTGGTCATTGACGACTACTCTCGGTACACCACAGTGTTCCCTTTCGCAAAGAAGTCCGACGTGACTTCTACGCTGATCCGGTGGCGCCTCGCCACCGAGGGCACTCGCGGTCGTTGTGTCAGTTGTCTTCACTCCGACCGTGGGGGTGAGTTTTGCTCCGGCATTCTCGCCAGATTCTGTGCTGAGCAGGGCATCACCCAATCCTGGACTATTCCAAACTCTCCACAGTAAAATGGGGTTGCTGAGCGCCGCTTAGGCCTGGTCATGGAGATCGCCCGCACCTCCATGATCCACGCCCGCGCGCCCCATTTCCTGTGGCCCTACGCAGCTCAGTACGCCGCTCACCAGCTGAACCTCTGGCCTCGCATCTCTCGACTAGGGGCTTCACCGACCAGTCTTTGGACAGGGTCCCCTGGTGTTGCGTCGAGGCTTAGTGTCTGGGGGTGCTTTGCTCTTGTCCGCGACACCTCTGCGGACAAGATCTCGCCTCGCGCTGTCCCCTGTGTCTTCCTTGGTTTCCCAGAGGGCTCCTCTAACTTCACCTTTTACCACCCTCCCTCCCACCGGTTATTTGACTCTCGTGACGTCCGTTTCGACAAGTCCGTCCCCTACTACGTCCGGTACCCCTATCGAGGTCTCTCGGTTCCCCCCCGTCCCCTCTTCCTGGCTCCAGCTCCTCCTCCTCCCGCCCCTGCTCCTCCGGTACCCCCCCCTTGTCCCCGCTCCATCTAGTGTGTCCCATGCTACTCCCCCTCCCTCGGTACCCCCCCTGGTCTCTCCTCCTTCCCCACAGTCGTCCTCACAGCCTCCGCAGCAGCCGCCGACGCTTCATTTACCGGCCACTGCGGACTCTGAGGGTGTTGGTGCTCGAGATGAGGATTCAGGGGGTGCTCGCTCTGGGGGTGCTGGCGTTGGAGCCGTTCGTGCGCCTACAGGAGCAGCCCGTTCTGGGGGTGTTGGCGTTCGCGGTGAGCGTGCACCTACTGCAGCTGCCCGTTCTGAGGGTGCTGGAGCTGGTGGAGTTTCTGGAGCTGGAGAATCTGGGGCTGGTGCTGGTGCCACAGGAGGGACCACTACTGGGGGTGCAGGTGCGCCTCCTCTTGCTGCTGGCCGTGCTACCGCGGGAGGTACTCGCTCTGGGGGTGCTCAGCCGGGTTCTGCTGCGGACGGAGCCGGTTCTTCTGTTGCGTCTCCTGACACCACTCCTCCTCCTCACCCCTACCCGACTTGTTACCAGACCCTTCTTTGTCTTGAGCGTGAGGAGCAGCAGCGTTTGAAGCATGAGAGGTCGGAGGTTCAGCAGTGGGTGGAGCGTGAGAGGTTGGAGTTGCAGCAAGAGCAGCAGCAGCAGCAGTAGCAGTAGCAGCAGCAGCGGCCGCAGCAGCCGGAGCAGCCTCCCGCCCCCGTTTCCGGCCTTTGGGCCCTTTGTCTCCCCTCCTCTCCTCCCATGTTCGGTCTTACGTTTCCTCCTCCAGACTCAGCTCCGGCTGTGTTCCCTTGTTCTTAGTCTCCTCCGTCTCCCCCTCCACTCGCCCACACTTGGACCTCTCGTCCTCCTCGTGGTCGTCCCTCGTCCCCTGTCACTGACCTCCGTACCGCTTTGTTTTGTTCTAGTCCTCCTCGCCCTCCTCAGTCTGTTCTTCCTCGTCCTCCTGAGTCGTCCCTCACTGCCTCCCTGTCCACTTCGGTCTCTGACTACTACCGCACGTACCGCCCCACTCTCTCTCGTGTTCTCGCCTCTCTTGTTACAGACCCTCGTGCCTCTCCTTCTTCCGCCGCGCTCCTCACTGCCGCTGTCAATGACATTAGTGCTACGCATTGCCTTGACTACGCCACTCGTATTGTGGCCGCTCCTCCTGTCCGTCCTCTGTCCGCCGGGGGTGAGTCTGCCCTTGGCTGTGACGTCCTACAGGACAGGCAGTTTGAGCCAGAGTTCCTAGCAGCTGCTTCGCCTCATCTCTATGCCATGCTCCTCGCTCCTGAGGGAGACCCCGACGCTCCTGACATACCTACTCCTCGCACTTACACTGAGGCAGTGTCAGGGCCTTGGGCCTCTCACTGGAGAGCTGCCATGGACGCAGAGATGGCCTCCTACAGGTCCACAGGCACTTACGTTGACGATTTCCCCCCCCCATGGGCGAACATCATTGACGGCATGTCGATCTTCAAGGTGAAGCGACCGCCGGGATCTCCCCTGGTCTTCAAGGCACGCTACGTGGCTAGAGGGTTTAGTCAGCGTGAGGGAGTTGACTTCTTTCAAACCATCGCGCCCACCCCGAAGATGACCACTCTTCGGGTGTTACTACACGTAGCAGCGCAGAGAGACTACGAGCTACACTCTCTTGACTTCTCCACTGCCTTCCTCTAGGGCTGCTTACACGAGGAGATCTGGCTGCGTCGTCCTCCGGGCTTCACTGGCACTTTCCCGCCTGGGACCCAGTGGAGCCTCAGACGACCGGTCTACGGTCTCCGCCAGGCACCCCGTGAGTGGCACGACACTCTCTGCTTGACTCTCTCCGACCTCGGGTTTGAGCCGTCTTCCACCGACCCGTCGCTGTTTGTTCGTTGTGGACGCACACCTTTCTTCGTTCTCGTCTACGTTGATGGCCTGGTTTTTGCCACAGCCGACACAGTTACACTGGTGGGTCATGCTATATGGGGTACAAACAGTTAGGGTTAAGTACTTGTACCCCAACGCAATCAATGCAACCCATTCCGCTATAGCCACTTTCTGAGACTTCTGTCGTCTCCTCGTGCATCCTCTCTTCCTGATGTTTCGGACCCTGAGTCTGACTTAGTTTGTGCTGCCAGCCCTACTGTCACACGTCTTCTATCCACTGTTGTCACTGACCCTTCGTTTGAGTCCACTGCTGCGTCTGCCTTGTTGACTTTGCTGCTACCTGTCGTCTCAACTACGCCACTAGTCTTGTTGCTAAGTCTGAGTCTGATTGTCCTCCGTCCGTCGGGGGTGAGTGTGCTCTTGGCACGGACGTCCTTGAGGACAGGCAGGAGGTCCTTGAGTGTCTTGCAGCTGCTCTACTACATGTCGTGGCCATGCTGCTTGCACCTGAGGGAGATGTGGATGCACTGGACATCCCGACCCCGCGCTCTTACGCAGAGGTGATTACGGGTCCCTACTCCTCTTAGTGGCAGACAGCCATGGACGAAGAGATGGCATCCATGAAATCAATAGGCACTTACGTCGAGGCAGTTCCCCCCACTATGGCGAACATAGTCGATGGCATGTGGATCTTTAGGGTGAAGCAGTTATCGGGTTCTTTGCCTGTCTTCAAGTTGCGTTATGTTGCACGAGGCTTTAAACAGCGACAGGGAGTTGACTTCTTCCAGACCTTCTCCCCTACCCCGAAGTTGACTACTCTTCGGGTAGTGCTGCACGTCGCTGCTCAGCGTGACTACGAGCTTCACTCTCTTGACTTCAGTACGGCTTACTTACAGGGTAGCCTTCATGAGGAGATCTGGCTGTGCCATCCTCGTAGCCTGTGAGGGTACGCAATGGAGCCAACCAGTCTACGGTCTCCGCCACGCGCCTCGTAAGTGGCACGACACACTGAGGTAAACACTTGCGGCCCTTGGGTTTGCTCCTTCGAGTGTTGACTCGTCGATGTATCTGCGCACTGACAATTCGCTGCAGCCATTCTACATCCTCGTGTACGTCGACGACTTGGATTTTGCCACTGCTAACACTGAGGAACTGGCCCTTGTGAAGTCGCAGCTGCAGAAGAGACACACCTGCACTAACCTGGGTGAGCTGCGCAGCTATCTTGGCTTGCAGATCACCAGGGACAGAGCACAGCGCACCATCACCGTGACTCAGTCACACATGGTGCACCAGGTTCTTCAGCGCTTCGGCTTCCGGTTCTCCTCGCCACAGTCCACTCCTCTGCCTACCTCTCACTCGCTCTCAGCTCCACCTTCAAACAAGTGCGTATAGCTGAGTGGCCAATATCCAAAGCTTGTGGGCTGCCTCATGTACCTGATGACCTACACTCGTGTCAGAATCCCAACCACTAGACCATTGGGATAAAAGGGCTTGTTTCAGTAGCGGGTTAGTGCGCCCATAACCCCCCAGGTGAACGCGCCTGTAACCCTCTCCAGGATCAATCGGGCATCCACAGTGCAGATCTACTAACACCCCCCCACACTGGGAGGCCCAGGACTAAGCACAGCGGCAACGGCCTACATGTGCATACACTGGGAATCGAACCGGAGACTGCTCTGATACCATGTCAGAATCCCAACCACTAGACCATTGGGATAAAAGGGCTTGTTTTAGTAGCGGGTTAGTGCGCCGATAACCCCCCAGGTGAACGCGCAGGTAACCCTCTCCACGATCAATCGGGCATCCACAGTGCAGATCTACTGACAACTCAACCTGACCTTGCTTACCCTCTTAGCATCCTGGCACGCTATGTTGTGCCTGGGAGACACCGACCAGAGCGCTGTCAAATTATAATGTTGTGTAGGCTGTAGTGGGGTAGCCTATATGGGGTACACAATTCTAGGGTTGCATAATTGTATCACTTTCATTCCTTCGTCATTCATTCTCGTTTCTTCTCATGGTATAGAGCAGGTTCCCTAACGGGAACGATTTCTAGGGCCCACCACTAAGAATTCTTTTTTTCCTGCCCGGAGCGCGCTCCACTTAGGCCCGAGATGCGCCCCATGTGCTTTCCTTAGCGTCGCGCCCTCGCTAGGCCCCTCACGGCCCCGTCGCGTCGCCCTTAGCGGCCCCTCGCGGCCTCGTCGCGCTGTCCTAGCGGTCGCGTTGCGTCGCCCTAACGGCCGCGTCGTGCCGCCCTAGCCGCCCTCACGGCCCCCTAGCGGCCTCTCGCGGCCCCGATCCGCCGCCCTTGCGGCCCCGATTCGCCGCCCTCCGCGGCCCGTCGCCGCTCTCCCCCTGTGGCCCCTCGCCGCCCTTTCACCAGCCGCCCCATCGCCGCCCTTGCATGGCCCTGACGCCGCCCTCCCTGCGGCTCTGTCGCCGCCCTCTTCAGCGCCCTATCGCCGCCCTTCTCAGCGGCCCCGCCGTCTCCTTTCAGCGGCCCCGCCACTACCCCTGCAGCGGCCTAGTCGTTGCCCTTTTAGCGGCCCCTCCGCCTCCTTTCAGCGGCCCTGCCGCCTCCCCAGAAGCGGCCTCGTCACCGCCCTCTCGGCGGCCCCACCACCTCCTCTTCGCGGCCCCGCCGCCTCCTCTCGGCGGCCCAGCCGCCTCCTCTCAGCAGCCCCGGACGCCGCCCTCTCAGCGGCCCCGGACGCCGCCCTCTCAGCGGCCCTTCCGCCACCTCCTTTACGGCCCCGCCGAGCCGCCCAGCAGCAGAGCCGCCGAGCCGCCCAGCCGCCGAGCCGCCCAGCAGCCGAGCCGCCAAGCCGCCCAGCACCCGAGCAGCCGAGCAGCCGAGCCGCCGAGCCGCCCAGCAGCCGAGCCGCCGAGCCGCCCAGCAGCGGAGCCGCCGAGCCGCCCAGCAGCCGAGCCGCCGAGCCGCCCAGCTGCCGAGCCGCCTATCGCCCAGCTGCCGAGCCGCCGAGTCGCCCTGCAGCCGAGTCGCCCGAGCCCTGTCCGGTAAGAGTAGCACCTCTGTCACTGCACTGCCCTCACCCTACTATTCGCGCTGCTAGTCTACTCCTGTCATGGCTACCCCTAGTGTCCTAGCTTTTGACGCTGAGGGTCGAGCCATTGACTTTGACGTCAGGATAGATGACCTGCAGCTTTTCTTACAGTACGATAGGGCGGACAGTCTCTCTCTCTCTCTCTTTGACCTCACCTCTGGTGCCTCTCCTGCCCCTGCTGCTGATGCTGACGCCACTGTCTGCTCACAGTGGGCCACGCGCGATGCTGCTGCACGTCTTGCTGTGCGTTGCAACCTGCCTACCTCTGAGCGTGCGCACTTTAGCCAGTACAAGAGTGCTCAGACCTGCCACGATGCTGTAGTTGCACGCTACTCTTCCCCTGCCACTGCTGCACTGAGCCGCCTCATGCTACCGTACCTCTTCTTTGACCTTGCTACCTTTCCCACAGTCGCTGACCTCATTACGCACCTCCGCACTAGTGACACTCGCTACCGCGCTGCGCTTCCTGCTGAGTTCTGCGCCAAGAACCCCCCCCCCCATGTACATCACTCTATAGTACATAGTCACCCGCCTCCCTGACTCCCTTCGCGTAGTCAGGGACCACTTTCTCTCAGTCTGTCCCACCACTCTCACTGTTGACCTCCTCAAGAAGGCCCTCCTAGCAGCAGAGAAGAGCATAGTCGCTGTAGGAGCCTCTCGTGGTGACCCGCGCACCCCCATCTTTGAGGGGTGTTCACCCTCCCCCCTCTTGCCCTCTGTTGCCTCTGCTGCTCCGGCTGACCTCGCTGGGCTTGAGTCGGTCGGTGCGGCTTCTACCCCTAGCGGGAGACGCCGCACTGGCAAGGGCAAGGGGGGCAGGGGCGCTGGAGGAGCTAGCGGGGGCGGTGGAGGCGGCGGTGGAGATGGCGGAGGGAGTGGGTGTGGCGGTGGGGGTGGTGGCGGGGGTGGAGGTGTTAGTGGCGGCAGTGGAGGCGGAGGCGGCGGCGGTGGCGGTGGGAGCGGAGGTGGCGTGAGCGGCGGCGGTGGAGGAGGCGGTGGCGGAGGAGGTGGAGCTGGTCGGGGTCGCGCTGCGCAGAGGGTCGGCTCCGGTGGTGGTCAGCGCCAGCAGCAGCAGCATCGCACTCGTGACATCCCCCCCCCCTCAGCAGCTCCGTGAGTGGTACGCTACACGCCAGCGGGGTGGGGGTACTGGTCCATGCACCTACGTCCTACGCACCGGCGACCACACGGGTGAGCAGGGTGGGGGAGCGCACTCCACCCAGCGCTGCTTTGGCCGCCTGACGGACGCTTGGCGTCACCAGTTTCCGGAGGCCACGGAGATCCCCCGCTGGGGTGACCTGTCTCGGGTCGGAGTAGCTATCTTTGATCTTCACTTTGATGCTATTCTTGCTGCCATGTATGTTGTGAGTATTAGTGATGAGGGTGACTGTTACCGGTGTTTCCCGCCCGACCCGGGCATTGAGACTGCTGCTCTAGATACTGGTGAGGCTGCTGCTCGAGGTGCTAGGGAGGCTGCTGCTCTAGGTGCCAGTGCGTCGGTTTCCTCAGTTGCTGGTGAGTCCCCTTGACTCGGGGGTGTCTCGCTCCTTCTTTCAAGACCGCACCTCACTCACGCCGCTTGGTCGGCCAGTTGCGGTCTCTCTGGCACACCCCTCTGGGGGTCCTGTCCTTGCTCACTTCTCCACTGTCCTCCCGTGTCCGGCGCCTCCCTCTGGCACCCTGTCTGGTCTTTACCTCCCCTTGTTCTCTACGAACTTGGTGAGTAGCGCTGACCTTCAGGATGGGGGAGTTCACCAATTCACTCCTGCGACCTAGCGGGTGACCCACTGCAAAGACGCTCGGACGGGCCGACACTTGGCCACGTTTACACGTCGGCCAAGGTTGAGCCTCTACACACTGACCACTGCGTCTCCTCCTGTCCCTGCGTCTGGTCAGGTAGCTGCGTCAGGTCAGGTGTTTGCTGCAGCGTCCAGGACTGGTCCTGAGTCTGCCCCCTGCTCGTGTCCCCTCCTGTCTCACGAGACTCTCCTTTGGCACCACCGCCTTGGTCACCCCTCCCTGCTTCGTCTCCGAGGCATCGCCTCCCGTGTCCTTGTCTCTGGTCTTCCCCGGTCCCTCCCTCCCCTTCCTCCGGGGCCTGGCCCTACCTGCGTCCCCTGTGTCGAGGGGCGGCAGCGGGCTGCCCCTCACACCACCCAGTTTCCTCCGACAGAGGCCCCGCTGCAAACGCTTCACATGGACGTGTGGGGCCCCGCCCGCGTCTGTGGACAGGGTCACGAGCGCTACTTCCTATTGGTGGTTGACGACTACTCGCGTTACACCGCCGTCTTCCCCTTGCGCAGCAAGGGTGAGGTCACTGAGGTGTTGATCGCCTGGATCCTCGCAGCTCGTCTCCAGCTCAGAGAGAGTTTCGGCTCGGACTTTCCTGTTCTGCGTCTGCACTCTAACAGAGGCGGAGAGTTCTCCTCTTGCCTTCTGCGAGCCTACTGTAGTGCACGAGGCATCCGCCAGACCTTCACGCTTCCGGACTCTCCACAGCAAAATGGGATTGCTGAGCGCCGCATTGGCATGGTCATGGACGTCGCCCGTACGTCCATGATGCATGCGGCTGCCCCCCATTTTCTGTGGTCGTTTGTGGTTCGATACGCGGCGCATCAGCTCAACCATCACCCCAGGGTCTCCATGCCGGAGACCTCCCCAGCCTTGCTGTGGACGGGGAAGGTTGGCGATGCGTCTGCGTTCCGTGTCTGGGGATCTCGGGCGTTTGTCCGCGACTTGTCTGCGGACAAGCTGTCCCCTCGTGCTGCTCCTTTCGTCTTCCTGGGTTTCCCCCCTGACGCGCCAGGGTGGCAGTTCTACCACCCCACCTCTCGCAGTGTTCTGTCTTCCCAAGACGTCACGTTTGATGAGTCGGTCCCCTACTACCGCCTCTTCCCCTACCGCACTCCATCCCTCCTCCCGCTGCCGCTCTTCCTTGTACCACGTCCCCCTGCGGTAGACCCCCTCCCCCCTCAGGATCCGTCCCCTTCAGGTGTGTCCCAAGTAGACGCAGTCGAGCCTGTCGAGGTCACTCGTGACTCTGGTGCTGCTGAGGGTGCTGAGCTTGGGGGTGCTGACTCTGGGCGTGCTTAGCGTGTGGGTGCTACGCCTGGGGGTGCTGAGCCTGGGGGTGCTGAGCCTGGAAGTGCTCAGCCTGGGGGTGCTGAGCTTGGGGGTGCTGAGCCTGAGGGTGCTGAGCCTAGGGGTGCTGAGCCTAGGGGTGCTGAGCCTGGGGGTGCTACGCCTGGGGGTACTGGGCTTGGGGGTGCTACGCCTGGAGGTGCTGTGCCTGCGGGTGCGGAGCCTGAGGGAGCTGGGCCTGCTCGTGTGGCGTTTGGCGGTGCTGTGTTTGGCGGTTCTCCAGGTGCTTCGTCTCGACGGGAGCCACTCTCTCCACAGGAGCTGCGCGAGTGGTTTGCCTGGCGCTGGAGGTGTACTGCTGGAGCTGGAGGTTCTTCGATTGCTGAGGGTGCTAGTGCCGCGGGTCCCGGAGGTGCTCGTACTGGAGGTACTGGAGCTGCTGGGCTGGAGGGTGCGTCTGGGGCTGGAGCTGCTGAGGGTGTTGGCGCTGAGGCTACTGCTGTCAGTCCTGGCGGCGGTGCTGCTGGAGTTACTAGAGCTGGAGGTGCTGCTGGCACAGGTGTTGCCGCTGGGGGTGCTGTTGCTGTACCTGCTGTGTCTAGAGTTGCCGCGCGCCCTCGGCCATACTTTGTTCCGCTCCTTCAGCAGGTTCTTGGTCTCCCGCCCTCTATCGGTCCTCCTCCTCCCTTAGAGTGTCCACAGCCTGTCCTGTCACAGTTACGGTTACAGCCGGCCTCCCAACTGCCTGCTCCTTCTCCCCACACTGGTCCTACTGGAGGTCTTGCTGCGTGTCGTGAGCCTGCGTCTCGCCCTGTCCGTGCTGCTCGCGCTAGTGGTCGTGGTTCGCGTCAGCGTCCTCCTCATGTCCCTGGCACGCACGGGATGTCTCTGCGTCCGTCCACTGCTCCTTTGCGTGCCCCATTGCCTTCTCCTCCTGAGTCCTCTCTTCCTGCTCTTGCCGACCCTGAGTCGGACTCTCTTCGTGCTGCCAGTCCAACTGTCACGCGTCTCCTTGCTACTGTCGTCACTGACCCTTCTTTTGAGTCCACTGTTGCGTCTGCCCTAGTTGCTGAGCTCGTCGACTTTGCTGCTCGATGTCGTCTAGACTACGCTGCTAGTCTTGTCGCTGAGTCTGAGTCTGTCTGTCTTCCGTTCGTCGGGGGTGAGTGTGCCCTTGGCACGGACGTCCTTGAGGACAGGCAGGAGGAGTTCTAGTGTCTAGCTGCTGCTTCACCTCATCTCGTGTCTGTACTACTTACCCCTGAGGGAGACCCGGATGCACTTGACATCCCGACTCCGCGCTCTTCCGCAGAAGCGATAGAGGGTCCCTACTCCTCTCAGTGGCAGGAAGCTATGGACGCAGAGATGGCTTCCAGGATGTCCTCAGGCACCTACGTTGACGACGTTCCCCTACCTGGGGCGAACATCGTCAGTGGCATGTGGATTTTCAGGGTGAAGCGCCTGCCGGGTTCCCCGCCTGTCTTCAAGGCGAGGTACGTGGCTCGTGGCTTCAGTCAGCGGCAGGGAGTTGACTACTTTCAGACCTTCTCTCCCACCCCGAAGATGACCACTTTTCGGGTGCTGCTGCACATAGCCGCTCAGCGCGACTACGAGCTTCATTCTCTTGACTTTAGCACTGCTTTCTTGCAGGGCAGCCTGCACGAGGAGATCTGGCTACGCCGCCCACTTGGCTTTACTAGGACTTTTCCTCCTGGCACCCAGTGGAGCCTCCGGCGGCCAGTCTATGGTCTCCGCCACGCACCGCGTGAGTGGCACGACACGCTGAGGACTACGCTTGCAGCTCTTGGGTTTGCTCCCTCTACTGCCGACCCGTCGCTGTTTCTGCGCACCGACACCTCTTTGCTGCCGTTCTACATCCTCGTGTACGTCGACGACTTGGTCTTTGCCACAGCTGACACTACTGGACTTGGCCACGTGAAGTCCGAGCTGCAGAAGAGACACACATGCACATACCTGGGTGAACTGCGCAGCTACCTTGGCTTGTAGATCACCCGGGACAGAGCACGCCGCACCATTACCCTGACTCAGTCACACATGGTGCAGCAGGTCCTTCAGCGCTTCGGCTTCACGTACTCCTCTCGTCAGGCCACTCCTCTGCCTACTCGCCACTCGCTCTCAGGTCTGCCTTCGGATGAGTCCGTAGAGTCGAGTGGCCCGTACCCAGAGCTTGTTGGCTGCCTCATGTACCTTATGACCCGCACTCGACCTGACCTTGCATACCCTCTTAGCATTCTCGCACGCTATGTTGCTCGTGGGAGACACCGACCGGAGCACATGGCTGCATCAAAGAGGGTGTTGCGCTAATTGTGCAGTACGTCGGGCATGGGGCTTGTGCTTGGAGGGCAGAGTCCAGTGGTCCTCACTGGGCACGCAGACGCTTCTTGGGCGGACGACCAGGCTACGCAGCGGTCGTCACAGGGTTACACCTTCAGCCTTGGTTCCGGCTCTGTTTCGTGGCGGACTACCTGCTCGTCTTCTGTTCTCGGCTCCAGTTGTGAGGCTGAGATCTACGCCGGGGCCATGGCTCCACAGGAGCTTCGCTGGCTCACCTACCTGCTGACTCACCTTGGCGAGGTGCCTCGTTCTCCTCCAGTGCTTGTGTCGAGAGCAGAGACTGGAGAACAGAACGAAGCACATTGCTCTTCGCTACTTCCTTGCTCGTGAGCTGCAGCAGTGTGGTCAGCTGCGTCTTGCGTACGTGGCCTCTAAGGCCAACACTAGTGATATCTTCACCAAGGCACTTGCGCCTTGTGATCATCAGCGCTTCTGTACTCAGCTTGGTCTTGTGCCTGTCTTGCCTCACGTGCTCACCTCTTGACCTTGCTTGTACTATTACATATATATACACCTGCTCTTGCTTGTCTAGCCTTCTATATATATATGTACTCCTGCATGTGAACTGGCCTTGTGGCCTTGAACTTGTGCTCGGAATGTGTGGTGACTTTGTGATCCACGCTGAGCTTGCTTTGCTTTGCTTGACTGGTCTTGTGACCCCTTGTTCTCCCCCACTTTGCCTATCGGGGTGTGTCAAATTATAATGTTGTGTAGGCTGTAGTGGGGTAGCCTATATGGGGTACACAATTCTAGGGTTGCATACTTGTATCACTTTCATTCCTTAGTCATTCATTCTCGTTTCTTCTCAGGCGCTGGGGGGCCGCTAAGAGGGTGTTGCGCTACTTGTACAGTACATCGGGCATGGGGCTCGTGCTTGGAGGATGGGGTCTAGTTGTCCTCACTAGACACTCAAACGCGTCTTGGGTTGATGACCTGGCTACGCAGCGATCGTCACAGGGTTACACTTTCAACCTCGGCTCCAGCTCTATTCTTGGCGGTCTACCCGCTCGTCTCTGTTCTCAGTTCCCATTGTGAGGGTGAGATCTACGCAGGAGCCATGGCTACATAGGAGTTACGTTGGCTCACCTACCTGCTGACCGACTTGGGAGAGCGGCCTCGTTCTCCTCCACTTCTATATGTAGACAAATAGGCCATGATTGCCTTGTGTTGTGAGCAGAGACTGGAGCACAGAATGAAGCACATCACTCTGCGTTACTTCTTTGCTCTAGAGTTACAGTACATATTCGTCTTGCTTACGTGGCCACACAGGCCAACACTGCTGATTTTTTCACCAAGGCACTTCAGCCTGGTGATCTTCGGCGTTTTTGTACTGCTTTAGGCCTTGTGCCTGCTTTGTCTCACTTGCATACTACGTGACTTTACTTACTGTGATCCATCTATATATTTATATACATGCATGATTACACTTGCTAGGTCATGATCACTGTAATGTTTGTTCTCCTTTATATAACTCTGCATGTGAATTGGTTTTGTGGCCATTTGTTTGTGCTCGAACTATGTAGTGACTTCGTGATCCACCCTGAGCTTGCTTTGCTTTTCTTGAGTGGTCTTGTGACCACTTGTTCTCCCCCAGTTTGCCTCTGGGGGTGTGTCAAACTATCATAATGCTTATGTTGTGTAGGTTGTAGTAGGGTAGCCCACAAAGGGTACAACCCAATTTGGGCTAGTACTTGTACTGAATTTCATCTCAATGCAGTCATTTTCGTTCAGTATTTTGACATCGGGAGTGCAATTCACCCCCCGGTTGTCGAGACATGGTGTGTCTGGGCATGTGTTTTCAGTAATGGTTGCGGCAGCAGGGGGACGCAAATTTTGGGCTTGCTGTTCCAATGGGGTCATTTCAAAAGGACGACCATTCATTTTCATCGTATCTCATGAGGTGTATGAAGGCTATGATTGGGGTAGCCTTACAATATGCCCTGTCTTGGATCATCCTGCTTCGTGTTGTGTTGTCCGTAGGAGGAACATATATTGACTCGGGGGGAGCTCTTGTCAGGATTTCAGCCACTAACCACTGAGATAAAATGGCTTCTTGTATAGCGGGTGAGTATGCCCATTACCCCCCAGGCTGAGGTGCATGTAACCCTTCCTTAGTGTCGATCGGGGATCTCTAGTGAACCTCTGACACCCCCCCGCTCTGGGATGCCCGAGGTGCACACATCGAGATTCGAACCCGAGACCTTCGCTATGATACCATGTCAGAATCTCAACCACTAACCACTGGGATAAAAGGGCTTGTTTTTATAGCGGATGAGTGCGCCCATAACCCCTCGGGCCGACGTGCTTGTAAGCCTTCCCTAGGATCGATCGAGCATCTTCAGTGGACCTCTGACAACTTTGTGGGTGGATGCTCCGTATTTGGTATCCTACGGTTTGAGGGGTGCCAGATGGTTAATTGTGTCAGAATGAGAACTACAGCGGAATGTGTTGTATTGACAGAATTGGGGTACATAACCTAACCCTAACTAGTTGTACCCCAGATAACCCAACCCACTACAGGCTATAATATTTGACACACCCCCATAGCCTAAGTGGGGAAGGCCAATCAACAACAAGCAACCTACGGTCACAAGACCAGTCAAAAACAAGAGAAAGAAAACAAAGCTCAGGGTGGATCACAACGTCACCACCTAATCTGAGCACAAGCAAAGGGCCACAAGGCCAGTCCAAAAGTGTGCAAACAAATATATATATAAGGTACAAGCAAGCAACAGACAAAGAGCACCCTACAACAGTCAACTAGACCCAGTCTCAACGAGGCCTAACTGCAGACAAAACCGACGGTGGTCACAAGGCTGGAGGGCCTTGGTGAAGATGTCTGCAGTGTTGGCCTCGGAGGCCACAAAGTCCAGACGAGCCTGTCCGCGTCTCTGCAACTCTCAAAGGAGGAAGTACCTGACGTCGATGTGCTTCACTCGGCTCTCCAGTCGAGGCTCACGACACAGGAGAATCATCGCCCTGTTGTCAGCAAACAGGGTCGGTGCAGAGCTCGGCCGCTCACCAAGGTCAGTGAGCAAAAAGGTCAACCAGCGTAGCTCCTGAGCAGCAAGGGCCCCAGCGTAGATCTCGGCCTCTGCGGTAGAAGTCGCAACAGAGGAGGATCGAGTAGACCTCCACGAAACAGCTCCAGAACCCAGGCTGAAACAGTAACCTTGCGTAGACCTCTGAGTCTCAACGTCGTCAGCGTAGGAAGAGTCACAGTGACCGGTGAGTACAACTGGCTGTGTCCCTCCAAGTACAAGCCCCATGCCTGATGTTGCGCCAAGGTACTTTGCCACCCTCTTAGCCGCCGCCCAGTGAACAGGACGGTGTCTCCCAGTCGCAACAAAGCGAGACAGGATGCTAAGGGGGAAGGCGAGGTCCGGGCGAGTGCACGTCATCAGGTACATGAGGCAGCCCACCAGCTCTGCGTAGGGACCACTGGGCTCGAACGGCTCGTCAGGAAAAGGCCCAGTGAGTCTGTGGTCTACAGCAAGAGGAGTGGGGGCAGGAGAAGAGTCCTGAAGCCCGAACCGCTGAAGAACCTGCTGCACCATGTGTGACTTAGTGAGAGTGATGGTGCGAGCGGCTCTGTCCCTGGAGATCTGCAGGCCAAGGTAGCGGCGCAGTTCCCCAAGGTTAGTGCAGGTGTGTCTCTTCTGCAGTTCGGACTTCACCTCCGCCAGTGCAGCTGTGTCGGCCGTGGCAAAAACCAAGTCGTCAACGTAGACTAGGACAAAGAAAGGTGTACGGCCACGACGAACAAACAGCGACGGGTCGGCGGAAGACGGCTCAAACCCGAGGCCGGAGAGAGTAGAGCTGGGAGTGTCGTGCCACTCACGGGGTGCCTGGCGGAGACCGTAGACCGGTCGTCTGAGGCTCCACTGGGTCCCAGGCGGGAAAGTGCCAGTGAAGCCCGGAGGACGACGCAGCCAGATCTCCTCGTGTAAGCAGCCCTGGAGGAAGGCAGTGGAGAAGTCAAGAGAGTGTAGCTCGTAGTCTCTCTGCGCTGCTACGTGTAGTAACACCCGAAGAGTGGTCATCTTCGGGGTGGGCGCGAAGGTCTGAAAGAAGGCAACCCCCTCGCGCTGACTGAACCCTCTAGCCACGTAGCGTGCCTTGAAGACTGGGGGAGATCCCGGCGGCCGCTTCACCTTGAAGATCCACATGCCGTCAACAATGTTCGCCCCTGGGGGGGGAACCTCGTCAACGTAAGTGCCTGTGGACCTGTAGGAGGCCATCTCTGCGTCCATGGCAGCTCTCCAGTGAGAGGCCCAAGGCCCTGACACTGCCTCAGTGTAAGTGCGAGGAGTAGGTATGTCAGGAGCGTCGGGGTCTCCCTCAGGAGCGAGGAGCATGGCATAGAGATGAGGCGAAGCAGCTGCTAGGAACTCTGGCTCAAACTGCCTGTCTTGTAGGACGTCATAGCCAAGGGCAGACTCACCCCCGGCGGACAGAGGACGGACAGGAGGAGCGGCCACAATACGAGTGGCATAGTCAATGCAATGCGTAGCGCTAATGTCATTGACAGCGGCAGTGAGGAGCGCGGCGGAAGAAGGAGAGGCACGAGGGTCTGTAACAAGAGAGGCGAGAACACGAGAGAGAGTGGGGCGGTACGTGCGGTAGTAGTCAGAGACCGGAGTGGACAGGGAGGCAGTGAGGGACGACTCAGGAGGACGAGGAAGAACAGACTGAGGAGGGCGAGGAGGACTAGAACGAAACAAAGCGGTACGGAGATCAGTGACAAGGGACGAGGGACGACCACGAGGAGGACGAGAGGTCCAAGTGTGGGCGAGTGGAGGGGGAGACGGAGGAGACTAAGAACGAGGGAACACAGCCGGAGCTGAGTCTGGAGGAGGAAACGTAAGACCGAACATGGGAGGAGAGGAGGGGAGACCAAGGGCCCAAAGGCCGGAAACAGGGGCGGGAGGCTGCTCCGGCTGCTGCGGCCGCTGCTGCTGCTACTGCTACTGCTGCTGCTGCTGCTCTTGCTGCAACTCCAACCTCTCACGCTCCACCCACTGCTGAACCTCCGACCTCTCACGCTCCAAACGCTGATGCTCCTCACGCTCAAGACGAAGAAGGGTCTGGTAACAAGTCGGGTAGGGGTGAGGAGGAGGAGTGGTGTCAGGAGACGCAACAGAAGAACCGGCTCCGTCCGCAGCAGAACCCGGCTAAGCACCCCCAGAGCGAGTACCTGACACTGCCTCAGCGTAAGTGCGAGGAGTAGGTATGTCAGGAGCGTCGGGGTCTCCCTCACGAGTGAGCAGCATGGCACAGAGATGAGGCGAAGCAGCTGCCAGGAACTCTAGCTCAAACTGTCTGTCCTCTAGGACGTCACAGCCAAGGGCACACACACCCCCGGCGGACAGAGGACGGACAGGAGGAGCGGCCACAATACGAGTGGCGTAGTCAATGCAATGCGTAGCGCTAATGTCATTGACAGCGGCAGTGAGGAGCGCGGCGGAAGAAGGAGAGGCACGAGGGTCTGTAACAAGAGAGGCGAGAACACGAGAGAGAGTGGGGCGGTACGTGCGGTAGTAGTCAGAGACCGGAGTGGACAGGGAGGCAGTGAGGGAAGACTCAGGAGGACGAGGAAGGACAGACGGAGGAGAACGAGGAGGACGAGGACGAAACAACACGGTACGGAGGTCAGTGACAGGGGACGAGGGACGAGCACGAGGAGGGCGAGAGGAGGGGGGGACGGAGGAGACTGAGAACGAGGGAAGACAGCCGGAGTGGAGTCCGGAGGAGGAAACGTGGGACCGAACACAGGAGGAGAGGAGGGGAGACCAAGGGCCCGAAGGCCAAAAACAGGGGCCGGAGGCTGCTCCGGCAGCTGCGGCGGCTGCTGCTGCTGCTGCTGCTGCTGTGGCTGTGGCTGTGGCTGCTGCTGCTGCTGCTGCTGCTGCTGAAACTCCGACCTCTCACGATCCAAACGCTGCTGCTCCTCACGCTCTAGAAGACGAAGGGCCTGGTAACGAGTCGGGTAGGGGTGAGGAGGAGGAGTGGTGTTAGGAGACGACGAAGAAGAACCGGCTCCACCCTCGACAGGACCCGGCTGAGCACCCCCAGAGCGAGGACCCCCTGCGGCAGCATGACCAGTACCTGTAGGAGGTGTACCCGCACCCCCAGTCGTGGCGCCGCCAGTGGCACCAGCACCAGCCCCAGAATCTCCAGCTCCAGAAACACCACCAGCTCCAGCACCACCACCGACTCCAACACGCTCGGGACGTGCAGCTGCGGCAGGTGCACGCTCAGCTCCAACTCCAACACCCGCAGAACCGGCACCGCCGGAGCCCTCACCTCGAGCACCAACACCCTCAGAGTCTGCAGTGGCCGGGAGAGGAAGCGCCGACGGCTGCTGCGGAGGCTGTGAGGACGACTGTGGGGAAGGAGGAGAGACCTGGGAGGGGACCGAGGGAGGGGGGGTAGCCTGCGACACACCTGACGGAGCGGGAACCGGGGGGGGTACCGGAGGAGAGGGAGCGGGAGGAGGAGGAGCTGGGGCGAGGAAGAGGGGAGGGGGGGGAACCGGGAGACCTCGACAGGGGTACCGGACGTAGTAGGGTACGGACTCGTTGAAACGGACGTCACGAGAGTCAAAGAACCGGTGGGAGGGAGGGTGGTAAAAGGTGAAGTCAGAGGAGGCCTCAGGGAAACCAAGGAAGACACAGGGGACGCCGCGAGGTGAGAGCTTGTACGCAGAGGTGTCGCGGACAAGCGCCAAGCAGCCCCAGACACTAAACCTCGACGCAACACCAGGGGACCCTGTCCAAAGACTGGTCGGTGAAGCCCCTGGCCGAGAGACGCGAGGCCAGAGGTTCAGCTGGTGAGCGGCGTACCTAGCCGCGTAGGGCCATAGAAAATGGGGCGCGCGGGCGTGGATCATAGAGGTGCGGGCAATCTCCATGACCAGGCCTAGCCGGCGCTCAGCAACCCCATTCTGCTGCGGAGAGTCTGGAAGAGTCCAGGACTGGGTGATGCCCTGCTCAGCACAGAATCTGGCGAGAATGCCGGAGCGAAACTCACCTCCACGGTCGGAGTGGAGACAAGTGACACGACGAGGACGAGTACTCTCGGTGGCGAGGAGCCACCGGATCAGCGTAGAAGTCACGTCGGACTTCTTCGCCAAAGGGAACACGGTGGTGTACCGAGAGTAGTCGTCAACGACCACTAGGAAGAAGCTCTCTCGCTCAGGTCCAAGCCGGGGAGCGGGGCCCCAGACGTCTAAGTGGAGTGTCTCAAAGGGCTCGGAGGCTGGACGAAGGGAGGAGGAGTGAGGAGTGGCGCGCAGCCGACCCTGGACACAAGGACCGCACGGAGGAGCGGGGGACGGCGGGAGCGGCGGGAGGTCGCGGGGGAGGCCTAAGACAAGATGCTGACTGGACATAGCGCGGAGACGAGAGAGGGACGGGTGACCAAGGCGGTGGTGCCAGAGGAGGGCAGGGTGGGACAGCGACCGACACGAGCACGACGCAGCCACTAGACCTGGCACAGCTACCTGACTGGACCTGGCTACCTGGTGGGACGGGGGAACCGGACGGGTGTCGGTGTGGAGGGTGTACAGACCAGAGCCCGGCTCCTGACGAAAAGTGGCCAGAGGGGCGTACGTGTCACCTTCCACACAGACTGCAGTGTCACCCGAAGGCTCAAACCAGACCCCGACGTGCTGTCTCGCCAGAGGAGCCACACCAACCAGGTTCCTAGAGAAAGTAGGAACGTGGAGGCCGGTCAGAGAACCGGAAGGGGCAGCTGGGCACGGGAGGGTAGTGGCGTGAGTCGCAATGACCTGTCCCGAAGAGGGATTGGCCAGTGCTACAGAAACCGGCGCCGAGAGTGGAGTAAGAGTCGTGCTGTCGCGGAAGAAGCACTGCGTCGCTCCGGAGTCCAGTGTGAAGGAGAGCGACGCGTCCGCCGAGGGAGCACCTGTACTAGTAGCTAGACAGGATCCTACACCAGCACCTACTCTAGCAACAGGCAAAGATCCTACGCTAGGTACAGGCAAATAAATAGATCCGACAGCACTATAGTCAACATCAGCATACATGACATAAGACCTATCATCATCCATAGACATATCAAACACAGCAACACCACGAGCAAGGAGTGGTCCCCAGCGCGGTGGCGGGGGAGCGGAGGGACCGTGGTGCAGGACGTAGAGGTCGTCGAGACGGCTGAAGCAGCGTGCAGCAGAGTGGTCAGGGCGGCCGCAGTACGTGCCCCTGCGCGGACCCGTCAGGATCCAGTACTCACAGGGACCAACGTCGCGGCAGGCCAAGCGGGGTCCCCGACTAGAAGGGGCACCACTTCGCCCAGTGCTCGGGGGGCCCGTAGGTCTCCATTGCTGCGGGGGGGCCCACTGCTGCGAAGGGCCCCACTGCTGCTGAGTGCCCCACTGCTGCTGAGTGCCCCACTGCTGCAGAGTGCCCCACTGCTGGGGCTGCTGCTGAGGCGGACGCTGCTGTTGGCCTTAGCGCTGCTGCTGCTGTCCCTAACGCTGCTGCTGTCGAGGCGGTGGCAGCTGCGGAGGAGTCTGCTACTGCTGCTGCGAAAACCCCTCACCACCGTCTAGAGGAGAGCCGTCAGGTCCAAGTCACCCCCGCCGCCACCCCCGCCACTAGTACTACCGCCACCGCCGCCACCCGCAACACCCCCAGAACCCCCGCCGCCCTTCCCTCCCTTCTTGCCGGACTTGCCACGTTTCTGTCCGCCAGAGACAGAAACGGCCGCCGTCTCCTCAGAGGCAGAAGACGCGGCAGTGGCAAGCGAGGCACTGAAGGTGGGAAGCTGTGGTACCGCACACCCCTCAAAGAGACGAGGAGTAGGCGCGGAAGAGGCGGAGGCAATAGCGAGGAGGTTACTCTCGATCTTCGAGAGAGTGGTCTCAAGAAGATCGATAGTAAGCTCAGTGGGGTGCTTCAGGAGAAGCGCGTCGCGGGCTGTGGCTAGACGGTCAGGGAGGCGAGTGACTAACCAGTGAATAGTGAGCCACATGGGGGGGGGTGCAAGGGCAAGCTGTTCCTCAGTGCAAGCGGCCTTGAAGCGAGCTTCAAGGGAGCGCAGGTGGGTAGCGAGGTCAGCGACAGTCTCAAAGGAGGCGAGGTCAGGGTAGATAAAGGGGACGAGGAGACGGCTGAGGGAGGCAGAGGAGGGAGTGGAGTAGCGAACAACAATAGCAGTGTAAAGGTCTGCAGCAGACTCGACCTGCGTGAAGTGGACAGCCTTAGTCGGCGGGAGAAGGTCGGTCAGGGCGAGGCAGGCAGCAGCGTCACGAGACTCCCACACGTCACGAGCGAGGAACCGGCGCTGGTACTCAGCCTCCTGCTCGAAAGTAGGCGGTGGGGAAGTGGGCAGCGGTGAAGGCTGCGGCGGGGCGGGCAAAGCACCGGACGCATGCGCAAACAGGTGCACGCCATCCTGGCGCTAGCTCCTAAGGTGGCGCTGGGCCTGCGTCAGCCAGGTACTAAAGTCGATCGCACGCCCCTCAGGGTCGAAACCGAACACGCGAGACGTCGCCATGAGGGGCGAGGACAAGTGATAGCGGCCGCCAGCCGCGAGAGGAGGAGGAGAGGGAGGTGAGTGCAAGGCGAGTGCGCGCAGGCGGGGCGCGCACTGGCTGGGCGCGGGGCGGCGGGGCGCGCGCTGGCGGGGCGCACTCCGGCGCGGCGCGCTGGCGGGCGGCTAAGCAGGGCGCGCGCTGGCGGGCGCGGCGCGTTGGCGTGCGCGCTGGCGGGGCCCGCTGGCGGGGCCCGCTGGCGTGGCGCGATGGCGGGCGCGCTAGCGGGCGCGCTGGCGTGCGTGCTGGCGGGCGCGCTGGCGAGCTCGCTGGCGGGCGCGCTGGCAGGCGAGCCGGCGGGCTCGCTGGTGCGCGCGCTGGCGGGCTGGCGTGCAAGCGGGCTGGCGCGCAGGCTGGCTGGCGCGCTGGCGCGCTGGCTGGCTGGCGCGCTGGCTGGCTGGCACGCTGGCTGGCTTGCTGGCGCGCATGCTGCTGGCGCGCTGGCTGGCTGGCGCGCTGGTTGCTGGCGCGCTGGCTGGCTGGTGCGCTGGCCGGCTGGCTGGCGCGCTGGTGGGCGGGCGCTGGCTGGCTGGCGCGCTGGCTGCTGGCGCGCTGGCTGGCTGGCTAGCGCGCAGGCTGCTGGCGCGCTGGCTGGCTGGCGCACTGGCTGGCTGGCGGGCGCGTTGGCTAAGGGCGGGGAGGGGAGGGGCGCGCCGGCTGGGGCGTGGGGTAGGGCGCTGGCGGGCTGGCAGGGCGCAGTGGTAACCCTAGTGGTAGGGAAGGGCGGGCCTAGGACTAGGAGCGCTAACCTACTGCTGATACAATGTCAGAATGAGAACTACAGCGGAATGCGTTGTATTGACAGAATTGGGGTACATAACCTAACCCTAACTAGTTGTACCCCAGATAGCCCAACCCACTACAGGCTATAATATTTGACAAATTGTCAAGGGGGTCGCTTTGTTTACGTGTGGTTCTATACGTTGAGTGGCGTGGGCTATATATAGAATGGGGTGGGCTATATATGGAGTGGCGTGAGCTCTCATTTCAATGAGGCCATTTTCTGGATTAGTTTGATTTACATGGTGGCAGTTGGTTAGATAAATTTGTCAAGTTGTTTTTACATAACCGAAAATCCTACTAAAAATTATTAAATATAGAATGAATCACCTTTTTTCCATAGAGGGCCTGCTTTTTTTTTTGTTCTGTGTGAATGTTATTACACTATGTAGAGGGCCTGCTTGACTGACATGTTTTTGTATTTCCGTCATGTAGTGTACATAAGTATGTACGTAGTTTGGTATATTCTTTGAACGGCCCAAAATAGTCAAGCTGAATCTGTGGTGGCCTTCATCGGAGGCTCTCCACTTCAGGTTTCTCGATGTTCCAATCGCGCTGCGTTTAGTTGGCTCCGATGGGCTCCAGAATGATTGGAATCACTGACGTGTCACCAGCTACTCGCAGGTCCTCCAAATATTGCCATAGGTAAGGGTGTATTGTGAATGAGCATTTGAGAGGTGCCAGGGTAGTGCGCAGCATATTTTGCTTCGTTCGCTATCTCATTGGCACTTCAATATTGAAACCTTTGTGGCTACTGATTGATTCGGATCGGGCCCTAGGCCCCAAGATTCGCCTTCACCAAGTCTTGTTGCTTGGCTTCCTCTTTCTGCTCACCATTCATTCCGTCCTGAAGTATCTTGGCGATTGTGAGCTGCAGCAAAGCGCAGCGGGAATTTCGTGCTTCGGCTGCGGCATAACAACGTCCTGTGCTCTGCCGCTAGTGCGCAGACGCACCAAGTGTTTTGAGAATGGCACCCGCAACCTCTCTGACGAAGACTGCTTGTCTCGCGCCTGCGGCTCAGCCGCAAATCTCATCCGACAGCCGCGTCTTCCTACAGTCAAGCCCCGGCCCTCTCGCAGACGGCGCCTCCAAACACTGCCGCCTTCCGTCGCCTCGCCGCTCCAGCTTTCTGTGGACAACAAAACCACGCAGCGACGGTGTCAATTTGACGACAGTCAAGGTCAGTTGCGAATCCAGTCACCTTACTGCGCGTCCCGTCTCGTTGAACCATACAACGTCTTTTCCTTCTAGTTAGTTCCAACGGGCTCGAGATTCACGTGCGAGGCGAGCCAGCATCTTCTCGAAAGGAACGTGGTTGAGCAGGTTCTGGTTCGTCGTCGCGTGCACCGTGTCGTCGCACCTCATTTCAGAACCCCATGACTCTCGATGCCACCGCTGCTCCACCAGTGCCGTACCCGCCACCGCGCTGTGGTTGCCGTGACGTGCGCACCGGAGAAACGAATCTAGCGCCCAACCCCGCAATTCGCTCATTCTCGTCCACCCATATTCGTCAACCTCTCGAGCACCGTGTCGCGCAGTGCAGTGCGTGTGGGGCATTCGTTCGGCATGCGGTTGAACGCTATGCACTCCATTCTGCTTTCTCTGTATTATTTCATACGTGCCGTCTCTCCCGTCCATGTGCCGGTGTACCGAATGTCCCCTGCCCTACCCGTCCCCAGCACTCGTCCGCGCCTTCCGGCACCTGCGCGCAACTTCCTTCACTTCCATGGACCGCTGTCCGCGCCCGCTTTCCGTCACCTGCCCCTCATCCCCGCGGCTCCATGCTCCCCGCGCCGATACCTTCCGCGGTCACTCCCCGGACGAGCGCCGTCCCCTGCAGCGCTAGTCCCTCGAGGAGCAGCGGCGCAGCGTCGAGCAAGCGCGTCGGCGCTGCATGGGGGAAGAAACGCGGGGAGTTGGGGAGCCGCGCGAGCGTGCAGAGGGTATCGGCGGGTGCAGGCTCCGCCGCGGGAGTGGAGGGCGCGAGACGGGCGGAAATCGGGTCTCCGGTGAACGGCGGAGGAGCAGAGGGTTGGCGGAGCAACGGGAACGGGAACGGCTATGGGAATGGGAGGGCAAACGGCAATGGGCAAGCGGTGTACGGCATGGTGAGTGGAACACGTCGCTGGCATGCGCTTGTCGCCGCTCCCTCTCTCCATGCGTGCGCCCTCCCGCCCCTCCCTCCACTCCACTCCCCCCGCCCGTCCCTTGGTATGCGTGGAGCCTCCCGTTTCTTCCACCTGCTTGTGTGCCTTGTCGTTTCAGCACCCCGTGCTGCTCACTTGCCTGGGACCCACCGTGCCTCGTGTATGTGCGGTGCGTGTTCCCTGTGCGCCTGCCCGTGACTGCTGTGCGCGCGTGGGGAGCAGGCGGAGGACAGCGAGGAGGAAGGGGAGGGCGTGGCGACGATGGGCGATCTCATGGACATGGTTCGCGACGCCGAGCAAAGTACGCCGTCTCGCGCGCCCTCGCCTTGCCTTTCAACGCGCCATGCCATGCCACTAGATGCCGTGTCCTGCCATACCGCACCATGCCTCGCCTTAACCATGCCATGCCGGGCATTGTTACTATCTCTAAACGTGATATCATAACGCGCCGTAGCCCGCCTTCCACCTGCCACCAGTCAACCACTGCAGCCTACGCTGTGCTCCCCACCTTGCCGCTTCTCCATTTTTACTCTATCCGCTGTCCCTGCTTTGCTTCCTCGTGCCACTCTCCTCCGCTCACACGATGTTCTACTTTTTTCCCTTGTCTCCTTCCGCTGCCATCAGACGTGCAGCAGCTGAACGCGCTGCATGCCGCGGCGTTATCGGAGCTTGCAAAAGCGAGTACGCGGAGGGAGTCCCTGCAGGAGCAGGTGAAGCTGATGGGCGCCCGCCTGGAAGGTACGCAGCGCCAGCTGCAACTGCTGGGCTTCGCGGAGGGCAACGCGGACGAGGGGAGAAGCGCGGTTGAGGAAGTGGGGCAAGGCGAGGGGGAGCAACAGCGCGAGCGGCAGCAGAAGAAACGTGAGCAAGAGCTGGAAGCGCAGGTGGCGGCGGCGCAGCGGAGACTGGAGGAGAAGGTGGTGGTGCGGAACCGGATTGCGGAGCTGCGCCGCGAGGTGGTGAGGCTACAGCAGCGCGCGGCGCAAGGCGCGATGATGGGGGAGAGGCTGCGACATGCGGAGCGACAGCAGGCGGAGCTGGAGGCGAGGCTGGAGGGCGCGCGGGGCGAGGAGAGGCGCGCGCGGGAGAGGGGCGAGGAGGTGGAGAGGCGCATGGGGGCGGAGGTGGCGGCAGTGCGCGCGCAGGTGGAGCGCATGGAGCGGGACCTGGCGGGGCTGGCGCACGTGCAGCGGGAGCTGGGGCAGGTGGCGGAGGAGAACGCGCAGATGGAGGGGGAGGTGGCGCGGCTGAAGGAGGAGCTGGCGCAGCGGGAAACGGAGGCGCAGTCCGCGGCGTGGGCGCAGGAGGGCGAGGTGCAGCTGATGCGCGCGCAGCTGCTCAAGGACGTGGGCGAGTGGCAGGAGCGCGCGTGGGGGGAGGCGGAGGCGCGGGAGAGCGCGGAGGAGGAGAGGGGGAAACGGCAGGAGGCAGTGGCAGCGCTGCGGGAGGTGGCGGAGAGGCAGGAGAAGGTGCTGCAGCGCGCGCTGAGGCAGCTGCAGGCGAAGCTGGGCGAGGCCGTGGAGTCGCGCGACGACGTCGTGAAGGAGGCGGTGCGCGAGAAGGAGCGCGCCATCGCGTCGCTCCGCGCCACGCTGCAGATGCTAGAGGGGCGCGAGGAGGAGCGCGCGGGGGAGGTGACACAGGCGGAGGAGCAGGCGGAGGAGCTGCGGGAGCAGCTGGCCACGGCGGAGTCGGCAGCGGAGGAGTGGGGGCGGGAGTCGGCGCGGGTGCGCGAGGCGCACTCGAGGGAGGCAGAAGCAGCGGGGCAGGCGGCGGAGGAGGAGGCGCGGATGGTGGTGGAGGGCATGCGCGCGATGGAGCGCGCGCGCATGGACGTGGCGGCGCAGGTGGCGGCGCTGAAGGGCGTGGTGGAGGAGCGGGAGAGGAGCCTCGCGGAGGAGAGGCGGCAGAGGGAGGAGCTGGGGGAGCAGCAGGACGCGCTGCAGCGGGAGGTGGAGCGCGCACAGGCGCGGCTGAGCGGCGCGGACACCGCGCGGGAAGAGGCAGAAGCGCGCGGGAGGGAGCGACTGGGGGAGGTGGAAGCTGAGGTGGCAGCGGTGGTGGCGCGGGAGGGGGAGCTGGGGTGGGTGGAGGCCGAGCTGGAGAGGTTGAGAAACGAAGCAGCGCGGTTTGCAGCGGTGATGGAGGATTCAGATCGGTTGGAGGCGTGGGCCGGCGAGACAGGGTGGAGGAACGAGGAGCTCCGGCAGGCGATCGTGGAGAGCAGGGAGAGGGCGGCGGGAGTGGAGGCGGAGCGGGGGGCGGAGTGGGCAGAGCGGCAGGCGGAGAGGGAGGAGTGGGCGCGGGTGGAGGCGGAGCGGGAGGAGCTGGCGGGGGCAATCGAATCCCTGAAGGCGCAGGTGGTGCGCGCGGACGAGAGCATGCAGGCGCAGCAGCAGCGGTACGACGCGCAGGCACGTGCGTTCCAGGAAGGACTAGCGGCCGCGGCGGCCAGCGCGGAGGCGTACCAGCAGCAGGAGGAGGCGGGGCGCGCGGAGAAGGAGCGCATTGAGCGCAAGGCGCGGTGGGGCAAGGTGGTGCCGGCGGGCGAGCTGCCTTGGGAGTACTGGAGCACGCTGCTGCTGACCGTGGACCAGCTGCTGCTGCAGGGCCTGCTGCTGCCTCATGAGACGCGCCAGCTGAGGGCCATGGTGTGGCGCCGCAGCGTGCGCGTGCAGGAGGCGTGGGAGTCCGTTGGGGGCGCCGAGGTGGTGCGCGCCGCGCTGGAGAGTGACGGGTCGCAGGGGCTACGGGCGGGAGAGAGAGTGGGTGCGGTGGGAATGGAGGATGCAGTGGTGGCAGCAGCGCTGAGAGGAGTGTTGGAGGACGATCCCAAGGACAGGTGAGCCCATGCTCTCATGCGTTGCGCTTGTACGGCCACTCTATGCTAACAGCCATCACTAAGCATTCCTGCCTCCTTGGCGATTCTTGTGGCGGTCGAGTGCGCAGAGCAGTGCTTGCTGGTGGCGGGGCTATATGGACTTGGCATGGTCTTGCTCTCACACCATGCTGCCCCTGCTCTCTGACCCCACCGCCCTGTGTCAGTTGCCACATACAGTGGCAACAGCTGCCAGGCCATAGCATAATATGCAAGCACCTTGCAGCTCTCTGCACCACTCTCACCCGTCCCTCATGCCGACTTGCACATTGCTCCTCTCCTCTGGCCCGTGTGACTGTGTTCCGTGGTTCATCCCCCAGGCGCCCCCTGCACGTGGTGCACATAGCAGCGGAGATGGCGCCCGTCGCTAAGGTGCGCTGGGCTCATGCACACAGGGGTTCCACGGTGGCCAGGGGAGAGGGGGGGTGGTGGCAGGATTGGAGAATATCATAGCGGGACGAGTGTGACTGGTCTGAGCAGGGCGTTGGAGTGTGGTTGCTGGGCTTGAGGTTGAAAGCACGACTAGATATCATTGTGAGTGACTGTTGTGCGTGCAAGTTTTCTGCAACCAAGTACCCACACACACGCTGCACACACACCCATCTGTGTCCCCTGGCAGGTGGGAGGGCTGGCAGACGTGGTGACGGGGTTGTCACGGGCGTTGCAGCAGCGGGGCCATCTGGTGGAGGTGGTACTGCCCAAGTACGACTGCATGGACTACTCGCGCATCCACGACCTCAAGGTGCCCAGCCCCCCTGCCCATGCTCCGCCATGCCGTGCACTGCCGTTCCACCTCGTGCCATGTTTGTTCCACTGATATCCTTCACTTCGTCCACTCCCTCTTACCTCATCTGTATCCCTCTCTCTCTCCGTGCATGCATGCTGCCTGTGCGTGCGCCGTGCCTTGTTCGTCTGCCATTTGAGCAGCACGTGTCAGTGGAGTTCTCCTGCTTCTTTGACGGCCAGCAGCACCCCTGCAAGATATGGCGCGGCATTGTGGAAGGTGTGTTGCCACGCCATGCGCACAACTCCTCCTGCACTTCTGCTCGTGTTATTACCTTGCCTGTTCCCCTCACTTTCCCAGCGCCCCTCAGTCGTACCCTTCCCCCAATTTGCTCAATCTTCTTCTGCCCCACCCTTGCTTCCCTTGAACCTCCCCACTCCCCCCTCCTCCGCTCTTCCCCTCCACCTCCTGCCCTCCTCCCGTCCTCCCCTCCTCCACTCTCCTCCTCCCCTCCTCCTCACCTCCCCTCCTCCCCTCTCTTCCTGCCCTCCTGCTCTTCTTCCTTCCTCCCTTCCACCCCACCTCCCCTCCGCCCCACGCCTCCTCCGCCGCGCGGGGCACCACGGCAGGGCTGCCGGTGTACTTCTTGGAGCCACAGCACCCGGCGCGGCTCTTCTGGCGGGGCGCCTTCTACGGCTGCTCCGACGACTTCCGGCGCTTCTCCTTCTTCTGCCGCGCTGCCCTGGAGTTCCTCGCTGCCTCTGGCAAGCGCCCTGACATCATCCACACTCACGACTGGCAGACCGCTCTCGTGGTGCGTGCAGGGGAGGGGGGTAGGGGGTGGGGAAGGGGGGGGATGGGGCTGGAAGGGTGGGGAAAAGAAGAGTGGGGGTATGTGAGCATGGGTTCTGAGTGTGTGACTTGCTCCGTATGGCGCCCTGCCACAATACCCCACATGGGCGGCCGCATTGCAGTCCATGTCAGTCACACCGCTTCTCGTGCACAGCTTCTCACTCCTCCATCACCCCCACTCACCACACCTCCCCCCCTCCCCTTTTCCCTTCGCCCCACGTCCCACGCGGTGCGGCGGTGGTGCAGGCGCCGCTGTACCATGATGTGTTGATGCCGCGCGGCTTCACGTCTGCGCGCCTGGCGTTCACGTGCCACAACATGGAGTACCAGGGCACCGACGCCCCCCCCGCCCTCGCTGCGTGTGGGCTGGACCCCGCGCGCCACAACACGGCAGACGGCATGCGCGACCCCAATGCAGGCAACCGCATCAACGCTCTCAAGGTGAGGGCGTTGTGCCCCTCTGTGTACCTGCCATGCGCGCACACACAGGTCATCTCTGCTTCATGTACTCCAATGTGTTGCCCTTTCCCCATCAAACTCTTTGCCTACATGACTCTGCTCTTATCCACACCCCTCTGATCCTCCATTCCCTGCGCCCATTCGCCCTCACCCCATGTGCCATGCGCTTTGTGTGTGTGTGTGGGGTGACAGGGCGGCATAGTGTATTCGGACATGGTCACCACCGTGTCACCTACGTATGCCATGGAAGTGCGCGGGCCCGAGGTCAGCTGCCTTGCCCCTCCTCTGCTCCACACCCTCCTCTGCTCCACACCCTCCTCTGCTCCACACCCTCCTCTGCTCCACACCCTCCTCTGCTCCACACCCTCCTCTGCTCCACACCCTCCTCTGCTCCACACCCTCCTCTGCTCCACACCCTCCTCTGCTCCACACCCTCCTCTGCTCCACACCCTCCTCTGCTCCACACCCTCCTCTGCTCCACACCCTCCTCTGCTCCACACCCTCCTCTGCTCCACACCCTCCTCTGCTCCACACCCTCCTCTGCTCCACACCCTCCTCTGCTCCACACCCTCCTCTGCTCCACACCCTCCTCTGCTCCACACCCTCCTCTGCTCCACACCCTCCTCTGCTCCACACCCTCCTCTGCTCCACACCCTCCTCTGCTCCACACCCTCCTCTGCTCCACACCCTCCTCTGCTCCACACCCTCCTCTGCTCCACACCCTCCTCTGCTCCACACCCTCCTCTGCTCCACACCCTCCTCTGCTCCACACCCTCCTCTGCTCCACACCCTCCTCTGCTCCACACCCTCCTCTGCTCCACACCCTCCTCTGCTCCACACCCTCCTCTGCTCCACACCCTCCTCTGCTCCACACCCTCCTCTGCTCCACACCCTCCTCTGCTCCACACCCTCCTCTGCTCCACACCCTCCTCTGCTCCACACCCTCCTCTGCTCCACACCCTCCTCTGCTCCACACCCTCCTCTGCTCCACACCCTCCTCTGCTCCACACCCTCCTCTGCCCCACACCCTCCTCTGCCCCACACCCTCCTCTGTCCCACACCCTCCTCTGTCCCACACCCTCCTCTGTCCCACACCCTCCTCTGTCCCACACCCTCCTCTGCCTACACCTGTGTGCTGTACTCTCCCCTCTTGCCACATCCCTTATCGCCTCTCACTCGCACGCACCCCTTCCAAGCCAACCTCATCCTTGTCGCCACCATTCCACATGCATGCAACAACCGCAACTTCGCATAGCTCAGCTCACTCGTTCACTAACCACCATCACCCCCTTCTCCAACCACCTCCTCTCCCACGCCCGCCCCTCCCCGCGTCCCACCAGTACGGGCGAGGGCTGCAGGGGGTGCTGCAGCAGCACGCGGGCAAGTTCCGTGGCGTGCTCAACGGCATAGACAACGTGGCGTGGGACCCCACCACCGACCCCCTGCTGCACCACCACTACAGCGCACAGGACGCCGTGCAGGGTGGCAAGGCCGCCAACAAGGCGCACTTGAGGGCGCTGCTGGGGCTCAGCGACAAGGGCAGCGATGCTCACAAGCCACTGGTGCGTGCGGGTGTGTGGTGGACGTGGGTGTGGTAGGTGGGTGGATGGTGGGTCTAGTGTGGGGTGTAGAGAGGTGGTGGAGAGGGGAGAGAGAAAGGGAGGGGAGGTGTGGGATGTGTAGAGGCTGCTTGGGCTTGGCAGTGTAGCAGTTGGCTAGGGGTTGTTGTGGGGGGGTACGGGAAGGGGGCAGTGATGAGAAGGCAGCGAAAGCTGATGTGAAGAACGCGGGCATACATTCAGCGCATGTACGTGTGCGTGCATGGGAAGACCGTGCTCTCCGCATGAGCTCTTCTCCCAACCTCCATCGCTGCACTCACGGCCCCCTCAACCTGTCATCCACCTCCACCCATGCCTTATCACCCCCCCATGCCCCCTGGCAGGTGGTGTGTGTGACGCGGCTGGTGCCGCAGAAGGGCGTGCATCTGATCCGCCACGCCATCTTCAGAGCCAGGGAGCGAGGTGCACAGTTCGTGCTGCTCGGCTCCAGCCCCGTGCCTGACATCCAGGTGCCTCGCCGTGCCATGCCTTGCCGTACCATGCCATGCAATGCAATGCCCGCGCGTGTCAGAATTCATCGCCATGTGCGAACACCATGTACCATCACGGGGCACCATGCTATCACATTCCATGGCATGCCTTCACCACGCAGTGCTTCTCATTCTCACCACCAGAGGTTGCCTTGCGCTCAGCGCCTCACACCACTCCCCTGCTTCATGTGCGTGTGTGCCTGTCTGCCTGTGTGTGTCCCAGCGTGACTTCGAGGGCATAGCGGCGCAGATGGCGGGCAGTGGGGACGTGAGGCTGGTGCTCAAGTACGATGAGAACCTCTCTCACCTGCTCTTCGCCGCCGCTGACCTCGCCATCATCCCCTCCATCTTCGAACCCTGCGGCCTCACTCAGGTAACTCTTGCACCGCACTGCGCCCTCGGCCCATAGCACTGAATCATGGAGGGGCGTAGAAGTTTCGCACGTAGATACTTTCAGTGGTCACTGGCCTTAGTCAGTTGGAGCTTTCAGTACCGGATGATCACGGGTAGCATTGGCTTCCCATGCTGAGCGCACCGCACTTGTCTCACCGTACTGCTCTTCTGCCTTCCCCCGCCACACCCGTTGCGCCACTGGCCTCCCCCGCAGCTCATCGCCATGCGGTATGGCGCCATCCCCCTCGTGCGCAGAACAGGCGGACTGGCCGATAGGTATGGCACATGCTGGACTGGGCCGGCAGGGCAGGACGGGGATGGGTGGCAGGTGGTTGCACGGGGGATTGGTGGCAGTGGGCGGGTGTGTGGGTGTGACAGCATGGAGGGCTTGTTTGCATGCAGCGAGGGAGCAGAGCCATGGCATGCAGTGAGAGTGGCTGAACAGAGGGGTGGGTAGGAGGCTGGCAATCACCATTCCTGCCGTGCCTGCTACCCATGGTGCTCCACGCGTGTGCAAGGCAATGCCCATCATCTCAGCATCATGGATCTCTTGCTGCCCACCATGCTCTCCGCCATTCCCCACAGTGTGTTTGATGTGGACGACGACTCGGTGCCCATGGACAGCCGCAACGGCTTCTGCTTCACCAAGGCTGACGTGCAGGTCACTGCCGCCTCCTCTGCACTGCCCCCCGCACTCACTGCACTTGATTCATCATGCACCACATTGTCATCATGCACCACATTGTCATCATGCACCACATTGTCATCATGCACCACATTGTCATCATGCACCACATTGTCATCATGCACCACATTGTCATCATGCACCACACTGTCATCATGCACCACATAGTCATCATGCACCACATTGTCATCATGCACCACACTGTCATCATGCACCACATTGTCATCATGCACCACATTGTCATCATGCACCACATTGTCATCATGCACCACATTGTCATCATGCACCACACTGTCATCATGCACCACATAGTCATCATGCACCACATTGTCATCATGCACCACATTGTCATCATTCACCACATTGTCATCATGCACCACATTGTCATGACCATGATGCGATGCCCGTCTTGCTGTCTCTCATCTGCTGCTTGCTTTATTGTCCATTTATACTCCTGTCGAATCTCGCTGTCCACCTGTGCATAGTCCGCCCTCACCGGCACGCCCTACCCTCTCCTCATGAACCGTGCACCCCCCAAATCCAACCATTCATGGCGCCCATACATGCAGTCGTTCAACGGGGCGTTTGACCGTGCCATCTCCAGCTACTACGAGCGCCACGAGTGGTGGCAGGAGCTGGTGGTGCGCACGATGAGCATGGACTTCGGATGGGGCAAGTCCAGTGAGCAATACGAGGAGCTCTACTTGAATTGCTTGCCTGCACGCGTTCATGACTGAGCTACATGCGGTTACCACTTTGTGTACACAGAAGCTCTACCTAAACCTTGATAATGGTTGTGGTCCATGTATTGATTGGCTAAGCTGCTGTATGAATGCTGATTCCCTATCTATAGTTAAGAATACAGTATCAGACTTGATGGGCTGAGAAAAGCCCTAAGGATCGTTTCTGTTGAGAACAACAAGTCTTAAACGCCTCTGTCATGTCGAAACTCAGGACACAAGCTAAGCAGCTCAAATCGAAGCATCACGAGTCAACCCTCGAAGGTTAGGGTAACCGCTGGAGGTTACGCGAAGGTCAAAGGTCGGCGACCTTTGACTTGACAAATGCAGCGCGACAGCAAGGACATACAACTGACTCGACATTGAGCAGTTGCCCGAGTCGCACAGTATCGAATCGCAACAGCAAAACAGTTTAATTATATCTATTCATATTCCTTGTACTCTTAAATAAACCTTTCTACTTGCTTGTCTTAACAACTTACTTTACCCTCACATACTAGCGCAAGGTGGTTCAAGGACTTTTATTCAAACGCTTCCGCTATTACATCATTCTACTCAGACTTTAACTTGTGAAAATCAATGAACAGGAATGAAATGACTAAGTCAGGGTTGGGTACAAATACAACCCTAGAAAGCTGTACCCCATATGTGCTACCCCACTATAGCCTACAAACATGCATCAGCTATGATAATCTGACACACCCCCATAGGCAAAGTGGGGGAGAACAAGGGGTCACAAGACCAGTCAAGCAAAGCAAAGCAAAGCAAGCTCAGGGTGGATCACAAAGTCACCACACAGTCCGAGCACAAGAGCAGGGCCAGAGGCCAGTTCACATGCAGGAGTACAGACATATATATAAAACTAGACAAGCAAGAGCAGGTATATATATATGTCACAGTACAAATGAAGTCAAGAGGAGAGCAAGTGAGGCAAGACAGGCACAAGACCCAGCTGGGTGCAAAAGCGCTGATGGTCACAAGGTGCGAGTGCCTTGGTGAACACATCAGCAGTGTTGGCCTCAGAGGCCACGTACGCAAGTCGCAACTGACCACGCTGCTGCAGCTCACGAGCAAGGAAGTAGCGGAGAGCAATGTGCTTCGTTCTGTGCTCCAAGCGCTGCTCTCGACACAAGGCCAGCATGGCCTTGTTGTCTACGTACAGCACTGGAGGAGAACGAGGCGGCTCTCCAAGGTCAGTCAGCAGGTAGGTGAGCCAGCGAAGCTCCTGTGCAGCCATGGCCCCGTCGTAGATCTCAGCCTCACAACTGGAGCCGAGAATTGAAGACGAGCGAGTAGACCGCCACGAGACAGAGCCGGAACCAAGGCTGAAGGTGTAACCCTGTGACGACCGCTGCGTAGCCTGGTCGTCAGCCCAAGAAGCGTCTGCGTGGCCGGTAAGGACCACTGGACTCCGCCCTCCAAGCACTAGCCCCATGCCCGACGTACTGCACAGGTAGCGCAATACCCTCTTCGCTGCAGCCATGTGCTCTGGTCTGTGTCTCCCAGGAGCAACATAGCGTGCAAGAATGCTCAGAGGGTATGCAAGGTCAGGTCGTGTGCAGGTCATCAGGTACATGAGGCAGCCAACAAGCTCTGCATACGGACCACTCGACTCTACGGACTCATCCGAAGGCAAAGCTGAGAGTGAGTGGCGAGTAGGCAGAGGAGTGGCCTAAGGCGAGGAGTACGTGAAGCCGAAGCGCTGAAGGACCTGCTGCACCATGTGTGACTGAGTCAAGGTAATGGTGCGGCGTGCTCTGTCCCGAGTGATCTGCAAGCCAAGGTAGCTGCGCAGTTCACCCAGGTCTGTGCACGTGTGTCTCTTCAGCAGCTCGGACTTCACGTAGGCAAGTTCAGCAGTGTCCGCTGTGGCAAAGACCAAGTCGTCGACGTACACGAGGATGTAGAACGGCGGCAGGGAAGTGTCGGTGCGAAGAAACAGCGACGGGTCAGCAGTAGAAGGAGCAAACCCAAGGGCCGCAAGCGTAGTCCTCAGTGTGTCGTGCCACTCACGCGGTGCCTGGCGGAGACCGTAGACTGGCCGTCGGAGGCTCCACTGGGTGCCAGGAGGGAAAGTCCCAGTGAAGCCAGGTGGACGGCGAAGCCAGATCTCCTCGTGCAGGCTACCCTGCAAGAACGCAGTGCTGAAGTCGAGAGAGTGAAGCTCGTAGTCGCACTGAGCGGCTATGTGCAGCAGCACCCAAAGAGTAGTCATCTTCGGGGTGGGAGAGAAGGTCTGAAAGTAGTCAACTCCCTGCCGCTGACTGAAGCCACGAGCAACGTACCGTGCCTTGAAGACAGGTGGAGAGCCCGGCGGCCGCTTCACCCTGAAGATCCACATGCCACTGACGATGTTCGCCCCAGGAGGGGGAACCGCGTCAACGTAGGTGCCTGTGGACTTCCAGGAAGCCATCTCTGCATCCATAGCTGCCTGCCACTGAGAGGAGTAGGGACCCTCTACGGCCTCCGCGTAAGAACGCGGAGTCGGGATGTCTAGTGCATCCGGGTCTCCCTCAGGGGCAAGCAGTACAGACGCGAGATGAGGTGAAGCAGCCGCTAGACACTGTAACTCCTCCTGCTTGTCCTCTAGGACGTCCGTGCCAAGAGCACACTCACCCCCGACGGACGGAGGACAGACAGACGCAGACTCAGCAACAAGACTAGCAGCGTAGTCGAGACGACAGCGAGCAGCAAAGTCGACGAGCTCAGCGACTAGAGCAGACGCAGCAGTGGACTCAAAAGAGGGGTCAGTGACGACAGTAGCAAGCAGACGCGTGACAGTAGGACTGGCAGCACGAAGAGAGTCCGACTCAGGGTTGGCAAGCGCAGGAAGAGAGGACTCAGGAGGAGAAGGCAAAGGGGCACGCAGAGGAGCAGTGGACGGACGCAAAGACATCCGGTGGGTGCCAGGGACAGGAGGAGGACGCTGACGCGAACTGCAACCACTAGCGCGAGCAGCACGAACAGGCGACGCGGGACGAGACGCAGACTCACGACGCTCAGCAAGACCTCCAGTAGGACCAGTGTAAGGAGAGGGAGCAGGCAAAGGAGAGGAAGGCTCCAGTAGGGACTGCGACTGGACAGGCGGTGGACCCTCTACTGGAGGAGAAAGACCAAGAACCTGCTGCAGGAGCGGAACGAAGTACGGCCGAGGCCGCATGGCAGCTCCAGACTCAGCAGGGACAGCACCAGCACCCTCAGCGACAGCACCAGCGCCACCCACACCTCCAGCGGCAGGACCAACAACAGTAGGCTCAGCACCAACGCCCTCAGCAGTTCCAGCTCCAGGAGGACCCGCAGGTCCAGCAGCTCCGGGACCGGCAGCACCCGCACCCTCGACGGTCGAAGAAGCTCCAGCTCCAACTCCAGCAGCACCTCCAGACTCAGCAGCACGCCTCCAGCGGCGAGCGAACCACTCGCGCAGCTCCTGTGGAGAGAGGGGCTCCCGGCGAGATGCAGCAGCAGGAGAAACCCCAGGCTCAGGAGCTCCAGACGCATCACCCCCAGGCTCAGCAGATCCTAGCTCAGCACCCCCAGGCTCAGCAGCTCCCGACCCAGCACCCCCAGACCCAGCACCTCCAGGCACAGCACCCCCCGGCTCAGCACCCCCAGGCTCCGCACCCTCCGCAGTAGCACCCTCAGGCCCAACACCCCCAGCAGTAGCACCCCCAGGCTCAGCACCCACGCGCACAGCACCCCCAGAGTCAGCACCCCCAGGCTCAGCACCCGCAGCAGCACCAGAGTCACCAGTAACCTCGACCGGGTCAACGGCGTCTACCTGGGACACACCTGAGGGGGCAGGAACCTGAGGGGGGAGGGGGTCTACCGGGGGGGGAACCGGCACAAGGAAGTCCGGGGGAGGGGGGAGGGAAGGAGTGCGGTAGGGGAAGAGACGGTAGAAGGGGACTGACTCGTCGAACGTGACGTCCTGGGAGGACAGAACACGACGAGAGGAGGGGTGGTAAAACTGCCACCCTGGGGCGTCAGTGGGGAAGCCAAGGAAGACACAGGGAGCAGCACGAGGGGACAGCTTGTCCGCAGACAAGTCGCGGACAAACGCCCAAGATCCCCAGACACGGAACACAGACGCATCGCCAACCTTCCCCGTCCACAGCAAGGCTGGGGACATCGCAGGCCGAGAGACCCGGGGGTGAAGGTTGAGCTGATGCGCCGCGTACCTCACCGCAAACGGCCACAGAAAATGGGGGGCAACCGCATGCATCATGGACGTACGAGCGACATCCATGACCATGCCAATGCGGCGCTCAGCAATCCCATTTTGATGTGGTGAGTCCGGAAGCGTGAAGGTCTGGCGGATCCCCCGTGCACGACAGTAGTCTCGCAGAAGGCGAGAAGAGAACTCTCCGCCTCTGTCCGAGTGCAGACGCAGAACAGGAAAGTCCGAGCCGAAGCTCTTCGTGAGCTGGAGACGAGCCTCGCGGATCCAGTCGATCAGCACCTCAGTGACCGCACCCTTGCTGCGCAAGGGGAGGACTGTGGTGTAACGCGAGTAGTCGTCAACCACCAACAGGAAGTAGCGCTCGTGACCCTGCCCACGGACGGGGGCTGGGCCCCACACATCCATGTGAAGCGTCTGCAGGGGAGCCTCTGTCGGGGGGAAGTGGGAGGAGTGAGGAGTAGCCCGGAGGCGACCCTCGACACAGGGGACACAGGAAGGTCCTGGCCCGGAGGGGAGAGGAGGGAGAGACTGGGGAAGACCAGAGACAAGGACACGGGAAGCCATGCTCCGAAGACGGGGCAAGGAGGGGTGGCCAAGACGGTGGTGCCACAGGAGAGTCTCGTGAGACAGGAGGCGACAAGAACAGGGGGCAGACTCAGGACCTGACCGGGACGCAGCAGCAAGCACCTGACCTGACGCAGCCACCTGACTAGACGCAGGGACAGGAGGAGACTCAACGGTCAGGGTGTAGAGACTCGACCCCGGCCGACGCGAGAACGTGGCCAGGTGTCGGCTTGTGCGTGCCTCCGTGCAGTGGGTCACCCGCTGACTCGCAGGAGTGAACTGGTGAACCCCCACATCCTGCAGGTCCGCGCCACTCACCAAGTTCGTAGAGAACGAGGGAAGGTACAGACTAGACAGGGTGCCCGAAGGGGCAGCCGGACACGGGAGGACAGTGGAGAAGTGAGACAGGATAGGACCCCCAGAGGGGTCAGCAAGGGAGACTGCAACCGGCCGGCCGAGCGGCGTAAGGGTAGTGCGGTCTCGAAAGAAGGAGCGAGAAGCCCCGGAGTCAAGTGTGAAAGTGAGGGAGGACGAGGACGACGCAGTACCTGAGAGCGCAGTCTCACCAGTACCTGAGAGCGCAGACGCACTGGCACCTAGAGCAGCAGCCTCACAAGCACCTAGTGCAGCAGTACCAATGCCCGGGTCGGGCTGGAAACACCGGTAACCCTCATTCTCCTCACTATAAGTCACAGCATACATAGCAGCAAGGATAGCATCAAAATCAAGATCAAAGATCGCTACACCAGCCCTAAGAAGCTCATCCCAGCGAGGGATCTCACTAGCCCCAGGGAACTGCTGACGCCAAGCGTCCGTCAGGCGGCCAAAGCAGCGCTGGGCGGCGTGGGCACCCCCACACTGCTCACCCGCGCGGTCGCCGGAACGAAGAACGTAGGTGCAGGGACCAGTACCCCCACCCCTCTGACGCCCAGCGTACCACTCACGAAGCTGCTGAGGCGGAGGGATGTCCCGCGAGCGCTGCTGCTGCTGCTGCCGCTGCGAGCGCTGGCCACCACCACCGCCGCTACGCTGCTGGGTACCACCCCGACCAGCTCCACCTCCTCCACCACCACCGCCACCTCCGCTGCCGCCTCCACCGCCTCCACCTCCGCCGCCTCCACCTCCGCCGCTGCCTCCACCACCACCGCTGGCACCACCACCACCGTCTCCGCCGCTGCTGCCACCACCACCACCACCCCCGCCACTAGTCCCGCCGCCACCCCCACTCCCTCCGCCGCCACCGCCGCCACCGCCACCGCCCCCTCCAGCTCCACCCGCGCCCTTGCCCCCCTTGCCCTTGCTGGAGCGACGTCTCCCACTAGGGGCAGACGCCGCGCCGACCGACTCAAGACCAAGCAGGTCGGCAGCAGCAGCAGAGGCAACAGAGGGCAGCAAGGGGGAAGGAGAGCACCCCTCAAAGATGGGGGTGCGAGGGTCACCACGAGAAGCACCTACAACGACTATGCTCTTCTCCGCTGCGAGGAGGGCCTTCTCGAGGAGGTCGACGGTGAGGGTGGTGGGACAGACTGCGAGAAAGTGGTCCCTGACGACGCGAAGGGAGTCAGGGAGGCGCGCGACTACGTAGTAGAGAGCGATGTACATGGGGGGGGGGTTCTTAGCGCAGAAGTCAGCAGGTTGGGCGGCGCGGTAGCGAGTGTCACTAGTGCGGAGGTGTGTAATGAGGTCAGCGACAGTGGGAAAGGCAGAGAGGTCAGGAAAGAGGTAGGGAAGCATGAGACGGCTCAGTGCAGCAGTGGCAGGGGAGGAGTAGCGCGCAACTACAGCGTCGTACAAGGTCTGAGCACTCTTATACTGACTAAAGTGCGCGCGCTCAGAGGTAGGGAGGTGGCGACGCACAGCAAGACGTGCAGCAGCATCGCGGGTGGCCCACTGAGAGCGCACAGTGGGATCAGCATCAGCAGCAGGAGCAGGAGAGGCGCCAGAGGTAAGGTCAAAGAGAGAGAGGCCGTCTGCCCTATCGCACTGTAAAAACAACTGCAGGTCGTCTACCCAGACCTCAAAGTCAATGGCTCGACCCTCAGCGTCAAAAGCTAGGACACTAGGGGTAGCCATGACGACGATAGCGAAGCAGTGCAAGCAGTAGGGGAAGAGCACGCAGTGACAGTGCGACTGTGCTCACCAGGCAGGGCAGGCCGGGCAACTCTGCAGAAGGGCGGCTCGGCGACTCAGCGACTCGGCTGCTGGGCGGCTCGGCTCCCGGGCGGCTCGGCGGCAGGGCGGCTCGGGTGCAGGGCGGCTCGGCGCCCGGGCGGCTCGGCGGCAGGGCGGCTCGGGTGCAGGGCGGCTCGGCTCCCGGGCGGCTCGGCGGCAGGGGGGCTCGGGTGCAGGACGGGGCCGGGACAGGGGACGGCGGGGCCGTCAGGGTGCAGCGGCGGGGCCGACTGGTGCAGTGGCGGGGCCGTCAGGGTGCAGCGGCGGGGCCGTGACAGGGGACGGCGGGGCCGTCAGGGTGCAGCGGCGGGGCCGGCAGGGTGCAGCGGCGGGGCCGGGACAGGGGACGGCGGGGCCGTCAGGGTGCAGCGGCGGGGCCGACTGGTGCAGTGGCGGGGCCGTCAGGGTGCAGCGACGGGGCCGTGACAGGGGACGGCGGGGCCGTGACAGGGGACGGCGGGGCCGTCAGGGTGCAGCGGCGGGGCCGGCAGGGTGCAGCGGCGGGGCCGGGACAGGGGACGGCGGGGCCGTCAGGGTGCAGCGGCGGGGCCGACTGGTGCAGTGGCGGGGCCGTCAGGGTGCAGCGGCGGGGCCGTGACAGGGGACGGCGGGGCCGTGACAGGGGACGGCGGGGCCGTCAGGGTGCAGCGGCGGGGCCGACAGGTGCAGTGGCGGGGCCGTCAGGTTGCAACGGCGGGGCCGAGAGTAGGGGACGGCGGGGCCGTCAAAAGAGGACGGCGGGGCCGTCAGGTGGCGGGGCCCGCTGCAGCGACGAAGAGGTCGCGCGGCCGGCGTGAGGGCGGCGGGGCGCAGCAGAGCCGAGAGGGTGGCGCGGCGCGGCCGTAAGGCCAGCGCGACGTGGGGCCCGGGCCGCGCGCGCGAAAAAAAAAAGCGAGTCGCGCGCGCGACTTGCGGGGCGCCACAAGGGCAGCGCGACAAGCACTAGGGGGGAGCGCGCCTCGGGGAGAATAGGGCGCGCTCCGGGCAGGAAAAAAAAATCGTGGGTGGGCCCTTAAAAAAAAAAAAAAACGGTCCTTAGGAAGGACCCGCTCTATACCATGTGAAAATCAATGAACAGGAATGAAATGACTAAGTCAGAGTTGGGTACAAATACAACCCTAGAAAGCTGTACCCCATATGTTCTACCCCACTATAGCCTACAAACATGCATCAGCTATGATAATCTGACATAACTCTACAAAGATCCTAGGGCACCTCAGCCCAACATGGTATGAGAGCAAGTTAGAGTTCAAAGTTACTTTTTTTTTCTTCAACACTCAATACAAAGAAGACATGTCTGCTAGAAAGGAAAGGAGCTCCTCCAACGGCTCTCCCGGCACTACCCCTACTCCACCTCCTGTCTCTGGCCTACAGACAGAGGAAGGGACAACCACGAGACCAGCAGCTGGGTCTACGGAAACACCCGCGGGCTTCAATCCAAGTATGATGGAGAAGTTTTTCTCCTTCATGTCCTTCTACGAGCAGCATCAGCAAGGAGTACCTGCGCAGTCAAACAACAGCAACAACAACAACGTGACACCCATGAGTCTCGATGGCTCATCCTACGCACGCGGGAATCAACAACAACAACAACCTACCTTCGCTCCGTACGAGCCCCAGCGCGGCTCCGTCAACTTCATGCCGCAACCGCAATCTGCACCGGGACAAGAAAGAGCACTGGACGCATTACAAGTTCAATCGCAATTCGCGCATGTCCTAAAACTTCAAACGACAAAACCTTTCGACGGAAAGGATTTCTTCACCTGGTCGTTCGAATTCGAGCTGATGATGGAAGGAGCACAGATTCTTGGCTTCTTCGACGGGTCCCTGCCATATCCAACAAACGACACGCAGTATGAGAAGCAGCTGTACACCTATCAATCAATGATGGCGTACACAATACTATTGAGGAACATCACCCCGACCCAGCAACAGAACATCTGGACTTACCGAGGTTACGGCAACTCCGCGGAGCTCGCGTACAACCACCTGAAGAACCTGTATCAAGCAACAGACAGTGTAAACCAAAGCCGGTTAATGGCGCAGTTGACAACAATCGAAATGAAACCAGGCGAGAAAGGCATGGCATATATCAGTCGCTGCCGCGAACTGCGCGACAAGCTTCTTCGATGTGGAGGATCAATTTCAGAAGACGCCTTCGTCACGGTAGTCATCGGCGGTCTTGGCGCCCACTGGCGCTCCACTCGCGCCATACTACGAGCACACGGGAGAATCTCCGAAGCAGCACTCTGCGCTGAAATCCATGCCGAGCAGCAGGACATGGACCTGCAAGAAGAACGACACAAGAAGAAAACGTTAGTACCAGAGTTCGCATTTCACACTCAGCGACGCTACAACAACAACAACAACCGGCAACAACGACAAGTGAAGACAGTACCTCCGTTCTATCACATCTGCAAGACTTCAGGTCACCCTCGTACGCACTGCCCGTCTCGTCAGCAATCGACAACACCACAGCGACAACTTCGGCCTTCAAGCTCCCAAGTCACCTCAACGCAAGCTAATCCGGCAACTTCAATCCAAGCTTCAACGACTACAACAGGACAACCTGCACAAGGAGCAAGAAACATCGTCAACTGCATGGTGAAGATAATAGACTCCTGCACAACCGAGTCACCACCTTACTACTCACCGGAAGAACAACTCGACAACAGCACGCCTCGCCGCGAGTCACTCCAGCCGAACCCGACGTACGCTGCCATCGCTCAAAGCGAACCGTCCGGACAAGACACTTGGTTCTTGGACAGTTGCTGCGGACAACACATGTGCTCCTCGGGACGCTTCGTTCAACACGAACATCGACTTGAACGAGAGGTAGTCATCACGGTCGCCAACAACCAGAACCTGTGCACACGACGACAAGGAGTAGTACAACTTCAGTCACGAGAGACAAACGTTATATTGCACATGTCAAAGGTGCTAATCGCGGAGGGACTCGGCTACAACTTACTGAGCGTCAGCCAGTTGATGGCGAAAGGCATCCACTTGGAAGCCGACAGCACCACCTAGGAGTTTAAGCTGTACCATGGGAAGGGCGGTCTCTACATCGGAAAAGCGATTTTGAAGAACAATGTCTTCGTCCTTGACTTCGTCCCAGACCTGGGCACTGCAGACAGCGATGCCATCGTCAACTTCGCCGACTGGACACATCCCCCAGATCTCGATCCCGAATTCAGCCCGGGAGGCTTCTGGTATTCGCATACCATCCCTGAAGCAGAACGAACACGCGCGTTAGCAACAATTCAACAATCGGCAGCAGCAGAGACAACATCGGCAGCAGCAGAAACATCATCGGCAGCAGCAGAGACAGCATCGGCAGCAGCAGAAACATCATTGGCAGCAGCAGGACCAACGACACCAGCCTTCGTCGACGAAGCACCACCAACACCCGCACAGCAGCTGAACCCGACTCAACGAGAAGTCCACAGAAGCGCAAACTTCGTCGCCAACTTCTACTCCAACTCCGACGTGTATCAACACTCATCCGGACACCGCGCCCCCGAAGACATCTGGCATGCACGCACAGGACATCCAAGCAACACAGTGTTAAACAATACAATACGAGCAGGAGTCCTAGACAAGGATTCGTTACTACTACCCGACGGCAGAGAACTTCAACGGGCACAAGGAACTTGCCTCATCTGCCCCGAAGCCGACTTACCACATCGACCGTTTACTTCCCACCACAACCCAAGCGCACCCGCGTACGCACCACTCGAGAAGGTGTACAGCGATATCCTCTTCAATCGAGAACCAGGACAAGTTACTTACAATTACACGATAACCTTCATCGATGCCGCCACTCGATACGTCCGGCACCGAAACCTACCCAGCCGCGACATGGCACTTGCAGCATTCGCCGCTTGGCTACCAGTAGCAGAGAGAGAGTCGGGAACACAGCTGAAAAGCTTCCAGTCAGACGGAGGAGGAGAATACACCTCTCAGCGATTCAAGCAGTACCTGGCGGAAAGGGGAATCAAGCAACTCCTCTCCCTTCCCTACGCCCATCAGCAGCAAGGTGTCACAGAAAGAATGAACAGGACCTTACAGAACAGCATGCGCAAACTGCTACGTGGCATGCGGCTACCCAACCACCAGTGGCCTGCAGTAATGGACCATGCTGTCATGCTGCACAACTTGTTGTTGTCGTCCTCACTTCCGAACAACGCATCACCGCATCTGCTGTGGACAGGGAAGCAGGGCAGCACAAAAATGTTACGAGTTTTCGGGTGCATGGTACAGTACCGACCCCCAGAAGCACGAGCGGGAAGATTTTCACAACGGGCACAGTGGGGACTACACCTCGGCATCGAAAAGAATTACAACGAGTGGAAAATCTTCGACGTCCACTCAAAGGAAACAGTAGCAGCACGTGACGTAATTTTCTACGAGCGACTCACACTTCACACGTACCTCGCCAACTTGCACGAAAATCAGGACCCCACAGGCGGCTTTCGTGGTGACCGAGCCTTCGCCTCAGCAACGGACGAAGCAGACTGGGACGAACAGAACGTCGACAACGCATCGGAAGAAGCCGGACCTCTACCGTTCTGCTCCGTCGACGTCCCCATGGACGAAGAAAATCCTCGCGACAGTGTCAACGCCGAAGTCTTCTATCACTTCGCCGACAACGGTTACGTAACACCTGCGACAGTCAACACAAACAAAGCAGAACGGATAGGACCGAATTTCATACCCGACCCAGAAGCGGGAGACGAAGCAGCTTACCCCGAGGACCCAACACTCCCCCGCTACTCACAGAATGGACTGCAGATTCTCGGCCTCGTCACCGCAGTCCATGGCAACGCTCTTCCTAAAGAGCCTGCGACGGTTCAACAGGCTCTGGGGGGGGAACACAGGGAGAAATGGCGTGAAGCCATGGACAGAGAATTAAAGGCACTGGAGGAACGCAACACCTGGAAAGTCGTTCCCGAAAGCGTGGCAAGGAACAAGACCATTCTCACCGAGAAATGGGTCTTCCGCATCAAAACGAAAGCAGACGGCACAATCGAAAAATTCAAAGCACGCTGGGTCGTGCGTGGATTTGACCAGGAGCACGGACGGGACTTCACCGAGACATTCGCCCCGGTCAGCCGACATACCTCTCTCCGAATTCTTCTCGCGATTGCCGCCATGAAGAAGAAGAAATTGTCAAGAGTTGAACGAGAATGAGAGAAGATTAAGTAGGGCCTAGGCTTAGTAGCCTAGGCCCAAGTAGGATATCGAGCGGGTTTCTCCTAGGGTGAGTATCGAGTGAGTTGAAGAGAAGTTGGGAGAATGATGTTCTTCACTATAGTTTCAAAGTACATATAGCAAGGAAACAAGTGAAGAGGTGCACCACCTACAAACTTAATAACTACACTACAGCTAGAACTTCATGCAGTTATAATAAATATAATTCTGACATCCCCCCGTAACTGCATGCACGAATAGCTAAGTGCAGAGCATACCCTGCAGAGGTACACCAACGAACAATAAAAAGCAAGCAACAGCAGGTAATGCAGGCGGGCTGACACTAGCTGGTCACCCCCTCCATCTCCTCACCCTCCTCCTTCCCCTCCCCCACACTGCTGCAGAAGCAGCAGGGAAGGGGGAAAGAGAGGAGAGGTGGAGGGGCGGCTGCTTGTTGCCTCACACCCGCCACCCCGGTACCACTCCCCCTGCTCCCCCACACCCTCACACCCTCCCCCCCAGCGGCAGCTGCAGCAGTGGGAATGAAAGGAGGAGGAGGGGAAGGGAAGTGAACGACCCAACGCCCCAACACCCGCCACCCCCATACCCTCCTCCCCGCGGCTGCAGAGAAACAAAGGAGGAGGGGGTGGGCGGGAAGAAAGCCGCAGAGCGGCTACACTGTGTCGGCGCTGATAGGTCAGGGGCGGCTGCAGGGAGGGCAGGTGCGGAAAGGCCCGTCGCGGGCCACGGGGCGCACGACGGGTAAGTTTAAGTTTAAAGGGCCCGATCGAGTGCCACGGGGCACACGACGAGCAGGGCACCATCGCGTGCCACGGGGCGCACGACGGGCAGATGAAGGGCACCGTCGCGTGCCACGGGGCGCGCGACGGGCAGAGAAGGAGTCACACGCCCGTGGGCGGGACAAGGTAAAAATCGTCACGCGCCCTAGGCGCGCGACCGGAAAATCGTAGCAGCGGAAACGTGAGGCCAGAACGAACGTCGCTCTGATAACATGTCAAGAGTTGAATGAGAATGAGAGAAGATTAAGTAGGGCCTAGGCTTAGTAGCCTAGGCCCAAGTAGGATATCGAGCGGGTTTCTCCTAGGGTGAGTATCGAGTGAGTTGAAGAGAAGTTGGGAGAATGATGTTCTTCACTATAATTTCTAAGTACATATAGCAAGGAAACAAGTGAAGAGGTGTACCACCTACAAACTTAATAACTACACTACAGCTAGAACTTCATGCAGTTATAATAAATATAATTCTGACAGAAATTGCGACAAATTGATGTCGCCAACGCATTCCTCTACGCACCCGTCGACGCCGAAATCTTCGTCGAGCTCCTACACGGTACCCACGGGAAACCCAATCAAGTTTGCCAGCTACTGAAATCGCTCTACGGAATCAAACAAGCCCCGCGGCTGTGGCAACAGCACCTACACACTCGCCTCACTCGCATCGGATTCCGCCAACTGCCTCACGACCAAGGGATGTATCGACTCACCAAAAACACCGATTATATCCTGCTGATCATCTACGTCGACGACCTACTCTACATTGGCTCCACCGACGACATCACCACCTGGTTCGAAGGGGAGCTGCAGAGGGACCTCACGCTCACGGTTTCCTCTACCGTCACTCAGTATCTCGGACTCAACATCCGCGAAGAAGAGAATGCGATCTACCTCAGCGCCGAAAAATATGCCGACACTATCGCCAAGCGCTTCTCGCTCACACCTACCACTATCTCCACGCCATACCGCTACACGGCAGGGAACGACAAGGGTGGTTCCACTCTACTCAAAACTGCCGGAATACGCAATTACCAGAGGAAGCTGGGCTGCCTTCTCTTCGCAGCCGTCACCTGCCGCCCAGATCTGTCCTACTCCGCAAGTCAACTCGCCACCTACCTCAAGAGACCCGAAGCAGAACACCTGGCGGAACTCGACCGCGCACTACACTACTTCGTGAGCACCCCGACGATTGGCCTAACTTACTACAAGAGTAAAACTACGTCCACGAAACTAATCGGCTACGTCGATGCCGACCACGCCGGCGATTCAGACAACAGGCGCTCCCGAACTGGCTACATCTATCGCCTAGAACCCATTGGACCTATCTCCTGGCAATCGAGCAAGCAAGAACTAATCGCTCTCTCTTCAGCTGAAGCAGAATATATCGCCCTCGGCTCAGCCACCAAGGAAGGACTCTATCTTCGCGAGCTGCTGGAAGAAGCAAAGTTAGCCGAGTTACCCAACTTCACCTTGTTCTGCGACAACCAATCTGCGATTCGCATTGCCAACAAGAGCGGATTCGCGAACAGAACGAAGCATATCGCTCTGCGATATTTCTTCGTGAAAGACGAGATCGAGAAAGGGAAACTCGAACTATCCTACTGTCCCACGTCCGAGATGGCAGGCAACTACTTGACCAAGAAGCTCGGAAAACAGAAGTTCGAATACTGCATGCTGCTGGCTGGACAAAGCCACGTCACCATCAGCGACACTCCAGAAGCGAAGGGGAGTGTTGAGAACAACAAGTCTTAAACGCCTTTGTCGTGTCGAAACTCAGGACACAAGCGAAGCAGCTCAAATCGAAGCATCACGAGTCAACCCTCGAAGGTTAGGGTAACGGCTGGAGGTTACGCGAAGGTCAAAGGTCGGCGACCTTTGACTTGACAAATGCAGCGCGACAGCAAGGACATACAACTGACTCGACATTGAGCAGTTGCCCGAGTCGCACTGTATCGAATCGCAATAGTAAAACAGTTTAATTATATCTATTCGTATTCCTTGTACTCTTATATAAACCTTTGTACTTGCTTGTCTTAAACAACTTACTTTGCCCTCACATACTAGCGCAAGGTGGTTCAAGGACTTTTATTCAAACGCTTCCGCTATTACATCATTCTACTCAGACTTTAACTCTACAAAGATCCTAGGGCACCTCAGCCCAACAATACAGTATCAGACTTGATGGGCTGAGAAAAGCCCTTAGGATCGTTTCAAGGCTAAGACTCGAAGTGATGGTGTAATTGCTGAAGTGTTGTAGTGAACTGGTTGAGCCACCTTGCACAAGTGTGTGAGAGCAAGATAGATTGATTGTAACAAAGTAATACAAGGCCTTTTATCAGGGTAAAACGCCCTGATTACCTCGAGGGCCGGCCGCTTTTTCAGGATTACCCTGCCAAAATAAGGATTCCACGATTGCAAAAAGAGCATCTTTTTTTACACTGATAGGATATATGGTTAGCCTGACGGGGTCAGGGTAGGGTGTAGACTACCCAGATACCGGAACTTTTTTATCGCGGATCAGGCCATACTCCGCGTGGTGACAAACTGTACCACATGTTGGAAACAATCGTTCATAAAGCGCTTCTATCGTGTCGAAACACCAAGACACAAGCGAAGCAAATCATATCGAGGCACCAGCGAGTCAACTCTCGGAGGTTGAAGTAACCGCTGGAGGTTACGCGAAGGTCAAAGGTCAGCGACCTTTGACTTGACAAATGCAGCGCGACAGCAAGGACACACAACTGACTCGATATTGAGCAGTTGCCCGAGTCGCACTGTATCGAACCGCAACAGCCAACAGTAAAAACAGTTATCATTCGTATCCCTTCGTATTCCTTGTACTCTTATATAAAACTCTGTATTTGCATGCTTTAATAAACTTACTTTGCCCTCACATACCAGCGCAAGGTGGTTCAGAATCTTCTCTTAAACGCTTCCGCTATTACATCACTTTACCTAGAGTTTCACCCTACCAAAGATCCTAAGGGGCACTCAGCCCAACATGGTATGAGAGCAGGTTAGGGTAAAACTCTATTACTCCTTCAATTACACCAAGAGACATGTCTACCAGAAAGGAGAGAAGCTCCTCCAACGGCTCTCCTGGTACCACTCCTACTCCACCTCCTGCCTCTGGTCTACAGACAGAGGAAGGCACAACAACAAGACCGGCCGCTGGGTCTACTGAAACACCCGCAAACCAAGGCGCGGGCTTCGATCCAAGCATGATGGAGAAATTCTTCTCCTTCATGTCCTTCTACGAGCAGCACCAGCGATTACCTGCGCAGTCAAACAACAGCAACAACAACAACAACGTGACGCCCATGAGTCTCGATGGCTCATCCTACGCACGCGGGAATCAACAACAACAACCTACCTTCGCTCCGTACGAGACCCAGCGCGGCTCCGTCAGCTTTATGCCACAACCACAACCTGCACTGGGACAAGAAAGAACGTTGGACGCACTACAATTTCAGTCGCAGTTCGCACACGTCTTAAAACTGCAAACGACAAAACCCTTCGACGGGAAGGACTTCATTACCTGGTCATTCGAATTCGAGCTGATGATGGAAGGAGCGCAAATTCTTGGCTTCTTCGACGGGTCCCTGCCATACCCAACAAACGGCACACAGTATGAGAAGCAGCAGTACACTTATCAATCAATGATGGCGTACACGATACTACTGAGGAACATCACTTCGACTCAACAGCAGAACATAAGGACTTACCGAGGATATGGCAACTCCGCGGAGCTCGCGTACAACCACTTGAAGAACCTGTATCAAGCAACAGACAGCGTAAACCAAAGTCGGTTAATGGCGCAACTGACAACAATCGAAATGAAACCAGGTGAGAAGGGAATGGCGTATATCAGTCGCTGCCGCGAGCTGCGCGACAAGCTTCTTCGATGTGGAGGATCAATTTCAGAAGACGCCTTCGTCACGGTTGTTATCGGCGGTCTTGGTCCTCACTAGCGCTCCACTCGCGCCATACTACGAGCACACGGGAGAATCTCCGAAGCAGCACTCTGCGCCGAAATTCATGCTGAGCAGCAAGACATGGACCTGCAAGAAGAACGACACAAGAAAAAGGCATCAGTACCCGAATTCGCGTTCCACACTCAGCGACGCTACAACTACAACAACAACAACCGGCAGCAACAACCGAAGCCAGCACCTTCGTTCTGCCACATCTGCAAGACTTCAGGGCATCCTCGTACTCACTGCCCGAATCGACAACAGTCAACGTCGCCGCAACGCCAACTTCGTCCTTCAAGCAGTCAAGTTACCTCAACACAAGCAAGTCCGAAAACCTCGGTACAAGTGTCAACAACATCGACAAGACAACCTGCAAAAGAAGCAAGAAACATCGTCAGGTGCATGGCAAGTCTAAGCGACTCCTGCGTAACTGAGTGACCACCACATTACTCACCAGAAGAACAACTCGACAACAGCACGCCTCGCCGCGAGTCAGTTCAACCGAACCCGGCGTACGCCGCCATCGCTCAAAGCGAGCCGTCCGGGAAAGACACGTGGTTCTTGGACAGTTGCTCTGGACAGCACATGTGCTCCTCGGGACGCTTCGTTCAACGCGAGCATCGACTTCAACGAGAGGTCGTCATCATAGTCGCCAACAACCAAAACCTGCGCACACGACGACAAGGAATTGTGCAACTTCAGTCACGAGAGACAAATGTCATACTACAGATGTCAAAGGTACTAATCGCGGTGGGACTCGGCTACAACTTACTGAGTGTCAGTCAGTTGATGGCGAAAGGCATACACCTGGAAGCCGATAGTACCACCCAGGAGTTCAAGTTGTACCACGAGAAGGGCGGCCTCTACATCTGAAAGGCGGTCCTGAAGAACAACGTCTTCGTCCTCGACTTCGTCCCAGACCTGGGCACCGCAGACAGCGACGCCATCGTGAACTTCGCCGACTGGACACACCCTCCAGATCTTGATCCAGACTTCAGTCCGGAAGGCTTTTGTGAGAATTGAAACGAGAATGATTCAACTATGAAAGAGTTGGGTACAAGTACTAACCCTGATTGGGTTGTACCCCATATGGGCTACCCCACTACAGCCTACACAAATGTATAAGCTATATGTTCTGACACACCCCCATAGGCAAAGTGGGGGAGAACAAGGGGTCACAAGACCAGTCAAGCAAAGCAAAGCAAAGCAAGCCCAGGGTGGATCACAAAGTCACCACACATTCCGAGCACAAGTTCAAGGCCATAAGGCCAGTTCACATGCAGGATTACATATATATATAAGGCTAGACAAGCAAGAGCAGGTATATATATATGTAGCAGTACAAACAAGATCAAGGGGTGAGCAAGTGAGGCAAGACAGGGACAAGACCCAGCTGAGTGCAGAAGCGCTGATGATCACAAGGCGGAAGTGCCTTGGTGAAAACATCAGCAGTGTTGGCCTCAGAGGCCACGTACGCAAGCCGCAACTGACCACGGTGCTGTAGCTCACGAGCAAGGAAGTAGCGGAGAGCAATGTGCTTTGTTCTTTGCTCCAGTCTCTGCTCTCGAGACAAGGCCAGCATGGCCTTGTTGTCTACGTACAGGACTGGAGGAGAACGAGGCGGCTCTCCAAGGTCGGTCAGCAGGTAGGTGAGCCAGCGAAGCTCCTGTGCAGCCATGGCCCCGGCGTAGATCTCAGCCTCACAACTGGAGCCGAGAACAGAAGAAGAGCGAGTAGCCCGCCACGAAACAGAGCCGGAACCAAGGCTGAAGGTGTAACCCTGGGACGACCGCTGCGTAGCCTGGTCGTCAGCCCAAGAAGCGTCTGCGTGCCCAGTGAGGACCACTGGACTCCGCCCTCCAAGCACTAGCCCCATGCCCGACGTACTGCACAAGTAGCACAACACCCTCTTCGCTGCAGCCATGTGCTCTGGTCGGTGTCTCCCAGGAGCAACATAGCGTGCAAGAATGCTAAGAGGGTATGCAAGGTCAGGTTGTGTGCAGGTCATCAGGTACATGAGGCAGCCAACAAGCTCTGGATACGGGCCACTCGACTCTACGGACTCATCCGAAGGCAGAGCTGAGAGTGAGTGGCGAGTAGGCAGAGGAGTGGCTTGAGGTGAGGAGTACGTGAAGCCGAAGCGCTGAAGGACCTGCTGCACCATGTGTGACTGAGTTAGGGTAATGGTGCGGCGTGCTCTGTCCCGGGTGATCTGCAAGCCAAGGTAGCTGCGCATTTCACCCAGGTCAGTGCACGTGTGTCTCTTCTGCAGCTCAGACTTCACGTAGGCGAGTCCAGCAGTGTCAGCTGTGGCAAAGACCAAGTAGTCGACTTACACGAGGATGTAGAACGGCGGCAAAGAAGTGTCGGTGCGCAGAAACAGCGACGGGTCGGCAGTAGAAGGAGCAAACCCAAGAGCCGCAAGCGTAGTCATCAGTGTGTCGTGCCACTCACGTGGCGCCTGGCGGAGACCGTAGACTGGACGCCGGAGACTGCATTGGGTACCAGGAGGGAAAGACCCAGTGAAGCCAGGTGGGCGGCGCAGCCAGATCTCCTCGTGCAGGCTGCCCTGCAAGAAAGCAGTGCTGAAGTCGAGAGAGTGCAGCTCGTAGTCACGGTGAGCAGCAACGTGCAGCAGTACCCGAAGAGTGGTCATCTTCGGGGTGGGGGAGAAGGTCTGAAAGTAGTCAACTCCCTGCCGCTGACTGAAGCCACGAGCTACGTAACGCGCCTTGAAGACAGGCGGAGAACCCGGCGGCCGCTTCACCCTGAAAATCCACATGCCACTGACAATGTTCGCCCCAGGAGGGGGGACAGCGTCAACGTAGGTGCTTGTGGAATTTCAGGAAGCCATCTCTGCATCCATAGCTGCCTGCCACTGGGAGGAGTAGGGATGGATGGAGAATTGAAGAGGCCTGCGAGCGAAGGAGCGACCAAGGAATGGGATCGCCGATCCAAGGATGGATTCTTCCTTCTCTCTCAATGCCTCTCATCCAACCAGCTGCACCACATCAAGCATCTCATCAAGGATATCCAGTGTGGTCCCAAGGCATGGAAAATATTGAAGGATGTCCATGCCCCCAGCAGCGAAGCGATGGTGGTGGTGCTCGAACGACAACTCCATGCGGTGAAGATCAACGAGGGTGATGCCGTACAAGGAGCGTTCGATCAACTCCGGGACCTCTATGTGAAGCTCTCTGCTGCTGGTGTGGACTACCCTGAAAAGATCAAGTGCTACAAGGCTCTCTCCCTGCTGCCGGAGTCGTGGGGCCCCTTGGTGGTCAACCTCAATGGCATGAAGGACTCGTGGTCCCTTGAGTGGATTCGTGCTCAAGTCCTTCAAGAGGAGTTTTGGAGGAAGGAGCTGACCGCCACTGCCGGTGAAGGTGGAGGCTCTGCCTAAGGCATGAAAGGCTTCAAGGGACGTGGCAGCAAGAAAGGCAAGGCCAAGGAAGGCTCTGGAGGGGAGCAGTATTCGGGAGGGAAGCGTAGCAATAAGGGAGGCAAGCGGTGTGGCGGCAAGTGTTGGTATTGCCATGTGGAAGGTCACCCATGGTTTAAGTGTCGCAAGCTACCTGATGGTTGGAGGCCTGGTCAGCCATCAATTGAAGGCTCTAAGGGTGTTCATGGAGCTATGGGAGAAGGCATGGGCAGTGAGGAGGGCGATGGAGGTGCCGGCGGACATGGCGGCATGTTCTACCATGTAGGAGAGGCATGCTCCGAGGATATGGTTGTACCAGCCAGCAAGGTTTCTCTTCACCGTTCCTCCCATTGGGTCATCAACACGGGAGCCTTCATGACCATGACCAACCGAGAGGATCTTCTGGATGAAGTCAGGCCATCAAAGGCAGCCACCGTTGTTTCAGCCACCGGCCAAGTTGTACCCGTGCGTGGCGAGGGGAGAGCCATGTTTATGGGTGCGGATGGGAGGCTTGTGGGGCTGAAGCGTGTTCTCCTTGTCCCTGGACTATGTGCCAACCTTCTCTCTACCAAGGCATTGAGTGAGGCAGGGATGAAGATGGAGATGATGGGCACAAAGGTGTTCAAGGCAACTCTGGATGGGCGCCTGTTGTGGGACCTCCGAGGCGGCAAGGACATGCATCGGTCCATGTGGGAGATACCGGTGCTGCCATGGAAGGAGGCGGCTGCGCGCTTGGCTGCTGAAGCTGTAAGAGAAGGGCATGCAAGCCACGTAACCAGTGGAGGAGGTGGTGATGGCAGTGATGGTGGGCTGCTTGTGCATGGGGGGGGTGCACTACCAAGTTTAACTCCTGATACGGGTGAGACGGATTGGCTCACCGCACACCGTCGCTTTGGCCACGTGGCGCTACCTCAGTTACATCAGCTGTTTAAGGAGGAAAGAGTCAAGGGGCTGAGGATAAAGGGGGAGCCCAAGGAGGTGGGCTCTTGTGAGACTTGCTTGACCAGCAAGTTCTCACGATTTCCCTTCCATTCGACGGTGGGGCAGTCAAGTGACCCGGTGGAGCTCGTGCATGTGGATCTCATGGGACCCATGAAGGTGAAGGGAGATGGTGGGGCCCTGTATTCCATGACCATGGTGGATGACAACACAAGGCTCACCTGGTCCTTTCCACTTGCAAAGAAGAGTGATGCTGCAAGGGTCATCATTGAAGAGTGGCTGCCCATTGTGGAGCGAGAGAGCGGCAAGCGGGTGAAGGCGATTCGTAGCGACCGTGGTGGGGAGTTCTTGGGAGCGGAGTTCCGGAGCTGGTTGAAGCGGCATGGCATCAAGCAGCAGCTCATCACGGCCTACACCCCTCAGTCCAACGGCGTGGCAGAGAGAGCGAACCGGACCATTATAGAGGGCGGGAGAACGATATTGGTGGACTCGGGTCTACCCTTGCGGTTCTGGCCCCTCGCTATTCGTCATGCTACCGTCATCAAGAACCGGGTGTTGACTCATGTGGGAGGTCAGCATTGGGTCCCTATGGAGAAGTGGAGTGGCAAGAAGCCCCTGGTTGATATGCTTCGTGTCTTCGGGTGCATGGGGCTCGTGCATGTCCCTAAGGAGAAGCGTGACAAGCTTCAAGCGGCGGCGGTGTGGGCTGTTCATTTGGGTCTTGCACGGGGGAGCAAGGGCTGGCTCATGTGGGACCCAAAATCCAACACCATCTTCACCACCAGAGATGCCAAGTTCATGGAGGGGCTCATGTTCAAGGAGTGGTCGGAGCGGGGGAGGAGCAAGGTCACCATTCCGCTTGGAATAGAGGTGGGAACCAACGACCCACTTCTCATTCCCATCGAGTTGTCCTCATCTTCAGAGTTGACAGAGGTGTCACATGACTTGGGAGGTGCTGAAGGGGAGGCAGTAGATGTGGAAGAAGTACTACAGCAAGGGGAGGCCCCTATAGCTGAGAGAAGTGACACCGATGAGGAGGTGCAGCAGCCTACACCATCCCCTAAGCTTCCATCAAGGCGCACAACCCAAGGGAAGCGTGATGCTGTCCGTGGTGGAGCCAAGGAAGGAGCAGCCAAGGAGAGGCCCAAGAGAGCTGCCCATCCAAGGGATTTCCTCAAGTATGAAAGGCTTGGGGTTCCTAAGGCATTGCTGGTCCAAGAGGAGGAATATGAGGAGGAGAAGGGAGCTGAGGGGGAGATGGAGCAGATTTGTTGCTTTCGCGTCAACTTACCTCATGAGCCGGCGTCAATGGAGGAAGCTCTCGCTGGAGATGATCGAGAGGCATGGCTGGCTTCTAGGGAGGATGAGTTCCAGAGCCACATGGAGAATGAAACATGGACCCTTACCAATCTTCCCCCAGGAAGGAAGGCATTGGACTGCACGTGGGTGTTACGTGTGAAGACCGATGCGGAGGGGAGGTTGGAGAGGCGCAAGACAAGGCTTGTGATCAAAGGCTTTCAGCAGAGGGAGGGAATTGACTTTCAAGAGGTGTTTGCTCCTCTTGCCAAGGCTCCTACGCTCCGGTTGTTGCTAGCAGCCGCTGCCGTTTGTGGCTGGAAGGTGGAGTAAATGGATGTGAAGATGGCATTCCTCTATGGCGTGGTAGATGAGGAGATCTACATGAAGCAGCCAGAGGGGTATGATGATGGGAGCGGACGTGTTTGCAGGCTCAACAAGGCCATCTATGGCCTCAAACAAGCTCCAAGGTGCTGGTATGCAAGGCTGGTGGAGGTGTTGGAGGCTCTTGGCTTCAAAGTTAGCGGGTGCGACGAGAGTCTCTTCATGACCGAGGGGGAGGAGGAGAAGGTATTTCTCCTTGTCTATGTCGATGACATCCTCCTCTTCTCTCCATTCCTAGAGAGGATCAAGGAGGTGCAAGGGAAGCTGAAAGAGACCTTTCAATGCAAGGCCCTTGGACCAGTGGGGTATTACCTTGGTCTTCACGTGGAGCGGGACGAGGTGAAGGGATGGTTGAGGCTTCACCAACACAAGTACCTTGCAGCCATGGGGGAGAAGTATGGGCTGGAGGAAGGGAGGAGTGTGAAGACTCCTTTACCCTCAGGGTTTCAGCTGCACCTTGATGAAGAGGAGGGTGAGGTGTTGGAGTACGAGTTGCAGCGTCGGTTCCAGTCAATGGTGGGGAGCTTGATGTACGCTTCGGTCAACACTCGCCCCGACATTGCGTTTTCAGTTTCACAGCTCGCTCGTGTGGTGTCTAGGCCCCTTCAAGAGCACCTGGATGCAGCAGAGAGGCTGGTGAGGTACTGCATGGCAACCTCAAGGGTGGGGCTGCAATATTCAGTGCATGGGCAGCTGAAGCAAAAGGGAGTGGAGGAGGTGAGCACAAAGATTGGTGCACCTGCAAGGCGTGATCATTTGTACCTCTCGTGCTTCACCGATGCTACCTAGGCAAGTGACATCAATGATGGTTCATCCCATGGTGGCTATATATGCTGTGTTGGAGGGAGTCCAGTGAGTTGGAAGTCTAAGAAGCAAGGAGAGATAGCTCACTCATCAACGGAGAGCGAGTACATGGCGTTGTTTCATGGAGTGAAGGAGGTGGTTTGGATGAGGAGGTTGCTTGAGGAGTTGGGGCAGGAGCAAGAGGGTCCTACACCTGTGTTTTGTGACAGCCAAGGAGCAATTGCAATGGCGCGTAATGCTGTGCTCCATGGGCTGAACAAGCACATGCATATCAAGTGGCATTGGGTGAGGAAGGAGGTGAAGAAGGGCACCATCTCCTTGCACTACATCAACACTACCAAGCAACCTGCGGATTTCTTGACTAAGCGGCTTGCAGAGCATCAGCATTGGAGCTGTGCCACCTTGTGTGGCATGTCCTTCAACTAAGGGAGGCAGCTTCAGGGAGCAGCTAAGGGAGGAATGAGAGCACGATGAGGGGGAGTTTGTTGTGCCAAAGTACTACAGTGGCACGGTCATCGCACTCCCATTCAGCCTACAAGCCTGCTCAGCTTTTGGAATTTTGTGGGGTGGTGCTTGAACATGTGTTCTTCATACCCTCAAAGTTTCAGAATCATTGAAGCAGTTTACAAGGCATGGCAACATTTTTAGTTTCAAGATTTATGGCATCCCGGAAGTGTGTGTTACTCTTTTTTGGTAACACCTGAGTTCACCATTTCGGCTGCTGACTCATCTACCGAGCTTTGATTGGTCTGAAAATTAGTGTGGCAGTCCTTTGCTTTGTTTTGCAGGTGTTCACCGAGTTTCAGGACAACCCAGCATCGGAGCAGCACGTGACAGCTGTCGAAAGTTACTGTTCCGTAGTCATGGTGCACTGTTGGCAGCATTTCCCTTGCCACCCTTTCATTGTTGTCATGCCAATGGTGCAGGGACAGGGAATGAGACAAGAAGTACAGGTGGTCAAGTGGGACTCTACCACCCTCCTTTTGAGAAGTGTGGTCTTCCTGGAAGCAGCTTGCAAGAGGGTGCAAGTGGGAAGACAAGCTGACTCATGGTTGGCTTGACTCACTATTGGTAGCCTTGAGTACAGCTCTGAACATCCAAGTGTGGTTGGCTTTGCTGACCTAGCTAGGACGTTTCCCATCCTTCTCTAGCCTTTCTCCCCTAGGACTCAACCTTCTCTGAGTTCCCAGGATGGTCCCAACCCCTTAAGAGTCCCCTAGGCAATGTTGTACTTAACCTCTTCCTTGCATCAATGAAACTACTCGTTTTTCAGCCGAGCTTACGTTTTTGTTCACTGCGTAGCGCATACATCTCTGATGAAAGCAAGCTATATACCGTTAGAAAGCAGACACTTGAAGCTAACGTCTGTCAAAGTTTCAGCTTCGTTTGATATCGGAGCTGATCGTGACGACGTTTTGAACAGAGGCGGTTTGAAGTCGTCAGATTCTGCTGAGGTGGTTTCAAGGGCATCTACGACCCCTAAGTGGACTCTAGACTATAACAACGCGAACCACGACCACTAGCGCGAGCAGCACGGACAGGCGACGTAGGGCGAGACGCAGGCTCACGACGCTCAGCAAGACCCCCAGTAGGACCAGTGTAGGGAGAAGGAGCAGGCAAAGGGGAGGTAGGCTGCAACTGTAACTGTGACGGGACAGGCTGTGGACACTCTAAGGGAGGAGGAGGACCAGTAGAAGGTGGAAGACCAAGAACCTGCTGCAGGAGTGGAACGAAGTACGGTCGAGGCCGCGTGGCGACGCCAGAAACAGCAGGGACAGCACTAGTACCTCCAGCAGGAGCACCCGCTCCAGCAGCACCTCCAGCAGCTCCAGAACCTCCAGCAGCACCAGGAGCACCCCCAGCAGGACCGCCAGTGGTAGTCTCAGCGCCAACACCCTCAGCAGCACCAGCTCCAGTCGAAACTGCAGGCCTTGCAGCTCCAGTACTCCCAGGACGAGCACCTCCGGGACCCGCGACAGCAGCACCCTCAGTAGCCGACGAACCTCCAGCACCAGCAGCACGGCTCCAGCGCCGGGCAAACCACTCGCGCAGCTCCTGTGGAGAGAGTGGCTCCCGGCGAGACGAAGCACCCGGAGAACCTCCAGGCGGAGCACCTCCAGGCTCAGCACCCCCAGGTCCAGCACCTCCAGGCAAAGCACCCCCAGGCGTAGCACCCCCAGGCTCAGCACCCCCAGGCTCAGCACCCCCAGGCTCAGCACCCCCAGGCGTAGCACCCCCAGGCTCAGCACCCCCAGGCTCAGCACCCCCAGGCTCAGCACCCTCAGCAGCACCAGAGTCACCAGTGACCTCGATAGGCTCGACTGCGTCTACCTGGGACACACCTGAAGGGGCAGGACCCTGAGGGGGGAGGGGGTCTACCTGGGGGGGACCTGGTACAAGGAAGAGCGGGGGCGGGGGGAGCGGCGACGGGGCCAGCAGAGGCGGCGCCGGGGCCGGCAGAGGTGGAGCCAGGGCCGCAGGGGTAGGCGACGAGGCCAGCAGAGGCGGGGCCGGGTCGGTGCAGGGCTGCGGGGCCGCAAGGGAGGTGGCGGGGCCGCGGTGGAGAATGGCGGAAGGGGCCGCGACGAAGGGCGGCAGGGGCCGCGACGAAGGGCGGCAGGGGCCGCGACGAAGGGCGGCAGGGCCGCTAAGAAGAGCGGCGGGGCCACGTTAAGAGAGGCGGCGGGGCCGCAAGGGAGGGTGGCGGTGCCGCGACGAAGGGCGGCAGGGGCCGCAACGAAGGGCGGGGCCGCGACGAGAGAGGCGGGGCCGCGACGAAGGGCGGGGCCGCGACGAGAGATGGCGGGGCCACGACGAGGGGTGGCGGGGCCGCGACGAGGGGCGGGGCCGCGACGTAGGGCGGGGCCGCGAGGTAGGGCAGGGCCGCGACAAGGGGCGGGGCCGCGACGAGAGAGGCGGGGCCGCGCGCCTCGGGGCGCGCGTCAGAGATGAAAATAGGTCGCACGCCGCGGGGCGTGCGACAGATCGAGTAGTAGCGGAAGCAGTAGTAGGGCCTTAGGAACAGTTCCCACGAGGGAACCTGCTCGATACCATGTGAGAATTGAAACGAGAATGATTCAACTATGAAAGAGTTGGGTACAAGTACTAACCGTGATTGGGTTGTACCCCATATGGGCTACCCCACTACAGCCTACACAAATTTATAAGCTATATGTTATGACAGCTTTTGGTATTCACATGCCATTCCTGAAGCAGAAAAAACACGCGCGTTAGTAACAATTCAGCATTCGGCAGCAGCAGAAACAACATCGGCAGCAGTGGAGACAACATCGGCAGCAGCAGAAACAACATTGGCAGCAACAGAGACAACATCGGCAGCAGCAGAAACAACATCGGCAGCAGCAAAGACAACATCGGCAGCAGCAGAAACAACAAGAGCAGCAGCAACAACGACACCAGTCCTCGTCGACGAAACACCGCCAACACCAGCACAACAGCTCCACCCAGCACCACGAGAAGTTCATCGTAGCGCAAACTTCATCGCCAGCTTTTACTCCAACTCCGACATGTACCGACGATCACCCGGGCATCGCGCCGACGAAAGTACCTGGCACGCAAGGATGGGACACCCAAGCAACACTGTGTTAAACAACACAATAAGAGCAGGAGTCCTTGACAAGGACTCGTTACTACTACTCGACGGAAGAGAACTTCAACGGGCACGAGGAACCTGTCTTACCTGCCCCGAAGCCGACTTACCACATCGGCCGTTCACTCCTCATCACAACCTGAGCGCACCCGCGTACGCACCACTCGAAAAGGTGTACAGCGACATCATGTACAATCGGGAACCAGGACAAGTCATCTACAACTAGACAATCACCTTCATCGACGCCGCCACTCGTTACGTCTGGCATCTAGACCTACCCAGCCGCGACATGGTCCTCGCAGCATTCGCTGCTTGGCTACCAGTAGCAGAAAGAGAGTCGGGCGTAAAGTTGAAAAGCTTGCAGTCAGATGGAGGAGAAGAATACACCTCTCAGCGATTCAAGCAGTATCTGGCAGAAAGGGGCATCAAGCAGCTCCTCTCTCTTCCCTACGCCCATCAGCAGCAAGGTGTAGCAGAAAGAATGAACAGGACTCTGGAGAACAGCATGCGCAAACTGTTGCGTGGCATGCGGCTACCCAACCACCAGTGGCCTGCAGCAATGGACCACGCTGTCATGCTGCACAACTTGCTGTCGTCATCATCGCTTCCGAACAACGCATCACCGCATCTGCTGTGGACAGGGAAACAGGGCAGCACAAAAATGTTACGAGTGTTCGGATGCATGGTACAGTACGACCCCCAGCAGCACGAGCGGGAAGATTTTCACAACGCGCACAGTGGGGATTACACCTCGGCATCGAAAAGAATTACAACGCATGGAAAATCTTTGACGTCCACTCCTAGGAAACAGTAGCAGCACGCGACGTCATCTTCTACGAACGACTCATGCTCCAGACATACCTTGCCAACCTGCAAGAGGACCAAGATCCCACAGGTGGTTTTCGTGGCGACCGAGCCTTCGCCTCCGCAGAAGACGAAGCTGACTGGGACGAGTAGAATGTGGATAACGCGTCAGAAGAAGCCGGACCTCTACCGTTCTGCTCCGTCGACGTTCCCATGGACGACGACAACCCTCGCGAAAGCGTCAATGCCGAAACCTTCTACTACTTCGCCGACAACGGTTACGTAACACCTGCGACAGTCAACACCAACGAAGCAGAACGAGTAGGACCAAATTTCTTACCCGATCCAGAAGCGGGAGATGAAGCAGCTTATCCCGAGGACGCAAATCTTCCCCGCTACTCACAAACTAGACCGCAGATACTCGGCCTCGTCACCGCAGTCCACGGCGACCCTCTTCCTAAGGAGCCTGCGACGGTTCAGCAGGCACTAGGGGGGGAACACAGGGAGAAATGGCGTGAAGCCATGGACAAAGAGTTAAAGGCGCTGGAGGACCAGACAATCTGGAAAGTCGTCCCCATCAGCGTGGCGAGGAACAAAACCATCCTCACCGGGAAATGGGTCTTCCGCGTTAAAACAAAAGCAGATGGCACAATTGAGAAGTTCAAAGCACGCTGGGTTGTGCGTGGATTTGATCAGGAGCACGGACGGGACTGCACCGAGACATTCGCCCCGGTCAGCCGACATACCTCACTTCGAATCCTCATCGCGATCGCCGCCATGAAGAAAAAGAAGCTGCGGCAAATCGACGTCGCCAACGCATTCCTCTACACACCTGTTGATGCCGAAATCTTCGTTGAGTTACCACACAGCTCCCACGGAGAACACAACCAAGTTTGCCAGCTACTCAAGTCACTCTACAGCATCAAGCAGGCCCCGCGACTGTGGCAACAGCACCTGCACGCTCGCCTCATCCGCATCGGCTTCAAGCAACTACCGCACGATCAAGGCATGTACCGGCTCACTAAAGACGAAGACTACATTCTGCTAATCGTCTACGTGGATGATCTTCTCTACATCGTCTCGACTGACGGCATCACCACCTGGTTTGAAGGGGAGCTGCAGCAAGATCTCACGCTCACAGTCTCATCTACCGTCACTCAGTACCTCGGCCTCAACATCCGCGAAGAAGAGAATGCGATCCATCTCAGCGCCGAAAAATACGCCGACACTATCGCCAAACGTTTTACGATCACACCAGCAGCCATCTCCACGCCATACCGCTACACGGCAGGAAACGACAAAGGAGGCTCCGCCCTACTCAAACCCGCCGGCATACGAGACTACCAGAAGAAGCTGGGATGTCTACTCTTCGCAGCTGTCACCTGTCATCCCGACCTCTCATACTCCGCAAGCCAGCTCGCTACCTATCTCAAAAGGCCTGAAGCAGAGCATCTGGCGGAACTCGACCGCGCTCTTCACTACTTCGTCAGCACCCCGACGGTCGACCTGACCTACCATAAGAACGCAACTGCACCGCCTAATCTAGTCGGTTACGTCGACGCAGATCACGCGGGCGACTCCGACAACAGACGATCGCGCACCGGCTATATCTATCGCTTCGAGCCTATCGGGCCTATCACCTGACAATCGAGCAAGCTGTGAAAGTTTAGAAGAGAGAAGAGGGTTTGAACTAGCAAGAATGAGGATACAAATAGCAAACCCTAGAAGGGTTGTACTCGCTATGGAGCACCCCACTACAGGCTAGAGCATAATATTCTGACACACCCCCATAGCCAAAGTGGGGTGTAATCAGCAGAGCAAGCAAAGCAGTAAAGCTCAGGGTGGATCACAATGTCACCACACATTCTGAGCACAAGTTCAAGAAGCAATAGTTTAAAGTTCACAATTATGAGCAAAGCTAGTGGTAGTCACAACGGGCAAGTGAGGAGGAGGAGAGAGAGTGAGAGGAGAGGAGATAGGAGGCGACGGATGAAGCTGCAGACACACGGGCAACAGGAGGCACACTGGCACAGCGGCTCCGGAATACTGGAGTAACTGGCCCCGCGACTAAAGTAGCGGCAGACGAGCAACGGACCCACAGGCGGCTGGCACAGCTGGCTACGACTGGGCTACCGGACGAAGTCCCCGAAATACAAGTGCTGCTGGCGACACGACGGCAACCTCCATTCAGCTTCCCCAAACTATCCCACTCCCCCTGGCACATACCCGCTGCTACACCGCTAGGGTCACTCACACCCCACCCCCTAGCACGACTCCGTCGACTCCCACACACCCACCCCCCTCAGCGGCAGCTGCAGCAGTGGGAGAAAGAGGAGGAGGAGGAGAAGGGGAGACCATACCCCCGCCACCCCCCACTCGCCACCCCCAAACCCGAACACAGGGCAGGGCGGGATGGGGGGTAGGGAGGTTACGGGTGGGGGGGGGGGGGGGGGGGGGAGCAGGGAAGACGCGCGGCCTCCCTGGGCACCACAGTAGGCGGCAGAAGGGGCGACGCTCGCCCCCACCCCTACGTCGCCCCTCCCGTCGCCCCTCAGGTCGCCTCGACAGGCGACAGGATAAGGGGGGGAGGGGGGGGGGGGGTTGGTGCATGTGCCTGCGGTGCGCCGCGGTTGACGACGAGGCATGGCCCGGGCGGAGCCGGGGCCGCAAGTGGCGGCGACGGGGCCGCTGGCGGCGACGACGGGGCCGATGCGGGCGGGGACGGGGTCGCTGCGGGCGGCGACGGGGCCGCTGTCGTGGCGACGGGCCCGCTGCGGGCGGCAACAGGGCCGATGCGGGCGGCGACGGGGTCGCTGCGGGCGGCGACGGGGCCGCTGCGCGCGGCGACGGGCCCGCTGTGGGCGGCGACGGGGCCGATGCGGGCGGCGACGGGGCCGCTGCGGGCGGCGACGGGGCCGCTGCGCGCGGCGACGGGGCCGCTGCGGGCGGCGACGGAGCCGCTGCGCGCGGCGACGGGGCCGCTGCGGGCGGCGACGGGGCCGATGTAGGCAGCGACGGGGCCGACGCGCGGGTCCCCGTCGCCCGTCGCAGCGCCTCCCGAGGGCGACGCGCCGAGTGACGGGGCAGAAGCCCGCCGCGCGCCTCGGGGCGCACAGCGGGCAGAGAACCGCCGCGCGCCTCGGGGCGCACGGCGGGCAGAAAACCGCCGCGCGCCTTGGGGCGCACGGCGGGAAGAAAAAAACTGCCGCACGCCACGAGGCGTGCGGCACAGAGAGTAGCAGTAGTAGTTGCAGCGGAAGCAATGAGGTGGTGAGCCCACCCAGAGGATCGATCCAAGAGGATCGACCTGCTTTGATAGCATGTGAAAGTTTAGAAGAGAGAAGAGGGTTTGAACTAGCAAGAATGGGGATACAAATAGCAAACCCTAGAAGGGTTGTACTCGCTATGGAGCACCCCACTACAGGCTAGAGCATAATATTATGACACAAGCAAGAACTAATTGCTCTCTCGTCAGCTGAAGCAGAATATATTGCACTCTGCTCAGCCACCAAGGAAGGACTCTACCTTCGCGAACTGCTAGAAGAAGCGAAGATAGCCGAGTTACCCAACTTCACTCTGTTCTGCGACAACCAATTTGCAATTCGCATCGCCAACAAGAACGGCTTCGCAAACAGGACGAAACACATCGCCCTGCGATATTTCTTCGTGAAAGACGAGATCGAGAAGGGAAGACTCGAGCTGTCATACTGCCCCACGTCCGAGATGGCAGCTGACTACCTGACCAAGAAGCTCGGGAAACAGAAGTTCGAATACTGCATGTTGCTGACTGGACAGAGCCACGTCAGCGACACTCCAGAAGCGAAGGGGAGTGTTGGAAACAATCGGTCCTAAAGCGCTTCTATCGTGTCGAAACACCAAGGCACAAGCGAAGCAGATCATATCGAGGCACCAGCGAGTCAATCCTCGGAGGTTGAAGTAACAGCTGGAGGTTACGCGAAGGTCAAAGGTCAGCGACCTTTGACTTGACAAATGCAGCACGACAGCAAGGACACACAACTGACTCGATATTGAGCAGTTGCCCGAGTCGTACTGTATCGAACCGCAACAGCCAACAGTAAAAACAGTTATCATTCGTATCCCTTCGTATTTCTTGTACTCTTATATTAAACTCTGTATTTGCATGCTTTAATAAACTTACTTTGCCCTCACATACCAGCGCAAGGTGGTTCAGAATCTTCTCTTAAACGCTTCCGCTATTACATCACTTTACCTAGAGTTTCATCCTACCAAAGATCCTAAGGGGCACTCAGCCCAACACCACACCCATACAAACAAGCGTTGTCGCTTGTGACCGCTGGCATAAAACCCTGATTCGTTGTCGGCGACACACCATGTCGCCTCATTGGTTGTTTCTCCCATAAGACTGCCAACGCACCCTCAAATCCAGCCACACGTCGCCACGCCCACCGTCATCACAGCAGAGTTGGGCGTCAGGGACAGCTTCAAGCTGTCATTCGCACTGAGTAGGTGTGTTGTGAATGTGATGCTCTCCCACGGCTCATTGACTTCGTGTGTGCTACTTTTTTATGTTAGTAGAAATAACTTCGCTCACAAACTAGTAGCCAAACAAGGATTAGCCTAAAACTATCCTGCTCAAATCAGGCTAGAGGTTGATTTACCCCGCTGGGTACGAAAGTTTTTACCCTAGGGGTCTGGGTAAGGAGGGGTCGGAACCCTGATTTGTAAGGGTTGGCCTAAACCAATTTTGGGCCCTGATGATTGTCAAATCATATGTATGCTATATATGTTTAGGCTGTAGTGGGATAGCTAATATAGGGTACAACCTCTATAGGGTTTCATACTTGTACCCAACACCTTCCTAGTTGATTCATTCCTGCTATTAGATTCTAACATGGTTTCAAAGCACAAGGTCCGTAGGTCCGTCTTTTTTTTTTCGGGCCCACCTACCGTTGCGGTTACCGTGCTACCCCACGTGTTGCCATACTGCGCTGCCTACGCACGCCTTCCCCTGCCTTGCCTTGTGACGTGCTGCGCTGCGCGCGCCGTCCTGCAGCCCTCGCGCTGCCTGCTGCTGCCTTGCACGCTGCTCCCCCGCACACTACTCCCCCGTGCGCTGCCGTAGCTACGCGCGCACCGCCGTCGCAGCCTGTGCGCCGCCCCTGCAGGTCCGTAAGGCCAGCGCGCCGCCCCTGCAGGCCAGTAAGGCCCGCGCGCCGCCTCTGCAGGCCCGTAAGGCCCGCGCGCTGCCCCTGCAGGCCCGTAAGGCCCGCGCGCCGCCCCTACAGGCCCGTAACGCACGCGCGCCGCCCCTGCAGGCCCGTAAGGCCCGCACGCCGCCCCTGCAGGCCCGTCAGGCCAGCGCGCCGCCCCTACAAGCCTTTGCCGCCCGCGCGCAGCCTCTGCCCGACTGCGCACCATCCCTGCAAGCCCGTAAGGCCAACGCGCCGCTCCTGCAGGTCCGTAAGGCCAGCACGCCGCCCCTGCAGGCCCGTCTGGCCGGCGCGCCGACCCTGCAGGCCCTTGCCGCCCGCGCGCAGCCTTTGCCCGACCGCGCGCCGCCCCTGCAAGCCCTCGCCGCCCGCCCGCAGCCTCTGCCCGACCGCGCGCCGCCCCTGCAGGCCCTCGCCGCCCGCGCGCAGTCTCTGCTTGACCGTGCGCCGCCTCATCTACGGCCAGCCCGCGCCCTGCACCACCCCGTGCCCGCCCTTGGGGCGGCCGCCCCTGCCCTGCCCTACCGCTGCCGTGCCTGCAGCCACCGTCATGGCCCCGCCGTAGCCGCCGTCGCACCTGCAGCCTCCGTCGCGGCTCTGCCCCGCCGTTGCCGCCGTCGCGGCCCTGCCCAGCCATAGCCACCGTCGTGCCTGCAGCAGCCGTCGCGGCTCCGTTGAAGCCGCCGTCGCGGCTCCGTTGAAGCCGCCGTCGCAGCCCCACTGCAGCCGCCCGTCGATTGCCTGCCGTTGCCTGTTGAGCGCCTGCCCACCGCCGCCGGTGGCATCTGCCCTACCCGCCTCTGGTGAGCACCTGCCCTATCCGCACTGCCCGCGCACCTGCCTTGCTAGCGCGCTGCCGCGCGTGCCACTCCTGACTGCCTACCGAGCCGCGCCGCCCTGCCCTACTGAGCCGCACTGCTCTGCCCTGCTGCTACTACTATTCCAGCTATCACTACCACTATTGCTGCACTGCCACTCCTGCTGCTACTGGCGGTGGCCAGATGCAGCTCTTGCGACGTCCGCGTGAGTCCCTCACGCCCCAGCAGCAAGGTGAGTATTACACTAGTTGGGGTTGTAGGGGTGGCCGTAGTGGGAGTCGCCCTGGAGCGGGTCGTTCGGGAGCTTCTGGTAGAGGCCAGCTGCAGCTCCAGCGGCGTCCGCACAAGACTCTTCCGCCCCAGCAACTTCGTGAGTGGTACGCTCAGAGTCGAGGGTCTCGGAGTACCGTTCGCTTCCCGTACGTCATTCGCACAGGTGATCGGGCTGGTCAGGCTTGCGGGACGATTGGTCACACACAGTCCCGCTGCTTCGCCCGTCTGAGTGACGCCTGGTGTGAGGATCTAGGATCGAGCCCAGAAAAGAGAATGTGAATTGAATCAAATTGAATGAATCACCTGGGTACAACACGATGCTATATATAGGCTCGACACAAGGCCCCGTAACCAGGTGTTACGCGAAGGTTCCGCGGGTCGCGAAGCGTCCCGAACAGATCCTTCCCGAATTCGGTAGGAGGCAATTCAGTGGCAACCGAAAAGCCAGAATTCGGTGCACGCAACCTAGCTCGGTGCTATAACTAAAATAAAATATAGGAAAGCACCTAGCCTAGGAAATCAAGCAATTCATGCATGCATACAATTATCCTATGCTAGAAATAGCATAATAAAGTAAAGGCAAGCAAGCATAGCTGGCATAAGCCGTCGTACTCTCACACGTTCCCCCCTCAAAGCTGGGTGGCGTGAGATACACCCTGCTTGACAAGATAGTCCTTGAGAGCACGGCGTGCGTTGCCCATATCAGCTTCTGCAGCCCAACTATCCTCAGTGGGATCGTATCCCTTCCAGCGTATCAGGAACTCGAGGGTCCTGCCGCCGCGGCGCCGATGAGAGAGGACGCGCTCAATCTCGTACTCGGTTTCGTCCTGCAGAAGAACAGGTGGAGGTGGCGGTAGCTGCCGTCCCTGGAACTGTTGGTTGGGGTCCTTGTAGGGTTTCAATAGCTGCACATGGAAAGCATTGTGAAGCTTCCACATATCTAGTAAGCGCAAGCGGAATGTGACTGGTGTCACGTGTGCCTCAACGAGAAAAGGACCCCAGAAGCGAGGCCGGAGTTTGGATGGGAGGTGAGACAGGTTCAAGTTGCGCGTGTCAAGAAGCACCTGATCTCCGACTGCTACTGAGTGATCACGTCGCAGACGATCGGCATACTGCTTCTGGGAGGTCTGCATCGTGGTGAGTCGTCGCTGAGTCTTCTCCCATAGCTGCTGCATGGTGGTGACGAAGTCATGTGCGGCTTGGACGTGTGCCGGTGTGGTAGGCTGCTGTGGTGTGAGTGGTTCCCGTCCGTAACACAGGAAGAAAGAAGTTTTCCCTGTGGCCCCATGTGACGCGTTGTTGTAAGCGAACTCTAGGGTCGGTAACTGTGTGTCCTAGTGGCTGACGTCGTCCTTGCAAGCTGTGCGCAGTAACTGTTCAACCACTTGATTGAGTGGCTCTGTCTGTCCGTCAGTCTGTGGGTGGTATGCTGAGGACATCGCAAGTCTAGTCCCGAATAATCCCTTGAGCTCCTTCCAAAACTTACTGGTGAATTTGGGGCCTCTGTCTGAGATGAGTGTAGCGGGGATGCCATGGATGGTGATGATGCGGTTGAAGAAGAGGCGAGCAGTTGCTTCTGCTGTGGTGGTGGCGTTGGTCGGTAGGAAGTGCCCCATTTTGGAGAACTTATCGATGACTACGAGGATGGAATCATGTCCCCGTGAGGTCGAGGGAAGTCCTGTGATGAAGTCAAGACTAACGATCTGCCATGGCTGCTCCGGTACAGGTAGAGGCTGAAGTAACCCTGCTTTCTTCTGCTTGCTGCTCTTCATCCGCTGGCACGTGTCGCAGGAGGTGACGAACTGCTGCACATCTGCTGCCATCCGGGGCCAGTAGTAATACTTCGCTATTCCTGCTAACGTCTTGTTGCTCCCGAAATGTCCCGCGTATGGTACGTCGTGGAACTCCTCCAATAGGATATGCCGTAGCGGGGCGTAATTCGGTACCCAAATCTTTCCTGAACCCTTCCTTACCGCTAGGTCTTTGTTCCACTGTAACATTTTCTGTTTCTCTGCGTTGCTATCTCGCCGTCCACGGAGTACCCATGTTGGAATAGACCTTTGAGCAGAGGGTTCATCCCGTCGAGTTGGATGCCTGCTACATGACCTGGGCCGCTCAACGCGTCTGCTTTGTTGTGTAGCCCGGGCTTGTAGATGATGTTGTCGAACTATATATGCTTTAGTCTGTTTAGGCTGTAGTGGGGTAGTCAATATGGGGTACAACACTTTAGGGTTTCCTACTTGTAGTCCTCATGCTGCTCAATGCAATCATTCCTTCCTCAGATTCTCACATGGTATAGAGCAGGTTCCCTAGTGGGAACGCTTCCTAAGGGCCCACCACTAATTTTTTCTGCTCGGAGCGCGCCTCTCTCCTGCCCGAGTCGCACCCCGTGTGCCCTCCCTCCTGACGCGTCCCGAGCCCTTAGCGGCCCGTCACGCCCTCCTCAGGCCCCTAGCGGCCCCTTTTGCGGCCCTTCGCGGCCCCTCTCACGGCCCCTCCACCCTGCCGGCCCCGTTGCCGACCCTAGCGGCCCCTTCGCCGCCCTGCCGGCCCCGTCGCCGCCCTGCCAGCCCCGTCGCCGACGCCGGCGGCCCCGTCGCCGCTCTAAGCGGCCCCGTCGCCGCCCTATCGGCCCCGTCGCCGCCCTATCGGCCCCGTCGCCGACCCTTACGGCCCCGTCGCCGACCCTTGCGGCCCCGTCGCCGCCCGAAGCGGCCCTGTCGCCGCCCTATCGGCCCCGTCGCCGACCCTTGCGGCCCCGTCGCCGCCCTAAGCGGCCCCGTCGCCGCCCTATCGGCCCCGTCGCCGACCCTACCGGCCCCGTCGCCGCTCAACCGGCCCCGTCGCCAACCCTCGCGGCCCTGTCGCCGCCCTCAGCGGCCCCGTCGCCACCCCTTCACGGCCTTGTCTCCGTCTCTGCCGGCCTCTTCAAGGCCGTCAGCAGCCCAGCAGCCAAGGCGCCCGACAGCCGATCCGCCGAGCCGTCCAGCAGCCGAGCCGCCGAGCCGCCCAACCGCCGAGCCGCCCCGCAGCCGAGCCGCCAAGCCGCCGAGCCGCCCAGCCGCCGAGCCGCCCAGCCGCCGAGCCGCCCATCAGCCGAGCTGCGGAGCCGCGCGGCAGCCAAGCAGCTGAGCCGCCGAGCCGCCCAGCAGCGGAGCCGCCGAGCAGCCCTTCCTTTCGGCGCGCCCCGGCCCTACTTCCCTGGACTGGTGAGCTCACTCCCTATTGACCACTGCAGTCATGGCTACCCCCAATGTCCTAACCTTTGATACTGAGGGTCGTGCTGTTGACTTTGAGGTCTGGGTCGATGACCTCCAGCTGTTCTTACAGTGCGATAGGGCGGACGGCCTCTCACTGTTTGATCTAACCTCTGGTGTCTCTCCTGCCCTGCCTGCTACTGCTGACAGCACTGTTCGCTCATAGTGGGCCACACGCGATGCTGCTGCACGTCTTGCTGTGCGTCGCCACTTACCGACCACTGAGCGTGCGCACTTTAGCCAGTACAAGAGTGCTAAGACCTTGTACGACGCTGTAGTTGCGCGCTACTCTTCCCCTGCCACTGCTGCGCTTAGCCGCCTCATGCTGCCGTACCTGTTCCCTGACCTTGCTGCCTTTCCCACAGTCGCTGACCTCATTACGCACCTTCGCACTAGTGACAATCACTACCGCGCTGCGCTTCCCACTGATATCTGTGCCAAGAACCCCCCCCCCCCCCCCCCCCCCATGTACATCACCCTCTACTACATAGTCACCTGGCTCCCTGACTCCCTTCGCTTAGTCAAGGACCACTTCCTCTCAGTTTGCCCCACCACACTCACCGTTGACCTCCTCGAGGAGCGCCTCCTAGCAGCAGAGAAGAGCATAGTCGCTGTAGGAGTCTTTCGTGGTGACCCTCGCAACCCCGTCTTTGAGGGGTGTTCTCCCTCCCCCCTCTTGCCCTTTGTTGCTTCTGCTGTTGCGGCCGACCTCGTTGGTTTCGAGTCGGTCAGCGCTGCGTCTGTCCCTAGCGGGAAGCACCGCACCGGCAAGGGCAAGGGGGGCAAGGGCGCTGAGGGGGCCAGTGGGGACAGTGGATGTGGTGGTGGAGGCAGTGGAGGGGGTGGGGGTGGTGGTGGGAGTGGTGGTGGGGGTGGAGGTGTCGGTGGCAGCAGTTGAGGCGGAGGAGGCGGCGGTGGTGGCGGAGGGAGCGGAGGCGGCGGCGGTGGCGGAGGCGACAGAGGTGGCGGAGGCGGAGGAGGTGGCGGTGGAGCTGGTCGCGGCTCTCCACAGAGGAGTGGCTTCGGTGGTGGTCCTCGCTAGCAGCAGCAGCACGGTCGTGAGAATTTGTCCCCTCAGCAGCTTCGTGAGTGGTACGCTGCGCGTCAGCGGGGTGGGGGTACTGGTCCCTGCACCTACGTCCTTCGTACAGGCGACCGCGCTGGTGAGCAGTGCGGGGGCGCGCACTCCACCCAGCGCTACTTCGGCCGCCTAACGGACCCTTGGGTCATCAGTTCCCTAACACCTCAGAGATCCCTCGCTGGGGAGAGCTGTCTAGGGCGGGGGTAGCTATTTTTGATCTTGACTATGATGCTATTCTTTCTACCATGTATGCTGTGTCTACTAGTGATGAGGGTGATTGTTACCTGTGTGTTCCGCCTGACCCGGGCATTGAGGCTGCTGCTCTAGGTGCTGGTGAGGCTGCTACTCCAGGTGCTAGTGCGTCTGCTGCCCCAGGTGCTGGTGAGTCTGCTCTCTCAGGTACTACGTCGGCTTAGGCCTTGCACACCTTCACCCTTGACTCGGGTGCTTCCCGCTCCTTCTTTCGAGACCGCACCACGCTTACGCCGCTTAGTCGGCCGGTTGCGGTCTCCCTGAATCCTTGCTAGCTTCTCCACTGTCTTACCGTGTCCGGCAGCCCCCTCTGGCACTCTGTCAGGTCTCTACCTCCCCTCGTTCTCTACGAACTTGGTGAGTGGAGCTGATCTACAGGATCGGGGGGTTGACCAGTTCACGCCTGCGAGTCAGCGGGTGACCCACTGTACCTATGCTCGGACGGGCCGACACTTGGCCATGTTTACCTGTCACCCGGGGTCGAGCCTGTACACACTGACCACGGAGTCTCCTCCTATTACTGAGTCTGGTCAGGTAGCTGCGTCGAGTCAGGTGTTTGCAGCAGCGTCCAGGTCTTTGACGACCTGGACGACTACTCGCGTTACACCACGGTGTTCCCCTTGCGCAGCAAGGGTGTCGTCGCTGAGGTGCTGATCGACTGGATCCGCGCAGCTCGTCTCCAGCTCAGAGAGAGTTTCGGCTCGGACTTTCCTGTTCTTCGTCTGCATTCTGTCACAGGCGGGGAGTTTTCCTCTGCCCGTCTAGGAGCCTTCTGTCGTGCACAGGGCATCCGCCAGACCTTCACGCTTCCGGCCTCTCCACAGCAAAATGGGATTGCAGAGCGCCGCATTGGCATGGTCATGGACGTCGCTCGTACGTCCATGATCCATGCGGCTGCTCCCGGTTTTCGGTGGCCGTTTGCGGTTCAGTACGCGGCGCATCAGCTCAACCTTCAGCCCCGGGTCTCCTTGCCAGAGACCTCCCCCACCTTGCGGTGGACGGGGAAGGTTGGCGATGCGTCTGCGTTTCGGGTCTGGGGATCTCGGGCGTTTGTCCGCGACTTGTCTTCGGACAAGCTGTCCCCCCGTGCTGTTCCCTGCGTCTTCCTTGGCTTCCCCCCTGACGCGCCTGGTTGGCGATTCTACCACCCCACCTCGTGCCGTGTTCTGTCCTCCCAGGACGTCACCTTTGACGAGTCCGTGCCTTACTACCGTCTCTTCCCCTACCGCATTGCGCCCCTCCCCCCGCCGCCCTTCTTCCTTGCGCCAGGTCCTCCCCCGGTAGACCCCCTCCCCCCTCAGGGTCCTGCCTCGTCAGGTGTGTCCCAGGTAGACGCAGTCGAGCCTGTCGAGGTAGCTGTTGACTCTGGTGCTGCTAGGGGCGCTGTGCCTGCGGGTGCCGGGTCTGGGGGTGCGGAGCCTGGGGGTGCTGAGTCTCGGGGTGCTGAGCGTGGGGGTGCGGAGCCTGGGGGAGCTGGGTCTACTCGTGTGGCCTCTGGTGGTGTTTTGTCGAGGCGCGAGCCCCTCTCTCTGTAGGAGCTGCGCGAGTGGTTTGCCCGGCGCTGGAGCCGTGCTGCTGGAGCTGGAGGTACTACTGTTGCTGCTCGTCCTAGCAGCTTTGGAGCTGCTGGGACTTTGAGTCCTGCTGGGGGTGCTACTGGAGCTGGAGCTGCTGGAGCTGGTGGAGCTGGAGTTGCTGGAGCTGGAGCTGCTGGGGGTGTTGGCGCTGGTGGTTCTGCTGGCACTGGTGCTTCTGAGGGTGCTGGAGTTGGTGCTGTTGGAGCTGGAGGTGCTGCTGGCGCTGGTGCTGCTGCTGGGGGTACTGGTACTGTCCCTGCTGGTTTTGGAGGTGCTGCGCGGCCGAGGCCATACTTCGTTCCGCTCCTTGAGCAGGTTCTTGGTCTCCCGCCCTCTACTGGTCCTGCTCCTCCCTTAGCGTGTCCTCAGCCTGTCCACTCGCGGTCACAGTTACAGCCTGCCTCCCCCCTGCTTGCTCCTTCTCCCTACACTGGTCCTACTGGAGGTCTGACTGAGCGTCGTGAGCCTGCGTCTCGTCCTGCGTCGCCTGTTCGTGCTGCTCGCACTAGTGGTCGTGCTCCGCGTCCGCGTCGTCCAGCGGTCCCCGGCACACACCAGATGGCACTGCGCCCTTCCATTGCTCCTCCGCGTGTCCCGTTGCCGTCTCCTCCAGAGTCTTCTCTTCCTACTCTTGCTGGCCCTGAGTCTGACTCTCTTCATGCTGCCAGTCCTACTGTCACGAGTCTGTCTGTCCTCCGTCCGTCAGAGGTGAGGGCTCTCTTAGCACGGACGTCCTTGAGGACAGGCAGGAGGAGTTCAAGTGTTTTGCTGCTGCTTTGCCTCATCTCGTGTCCACACTGATTGCCCTTGAGGGAGACTCGGATGCACCAGACATCCCGACTCCTCGATCATACGCTAAGGCGATCAAGGGTCCCTACTCCTCACAGTGGCAGTTAGCCATGGACGCAGAGATTGCTTCCTGGAAGTCCACAGGCACCTACGTCGACGAGGTTCCCCCACCTGGGGCGAACATTGTCCGTGGCATGTGGATTTTCAGGGTGAAGCGGCCGCCGGGTTCTTCGCCTGTCTTCAAGGCGCGTTACGTGGCTCGAGGCTTCAGTCACCGGCAGGGAGTTGACTACTTTCAGGCCTTCTCCCCCACCCCGAAGATGACCACTCTTCGGGTGCTGTTGCACATAGCCGCTCAGCGCGACTACAAGCTTCACTCTCTTGACTTGAGCACATCTTTCTTGCACGGCAGCCTGCATGAGGAGATCTGGCTGCGCCGCCCACCTGGCTTCACTGGGTCGTTTCCTCCTGGTACCCAGTGGAGCCTCCGGCGGCTAGTCTACGGTCTCCTCCAGGCGCCCCGTGAGTGGCACGACACACTGAGGACTACACTTGCGACTCTTGGGTTTGCTCCTTCTACTGCCGACCCGTCGCTGTTTCTGCGCATCGACACCTCTTTGCCGCCGTTCTACATCCTCGTGTACGTCGACGACTTGGTCTTTGCCACTGCTGACACTGCTGGACTCGCCCACGTGAAGTCCGAGCTGCAGAAGAGACACACGTGCACAGACCTGGGTGAACTGCGCAGCTACCTTGGCTTGCAGATCACGACAGAGCACAGCGCACCATTACCCTGACTCAGTCACAAATGGTGCAGCAGGTCCTTCACGTAATCCTCGCCTCAGGCCACTCCTCTGTCTACTCGCCACTCGCTCTTAGCTCTGCCTTCGGATGAGTCCGTAGAGCCGAGTGGCCCGTACCCAGAGCTTGCTGGCTACCTCATGTACCTGATGACCTGCACACGACCTGACCTAGCATACCCTCTTAGCATCTTGGCACGCTATGTGGCTCCTGGGAGACACGGACCAGAGCACATGGCTGCAGCGAAGAGGGTGTTGCGCTACTTGTGTAGTACGTCGGGCATGGGGCTAGTGCTTGGAGGGCGACGTCCAGTGGTCCTCACTGGTCACACAGACGCTTCTTGGGCTGACGACCAGGCTACGCAGCGGTCGTCACAGGGTTATACCTTCAGCCTTGGTTCCGGCTCTGTCTCGTGGCGGTCTACCCGCTTCTTGGCGAATCCTAGGAACTGCTCCAACTCCTTCACGTTCTGCGAAACTTTCCACTTCTTGACGGCTTCGATCTTCCGCGGGTCCACGTGTACGCCCTCGACACTCACCATGTGCCCGAGAAACTGCACCTTCTTCAGGGCGAAGTCGCTCTTCGACAGCTTCATGTAGAACTTGTTTTTCCGCAGGATCTTGAACACCTTCCACAGATGCTCCACGTGCTCCTTCATGTTCTTGGAGCAGATAAGGATATCGTCCAGGTACACCACTACGCATTCGTCCATCAGGGGCCGTAGAATATGGTTCATTTCCACCTGGAACGTTGCTGGTGCGTTGTAGAGTCCGAACGGCATCACCAAGTATTCGTAGGAGCCGTATCGAGTACGGAACGCCGTCTTGTGGATCGAGTTGTCCGCCATCTTGATCTGCCAGTAACCCGACCGTAGGTCCTGCTTCGAGAAGACTGTTGCACCACGCAGTTAGTCCAGTAATTCGTCGATGCGCGGTATGGGGTATTTGTTTTTGACTGTCTGTTTGTTCAGTGCGCGGTAGTCGATGCACATCCGTAAGCCGCCGTCTGGTTTAGGATTGAAGAGAATTGGTGCACCGTAGGGAGAGGTGGATGGGCGGATCAGTTGTCTGTCCAGTAGATACTCTATCTGTTTCTTCATGTCTGTTAGTTCGGTCGGACTCAGTCGGTATGGTGCAAGTGAGACGGGTTTCGCACCTGGTTCCTCCACGATCTCATGCTCGTGGGTGCGTGCTGGAGGTACGCCTGCAGGTAGGTCGTCGGGCATTATATCTTTGTACTGCTCCAAGACCTCCTTCACTGCTGCAGGGAGCTCGGAACTCGGCTTCTCCTCCTCTGCTGCTGCCATTACCAGTGCTAGGTAACCCGTGTTACTCTCGTTCAGTAACTGTTCGAACCGTGCCAGTGTTGTCTCAGGTACGTCCCCTGTATCTGTCCAGCTTCGTAGTGCTATCCGCTTCCCGTTGCTGTAGATGCACACCTTGTTGTTGAACCAATCGATATCGGGGTTGAACCGCTTTAGAAAATCTCGCCCCAAGATAAAATATAACCCGTTGATGTTGGTGACTGGTAGCTTCGGCTTCCACCTCAACGCACCTATATGCAGCTACAGTGATGCTTCGCCGTGGATAGGAAGTTTTGTACCGTCCACCATGGTTGCTGAAAACTGGGTCTCCTCCGCCTTCTCTCCAATTTTCTCCAATGCTCCGCGGTCACACACCGAGTGAGATGCACCGCTGTCCACCAGTGCCTGGAGGCGTCGTGTTGCGGGGTCGAACAGCCAATGGCCTCGAAGTAAATTTCGAGGGTGGCCACAAATCGCCGGACGTCGGATACCTTCGCGCTTGGATCAAACGCCTCAGGGAACCTCGGTCGTGCTGCTTCGAGGTTCGGCGACAGTGGTGCCATCGGTCCGTGAAATGTTTGTGTCGCCACTGCTGCTGGAGTTGTCGGTGCTGCAGTCGCTGCGGTCGCTGCTGCTGCGGTGGCGAACCCTGGTTGGCTTGTCAGAAAAGTCTTGAGTCGACGAAGCGTCGCCTGCGTCTGCTCCATGTCGGTGCGGAGGCTCGCGATGTCGCTCGTGGTCGCGTAGTTGTCGCCTTGGCCTTCCATGCCTGACATCAACGCGTCCGAAAAAACCGAATCGAGGGGGAGCAAAAAACATGGAACCGGTTTTAAGTACCCGAAATCGATGTTTACCTTCGTCGCCCCCACGGTTTTTTGAAGACCGGTTTGTAGCGGTTGAAAGAGCTTCGCGTGTAAATGGGCTCTGATTACCAAGTGTGAGGATCTAGGATCGAGCTCAAAAAAGAGAATGTGAATTGAATCGAATTGAATGAATCACCTGGGTACAACACGGGGCTATATATAGGCTCGACACAAGGCCCTGTAACCAGGTGTTACGCGAAGGTTCCGCGGGTCGCGAAGCGTCCCGAAAAGATCCTTCCCAAATTCGGTAGGAGGCAATTCGGTGGCAACCGAAAAGCCAGAATTCGGTGCACGCAACCTAGCTCGGTGCTATAACTATAATAAAATATAGGAAAGCACCTAGCCCAGGAAATCAAGCAATTCATGCATGCATATAATTATCCTATGCTAGAAATAGCATAATAAAGTAAAGGCAAGCAAGCATAGCTGGCATAAGCCGTCGTACTCTCACACCTCGCGTACCGAGTTTGGCGACGAGGCTGAGCTCCCCACCTGGCTGGAGCTGCTTAGGCAGAGGGTCGATATCTTTGCTCTTGACTATGATGCTATCCTCAATGCCATGTATGCATTGTCTACTAGTGCTGCGGGTGCCTATTACCTGTGTGTACCGCCTGAATCAGGTATAGAGTCTGCTACTCTCGGTGCTGGTGAGGCTGCTGCTCTAGGTGCCAGTGCGTGTGCTACCCTCGGTACTGGTGAGGCTACTGCTCTAGGTGCCAGTGCGTCTGCTGCTCCAGGTGCTGGTGAGTTTTCTCTCTCAAGTACTACGCCGACTAAGGCCTTGCACACCTTCACGCTTGACTCAGGTGCTTCCCGCTCCTTCTTTCGTGACTCCACCACGCTCACACCTCTGCGTCGACCGGTGGCGGTCTCCCTGGCTGACCCCTCTGGGGGCCCAGTCTTCGCGCACTCCTCTACAGTTCTGCCGTGCCCGGTGATCCCGTCTCGCTCATTGTCGGGTCTTTACCTCCCCTCGTTCTCTACGAACTTGGTGAGTGGTGCTGACCTCAAGGATGCATGGGTTGACCTGTTCACTCCCGGAGGTCAGCGGGTGACCCACTGTACTTGCTCCCGGACTGGTCGGCACCTGGCCACTTTCACCCATGCGATGGCTCGAGCCTGTACACACTGACTACTGAGTCTCCTGAGATAGCTGTGTCTGCGTCCGCGTCTGGTCCGCTAGCGGCCCCCTGCTAGTGTCGTGCTCTTTCGCACCGGACCCTTCTTTGGCACCACCGTCTTGGTCACCCTTTGGTGCAGCGCCTTCATAGCCATGCACCGCCATCTCCTGGTCTCTGGCCTTCCGGGGACTCTGCCTCCTCTCCCACCCTCCCCTGCCCCTCCGTGCCTTCCTTGGGTCGAGGGGCGGCAGCGCACCGCTCCTCACTCCTCCTCGTTCCCCTCGACGATTGCTCCCCTGCAGACCCTGCACATGGACGTGTGGGGCCCAGCCTGCGTTCGTTGTCAGGACCGCGAGAGGTACTTCTAGCTGGTTGTTGACGATTACTCGCGTTACACCACGGTCTTCCCCTTGCGCATCAAGGGTGAGGTCCCTGATATTTTGATCCCCTGGATCCGCGCTGCTCGTCTTCAGCTCTGCGAGCGGTTCGGACGGAGTTTCCCGTCCTGCGTCTGCACTCTGACAGAGTTGGAGAGCTTTTCTCCGACCTTCTACAGAGCTTTTGTCGTGAAGAGGGCATTCGCCAGACTTTCACGCTTCCGGCCTCTCCGCAGCAGAATGGGGTTGCTGAGCGCCGCACTGGCTTGGTCATGGAGGTCGCTCGTACCTCCATGGTCCGAGCGGCTGCCCCCCATTTTCTGTGGCCGTATGCGGTCCGCTACGCTGCGCATCAGCTCAACCTCTAGCCCCGTGTCTCCTTGCCGGAGACCTCGCCCACACTGCGGTGGACGAGGAAGGTTGGCGATGCGTCTTAGTTCCGGGTCTTGGGTTCTCGTGCCTTTGTCCGCGATACCACCGCGGACAAGCTCTCTGCCCACGCTGTTCCCTGTGTCTTCCTTGGCTTTGTCCCTAAAGCGCCTAGCTGGCGGTTTTACCACCCCACCTCGCGCCGTGTCTTCCCCTTTCAGGACGTCACGTTCGACAAGTCGGTTCCCTTTTACCGTCTCTTCCCCTACCGCACTGCCCCTCTCCCCCCCCCCCGCCGCTCTCCCTCGCTCTAGGTCCTCCCCAAGTAGACCCCCTCCCCGATCCCGGTCCTGCTCCTTCAGGTGTGCCTCAGGTAGACCCTCCTCCCTTGCCTGAGCCAGTTGAGGTCAGTGGTGACTCAGGTCCTGTTGGGGGTGGTCCTCCTCGGGGTGCTGCTTCTGGGGGTGCTGAGCTTGGGGGTGCGGAGCTTGGGGGTGCTGAGCTTGGGGGTACTGAGTCTGGGGGTGCTGCACCTGGGGGCGCTGAGGCGTCTGGTGAGCAGTCTCCCTGGAGCGGCCGTCTCCGTAGTCGCTCTACTGGTGCCTCGCCGCAGCACTCTCGTCGGCGTCTCCCTCTCTCCCCACAACAGCTGCGTGAGTGGTACATCAGCCGTCAGGGTCGCGCTGCTGGAGCTGGAGGCCCTGCTGCGGGAGGCGGTGGGGTAGGCACTGGAGCTGGCACTGTCCCTCTCTCCCCACAGCAGCTGTGTGAGTGGTATGTTCGCCGTCAGGGTCGCGCTACTCAAGCTGGGGGCCCTACTGCGGGAGGCGCTAGAGCTGGTGACTTTGCTACTGGAGGTGTTTCTACTGGAGTTCCTGGAGCCGCTGGTCCCAGAGGTGCTCGTACTAGAGGTACTGGAGCTACTGTGGCTAGAGGTACTGCTGGATCTGGAGGTGCTGCTGTTGACTCTGAGGTTGGAGGCCCTGGATTTGGGGGTGCCGGTTCTGGGGTTGCTGCTACTGGTGGCGCTGGTCCTGGAGGTGCTGATGTTGGAGGTTCTGGAGCTGTTGGAGGTGCTGGTACTGGAGGTGCTGGCGCTGGAGGCCCTGGAACTGCGCGAGGTCCTGGCGCTGGCGGTTCTGGAGCTAGTGGAGGTGCTGGCGCTGGAGGCGCTGGCGCAGGCGGTTCTGGAGGTGCTGGTGGTGCTGGTACTGGAGGTGAGCAAGTGAGGCAAGACAGGTACATGACCCAGCTGGGTGCAGAAGCGCTGATGATCACAAGGCGCAAGTGCCTTGGTGAAGACATCAGCAGTGTTGGCCTCAGAGGCCACGTAAGCAAGCCGCAACTGACCACGCTGCTGTAGCTCACGAGCAAGGAAGTAGCGGAGAGCAATGTGCTTTGTTCTGTGCTCCAATCTCTGCTCTTGACACAAGGCCAGCATGGCCTTGTTGTCTACGTACAGGACTGGAGGAGAACGAGGCGGCTCTCCAAGGTCGGTCAGCAGGTAGGTGAGCCAGCGAAGTCCTGAGCAGCCATAGCCCCTACGTAGATCTCAGCCTCACAACTGGAGCCAAGAACAGAAGACGAGCGAGTAGCCCGCCACGAAACAGAGCCGGAACCAAGGCTGAAGGTGTAACCCTGTGACGACCGCTGCGTAGCCTGGTCGTCAGCCCAAGAAGTGTCTGCGTGACCAGTGAGGACCACTAGACTCCGCCCTCCAAGCTCTAGCCCCATGCCCGACGTACTGCACAAGTAGCGCAACACCCTCTTCGCTGCAGCCATGTGCTCTGGTCGGTGTCTCCCAGGAGCAACATAGCGTGCGAGAATGCTAAGAGGGTATGCAAGGTCAGGTCGTGTGCAGGTCATCAGGTACATGAGGCAGCCAACAAGCTCTGGGTACCGGCCACTCGACTCTACGGACTCATCCGAAGGCAGAGCTGAGAGTGAGTGGCGAGTAGGCAGAGGAGTGGCCTGAGGCGAGGAGTACGTGAAGCCGAAGCGCTGAAGGACCTGCTGCACCATGTGTGACTTAGTCAGGGTGATGGTGTGGCGTGCTCTGTCCCGGGTGATCTGCAAGCCAAGGTAGCTGCGCAGTTCACCCAGGTCAGTGCACGTGTGTCTCTTCTGCAGCTCGGACTTCACGTAGGCGAGTCCAGCAGTGTCAGCTGTGGCAAAGACCAAGTCCTCGACGTACACAAGGATGTAGAACGGCGGCAAAGAAGTGTCGGTGCGTAGAAACAGCGACGGGGCCGCAGTAGAAGGAGCAAACCCAAGAGCCGCAAGCGTAGTCCTCAGTGTGTCGTGCCACTCTCGCGGTGCCTGGCGGAGACCGTAGACTGGCCGCCGGAGGCTCCACTGGGTGCCAGGAGGAAAAGACCCGGTGAAGCCAAGTGGGCGGCGCAGCCAGATCTCCTTGTGCAGGCTGCCCTGCAGGAAAGCAGTGCTGAAGTCAAGAGAGTGTAGCTCGTAGTCTCGGTGAGCAGCGACGTGCAGCAGTACCCGAAGAGTGGTCATCTTCGGGGTGGGAGAGAAGGTCTGAAAATAGTCAACTCCTTGCCGCTGACTGAAGCCACGAGCCACGTAACGTGCCTTGAAGACAGGCGGAGAACCCGGCGGCCGCTTCACCCTGAAAATCCACATGCCACTGACGATGTTCGCCCCAGGAGGGGGGACAATGTCAACGTAGGTGCCTGTGGACTTCCACGAAGCCATCTTTGCATCCATAGCTGCCTGCCACTGAGAAGAGTAGGGACCCTCTATCGCCTCCGCGTAAGAGCGCGGAGTCGGGATGTCAAGTGCATCCGGGTCTCCCTCAGGGGTAAGTAGTACGAACACGAGATGAGGTGAAGCAGCAGCCAAGCACTGGAACTCCTCCTACCTGTCCTCAAGGACGTCCATGCCAAGGGCACACTCACCCCCGACGGAGGGAGGACAGACAGACTCAGACTCAGTGACAAGACCAGCAGCGTAGTCTAGGCGACAGCGAGCAGCAAAGTCCACGAGCTCAGCAACTAGGGCAGACGCAGCAGTGGACTCGAAAGAAGGGTCAGTGACGACAGTAGCAAGGAGACGCGTGACAGTAGGACTGGCAGCACGAAGAGAGTCCGACTCCGGGTCGGCAAGAGGAGGAAGAGAGGACTCAGGAGGAGAAGGGAAAGGGGCACGCAGAGGAGCAGTGGACTGGCGTAGAGACATCCGGTGCGTGCCAGGGACAGGAGGAGGACGCTGACGCGAACCGCAACCACTAGTGCGAGCAGTACGCACAGGCGACGCAGGGCGAGACGCAGGCTCACGACGCTCCGCTAGACCTCTAGTAGGCTCAGTGTAGGGAGAAGGAGCAGTCTGTGGGGAGGCGGGCTTTAACTGTGACTGGACAGGCTGTGGACACTCTAAGGGAGGAGGAGGACCGGGAGAAAGCGGGAGACCAAGAACCTGCTGAAGGAGCGGAACGAAGTACGGCCGCCGCCGTGCAGCGACTCCAGAACCAGCAGAGACACTAGTGCCAGGGTCCTCAGCACCAGCAGCAGTTCCAACCCCCGGGTCCTCAGCACCAGCAGCAGCACCAGCTCCAGGGTCCGCAGCACCAGTAGTAGCGCCAACGCCCGAGTCCTCAGCACCAGCAGCAGCTCCAACGCCCGGGTCGCCAGCACCAGCAGCAGCTCTAGCGCCCGACTCCACAGCACCAGCAGCAGCACCAGCTCTAGGGTCCTCAGCACCAGTAGTAGCGCCAACGCCCGAGTCCTCAACACCAACAGCAGCTCCAACGCCCGACTCCACAGCACCAGCAGCAGCACCAGTGCCCGGGTCCACAGCACCAGCAGCAGCTCCAACGCCCGGGTCCGCAGCACCAGCAGCACCACCAGCAGCACCACCAGCAGCAACGGGGTCCGCGACACCAGGCGCGCCACTCCGAAGAGTGCAGCGCCGCTCGTACCACTCACGGATCTGCTCACGGGAGGGGAGCTCCTAGCTAGGAGGAGAAGCACTAGTACCAGCCCCAGTAGTACTCCTGGCTCCAGAGGTACCTCTCCTAAGGCTGCAGTACTGTAAGTACCACTCACGCAACTGCTCCGAAGAGAGGGCTCCTCTAGGTGTAGGACTCTTAGGCTCAGGGCCTCAAGAATCAGAACCCCCAGACTCCGGACTCCTCGGCTCAGCACCCCAAAGCTCAGCACCCCTAGGCTCAGCACTCCCAGGCTCAGCACTCCCCGGCTCAGCACCCCCAGGCTTAGCACCCCCAGACTCCGCACCCCCAGACTCCGCACCCGCAGTAGGACGAGAGTCGACAGCTACCTCAACAGGCTCAGCCGGGTCTACCTGAGACACACCTGAGGGAGCGGCACCCTGAGGGGGGAGGGGGTCTACGACAGCAGCACCTGGCGCGAGGAAGAGAGGCGGGGGGGGGAGCGGGGTGGTGCGGTAGGGGAAGAGGCGGTAGTAGGGGACAGACTTGTCAAAAGTGACGTCCTGAGAGGGCAAGACTTGGCGAGAGGTGGCGTGGTAAAACTGCCAACCAGGCGCGTCCGGGACAAAGCCGAGGAAGACGCAGGGAACAGCACGGGAGGAGAGCTTGTCCGTAGACGTATCGCGGACAAAAGCTCGAGATCCCCAGACCCGGAAACGCGACGCATCGCCAACCTCCCCCTTCCACAGCAGTGTGGGCGAGGTCTCCAGCAAGGAGACACGGGGCCAGAGGTTGAGCTGATGCGCAGCGTACCGGACCGCAAACGGCCACAGAAAGTGGGGGGCAGCCGCATGGATCAAGGAGGTACGGGCGACCTCCATGACCAGGCCAATGCGGCGCTCCGCAACCCCATTCTCCTGTGGAGAGGCCGGAAGCGTGAACGACTGCTCAATGCCGTGCTCAGCACAGTAGGCTGCCAAGAGGTCAGAGGAGAACTCACCACCACTGTCAGAGTGCAAGCGCAGGACAGGAAAGTCCGAGCGGAAACGCTCGTTGATCTGGAGACGGGGTCTGCGGATCCAAGGGATCAAGACATCAGGGACCTCACCCTTGGTGCGTAAGGGGAAGACCGTGGTGTAGCGCGAGTAGTCGTCAACAACTATCAGGAAGTACCTCTCCTGACCCTGACCACGGACGCGGGCTGGGCCCCACACGTCCATGTGGAGCGTCTGCAAGGGAGCAGTCGTCGGGGGAAACGAGGAGGAGTGAGGAGCGGCGCGCTGCCGCCCCTCGACACAAGGAAGGCAAGGAGGAGCAGGCGAGGGTGGGAGGGGAGGGAGGACCCTGGGAAGACCAGAGACAAGGTACCGGGAGTGCATGGCACGAAGGCGCTGCACAGACGGGTGGCCAAGTTGGTGGTGCCAGAGGACAGTCTCGTGCGCCAGAGAGCGACACGAGCAGGGGGCAGACAGCTGGCCTGACGCGGACGCAGACGCAGACGGAGCAACCTGAGGGGACTCAGTGGTCAGTGTGTACAGGTCCGACCCTGGCTGCCGAGTGAAGGTAGCCAGGTGGCGGCCCGTACGAGCACACATGCAGTGTGTCACACGCTCATAGGCAGGGGTGAACTGGTGAACACCCCCGTCCTGGAGTGCACAACCTGCCACCATGTTCGTAGAGAACGAGGGGAGGTGGAGACCTGACAGTGTGCGCGACGGGACCGCAGGACAGTGGAGGAGGTCGCAATGACCGGACCCCCTGAGGGGTCAGCGAGGGAGACAGCAACTGGCCGAGCAAGTGTCTCAAGGGCAGTGCAGTCACGAAAGAAGCAGCGAGAAGCACCTGAGTCCAGTGTGAAGGTGTGCAGTGCTGCCGTCGACTCAGTACCAGGGGGGACAGACTCACAAGCACCTAGAGCAGCTGCCTCACCAGCACCTGGGGTAGCAGACACGCGAGTACCTGGAGCGGCAGACGCACTAGTCCTAATGCCCGGGTCGGGCGGGACACACAGGTACTCAGCACCCTCTCCACTAGTAGACATCACATACATAGCAGTGAGAATAGGATCAAAGTCTAGAGCATAGATATCAACCCCCTTCTTCATGAGATCAACCCAGCGGGGCAGCTCAGTGGCCTGAGGGAACTAAACACGCCAAGCGTCGTTGAGACGAGCGAAGCAGCGCTGTGTGGCGTGCGGTCCCCCACACGGCTGACCAGTGCGGTCACCAGTGCGAATGACGTACGTGCAGCTAAGGCCCCCCCCCCCCCCCCGTGCTGAGAGTACCACTCACGGACCTCCTGGGGCGACGGAGTGTGCTGCTGGCCCTGGCCACCTCCAGCGCCTCCACGACCACCACCGCCGCCGCCACCTCCTTGACTACCCCAACCCCTGCCGCCGCCGCGTCCACCGTCACCCCCACCACCGCCTCCGCTCCTGCCACCTCCCCCGCCGCTGCCGCCACCACCCCCACCGCTGCCACTAGCCCCTCCAGTCGCGCCACCACCCCCACCACCGCCACCACCCCCACCACCGCCTCCCCCGCCGTCACCACCTCCTCCCTTGCCCCCTCTGCCCCTGCCGCTGCGGCGCCCGCTCGAAGCAGACGCAGTACCGACCTTCTCAGCACCAAGGAGGTCGACAGCAGCAGCAGAGGCGACAGAGGGAAGAAGGGGGGAAGGAGAACACCCCTCAAAGAACGGGGTACGGGGGTCGCCACGAGAGGCACCTACAGCGACTATGCTAGTCTCAGCTGCAAGCAGTTCTTTCTCGAGGAGGGCAATGGTGAGCTCAGTGGGGCAGCGAGCTAGGAAGTGGTCCCTGACAGCACGCAATGTGTCAGGGAGGCGGGTGACTAGGTGGTAGAGACTGAGCCAGAGTGGGGGGGGGGGTGAGTGGCAAGGAACTCAGCGGGCATGGCGGCACGGAAGCGGGCCTCACTAGTACAGAGGTGCGTGATGAGGTCAGCGACTGTGTGGAACGAGGCCAGGTTGGGAAACAGGTAGGGGAGGGAGAGACGACCTAGCGCGGCAGAGGCAGGTGAGGAGTAGCGAGCAACGACAGCTGTGTACAGTGCCTGTGCAGTCTTGTGCTGGCCAAAGTGCTCGCGTTTGTCTATCGGCAGGGAGTTGCGAATAGCGAAGCGAGCGTGGGCATCACGAGTCTGCCACTGTGAGCGAGCAGTGCTGTCACCAGTAGCAGCAGGGGCAGGGGTATGGCCTAGGGTGTGATCGTACAGTGAGATGTCCTCCTTGGCAGTGAGCTGTAGGAAGAGGTGCAGGTCATCTAGCCAGGTGTCGAACTTCACTGGACGGCCCTCAGCATCAAAAACTAGCACCGGAGGACTAGCCATAGGAGCAGCAGTAGGAGTCGGCAGGCAGGTAGGACGGCCGAGACACGATATTATAGCCCCTACACAATGTTTTAGCCCTTTACGATGGTACAGCCCAGACACGATGTTTGAGCCCTTAACGATGGTACAGCCCCGACACGATGCTTGAGCCCTTGACGATGGTACAGCCCCGACACGATGTTTGAGCCCTTGACGATGGTACAGCCCCGACACGATGTTTGAGCCCTTAATGATGGTACAGCCCCGACACGATGTTACAGCCCAGACACGATGTTTGAGCCCTTAACAATGGTACAACCCCGACACGATGTTTGAGCCCTTAACGATGGTACAGCCCTGACACGATGTTTGAGCCCTTAACGATGGTACAACCCAGATACAATGGTAAGCCCAGACACGATGGTACTCGCCGTGAAGGGCGAGCGTGGGGCCGTGAGGGGCCGTGAAGGGCGAGCGAGGGGCCGTAAGGGGACGTGAAAGGCAAGTGCGACGCCGTTCGGGGTTCGTACGGGCGAGCGCGGAGCCGTTCGGGGCCTCTAGGGGCGAGCGCGGGGCCGATCGGGGCCGTTAAGGGAGAGCGTGGGGCCGGTCGGGGCCATTAGGGGCGATCGCGGGGCCGGTCGGGGCCGTTAAGGGCGAGTGCGTGGCCGACGGGGCCTCTAGGGGCGAGGTCGGGGCCGTAAGGGGCCGTTAGGGAGGTAAGCGCGTGGCCGACGGGGCCTCTAGGGGCGATCGCGAGGTCGTAAGGAGGGCCTCTAGGGAGGCAGGCGCGGGGCCGACGGGGCCTCTAGGGGCGATTGCGGGGCCGTACGGGGCCTCTAGGGAGGTAAGCGTGGGGCCGGCGGGGCCTCTAGGGGCGATCGCGGGGCCGTACGGGGCCTCTAGAGAGGTAAGCGTGGGGCCGACAGGGCCTCTAGGGGCGATCGCAGGGCCGTACAGGGCCTAGGGGCGGGCCGTCGGGGCCTTAGGTGGCCGTGAAAAAAAAAAAAAAAAAAAAAAAAAAAAAAACCGAGGCGCCCTAGGGCCTAGGTAGGTAGGTAGGTAGGTAGTGGTGGGCCCTTAAAAAATTCGGTCCTACGAAGGACCTGCTCTTTACCATGTTGGAATAACGGAACAGGAATGATTGAACTAACAGTGAAATCAGTACAAGTACCTAACCCTAGAATTGTATACCCCTTATAGGCTAACCCACTGTAGCCTAAACAAGCAGAACATATATAATGTTTGACATCGCCTGTTCGCACAGTCCGCACTGGTCGTTGTGTTCCTCGTGAGCGTCCGCCGGCTGTCCTCGGCACACACCTCATGGCCCTGCGTCCTTCCTCTGCTCTGCAGCGTGTTCCCCTGCCGTCCCCTCCTGCGTCTTCTCTCCGTGACGTTCCAGACCCTGCGTCTGACAGCGCTCGTGCTGCTCTCCCTACTGTCACGCGTCTGCTAGCCACTGTTGTCACTGACCCGTCGTTTCAGTCTGCTGCTTCGTCTGCCTTCGTCGCTGAGCTTGTTGACTTTGCTGCTGCCTGTCCTCTAGACTACGCTGCTAGTCTTATTGCTTAGTCTGAGTCTGTTTGTCCTCCGTCCATCGGGGGTGAGTGTGCTCTTAGCACGGACGTCCTTGAGGACAGGCAGGAGGACCTTGAGTGTCTTGCAGCCGCTGTGCCTCATCTCATGGCCATGCTGCTTGCCCCTGAGGGAGACCCGGATGCTCCAGACATCCCGACCTTGTGCTCTTACGCTGAGGCGATCGCGGGCGAGTACTCCTCGCAGTGGCAGACATCCATGGACGCAGAGATGGCATCCTGGAAGTCCACAGGCACTTACGTCGACGAGGTTCCCCCTCCTGGGGCGAACATCGTCGATGGCATGTGGATTTTCAAGGTGAAGCGGCCGCCAGGTTCTCCGCCTGTCTTCAAGGCTCGTTATGTTGCTCGAGGCTTCAGCCAGTGGGAGGGAGTTGACTTCTTCCAGACCTTCTCCCCCACCCCGAAGATGACCACTCTTCGGGTGCTCCTGCACGTTGCTCTCAGCGTGAGTACGAGCTTCACTCTCTTGACTTCAGTACAGCTTTCTTACAGGGCAGCCTGCACGAGGAGATCTGGCTGCGCCACCCACCTAGCTTCATTGGGTCATTCCCTGCAGGTACCCAGTGGAGCCTCCGGCGGCCAATCTACGGTCTGCGCCAGGCGCCGCGTGAGTGGCAGAACACACTGAGGACGACACTTGCGACTCTTGGGTTTGCTCCTTCGACTGCTGACCCGTCGCTATTTCTGCGCACCGACACTTCGCTGCCGCCGTTCTACATCCTCGTGTACGTCGACGACTTGGTCTTTGCCATTGCTGACACTAAGGCTCTCACCCTGGTGAAGTTTGTTTTAACGTGACAAAACAAAGACCTCTAGCACACGGGATTGCCTAACCTGGACCACCATTGCTGCACCACCACTATCTCCCTCCCCCTGTTCCCGTCACATTATGATGAAGGCTGGTTACATCAGCGTTAAAAAATGTACCAGCCCTGATGATTTTTTATTTATTTTTTTTTAAGTGACAACACTGATTTTTCAGGGTTTATTTTTGTAACGACCCTGATAGAAATTTTTTTTTGGGGACCAACATTGATGAGAAAGTTTGGCCCGAAACACATCTGAGGGCTTGGCGCTTAGGCGCGTGACGCGTGTAAGGCGCGGAGTGTCAAACATATATGCTTAGGTTATTTATCTAGGCTGTAGTGGGGTAGCCACTATGGGGTACAACCCCTTGTTCCTATTTTGTACCAAACATTCTCGGTAGTCTCATCGTCCCTAGCTACCGATTCTAGCATGGTATTAAGAGCAATTGGTCCTTAGGACCTTAGGAGTGTTTTTTTTCGGGCCCAACACCTACCACTTGCGGTTACCGAGCTACCCCGAGCCCTGCACTGCCCTAGCCCCGCGCACGTCCCGCTAGCAGCCCGTAAGGCCCGTGCGTCGCCCGTTAGTAGCCCGCGCGACCCGCTAGTCGCCTCTGCTGGCCCGCGCGCCGCCCGCTAGTAGCCCGCGCGACCTGCCTGCAGTCTGCGCAGCCCTCGAGCAGCTCCTACCGACCCGCGCGCCGCGTGCCAGCAGCCCCGTAGTGAGAAGATTGAAACGAGAATGAATGAACTATGAATAAGTTGGGTACAAGTACTAACCCTAATTGGGTTGTACCCCTTATGGGCTACCCCACTATAGCCTACACAATATACATAAGCTATAATGTTCTGACACACCCCCATAGGCAAAGTGGGGGAGAACACGGGGTTACAAGACCAGTCAAGTAAAGCAAATCAAAGCAAGCTCAGGGTGGATCACAAAGTCACCACGCATTCCGAGCACAAGTTCAAGGCCACAAGGCCAGTTCACATGCAGGAGTACATATATATAAAAAGGCTAGACAAGCAAGAGCAGGTGAACATATATATGGAACAGTACAAGCAAGGTCAAGAGGTGAGCAAGTGAGGCAAGGCAGGCACAAGACCCAGCTGAGTACAGAAGCGTTGATGGTCACAAGGCGCAAGCGCCTTGGTGAAGATATCAGCAGTGTTGGCCTTAGAGGCCACATACGCAAGACGCAGCTGACCACGCTGCTGCAGCTCACGAGCAAGAAAGTAGCGGAGAGCAATGTGCTTCGTTCTGTGCTCCAGTCGCTGCTCCCGACACAAGGCCAGCATGGCCTTGTTTTCTACGTACAGCACTGGAGGAGAACGAGGCGGCTCTCCGAGGTCAGTCAGCAGGTAGGTGAGCCAGCGAAGCTCCTGTGCAGCCATGGCTCCTACGTAGATCTCAGCCTCACAACTAGAGCCAAGAACAGAAGACGAGCGAGTAGCCCGCCACGAAACAGAGCCGGAACCAAGGCTGAAGGTGTAACCCTGTGACGACCACTGCGTAGCCTGGTTGTCAGCCCAAGAAGCGTCTGCGTGCCCAGTGAGGACCACTGGACTCTGCCCTTCAAGCACAAGCCCCATGCCCGACGTACTGCACAAGTAACGCAACACCCTCTTCGCTGCAGCCATGTGCTCTGGTCTGTGTCTCCCAGGAGGAACATAGCGTGCGAGAATGCTAAGAGGGTATGCGAGGTCAGGTCGTGTGCAGGTCATCAGGTACATGAGGCAGCCAACAAGCTCTGAGTACGGCAGAGCTGAGAGCGAGTGGCGAGTAGGCAGAGGAGTGGCCTGAGGCGAGGAGTACGTGAAGCCGAAGCGCTGAAGGACCTGCTGCACCATGTGTGACTGAGTCAGGGTAATGGTGCGGCGTGCTCTGTCCCGAGTGATCTGCAAGCCAAGGTAGCTGCGCAGTTCACCCAGGTCAGTGCACGTGTGTCTCTTCTGCAGCTTGGACTTTACGTGGGAGAGTCCAGCAGTGTCAGCTGTGGCAAAGACCAAGTCGTCGACGTACACGAGGATGTAGAACGGCGGCAGAGAAGTGTCGGTGCGCAGAAACAGCGACGGGCCGGCAGTAGAGGGAGCAAACCCAAGAGCCGCAAGTGTAGTCCTCAGTGTGTCGTGCCACTCACGCGGTGCCTGGCGGAGACCGTAGACTGGCCGCCGGAGGCTCCACTGGGTGCCAGGAGGAAAAGACCCAGTGAAGCCAAGTAGGCGGCGCAGCCAGATCTCCTCGTGCAGGTTGCCATGCAGGAAAGCAGTGCTGAAGTCAAGAGAGTGTAGCTCGTAGTCACGGTGAGCAGCTACATGCAACAATACCCGAAGAGTGGTCATCTTCGGGGTGGAAGAGAAGGTCTGAAAGTAGTCAACTCTCTGCTGCTGACTGAAGCCACGAGCCACGTAACGCGCCTTGAAGACAGGCGGAGAACCCGGCGGCCGCTTCACCCTGAAAATCCACATGCCACTGACGATGTTCGCCCCAGGAGGGGGAACAGCGTCAACGTAGGTGCCTATGGACTTCCAGGAAGCCATCTCTGCGTCCATAGCTGCCTGCCACCGAGAGGAGTACGGACCCTCTATCGCCTCCGCGTAAGAGCGCGGAGTCGGGATGTGCCTGTCCTCAAGGACGTCCGTGCCAAGGGCACACTCACCCCCGACGGATGGAGGACAGACAGACCCAGACTCAGCAACATGACTAGCAGCGTAGTCTAGAGGACAGCGAGCAGCAAAGTCGACGAGCTCAGCAACTAGGGCAAACGCAGCAGTGGACTTAAAGGAAGGATGGTGACGACAGTAGCAAGGAGACGCGTGACAGTAGGACTGGCAGCACGAAGAGAGTCCGACTCCGGGTCGGCAAGAGCAGGAAGAGAAGACTCAGGAGGAGAAGGTAAAGGGGCACGGAGAGGAGCAGTGGACGGACGCAGAGACAGGAGGAGGACGCTGACGCGAACCGCGACCACTAGTGCGAGCAGCACGGACAGGCGACGCAGGGCGAGACGCAGGCTCACGACGCTCAGCAAGACCTCTAGTAGGACCAGTGTAGGGAGACAGAGCAGGCAGTAGGGAGGCCGGCTGTAACTGTAACTGTGACGGGAGAGGCTGTGGACACTCTAAGGGAGGAGGAGGACCGGTATAAGGGGGGAGACCAAGAACCTGCTGAAGGAGCGGAACGAAGTACGGCCGAGGCCACGCGGCGACTGCAGACACAGCAGGGACAGCACCAGTACCCCCAGCGGCAGCACCAGCACCAGCAGCACCTCCAGCTCCACTACCTCCAGCAGCACCAGTAGGACCCCCAGATGGACCGCCTCCAGGACCGATAGAACTAGCCTTCGCGCGAACACCCGCAGCAGCTCCAGCTCCAGAAGTACCCGCAGGCCCAGCAGCTCCAGTACTCCCAGTACAAGCACCTCCGGGTCAGCAGCACCCTCAGCAGCCGAAGAACCTCCAGGTCCAGCAGCACGCCTCCAGCGCCGGGCAAACCACTCACGGAGCTCCTGTGGAGAGAGTGGCTCCTGGGGAGAAGAAGCACTCGGAGAACCGCCAGACACAGCACCAGCAGGCTCAGCTCCCTCAAGCTCCGCACCCCCAGGCTCAGCACCTCCACGCGTAGCACCCCTAGGCCCAGCACCCCCAGACTTAGCACCCCCAGGCTCAGCACCCCCAGTCGTAGTACCCTCAGGCTCAGCACCCCCAGGCATAGCACCCACACGCTCAGCACCCCCAGAGTCAGCACCCCCAGGCTCAGCACCCTCAGCAGCACCAGAGTCACCAGTGACCTGGACAGGCTCAGCAGCGTCTACCTGGGACACACCTGATGGGGCTGGTCCCTGAGGGGGGAGGGGGTCTACCGGGGGGGGACCTGGCACAAGGAAGAGCGGTGGCGGGGGGAGGGACGGAGTGCGGTAGGGGAAAAGACGGTAGTAGGGGACCGACTCGTCGAACGTGACGTCCTGGAAGGACAAAACACGGCAAGAGGTGGGGTGGTAGAACTGCCACCCAGGCGCGTCAGGGGGGAAACCCAGAAAGACGCAAGGAGCAGCACGAGGGGACAGCTTGTCCGCAGACAAGTCGCGGACAAACGCCCGAGATCCCCAGACACGGAACGCAGACGCATCGCCAACCTTCCCCGTCCACAGCAAAGCTGGGGAGGTCTCCGGCATGGAGACCCTGGGCTGAAGGTTGATCTGATGCGCCGCGTACCGGACCGCAAACGGCCACAGAAAATGGGGGGCAGTCGCATGCATCATGGACGTACGGGCGACGTCCATGACCATGCCAATGCGGCGCTCAGCAATCCCATTTTGCTGTGGAGAGTCCAGACGCGTGAAGGTCTGGCGGATGCCTCGCGCACGACAGTAGGCTCGCAGAAAGCCAAAGGAGAACTCTCCGCCTCTGACAGAGTGCAGACGCAGAACAAGAAAGTCCGAGCCGAAGCTCCGCATGAGCTGGAGACGAGCTGCGCGGATCCAGTAGATCAACACCTCAGTGACATCACCCTTTCTGCGCAAGGGGAATACTGTGGTGTAACGCGAGTAGTCGTCAACGACCAGCCAGGAAGTAACGCTCGTGACCCTGTCCACGGACGCGGGCGGGGCCCCACACGTCCATGTGAAGCGTCTGCAGCGGGGCCTCTGTCGGAGGAAACTGGGAGGAGTGAGGGGCAGCCGCTCCCTTCCCTCGACACAGGGGACGCAGGTAGGGCCAGGCCCCGGAGGAAGGGGAGGGAGGGACCGGGGAAGACCAGAGACAAGGACACGGGAGGCCATGCTTCGGAGACGAAGCAGGGAGGGGTGACCAAGGCGGTGGTGCCAGAGGAGAGTCTCGTGAGACAGGAGGCGACACGAACAGGGGGCAGACTCAGGACCAGACCTAGACGCTACAGCAAACACCGGACCCGACGCAGCTACCTAACCAGACGCACTGACTGGAGGAGACGCAGTGGTCAGTGTGTACAGGCTCGACCCCGGCCGGCGTGTAAACGTGGCCAGGTGTCGGCCTGTCCGAGCATCCGTGAAGTGGGTCACCCGCTGACTCGCAGGAGTGAACTGGTGAACCCCCGCATCCTGTAGGTCAGCACCACTCACAAAGTTCGTAGAGAACGAGGGGAGGTAAAGACGAGACAGGGTGCCAGAGGGGGCCGCCGGACACGGGAGGACAGTGGAGAAGTGAGCAAGGACAGGGCCCCTAGAGGGGTCTGCCAGGGAGACTGCAACAGGCCGACCAAGCGGCGTGAGTGCGGTGCGGTCTCGAAAGAAGGAGCGAGAAGCCCCCGAGTCAAGTGTGAAGGTGTGGGAGGCCGAAGCCGACGCAGTACCTGAGAGCGCAGACTCACCAGCACTGGAGGAAGCAGACGCACTAGCAACTAGAGCAGCAGCCTCGCTAGCACCAAGAGCAGTAGCTTCACCAGCACCTAGAGCAGCAGTCTCAATGCCCGGGTCGGGCGGGAAACACCAGTAACAGTCACCCTCATCAGTAAGAGACAGAGCATACATAGCAGCAAGAATAGCATCAAAGTCAAGGTCAAAGATAGCTACCCCTACCCTAGACAGCTCGCCCCAGTGAGGGATCTCAGTGGCCTCAGGGAACTGGTGACGCCAAGCGTCCGTCAGGCGGCCAAAGCACCGCTGGGTGGGGTGCGCACCCCCACACTGCTCTCCCGCACGGTCGCCGGTGCGTAGGACGTAGGTGCACGGACCAGTACCCCCACCCCGCTGGCGTGCAGTGTACCACTCACGGAGCTGCTAAGGGGACAGGGTCTCCCGACTGCACTGCTGCTGCTGGTGCTGACCACCACCGGAGCCACTCCTCTGAGAAGAGCCACGACCTCCTCCTCCTCCTCCTCCTCCTCCTCCGCCACCGCCTCCTCCACCTCCGCCACCTCCACCACCTCCGCTCCCACCGCCACCGCCGCCGCTGCCTCCGCCTCCGCCTCCACTGCCGCCGCCGACACCTCCACCCCCGCCACCACTCCCACCACCACCCCCACCCCCTCCACTGCCTCCACCGCCCCCGCTAGCTCCTCCAGCGCCCCTGCCCCCCTTGCCCTTGCCAGAGCGACGCTTCCCGCTAGGGGTAGACGCTGCACCGACCGTCTCTAGACCAACGAGGTCGGCCGCAGCAGCAGAGGCAACAGAGGGCAAAAGAGGGGAGGGGGAACACCCCTCAAAGATGGGGGTGCGAGGGTCACCACGAGATGCTCCTACAGCGACTATGCTCTTCTCAGTTGCTAGGAGGACCTTCTCGAGGAGGTCAACGGTGAGAGTGGTGGGGCAAACTGAGAGGAAGTGGTCCTTGACTACGCGAAGGGAGTCAGGGAGCCGGGTGACTATGTAGTAGAGGGTGATGTACATAGGGGGGGGGGGTTCTTACCGCAGAACTCAGCAGGAAGCGCAGCGCGGTAGCGAGTGTCACTAGTGCGGAGGTGCGTAATGAGGTCAGCGACTGTGGGAAAGGCAGCAAGGTCAGGGAAGAGGTACGGTAGCATGAGGCGGCTCAGTGCAGCAGTGGCAGGGGAGGAGTAGCGTGCAACTACAGCGTCGTACAAGGTCTGAGCACTCTTGTACTGGCTAAAGTGCGCACGCTCAGTGGTAGGCAGGTGGCGACGCACAGCAAGACGTGCAGCAGCATCGCGCGTGGCCCACTGTGAGCGAACAGTGGCGTCAGCATCAGTAGCGGGGGCAAGAGAGGCACCAGAGGTGAGGTCAAAGAGGGAGAGACCGTCTACCCTATCGCACTTTCAATGGCCCTACCCTCAGCGTCAAAAGCGAGGACACTAGGGGTAGCCATGTCAGCAGTAGACTAGCAGCGCGGACAGTGGGGTAAGGGCAGTGGAGTGACAGAAGCGCTGCTCTTACCAGACAGGGCGGGTCGGTGGCGCGGGCGGGTCGGCTGCATGGCGACTCAGCGGCTCAGCTCCTCGGCGGCGCGGTGTCTCGGCGGCTCGGCAGCTGGGAGGCTCGGCTGCTCGGCTGCTGGGCGGCTTGGCTGCTCGGTGGCTCAGCTGCTCGGCTGCTGGGCGGCTGGGCGGCTCGGCTGCTCGGCTGCAGGGCGGCTCGGCGGCTCGGCTGCTGGGCGGCTCGGCGGTCGGGTGGCGGCCGGCGCTGCAGCAGGCGACGGCGCCTGCGCCGTAGTGGTGATGGCGTGGCCGTGTGGGGACGGCGCCGAGGCCGGCAGAGGTGGCGCCGCGGCAGCAGGGAGGCGCCGGGGCTGCAGGTAGGCGTCGGGGCCGCAGATAGGCGCCGGGGCCGCAGGTAGGTGGCGGGGCCGCAGGTAGATGGTAGGGCCAGCAGGTAGGTGCCGGGGCCGCACAGGTAGGCGTCGGGGCCGCAGGTAGGCGCCGGGGTCGCAGGTAGGTGGCGGGGCCGCATGTAGGTGGCGGGGCCGCAGGTGGGCGCCGGGGCCAGTAAGAGCGGCGTCAGGGCCGGAGGGCGGCGCGAGGGCCGCGGGGTAGGCGACGAGGCCGCAGGGCGGCGGATCGAGGCCGGGAAGGGCGGCGCGATGGCCGCGGGGTAGGCGGCGAGGCCGCAGGGTGGCGGGTCGGGGCCAAGAAGGGCGGCGCGAGGGCCGTAAGGCAGGCGACGGGGCCGCTAGGGCAGCGGATCGGGGCCGCAAGGGCGGCGCGACGGGGTTGAGAAAGGGGGAGCGCGACTCGGGCTAGGGCTGAGCGCGCTCCGGGCAGGAAAAAAAATTTATCAAATTGGTGGGCCCTAGGAACAGTTCCCACGAGGGAACCTGCTCGATACCATGAGAAGATTGAAACGAGAATGAATGAACTATGAATGAGTTGGGTACAAGTACTAACCCTAATTGGGTTGTACCCCTTATGGGCTACCCCACTATAGCCTACACAATATGCATAAGCTATAATGTTCTAACACGTAGGCCCTGTAGCCACGTGCGCCGCCTGCTCATGCCGTGGGTGCCTGCAACGCCCAGCGCGCCGCTTGTCGCACTGCCCTGCAGCCCCGTGCGCTGCCCGCCCTGCTGCTCTGCCGGCCGCTAGTCACCCCGTGCGCCGCCTACCCTGCTGCGGCGGCTGCCTGCTGCACCTAGGCACCGACCGCCCTGCTAGTGCAGCCGCCCATTAGGCCCTGCGTGCGGCCCGCCCTGCTACCCTGTCGGCCGCCTGTAGCCCCATGCGCTGCCTCAACTCCTAGAGCGCTGCTGCACCAGAGTTGCTGCTGCTGCTAGTACTTGCTGCAGCTGCTCCTCCTTGCTGCTGCTGCTCCTACTTGATGCAGCCCTCGTAGCTTCCTGGAAGCTTCCTACTTGCTTGCTTGCGCGGCCCCATTCACTAAGACGCTATGGCCTCGCTCAGCGTTCTCGAATTCAATCCTGATGGCCGCCCCAAGTTCGAAACTTGGCTGCAGGACCTACAACTGTTCCTACTGAGCAACTCTAGGGACGATGTTTCGCTGTATGACCTCACGTCTGGAGCTAGTCCTGCACCTGCCGCCTCTGCCGATAGCACGACTCGCTCGAAATTGCTCACTCGTGACGCTGCCGCTCGATTAGCTGTTCGTAACCACCTGCCCATATCCGAGCATGCGCACTTCGATCAGACCAAAACGGTCAAGGAACTGTTACGACGCTGTAGTTGCGCACTACTCTTCCCCTACCACTGCAGCGCTAGGCCGCCTCATTTTCCCCTACCTCTTTCTCGAGCTGTCCTCGTTTGACACTGTCGACGACCTCATCACCCACCTCCGCACTATAGACGCTCGCTACTGTGCCGCCCTCCCCACAGAGTTTCTCCCCAAGAATGAGCCCCCGATCTACATCACACTCTACTTTATAATCACTCGCCTCCCAGACTCTCTCACTGCAGTTAGCGACACCCTCCTAGCCCTTCGCCCCACAGATCTCACTATCGACCTGCTCTCGAAGCACCTCCTAGCAGCCGAGACGAACATTGTCGTTGTAGGTGCTGCTCGTGGCACTCCCCGCACGCCCTTCTTTGAGGGGTGCTCCGCCCCCCCCCCTTGCCCCCTCTGTCGCTTCTGCAGCTGCTGTCGACTACCTTGGTGCCGAGGGAGTCGGTGCTGCCTCTGCTCCTAGTGGGAGGCGCTGCAGCGGCAGGGGCAAGGGGGGCAAGGGTGGTGGGGGTGGCGGCGGTGGAGGCGGTAGTGGTGGAGGCGGTGGAGGCAGTGGAGGGGGCGGTGGTAGCGGTGGGAGTGGTGGCGGAAGTGGGGGAGCAGGCTGAGGGGGCGGTGGCAGCGGCGGGGGTGGTGGTGGCGGCGGTCGTGGTGACAGTGCACGCAGTGGGGGCAGTGGTGGTGGTGTCGGGAGTTGTGGTGGCTGTCAAACGCTTCTTGGGCAGCCGCCCTAGAGCACCCGCCACTGCAGCAGCCGCCCCTGGAGCAGCCTCCCCTGCAGCAGCCACCCCTGGAGCAGCCGCCCCTGAAGCAGCCGCCCCTGGAGCAGCCGCCCCTGAAGCAGCCGCCTCTGGAGCAGCCGCCACTGCAGCAGCCGCCCCAAGAGCAGCCACCCCTGCAGCAGCCGCCCCTGGAGCAGCCGCCACTGCAGCAGCCGCCCCTGGAGAAGCCGCCACTGCAGCAGCCGCCCCTGGAGCAGCCGCCACTGCAAAAGCCGCCACTGCAAAAGCCGCCCCTAGAGCAGCCGCCCCTGAAGCAGCCGCCCCAGGAGCAGCCGCCACTGCAGCAGCCGCCCCTGGAGCAGCCGCCCCTGCACTAGCCGCCCCTGGAGCAGCCGCCCCTGAAGCAGCCGCCCCTGGAGTAGCCGCCACTGCAGCAGCCGCCCCTGGAGCCTGCAGCAGCCGCCCCTGGAGCAGCCGCCCTTGCAGCAGCCGCCCCTGGAGCAGCCGCCCCTGGAGCAGCCGCCCCTACAACTGCCGCCGTCGTACGCCTGCCCTTCTCGCCACTCATGAGCACTGCCTTGCCCGTACTGCTGTTACTGCTGCTCTTGCTGCTACTGCTCTTTCTACTGCTACTGCTGCTCCTGGCGTGGCCAGATGCAGCTCCAGCGTCGTCCGAGTGAGTCCCTCACCCCCCAGCAGCTTCGTGAGTGGTACGCTAGTTGGGGTTATAGGGGTGGCCGTAGTGGGATTCGTCCTCGAATGAGTAGTTCGGCAGCTGCTTGTAGTGGCTAGGTGTAGCTGCAGCGTTGTCCATGCGCGGTCCTTTCGCCCCAGCAGCTTCGTGAGTGGTACGCTCAGCGTGACGGGTCACGGGGTACTGCTCGCTGTCCGTACGTCATTCGCACTGGTGCTTGGACTGGTCACCCTTGCGGAACGTTTGGTCACGCAGAGTCCCGCTGCTTCGCCCGTCTAAGCGACGCCTGGCGTACGGAGTTTGGCGATGCGGCTGAGCTCCCCGACTGGGTGGAGCTGCTTAGGCTGCGGGTAGATATCTATACTCTTGACTATGATGCTATCCTCACTGCCATGTATGCATTGCCTACTAGTGATGAGGGTGACTGTTACCTGTGTGTTCCGCTTGACCCGGGCATTGAAGCTGCTGCTCTAGGTGCTGGTGAGGCTGCTGCTCTAGGTGCTAGTGCGTCTGCTGCCCCAGGTGCTGGTGAGTCTGCTCTCTCAGGTACCACATCGGCTCAGGCCTTACACACCATCACCCTTGACTCGGGTGCTTCCCGCTCCTTCTTTCGAGACCGCACCACGCTTACGCCTCTTAGTCGGCCGGTTGCGGTCTCCCTGGCGGACCCCTCTGGGGTTCCTGCCCTTGCTAGCTTTTGCACTGTCTTACCGTGTCCGGCAGCCCCCTCTGGCACCTGTCAGGTCTCTACCTCCCCTTGTTCTCTACGAACTTGGTGAGTGGAGCTGATCTACAGGATCGGGGGGTTGACCAGTTCACTCCTGCGAGTCAGCGGGCGACCCTCTGTACGTGTGCTCGGACGGGCCGACACTTGGCCACGTTTACCCGTCGGCCAGGGTCGAGCCTGTACACACTGACTACTGAGTCTCCTCCGGTTGTTGCATCTGGTCAGGTAGCTGCGTCGGGTCAGGTGTTTGCTGCAGCGTCCAGGTCTGGTCCTGAGTCTGCTCCCTGCTCGTGTCATCTACTGTCCCACGAGACTCTCCTTTGGCACCACCGCCTTGGTCACCCCTCCCTGCCTCGTCTCCGAGGCATGGCCTCCCGTGTCCTTGTCTCTGGTCTCCCCCGGTCCCTCCCTCCCCTCCCTCCGGGGCCTGCCCCTACCTGCATTCCCTGCGTCGAGGGGCGGCAGCGCGCCGCCCCTCACTCCTCCGAGTTTCCTCCGACAGAGGCTCCCCTGCAGACTCTTCACATGGACGTGTGGGGCCCCGCCCGCGTCCGTGGCCAGGTTCACGAGCGTTACTTCCTCTTGGTGGTTGACGACTACTCGCGTTACACCACGGTGTTCCCCTTGCACAGCAAGGTTGACGTCACTGAGGTGTTGATCGACTTGATCCGCGCAGCTCGTCTCCAGCTCAGAGACAGTTTCGGCTCGGACTTTCCAGTTCTGCGTCTGCACTCTGACAGAGGCGGGGAGTTTTCCTGTGCCCGTCTGGGAGCCTTCTATCATGCACAGGGCATCCGCCAGACCTTCACGCTTCCGGCCTCTCCACAGCAAAATGGGATTGCTGAGCGCCGCATTGGCATGGTCATGGACGTAGCTCGTACGTCCATGATCCATGCAGCTGCTCCCCATTTTCTGTGGCCGTTTGCGGTTCAGTACGCAGCGCATCAGCTCAACCTTCAGCCCCGGGTCTCCTTGCCGGAGACCTCCCCCACCTTGCAGTGGACGCGGAAGGTTGGCGATGCGTCTGCGTTTCGGGTTTGGGGATCTCGGGCGTTTGTCCGCGACTTGTCTGCGGACAAGCTGTCCCCCCGTGCTGTTCCCTGCGTCTTCCTTGGCTTCCCCCCTGACGCGCCTGGTTGGCAGTTTTACCACCCCACCTCGCGCCGTGGTCTATCCTCCCAGGACGTCACCTTTGACGAGTCAGTGCCTTACTACCGTCTCTTCCCCTACCGCACTGCGCCCCTCCCCCCGCCGCCGCTATTCTTAGCGCCAGGTCCTCCCTCGATAGACCCTCTCCCCCCTCAGGGTCTTGCCTCGTCAGGTGTGTCCCAAGTAGACGCACTCGAGCCTGTCGAGGTAGCTGTTGACTCTGGTGCTGCTAAAGACGCTGAGCCTGCGGGTGCCGGGTCTGAGGGTGCTGAGCCAGGGGGTGCGGAGCCTGGGGGTGCTGAGTCTAGGGGTGCTGAGCCTGGGGGTGCTGAGTCTGGGGGTGATGAGCCTGGGGGTTTGGAGCCTGGGGGTGCGGAGCCTGGGGTGCTGGGTCTGCTCGTGTGGCCTCTGGGGGTGCTTCGTCGAGGCGGGAGCTACTCTCTCCGCAGGAGTTGCGCGAGTGGTTTGCCCGGCGCTAGAGCCGTGCTGCTAGAGCTGGAGGTACTACTATTGCTGCTGGTCCTGGAGGTGCTCGTACTAGCCGTACTGGAGCTGCTGGGACTTGGGGTGCTGCTGGGGCTGCTGGCGTTAGTCTTGCTGGAGGTACTGCTGGAGCTGCTGGCGGTACTGGAGCTGACGGTCCTTGTGGAGTTGGTGCTGCTGGAGCTGCTGGAGCAGGAGCTGCTGGGGGTGTTGGCGCTGGTGGTTCTGCTTGTGCTGGTGCTTTTGAGGGTGCTGGAGTTGGCGCTGTTGGAGCTGGAGGTGTTGCTGGCGCTGGTGCTGCCGCTGGGGGTACTGGTGCTATCCCTGCTAATTCTGGACGCGCTGCGCGGCCGAGGCCGTACTTCGTTCCGCTTCTTGAGCAGGTTCTTGGTCTCCCGCCCTCTAGTGGTCCTGCTCCTCCCTTAGAGTGTCCACAGCGTGTCCAACCGCGGTCACAGTTACAGCCCGCCTCCCCCCTACCTGCTCCTTCTCCCTACACTGGTCCTACTGGAGGTCTAACTGAGCGTCGTGAGCCTGCGTCTTGTCCTGCGTCGCCTGTTCGTGCTGCTCGCACTAGTGGTCGTGCTCCGCGTCCTCGTCCTCCTGCGGTCCCAGGCACACACCAGATGGCACTGCGCTCTTCCACTGCTCCTCTGCATGTCCCGTTGCGCTCTCCTCCAAATTCCTGTGTTCCTGTTCTTGCTGACCCGGAGTCTGACTCTCTTCGTGCTGCCAGTCCTACTGTCACGCGTCTCCTGGCCACTGTTGTCGCTGACCCTTCCTTTAAGTCCACTGCTGCGTCTGCCTTAGTTGCTGAGCTTGTCGACTTTGATGCTCGCTGTCGTCTAGACTACGCTGCTAGTCGCGTTGCTGAGTCTGAGTCTGTCTGTCCTCCGTCTGTCGGGGGTGAGCGTGCTCTTAGCACGGACGTCCTTGAGGAGAGGCAAGAGGAGTTCCAGTGTTTTGCTGCTGCTTTGCCTCATCTCGTGTCCACGTTGACTGCCCCTGAGGGAGACCCGGATGCACCAGACATCCCGCCTCCTCGATCGTACGTTGAGGTGATCGAGGGTCCCTACTCCTCACAGTGGTAGTCAGCCATGGACGCAGAGATGGCTTCCTCGAAGTCCACAGGCACCTACGTCGACGAGGTTCCCCCACCTGGGGCGAGCATCGTCAGTGGCATGTGGATTTTCAGGGTGAAGCGGCCGCCGGGTTCTCTGCCTGTCTTCAAGGCGCGTTACGTGGCTCGAGGCTTCAGACAGCAGCAGGGAGTTGACTACTTTCAGACCTTCTCTCCCACCCCGAAGATGACCACTCTTTGGGTGCTGCTGCACATAGCCGCTCAGCGTGACTGCGAGCTTCACTCTCTTGACTTTAGCACAGCTTTCCTGCAGGGCAGCCTGCACGAGGAGATCTGGCTGCGCCGCCCACCTGGCTTCACTGGGTCGTTTCCTCTTGGTACCCAGTGGAGCCTCCGGCGGCCAGTCTACGGTCTCCGCCAGGCGCCCCGTGAGTGGCACGACACACTGAGGACTACACTTGCGGCTCTTGGGTTTGTTCCGTCTACTGCCGACCCGTCGCTGTTTCTGCGCACCGACACCTCTTTGCCGCCGTTCTACATCCTCGTGTACGTTGATGACTTGGTCTTTGCCACTGCTGACACTGCTGGACTTGCCCACGTGAAGTCCGAGCTGCAGAAGAGACACACGTGCACAGACTTTGGTGAACTGCGCAGCTACCTTGGCTTGCAGATCACCCGGGACCGAGCACAGCGCACCATTACCCTGACTCAGTCACACATGGTGCAGCATGTCCTTCAGCGCTTCGACTTCACGTACTCCTCGCCTCAGGCCACTCCTCTGTCTACGCAGGAGCCATGGCTGCACAGGAGCTACGCTGGCTCACCTACCTGCTGACTGACCTAGGAGAGCCGCCTCGTTCTCTTCCCGTTCTGTACGTAGACAACAAGGCCATGCTCGCCTTCTGTCGGGAGCACAGACTGGAGCACAGAACGAAGCACATTGCTCTTCGCTACTTCCTTGCTCGTGAGCTGCAGCAGCGTGGTCAGCTACGCCTTGCTTACGTGGCCTCTGAGGCCAACACTGCTGATATCTTCACCAAGGCACTTCCGCCTAGTGATCATCAACGCTTCTGTACGATGCTAGGTCTTGTGCCTACTTGGCCTCACTTGCTCACTTCTTGACCTTGCTTGTACTGTGATCTTTCTATACCTGCACTTGCTTGTTTACCTTTATATATGATCTTGCATGTGAACTGGCCTTGTGGCCTTGCTCTTGTGCTCGGACTGTGTAGTGACGTTGTGATCCACCCTGAGCTTGCTTTGCTTTGCTTGACTGGTCTTGTGACCTCTTGTTCTCCCCAACTTTGCCTATTGGGGTGTGTCAAACTCATATGCTATAGTCTGTGTAGGCTATAGTGGGGTAGACAATATGGGGTACAACACTTTTAGGTTTTTCCACTTGTACCCACCTGCTTGCTAGTTCATTCATTCCTTGTTCTTTCACAGTGGCTGCAGCAGCGGTGGGCGGACTGGAGGTGGTCAGCGGCAGCACCAGTTGGAGCGCTAGCGTGAGCCCCTCTCGCCCCAGCAGCTTCGTTACTGGTATGCTCAGCGCCAAGGGTCTGGGGGTGTTCTCTCTTGCCCGTACGTCATTCGCACCGGTGAACGCAAGGGTCAGACGTGCGGCAAGTCCCACACCCGCTACTGCTGCTTCTCTTGTCTAGATGATGCTTGGCGCAATGAGTTTAGCGATGATCATGAGACGCCCCGCTGGGCAGATCTGCTTAAGGCTAAAGTAGACATATCTGAACTTGACTTTGATGCTATTCTCAATGGCATATATGCTTTGTCTACTAGTGCTGAGGGTGACTGTTACTTGTGCATGCCGCCTGCCCCAGGTATCAAATCTGCTGCTCTAGGTGTTGGTGAGCCTGCTTTCTCTGGTACTGCGCCTGCTCAGGCCTTACACACTTTCACACTTGACTCTAGTGCTACTCGCTGTGTCTTTCACGACAGCACTACACTCACACCCCTCGCTAGACCCATTGCTGTCTCCCTGGCCGGCCCTTCGGGGGGCCCGGTGCTTGCACGTTCCACCACTGTTCTCTCGTGTCCGACCATTCTGTCTGGCTCACTGTCAGGTCTCCACCTCCCTTTGTTCTCGGCGAACCTGGTGAGCAACACTGGCCTTTAGGATGAGTGGGTTGATGCCTTTACCCCTGGAGGTCAGCGTGTGGTGATCTGCACGTGTGCACGGACTGGCCGTCACCTGGCCACGTTCACCTGTGCACTAGGATCCTATCTTTACATACTTACCACTGAGGCTCCCCAGGTAGCTGCGTCGGGTCAGGTAGCTGCTTCGCGTCAGGCATCAGCCCCTTGTGCGTGTCGCCACCTCTCCCACCAGACTCTCCTCTGGCACCACCGCCTTGGTCACCCCTCCCTGCCACGCCTTTGTGGCATGCACACCCGCGTCCTTGTCTCTGATCTCCACAGGTCGCTGTCCTCTCTCCCGTGCTCCCCTGCCCCTCCCTGCATTCCTTGCGTAGAGGGGCGGCAGCATGCTGCCCCTCATTCCTCCTCGTTTCCCCCGATAGAAGCTCCCCTGCAGACTCTTCACATGGATGTGTGGGGCCTCGCCCGCGTCCGTGGTCAGGGAGGCGAGCGGTACTTCCTGCTGGTTATTGACGACTACTCGCGTTACACCACGATCTTCCCCTTGCGTCGCAAGGGTGACGTCCCTGCTATCTTGATCCCTTGGATCCGCGCAGTCCGTCTCCAGCTCAGCGAGCGGTTTCGCTCGGACTTCCCTGTCCTGCGCCTGCACTCTGACAGAGGTGGTGAGTTCTCGTCCGACCTTTTGGGGGCCTTCTGTTAGGGGGAGGGCATGATCCAGTTGTTCACGCTTCCGGCCTCTCTGTCAACATATATCTTATATGTGTTGTTTAGGTTAGTCTAGGTGTAACACTTCTACTTCCTTGCATGATTAGGGTTTGCTATATCTAGGGTTGTACTTCACATTTTCTATCAATTTCATTCTTATCTTAACATGGTATAGAGCTAGGTTTCCCCTAGGCGATTTTTCCCCTAGGCGATTTTTCCCCTAGGCGAAATATCTCTCGATAGTCTATGGGCCCACCACCCGCGTGCCTCGTAGCAACCCGTAGCCCGAAACGCCCTGCCCCGTAGAGCCCGAGTAGGTCGCGCCCCCCCCGTCGCCATCGCGTCACCCGTTTCTACCCTGCGCCCCACCCATTTGTGCCGTGCTACACTCGGTTTTCTGCCCCGCGCCCCACTCGTTTTACCCCGCGTGTTGCCCCCCAGTCCTCTAGCGCGCAGCAGACGAATGCGCGTAGCTGCGCGCGCAGCCTTAGTCATACCCGCAGCTCCGCGCTAGTACGTCGTAGCCGCGCGCTCGTGCAGCCCACCGTCGTAACCGGCCCCCAGACCTGAAATCCCCCTCAAAACCGCACAAAACCGCCGCCTTAACAGCTTCCCCACCTGAAAACCGCCGCCCCAGACCTGACAACCGCCGCCCCACCTGGAAACCTGCTGCCCCACCCGTTCCAGGCACCTCACCCGGGATCAGCCGCCCCACCCACTCCTCTTCACCGCATTGAACCGTACAGAACCGCACATAACCGCACATAACCGCACAAAACCGCACAGAGCCGCCGCCTCACCTTCCCCACCCGTAGCATGCTGCCTTAACAGCTTCCCCACCTAAAACCCGCCTCCCCACGAGCTGCCACACCTGCCACCAGTAGCCCCAACCGATTGCACTGCCGCCAGCAGCACCAGCAGCAGCATAGGCTGCCCCCAGCGCGCCAACAACAGCGTAGGCTGCCCCCAGCAGAACCAGAAGCAGCATAGGCTGCCGCCAGCGCACCAGCAGCAGCATAGGCTGCCCCCAGCGAACCAGCAGCAGCATAGGCTGCCTTCAGCGCACCAGCAGCAGCTTAGGCTACCGCCAGCGCACCAGCAGCAGCACAGGCTGCCCCCAGCGCACCAGCAGCAGCGTAGGCTGCCCCCAGCAGAACCAGAAGCAGCATAGGCTGCCGCCAGCGCACCAGCAGCAGCAGCAGCATAGGCTGTCCCCAGCGAACCAGCAGCAGCATAGGCTGCCCCCAGCGAACCAGCAGCAGCATAGGCTGCCCCCAGCGCACGAGCAGCAGCTTAGGCTACCGCCAGCGCACCAGCAGCAGCTTAGGCTGCCCCCAGCAGAACCAGCAGCAGCATAGGCTCTTATGGCGTGTACTAGGGTTCTACAGCAGCAGGGCCAGCCATAGCACTCCCGTCAGTGGGGGCCTGCGGGTCCGAAGAGTGGCGCCCAAAGTAGTGGCTCAGCTAGCAGTGGGCGAGACGTCGGCCCCTGCGGGTACCGGGCCCTGACAGGCCCTGGTGCTGGTACTACCTGCTGGAGTCCTGACCACACTGCGTCCAGCTGCTACCGTCGACTCGACGACCTCCACCGTGAGCGTTTTGGTCCTCATGCTATTACACCGCACTGGCCTTCGCGCCTTTGCCAGCGCACTACTGCACCAGTTGAGTCTCACCTACCTGGTCTAGGACCTTTTATGGCTGCACGAGTAGAGACGTGTGTTTCCAGTCTTGGTGCGTGTATTGTTTCCAGTCCAGGCGCCTCTGAGGGTCTTTGTGTAGGAGCTGCAGCTTCCACTAGTCTAGCACTAGCCTTTGTAGCTGGTTCGGGTGCGACCCCATAGATTGCATAGCTTTCCTTCACCCTAGACTGTGGAGCGTCCAGTTGTTTCTTTCGCGACTGTACTGACCTCACACTACTGCGCACTCCAGACACTGTCGCCTTGGTTGACCCCTCTATGGGACGTGTAGTTGCTCGCAGCACCACCACTCTCCCGTGTCCGGCGGCTCCCTCAGGTTTTCTTACAGGTTACTACACCCCCTCGTTCTCTAGGAACTTGGTGGGTGTCGGTCACCTCCACGACCTAGGCGTAGTCACTACTTTCCCACTGGACGAGCCTGTTGCCTCCTGCACCGTCGGTGCCACAGGGGCGCCTCTAGCCACTTTCCACAGAGAGCCGGGATCTGGTCTGTACTCACTACACACTGGGTCCCACCACACTGAGTCGGGTCAGGTCAGGTCAGGTTAGGTAGTTGCTGTGTCGTGCGACTATCGGTCACTCACCCACCCGTCAGTCCTTTGGCACCACCGTCTAGGTCACCCGTCGTTCCCACGTCTTCGTAGGATGGTACATCACCGTCTGGTCTCAGGTCTCCCAGCGTCGCTTGCCCCGCTTCCTCGCTCGCCTGCGCCGCCGTGCACTCCTTGCGTCGAGTGTCGGCAACGCGCCGCCCCACATTCGTCCTCGTCCCCCCCGACCACGGCTCCCTTCCAGACCCTGCACTTGGACGTCTGGGGCCCCTCCCCTGTCCGTGGCCCACGTCAGGAACGCTACTTCCTGATTGTGGTGGACGACTATTCACGCTACACGACGGTTTTCCCCTTGCGACGGAAGGCCGACATGCCTACCGTCCTCGAGCCGTGGCTACTAGCGTGGGGTGGCGCCCAGGGCATGTGTGGGCTTGGCCTACACTCAGACCGTGGTGGTGAGTTCTCTTCCACTCGCGTAGAGACGTTCTGTCAGAGTCGGGGAGTCATTCAGTCGTACACGCTACTAGCCTTGCCGCAGCAGAACGGGGTAGCCAAGCGTCGCATCGGCCTGGTCATGGAGGTTGCCCGGACCTCCATGTGCCATGCCGGTGCCTCTCGGTTCTTGTGGCCTCAGGCAGTCCGCTACGCCACGCACCAGCTGAACCTGTGGCCCAGTGACGCACGGCCACGGGTGATGCCGGTCTCTATCTGGTCAGGTTTACAGGGCGTAGCAGCTGACTTCCGCGTCTGGGGTTGTCTGGCCCACGTTCGCGCCCCTGGCGCGAACAAGTTGTCTCCACGCACTCGTGCCTACGTCTTTCTTGGCTTCCCTTTGGACGCCTCCGGCTGGGTGTTCTACGACCCGGTGACCTGCGGGTTCTTCGCTTCTCAGGACGTCACGTTTGACGAGTCTGTCTGTTACTACAGGAGTCGCCCCCACCGAGGTACTGAGGTCTTTTCCCCCCCGCTGTTCCTCACCCTTGAGCCCCCCCCAGTCGCCCCGGTAGCCCCCCCGCTTCGCGTCCTGCCCCGTTAGGTGTGTCGCACGTCACTCCACAGTCGTCCCCCCCGCAGCGTCCAGTCCCTGTCGTGTCTGGGGGTGCGGGATGTCAGAACATTATAGCTTACTTATTTGTGTAGGCTATAGTGGGGTATCCCATAGGGGGTAAAACCCAATTAGGGTTTCCTATATGTACTCACTTCATTCATAGTCATTTCATTCTCGTTCTCATTCTCACATGGTATCAGAGCAGGTCTCCTCCTAGGGACTGTTCCTAGGGCCCACCGAAGCGCGCCTTGAGTCGCGCTCTCCCTTTTTTTTAGCGACCCGTCGTGTCGCCCCCCCCCTAGCGGCCCGTCGCGCCGCCCTTTCGGTCGCGCCGAGCCACCTTAGCGGCGGTGGAACGCCGCCCTTGCAGTGGCCTGTCGCGCCGCCCTACCCTGCGGCCCCGCCGCCCTACGTCATGGCCCCGCCGTCCTACTTACGCGGCCCCGCCGCCCTACTCCTGCGGCCTCGCCGCCCTACGTCGCGGCCCCGCCGCCCTACGTCGCGGCCCCGCCGCCCTACACCGACGGCTCCGCCGCCCTACTTACACGGCCCCGCCGCCCTACTCCCGCGGCCTCGCCGCCCTACGTCGCGGCCCCGCCGCCCTACCCTTCGACGGCCCCGCTGCCCTACGCTGCGGCCTCGCCGCCGTTCTTGACGGCCCCGCCGCCCTACTCCCGCGGCCCCGCCGATCTACCTTGCGGCCCGCCAGCCGCCCTACCTGCTGCCCTCCCGCAGCTCTACCTGCGGCCCACACGCTGCCCTACCTACGGCACGCCTGCCGCCCTAACTGCGGCCCACCCGCCGCCCTACCTACGACCGCCGTGCCGCCCTGAACCAGAGCCGCCCGACCGCCGGGTCGCCCAGCAGCCGGGCCGCCGAGCCGCCCCGCAGCCGACCGCCGAGCCGCCGAGCCGCCCAGCAGCCGAGCCGCCGAGCCGCCCAGCAGTCGAGCCGCCCAGCAGCCGAGCCGCCACGCCGCCGAGCCGCCCAGCAGCCGAGCAGCCGAGCCGCCGAGCCGCCCAGCAGCCGAGCCGCCCAGCAGCCGAGCTGCCCAGCAGCCGAGCCGCCCAGCAGCCGAGCCGCCGGCCGCTGAGCTGCCCTACTTCCAGACCGCCCGTTCTGCCCAGTCTGGTGAGCACAGAGCCTTCTTTTTCACTGCACTGCCCTCACCCTACTGTTTGCACTGCTAGGCGTCTGTCGTCATGGCTACCCCTAGTGTCCTCGCTTTTGACGCTGAGGGTCGGGCCATTGACTTTGAGGTCTGGGTAGATGACCTGTAGTTGTTCTTACAGTGCGATAGGGCAGACGGCCTCTCTCTCTTTGACCTTACCTCTGGCGATTCCCCTGCCCCTACTGCTGATGCTGACCCTACTGTTCCCTCCCAGTGGGCTACGCGCGATGATGCTGCACGTCTTGCTGTGCGTCGCCACCTCCCTACCTCTGAGCGTGCGCACTTTAGTCAGTACAAGAGTGCTCAGACCTTGTACGACGCTGTAGTTGCGCGCTACTCCTCCCCTGCCACTGCTGCACTGAGCCGCCTCATGCTACCCTTCCTCTTCCCTGACCTTGCCGCCTTTCCCACAGTCGCTGATCTCATTACGCACCTCTGCACTAGTGACACCCGCTACCGCGCTGCGCTTCCTGCTGACTTCTGCGCCAAGAACCCCCCCCCCCCCATGTACATCACTCTCTACTTTCTAGTCACCCGCCTCCGTGACTCCCTTCGTGTAGTCCGGGACCACTTCCTTGCGGTCTGTCCCACCACTCTTCACCCGAGGGTCTCCAGGCCGGAGACCTCCCCAGCCCTGCTGTGGACAGGGAAGGTTGGCGATGCGTCGGCGTTCCGTGTCTGGGGATCTAGGGCGTTTGACCGCGACTTGTCTGCGGACAAGCTGTCCCCTCGTGCTGCTCCCTGCGTCTTCCTGGGGTTCCCCCCCGACGCCCCTGGGTGGCAGTTCTACCACCCCACCTCTCGCCGTGTTCTGTCCTCCCAGGACGTCACGTTTGACGAGTCGGTACCCTACTAACGCCTCTTCCCCTGCCGCACTCCTTCCCTCCCCGTGTTCTGTCCGCACTCCTTCCCACCATGAGCCTGGAGGTTCGCCGGGTGCTTCGTCTCTCCGAGAGCCACTCTCCCCACAGGAGCTGCATGAGTGGTTTGCCCGGCGCGGGAGGCGTACTGCTGGTGCTAGAGGTTCTTCGACTGCTGAGGGTGCTGCTGTCGCGGGTCCCGGAGGTGCTCGTACTGGGAGTACTGGAGCTGCTGGGCCTGCGGGTTCGACTGGAGCTGGTGCTGCTGAGGGTGTTGGCGCTGAGACTACCACTGGCGGTCCTGCTAGCGGGGCTCCTGGTGCTGCTGGGGGTTCTGGAGCTGCTGGGGGTGCTGCTGGAGGTGCTAGTGGAGCGGGTGCTCCTGCTTGGGGTACTGGTGCTGTCCCTGCTATGTCTGGCGTCGCCGCGCGGCCTCAACCTGTTTCGTTCCACTCGTGCAGCAGGTTCTTGGTCTTCCACCTTCTACTGGCTCTCCTCCTCTCTTAGAGGGTCCACAGCCTGTCCCGTCCCAGTCACAGCTACAGCCTGCCTCCCCCTTACCTGCTCCTTCTCCCTACGCTGGTCCAACTGGAGGTCTTACTGAGCGTCCTGAGCCTGCGTCTCGTCCTGCGTCGCCTGTTCGTCCTGCACGCGCTAGTGGTCGCAGTTTGCGTCAACGTCCTCCTGTCCCTGGCACGCACCGGATGTCACTGCGTCCGTCTACTGCTCCTCTGCGTGCCCCTTTGCCTTCTCCTCCTGAGTCCTCTCTTCCTGCTCTTGCCGACCCGGAGTCGGACTCTCTTCGTACTGCCAGTCCTACTGTCACGCGTTTCCTTGCTACTGTCGTCACTGACCCTTCTTTCGAGTCTTCTGCTGCGTCTGCCCTCGTTACTGAGCTCGTCGACTTTGCTGCTCGCTGTCGCCTAGACTACACTGCTAATCTTGTCGCAGAGTCTGAGTCTGTCTGTCCTCCGTCCGTCGGGGGTGAGTGTGCCCTTGGCACGGACGTCCTCGAGGACAGGTCGGAGGAGTTCCAGTGCCTGGCAGCCGCTTCACCGCATCTCTTGTCCGTACTGCTTACCCCTGAGGGAGACCCGGATGCACTTGACATCCCGACTCCGCGCTCTTACGCGGAGGCGATAGAGGGTCCCTACTCCTCTCAGTGGCAGGCAGCTATGGATGCAGAGATGGCTTCCTGGAAGTCCATAGGCACCTACGTTGACGCTGTCCCCCCTCCTGGGGCGAACATCGTCAGTGGCATGTGGATCTTCAGGGTGAAGCGGCCGCCGGGTTCTCCGCCTGTCTTCAAGGCGCGTTACGTGGCTCGTGGCTTCAGTCAGCGGCAGGGGGTTGACTACTTTCAGTCCTTCTCACCCACCCCGAAGATGACCACTCTTCGGGTACTGCTGCACGTTGCTGCTCACCGTGACTACGAGCTGCACTCTCTCGACTTCAGCACTGCTTTCTTGCAGGGCAGCCTGCACGAGGAGATCTGGCTGCGCCGCCCACTTTGCTTCACTGGGTCTTTCCCTCCTCGCACCCAGTGGAGCCTCCGCCGGCTAGTCTACGGTCTCCGCCAGGCGCCCCGTGAGTGGCACGACAGACTGAGGACTACGCTTGCGGCTCTTGGGTTTGCTCCTTCTACTGCCGACCCGTCGCTGTTTCTGCGCACCGACACCTCTCTGCAGCCGTTCTACATCCTCGTGTACGTCGACGACTTGGTCTTTGCCACTGCTGACACTGCTGGATTCGCCTACGTGAAGTACGAGCTGCAGTAGAGACACACGTGCACTTACCTGGGTGAACTGCGCAGCTACCTTGGCTTGCACATCACCCGGGTCAGAGCACGCCGCACCATTACCCTGACTCAGTCACACATGGTGCAGCAGGTCCTTCAGCGCTTCGGCCTCACGTACTCCTCGCCTCAGGCCACTCCTGTGCCTACTCGCCACTCGCTCTCAGCTCTGCCTTCGGATGAGTCCGTAGAGTCGAGTGGCCCGTATCCAGAACTTGTTGCCTGCCTCATGTACCTGATGACCTGCACTCGACCTGACCTTGCATACCCTCTTAGCATTCTCGCACGCTATGTTGCTCCTGGGAGACACCGACCAGAGAACATGGCTGCAGCGAAGAGGGTGTTGCGCTACTTGTGCAGTACGTCGGGCATGGGGCGAGTGCTTGGAGGGCGGAGTCCAGTGGTCCTCACTGGGCACGCGGACGCTTCTTGGGCTGACGACCAGGCTACGCAGCGGTCGTCACACGGTTACACTTTCAGTCTTTGTTCCGACTCTGTTTCGTGGCGGGCTACCCGCTCGTCTTCTGTTCTCGGCTCCAGTTGTGAGGCTGAGATCTACGCCGGGGCTATGGCTGCCCAGGAGCTTCGCTGGCTCACCTACCTGCTGATCGACCTTGGAGAGCCGCCTCGTTCTCCTCCAGTCTTGTACGTAGACAACAAGGCCATGCTGGCCTTGTGTCGAGAGCAGCGACTGGAGCACAGGACAAAGCACATTGCTCTCTGCTACTTTCTTGCTCGTGAGCTACATCAGCGTGGACAGTTGCGGCTTGCGTACGTGGCCTCTGAGGCCAACACTGCTGATGTCTTCACCAAGGCACTTGCGCCTTGTGATCATCAGCGCTTCTGCACTCAGTTGGGTCTTGTGCCTGTCTTGCCTCACTTGCTCACTTCTTGATCTTGCTTGTACTGTGACTTATATATACTCCTGCTCTTGCTTGCTTAGCCTCTTGTATATCTATATATATGTGTTCTTGCATGTGAACTGGCCTTTTGGCCTTTGAAATTGTGCTCGGAATGTGTGGTGACTTTGTGATCCACCCTGAGCTTTGCCTTGCTTTGCTTGACTGGTCTTGTGACCCCTTGTTCTCCCCCACTTTGCCTATGGGGGTGTGTCAGAACATTATAGCTTACTTATTTGTGTAGGCTATAGTGGGGTATCCCATAGGGGGTACAACCCAATTAGGGTTTCCTATATGTACTCACTTCATTCATAGTCATTTCACTCTCGTTCTCATTCTCACACGGGAGGTGCAGTTGCGGAGGGTGCGGATGCTGGGGCTGCACGAGCTCGTGGTGTTGGTTCAGGGGGTGCAGTGGGTGTGGGCGTGGAGGTCACTCCTGTGGAGGACACGGCAGCCTCGAGTTGGCGGCCCCGCCCCTCGTCATTCCCCGGCTTTCCTATCGTCCCGCAGTGCCCTCCTCGTTCTCCTCTGCGGCCGGTTGCTGCGGAGCTTGGGGGTGCTCCTACGGGAGGTACTGGAGGCCCCTAGGGTGTCGCTAGTGAGGTGCTGGTTCTGGTAGTGTTGGAGCTGCAGGCACTGGCACTGTGGCGCGTACACCTCGCATTGTAAGTTTCCTGACTCGTGAGCAGCGTCTCCCCAGTTGGAGAGGGAGGAGCGTGAGCGGTTTGAGAGGGCACAGCAACAGCAGCAGCAGTAGCAGCAGCAGCACCAGCACCAGCAGCGGCAACAGGAGCAGCAGCAGCAGCAGAAGCAGCAGCAGCTACAGCAGCAAGAGAGAGTAGAGGAGGAGTCACTGCAGCAGCACGAGAGGGTAGAGCAATTGTCCCGGTCGCAGCAGCGGGTGCAGGTGCAGCCGCAGCAGGAGAGGGTAGAGGAGGAGTCACGGCCGCACCAGGAGAGGGTGGAGTAGGAGTCTAGCGTGCAGCAGCAGGTGCAGTTACAGACCGAGCAGGAGAGAGTACAGGAGGAGTCACGGCCGCACCTGGAGAGGGTAGCGCAGGAGTCCCGCTCGCAGCAGCGGGTGCAGCTGCAGTCGCAGCATGAGAGGGCAGAGGCGGAGCCACAGGAGCAGCAGCAGGGGCCGGTGCTGTCGCAGTAGACGCCAGAGGAGGTGGAGCAGCACCGACTGCGACTACACAACCTCCCCGAACCAGCACCTGCACGCTTTGTTCGTGGTCCCCTACCGTCCCCTCCTGTTCCCCCTGTTGAGTCCCTTTCCTCGTCCAAGTGGACTCGTCGTTCTCCCTGTCAGAATGAGAAACAGGAATGAGAGTGACTAGCAGGAACAAGAGTACAAATATGAAACCCTAATCTGGTGTATCCCCTATGGTGTGACCCACTACAGCCTAGAACCACACAAACATATAATGTTTGACACACCCCCATAGTCAAAGTGGGGGAGACCTAGGGGTCACAAGACCAGTCAAGGCAAAACAAGGCAAACAAGCTCAGGGTGGATCTTGAGGATTCCACACGAATTCCGAGCACAAGTAAGCGGTCACAAGACCAGTTCACATGCAGTTTTATAACAGAGCAAGAGGTACAATGATCACAACCTAGCAAGGGCAAACATGCTGGTATATATATAATGATCACAGTACAGGCAAGGTCAAGAAGTAAGCAAGTGAGGAACAGTCGGCACAAGGCCTAGAAGAGTGCAAAAACGCTGATGGTCAACAGGCGGAAGCGCCTTGGTGAACACATCAGCAGTGTTGGCCTCAGTGGCCACGTAACGCAGAAGAAGCTGACCACGCTGCTGTAGCTCTCGAGCTAGAAAGTAACGCAGAGCAATGTGCTTCGTCCTGTGCTCCAGTCTGTGCTCCTGACACAAGGCTATGGTTGCCTTGTTGTCGACGTACAGCACTGGAGGAGAACGAGGCTGCTCTCCAAGGTCAGTCAGCAAGTAGGTGAGCCAGCGAAGCTCCTGGGCAGCCATGGCCGTGGCGTAGATCTTAGCCTCACAGCTGGAGCCGAGAACAGAAGAAGAACGAGTAGAGCGCCAAGAGACAGAGCCAGAGCCAAGACTGAAGGTGTAACCCTGAGACGACCGCTGAGTAGCCTGGTCGTCTGCCCAAGAAGCGTCTGAGTGCCTAGTGAGAACAGGCCGGTCTCGCCCTCCAAGCACTAGCCCCATGCCCGACGTACTGCACAAGTAGCGCAACACCCTCTTAGCTGCATCCATGTGCTCCTTCCGGTGACGGCCGGAAGCGACATAGCGTGCAAAGATGCTGAGAGGGTATGCAAGGTCAGGTCGAGTGCAGGTCATCAGGTACATGAGGCAGCCCACAAGCTCTGGATACGGACCACTCGGCTCTACGGACTCATCCGAAGGCAGAGCTGAGAGCGAGTGTCCCGTAGGCAGAGGAGTGGACTGAGGCGAGGAGTACGTGAAGCCGAAGCGCTGAAGGACCTGCTGCACCATGTGTGACTGAGTCAAGGTGATGGTGCGCCGTGCTCTGTCCCGGGTGATCCGCAAGCCAAGATAGCTTGTCAGTTCACCCAGGTCTGTGCACGTGTGTCTCTTCTGCAGCTCGGACTTCACGTGAGCGAGACCAGCTGTGTCAGAAGTGGCAAAGACCAAGTCGTCGACATACACGAGGATGTAGAACGGCGGCAGTGAGGTGTCAGTGCGTAGAAACAGCGACGGGTCAGCAGTAGAAGGAGCGAACCCAAGAGCCGCAAGTGTAGTCCTCAGTGTGTCGTGCCACTCACGTGGCGCCTGGCGGAGACCGTAGACTGGCCGCCTAAGGCTCCACTGGGTACCAGGAGGGAACGACCCAGTGAAGCCAGGTGGGCGGCGCAGCCAGATCTCCTCGTGCAGGCTGCCCTGCAAGAAAGCTGTGCTGAAGTCAAGAGAGTGGAGCTCGTAGTCACGCTGAGCGGCGACGTGTAGTAGAACCCGAAGAGTGGTCATCTTCGGGGTCGGGGAGAAGGTCTGGAAGAAGTCAACTCCCTCTCGCTGACTGAAGCCTCGTGCAACGTAACGCGCCTTGAAGACAGGCGGAGAGCCCGGCGGCCGCTTCACCCTGAAAATCCACATGCCACTGACGATGTTCGCCCCAGGTGGGGGAACCTCATCGACGTAGGTGCCAGTGGACTTCCAGGAAGCCATCTCTGTGTCCATGGCTGACTGCCACTGAGAGGAGTAGGGACCGGCCATCGCCTCTGCGTAAGAGCGTGGGGTCGGGATGTCTGGTGCATCTGGGTCTCCCTCAGGGGCAACAAGCGTGGACACGAGATGGGGCAAAGCAGCGGCAAGGCAACCAAACTCCTCCTGTCTGTCCTCAAGAACGTCCGTGCCAAGAGCACACTCACCCCCGACGGACGGAGGACAGATAGACTCAGACTCAGCGACAAGACTCGCAGCGTAGTCTAGACGAGACGCAGCTGCAATGTCGACAAGCTCAGTGACTAAGGCAGACGCAGCAGCGGACTCAAAAGAAGGGTCAGTGACAACTGTAGCAAGGAGACGTGTGACAGTAGGACTGGCAGCACGAAGGGTGTCTGACTCCGGGTCAGCAAGAGCAGGAAGAGAGGACGCAGGAGGCGACGGGAGAGCGACACGCTGTGGAGCAGTGGACTGACGAAGCGCCATCTGGTGAGTGCCTGGGACAGCAGGAGGACGCTGACGCTGGACACGACTACCAGTGGTAGCAGCACGAACAGGCGACGCTCGACGAGACGCAGGTGACACAGGACGTGACGCAGGCTCATGTCTCTCAGCAAGACCTCCAGTCGGACCAGTGTAAGGAGTAGGCACAAGGAGTGGGGAGGCAGGCGGTAACTGTGGCTGTGACTGGACAGACGGCGGACACTCTAAGGCGAGAGGAGGACAAGGAGGAGGAGTCTGACCAAGAACCTGCTGAAGGAGCGGAACGAAGTACGGCCGTGGCCGTGCAGTAACTCTTGAACCAGCAGAGACACCAGCGGCAGGGTCCTCAGCACCAACAGAAGCTCCACCCTCCGGGTCCCCCACTCTAGCGGCAGCAGCAGCACCTCCAGCAGCACTAGCAGCACCTCCAGCAGCAGCAGCACCTCCAACAGCAGGGTCCGCAGCACCCACAGCAGCTCCAACGCCCGGGTCCTCAGTACGAGCAGCACCTCTAGCAGCACCGCCAGCAGCAGCAGCACCTCCAGCACCAGGGTCCGCAGCACCCGCAGCAGCGTCAACTCCGGGGACCCCAGCACCAGCAGCTCCACTCCGGAGACTGATGTGCCGAGCGTACCACTCTCGAAGCTGTGGGGAAGAGGGCGGCTCCCGCCGTGGTGGGGAAACACGAGTACCAACTCCAGTAGCACCACGAGCCCGAGACGTACCCTGCCGGAGGCTGCAGTACCGTGAGTACCACTCACGTAGCTGCTGCGAAGAGGGAGGTCCTCCAGGCGCCTCACAGTCAACTGCAACACCACCAGGCTCAGCACCCCCAGACTCAGCAACGCCAGGCTCAGTACCCCCAGACCCAGCACCCCCAGGCTCAGCACCCCCAGTCTCAGCACCCCCAAACTCAGCACCCCCAGGCTCCACCCGCTCAGGCTCCGCACGCTCAGGCTCCGCACGCTCAGGCTCAGCACCTCTAGCAGGACGCGAGTCGACAACTACCTTGGCAGGCTCAACCGGGTCTACCTGAGAGACACCTGAGGGAGCGGCACCCTGAGGGGGAAGGGGGTCTACCACTGCAGCACCTGGCGCGAGGAAGAGAGGCGGGGGAGGGAGCGGGGCAGTGCGGTAGGGGAAGAGGCGGTAGAAGGGCACGGACTCGTCAAAAGTAACGTCCTGAGAGGGGAAGACGCGGTGCGAGGCGGGGTGGTAAAACTGCCAGCAAGACGCATCCGGAACAAAGCCAAGAAAGACATTGGGAGCAGTGCGGGAGGAGAGCTTGTCCGCAGACGCGTCGCGAACAAAAGCTCGGGATCCCCAGACACGGAAGCGTGACGCATCGCCAACCTCCCCCGTCCACAGTAGTGTGGGCGAGGTCTCCGGAGCGGAGACACGGGGCCAGAGGTTGAGCTGATGCGCAGCGTACCGGACCGCAAACGGCCACAGAAAGTGGGGGGCAGCCGCATGGACTAAGGAGGTACGAGCGACCTCCATGACCAAGCCAATGCGGCGCTCAGCAACCCCATTCTGCTGTGGAGAGGCCGGAAGCGTGAACGACTGGCGAATGCCGTGCTCGGCACAGTAGGCTGCCAAGAGGTCGGAGGAGAACTCGCCACCTCTGTCAGAGTGCAAGCGCAGGACAGGTAACTCCGAGCGAAAACGCTCTCGCAGCTGAAGACGTGCTCTGCAGATCCAAGGGATCAGGACATCAGGGACTTCACCCTTGGTGCGCAAGGGGAAGACCGTGGTGTAGCGCGAGTAGTCGTCAACGACGATCAGGAAGTACCTCTCCTGGCCCTGACCACGGACGCGGGCTGGGCCCCACACGTCCATGTGGAGCGTCTGCAAAGGAGCTGTCGTCGGGGGGAACGAGGAGGAGTGAGGGGCAGCGCGCTGCCGCCCCTCGACACAAGGAAGACAAGTAGGAGCAAGGGAGGGTGGGAGGGGAGGGAGTACCCGAGGAAGACCAGAGACAAGGTACCGGGAGTGCATGCCCCGAAGGCACTGCACTGACGGGTGACCAAGTCGGTGGTGCCAGAGGACAGTCTTGTGCGCTAGAGAGAGACACGAGCAGGGGGCAGACAGCTGACCTGACGCAGACGCAGACGCAGACGCCGCTACCTGAGGGGACTTAGTGGTCAGTGTGTACAGGTCCGACCCCGGCTGCCGAGTGAAGGTAGCCAGGTGACGGCCCGTCCGAGCACACGTGCAGTGTGTCACGCGCTCGTAGGCAGGGGTGAATTGGTGAACACCCCCATCCTGAAGCGCACAACCTGCCAACAAGTTCGTAGAGAACGAGGGGAGGTGGAGACCTGACAGTGTGCCCGACGGGACACCAGGACAAGGAAGGACAGTGGAGGAGGTCGCAATGACCGGACCCCCAGAGGGGTCAGCGAGCGAGACAGCGACTGGTCGAGCAAGGGGCTCAAGAGCAGTGCGGTCACGAAAGAAACAGCGCGAAGCGCATGAGTCTAGAGTGAAGGTGTGCAGTGCCTCAGTGGACTCAGTTGTACCTGGGGTGGCGGACACACAAGCACCTAGAGCAGTAGCCGCACTAGCACCTGGGGCAGCAGACACGCAAGCACCTAGGGCGGCAGCCTCACTCGTGCGGATGCCTGGGTCAGGCGGAACACACAGGTACTGGTCCTCCTCTCCACTAATAGTCAATGCATACATGGCTTTGAGAATAACATCAAAATCAAGAGCATAGATATCGATATCCTTCTTGAGGAGATCAGCCCACTGAGGGAGCTCAGGAGCGTCAGGAAACTGAGCACGCCACGCGTCATCTAGGCGAGAGAAGCAGCGCTGCGCAGTGTGCGCCCTCCCGCACGTCTGTCCCTTGCGGCGACCAGTGCGGATGACGTACGTGCAGCTAAGGCTACCCCCCCCACCCCCGTGCTGTAAGTACCACTCACGAAGCTCCTGGGAGGACTGAGGGTGCTGCGCGTTCTGGCCAGTGCCAGAGCCTCCACGACCACCACCGCCGCCTCCACCACGACCACCACCGCCCCTGCCGCCTCCACGTCCACTGCCGCCACCACCACCGCCCCCACCCCAGCCACCGCCGCCGCCGCTGCCTCCACCACTCCCACCGCTGCCACTAGCCCCTCCAGCCCCGCCACCACCCCCACCGCCGCCACCACCCCCACCACCGCCTCCCCCGCCGTCACCCCCACCGCCCTTGCCTCCCCTCCCCTTGCCGCTGCGACGCCCGCTGGGAGCGGACGCAGAGCCGACCTGCTCAGCACCAAGGAGGTCGACAGCAGCAGCAGAGGCGACAGAGGGGAGCAGGGGGGAGGGGGAACACCCCTCGAAGAAAGGGGTGCGGGGGTCGCCACGAGAGGCACCTACAGCTACAATACTCTTCTCAGCTGCAAGTAGTTCCTTCTCTAGGGCGGTAATGGTGAGCTCAGTGGGGCAGCGAGCTAGGAAGTGGTCCCTGACTGTACGCAGAGTGTCAGGGAGGCGGGTGACTAGGTGGTAGAGAGTGAGCCAGAGCGGGGGAGGGTTGGAGGCAAGAAACTCAGCGGGCATGGCTGCACGGAAGCGGGCATCACTAGTGCGGAGGTGAGTGATGAGGTCAGCGACTGTCTGGAAGGCGGACAGGTCGGGGAACAGGTAGGGAAGCGAGAGGCGGCCTAGTGCAGCTGAGGCCGGGGAGGAGTAGCGCGCAACTACAGCAGTGTACAGGGCCTGCGCAGTCTGATGCTGGCCAAAGTGCTCGCGCTCGTCGACTGGCAGGGAGTTGCGAATAGCAAAGCGGGCGTGGGCATCGCGAGTCTGCCACTGTGAGTGAGCAGTAGCAGCAGCAGTAGTAGCAGGAGGAGGGACTGTGCCTAGTGCGTGATCGTACAGCGAGATATCCTCTCTGGCAGTGAGCTGGAGGAACAGGTGCAGATCATCGAGCCAGGTCTCAAACTTAATCGGGCGGCCCTCAGCATCGAACGAGAGAACTGGAGGGCTAGCCATAGCTGAAGTAGCAGTAGCAGAAGTAGCAGTAGCAGTAGCAGTAGCAGCAGCAGCAGCGGTAGTAGTAGCAGTAGCAGTAGCAGTAGTGGTGCTGCTGCTCAGGTAAGGAGGGCGCGGCTCGGCTAGGACGGCGCGGCTCGGCTAGGGCGGCGTGGCTCGGCTAGGGCGGCGCGGCTCGGCTGGGGCGGCGCGGCTCGGCTGGGTCGCGCGGTTCGGCTCGGGTCGCGCGGTGCAGCTGGGGTCGCGCTGTGCGGCTCGGCCGTAGAGGGGCGAGCGCGGGAGGGGCCGTTCGGGGGCCGGTCGGGGCTAGCGCGGGGCCATTTGGGGGCCGTAGGAGGCTAGCGCGGGGCCTTAAGGGGCCGTGGGAGGCTAGCGCGGGGCCTAAAGGGGCCGTGGGAGGCTAGCGCGGGGCCTTACGGGGTCGTGGGAGGTTAGCGCGGGGGCCGCACGGGGCCATTCGAGGCTAGCGCGGGGCCAATCGGGGCCGTAGGAGGCTAGCGCGGGGCCGTAGGTAGGCCGTGGGAGGCTAGCGCGGGGCTACACGGGGCCGTTAGGGGCTAGCGCGGGGCCATAGGGGGCCGTGAGAGGCTAGCGCGGGGCCGACGCGGGGCCTTAAGGGGCTAGCGCGGGGTCTTAAGACGGGGCCGTGAGAGGCCGTAAGGGGCGACGCGAGGGGCCGTGAGGGGCCTGAAGGGGCGACGCTAGGAACGAGGCGCACGAGGGCGCTAGGAAAAGGCGGCGCACGAGGGCGCGGCTAGCGGAAACGGTGGGCCCTAACGTTCCGGTCCTAGGTGGAACCTAGGCTCGTAATACCATGTCAGAATGAGAAACAGGAATGAGAGTGACTAGCAGGAACAAGAGTACAAATATGAAACCCTAATCTGGTGTACCCCCTATGGTGTGACCCACTACAGCCTAGAACCATACAAACATATAATGTTTGACACTCCCCTCAGTCATGCTGTGTCCCCAGAGCGTCGTCGGTCCCGTTATCGTGCAGACGGTCCGTTCCACCTTGTTCTTCGCTGTCGTGTTCCACCTCCTCCTGTCCTTCCACAGCCCCTGGAGTCGTTCCTCACTGTGCTTCACGACCCGTTGTCCGACTACCTCCGTGCCTCCCGTCTTGTCGTTTCCCGTGTTTTGTCCGCGTTGGTCACTCACCCGACTGCACCTCTGTCGTCTGTTTCAGCACTTGTTACCACTGTCGCTGGCTTTGCCTCTTCCCACCGCCTTGACTACGCTGCTCACTTGGCAAGTGGCCCTGCTCGTTCTCCGTTCTCTGGGGGTGATCCTGTTTTTCCCCTATAGGTCCTCAAGGACATGCAGTTCGAGCTTGGTTTTCTTGCGGCCGCTATTCCTCATCTCTACGCCAAGTTGCTTGCCCCTGAGGGGGATCCAGACGCTCTTGACATCCCGATCCCTCGCACTCACGCCGAGGCGGTCTTGGGAACTTGGGCTTCGTACTGGATAGCAGCTAAGGAGGCAAAGATGGCATCTTATAGGTCCACTGGCACTTACGTCGACGCAGTCCCACCACCTGGGACGAACCTTGTCAGTGGCCGATGGCTCTACAAGGTGAAGCGGCCGCCTGGATCACCACCTGTGTTCAAGGCGCCCTATGTGGCAAGAGGCTTCCGTCAGCGAGAGGGGGTGGACTTCTTCCAGACCTTCGCTCCCACGCCGAAGATGAGTACCCTTCGGGTGTTGCTGCATATTGCAGCCCAGCGCGACTACGAGTTGCACTACTTGGACTTCTCCACCGCGTTTCTTCAGGGGAGCCTGCACGAGCAGATCTGGCTGCGTCGCCCGTCTGGCTTCACTGGCTCTTTCCCACCTGGGACCCAGTGGCAGCTGCGTCAACCAGTCTACGGCCTGCGTCAGGCTCCACGTGAGTGGCACGACACACTTCGCTCGACCCTTGCAGCGCTTGACTTCTTTCCGTTGTCTGCGGACCCGTCACTGTTCGTTCGCCGTGGCTCGACCCCGTTCTTTGTCTTGGTCTACGTCGACGACCTGGTTTTCGCCACTCCCGACCGACGCGCGCTGGCCTCCGTGTGTCAGAATATTATGTTTCTCTGGTCAGCAGTGGGGTACTCTATAGTGAGTACAGCCCTTTTAGGGTTTGCTATATGTATCCCAATGTTTGCTAGTGAATCCTCTCTCTCTCATTCATTCATCCATTCCTCATTTCTTCACATCGTATAGAGCTGGTTCCCTCCTGGGACTGTTCCTTCCCAAGGGCCCACCACTTAAAACTTTTTTTTCCTAACCTGCCCGAAGTGCCCTTCGCGATCGGCCTGCCCTACCCTTTTGCGGCCCCTTCGCGGCCTGCCCTGCCCTTTGCGGCCCCTAGGCGGCCCCCTTTGCGGCCCCTTAACGGCCCCGTCGCGGCCCCCCTTGCGGCCCCTTAGCGGCCCCGTCGCGACCCCCCGTCGCGGCCCCCTGTCGCGGCCCCCCGTCGCGCCCCCCCCCGTCGCGGACCCCCGTCGCGGCCCCCCGTCGCGGCCCTCCGTCACGGCCCCCCGTCGCGGCCCCCCGTCGCGGCCCTGCCCCGTCGCCCGCCGCGGCCCTGTCGCGGCCCTGGCCCGGCCCCGCCCCGACCATGCCCCGTCGCCTGTCGCGGCGCACCGGGGACCCGTGCACCACCCCCCCCCCCCCCCCCCCTCTTTTCCCGTCGCTTGTCGAGGCGACCTGAGGGGGCCGCGCGTCGCCCCTTCTGCAGCCTGTTCTGGCGCCCTGGGAGGCCGCGCGTCCCCCCCCCCCTCCCCCCCGTAACCTCCCTACCCGCCATCCCGCCCTGCCCTGTGTTAGGGTTTGGGGGTGGCGAGTAGGGGGTGGCGGGTGTGTGGTCTCCCCTGCTCCTCCTCCTCCTCTGTCTCCCACTGCTGCAGCTGCCGCTGAGGGGGGTGGTTGTGTGGGAGTTGACGGAGTGGTGCTAGGGGGTGGGGTGTGAGTGAACCTAGGGGTGCAGTAGGGGGTGTGTGAAATGGGGGTGGGATAGTTTGGGGAGGTTGAAGGGGGGTGGCCGCCGTGAAGCCCGCAGCTCTAGTCGACCGTGAGACCGTTGCGCCAGTCGTCCGTGAGCCCGTTGCGCCAGTCGCCCGTGAGCCCGTTGCTCCAGTCGCCCGTGAGTCCGTTGCTCCTGCCGCTCAGAGTTAGCCGCGGAGCCAGTTACTCCAGTAGCCCGTGTGCCAGTTGCTCCAGTTGCTAGTGTGCCAGTTGCTCCAGTTGCCCGTGTGCCAGTTGCTCCAGTTGCGCCGTGTGCCAGCAGCTTCGGCTGCCGCCAACTACCTCCTCTCCTCTCATAGTCCCTCTGTTGAGATTAGAGAGAGAGAATGGGTGCACTATGAAATGAAACAAGTACAAGTACCAACCCTAATTGGGTTGTACCCCCTATGGGCTACCCCACTACAGCCTAGATATATGCATCAGTAATATGATCATCTGACACACCCCCATAGGCAAAGTGGGGGAGAGCAAGGGGTCACAAGACTAGTCAAGGAAAGCAAAGCAAAGCAAAGCAAGCTCAGGGTGGATCTCAAGGATACCACACAAATTCCGAGCACAAGGTCAAGGCCACAAGGCCAGTTCACATGCAGCAGAGCATATATATATAACAGTGCTAAACAAGCAAGAGCAAGGATATATATATGCAGCAGTACAAGCAAGGTCAAGAGGTAAGCAAGTGAGGCCCAGTGGGCACAAGGCCTAGCAGAGTGCAAAAGCGCTGATGGTCACGAGGCGGAAGTGCCTTGGTGAACACATCAGCAGTGTTGGCCTCAGTGGCCACGAAACGCAGGCGAAGCTGACCACGCTGCTGCAGCTCTCGAGCAAGGAAGTAGCGCAGAGCAATGTGCTTCGTCCTGTGCTCCAGTCTGTGCTCCTCACACAAGGCAATGGTTGCCTTATTGTCGACGTACAGCATTGGAGAAGAACGAGGCTGCTCTCCAAGGTCGGTCAGCAGGTAGGTGAGCCAGCGAAGCTCCTGGGCAGCCATGGCCGTGGCGTAGATCTCAGCCTCACAGCTGGAGCTGAGAACCGAAGAAGAGCTAGTAGAGCGCCAAGAGACAGAGCCAGAGCCAAGACTGAAGGTGTAACCCTGAGACGACCTCTGAGTAGCCTGGTCGTCAGCCCAAGAAGCGTCTGAGTGCCCAGTGAGAATAGGCCGGTCTCGCCCTCCAAGCACTAGCCCCATGCCCGACGTACTGCACAAGTAGCGCAACACCCCCTTAGCTGCATCCATGTGCTCCTTCCGGTGACGGCCGGGAGCAACATAGCGTGCTAAGATGCTGAGAGGGCATGCGAGGTCAGGTCGAGTGCAAGTCATCAGGTACATGAGGCAGCCAACAAGCTCTGCATACGGACCACTCGACTCTACGGACTCATCCGAAGGCAGAGCTGAGAGCGAGTGTCCCGTAGGCAGAGGAGTGGACTGAGGCGAGGAGTACGTGAAGCCGAAGCGCTGAAGGACCTGCTGCACCATATGTGACTGAGTCAGGGTAATGGTGCGGCGTGCTCTGTCCCGGGTGATCCGCAAGCCAAGATAGCTTGTCAGTTCACCCAGGTCTTTGCACGTGTGTCTCTTCTGCAGCTCGGACTTCACGTGGGCGAGTGCGGCAGTGTCCGCAGTGGCAAAGACCAAGTCGTCGACGTACACGAGAATGTAGAACGGCGGCAGCGAGGTGTCGGTGCGCAGAAACAGCGACGGGTCAGCAGTAGAAGGAGCAAACCCAAGAGCCACAAGTGTAGTCCTCAGTGTGTCGTGCCACTCATGCGGCGCCTGGCGGAGACCGTAGACTGGCCGCCGGAGGCTCCACTGGGTACCAGGAGGGAACGACCCAGTGAAGCCAGGAGGACGGCGCAGCCAGATCTCCTCGTGTAGGCGGCCATGCAGGAAAGCAGTGCTGAAGTCAAGAGAGTGTAGCTCATAGTCACGCTGAGCAGCGACGTGCATTAGAACCCGAAGAGTGGTCATCTTCGGGGTCGGGGAGAAGGTCCGAAAGTAGTCAACTCCCTGTCGCTGACAGAAGCCACGAGCCACGTAGCGCGCCTTGAAGACAGGCGGAGAACCCGGCGGTCGCTTCACCCTGAAGATCCACATGCCACTGACAATGTTCGCCCCAGGAGGGGGAACAGCGTCAACGTAGGTGCCTCTGGACTTCCAGGAGGCCATCTCTGCGTCCATGGCTGACTGCCACTGAGAGGAGTAGGGATCGGCCATCGCCTCTGCGTAAGAGCGTGGGGTCGGGATGTCTAGAGCATCCGGGTCTCCCTCAGGGGCAACAAGCATGGACACGAGATGGGGCAAAGCGGCGGCAAAGCACTGGAACTCCTCCTGCCTGTCCTCAAGGACGTCCGTGCAAAGAGCACAGCCACCCCCGACGGACGGAGGACAGGCAGACGCAGACGCAGCAGACGCAGACTCAGCAGACTCAGCAACAAGACTGGCAGCGTAGTCCAGACGACACGCAGCAGCAAAGTCGACCGGCTCAGCAACTAGGGCAGACGCAGCAGTGGACTCAAAGGAAGGGTCAGTGACAAGAGTAGCAAGAAGACGCGTGACAGTAGGACTGGCAGCACGGTGAGAGTCCGACTCCGGGTCGGCAAGAGTAGGAAGAGGAGACTGAGGAGGAGAAGGCAAAGGGGCACGCAGAGGAGCAGTGGACGGACGCAGAGACATATGGTGCGTGCCAGGGACAGGAGGAGGACGCTGACGCGAAGCGCGACCACTAGTGCGAGCAGCTCGGACTGGCGACACAGGGCGGGACGCAGGCTCACGACGCTCAGCAAGACCTCCAGTAGGACCAGCGTAGGGAGAAGGAGAAGGCAGAGGAGAGGCGGGCTGTAACTGTGACCGTGACGGGACAGGCTGCGGACACTCTACGTGAGGAGAAGGACCAGTGGAAGGCGGGAGACCAAGAACCTGCTGAAGGAGCTGAACGAAGTACGGCCGAGGCCGCGCAGCACCGCTAGAGACAGCAGGGACAGCACCAACACCTCCAGAGGCAGCACCAGCACCAGTAGCAGCTCCAACTCCAGCACCACCAGCAGCTGCAGAAGTATCCGCAGTAGGACCTACAGTCGTAGCCTCAGCGCCAGCACCCGCAGCAGCTCCAGCTCCAGAGGCACCCCCGGGCCCGGCAGCTCCAGTACCCTCAGTACGAGCACCTCCGGGACCCGTGGTACCAGCTCCCTCGGCAGCAACGGAACCTCCAGCACCCGCAGTACCCCCGGCTCCAGCAGCTCGCCTCCAGCGCCGGGCAAACCACTCACGCAGCTCTAGTGGAGAGAGCGGCTCGCGGCGCAAAGAACGGTCTGGAGAACCACCAGGAACAGAAGCAGCAGGCGCAGCACTCCCAGACGCAGAACCCCCAGGCTCAGCACCCCCAGGCACAGCACCCCCAGGCTCAGCACCCCCAGGCTCAGCACCCCCAGTCACAGCACCCCCAGGCTCAGTACCCCCAGGCTCAGCACCCCCAGGCTCAGCACCCCCAGTTGCAGCACTCCCAGGCTCAGTACCCCCAGGCTCAGCACCCCCAGTCTCAGCACCCCCAGTCTCAGCACCCCCAGGCTCAGCACCCCCAGTCTCAGCACCCCGAGGCTCCGCACCCGCAGCAGCACTAGAGTCACCAGTGACCTCGACAGGCTCGACCGCGTCTACCTGAGACACACCTGAAGGGGCAGGACCCTGAGGGGGGAGGGGGTCTACCGGGGGGGGACCTGGGACCAGGAAGAGGGGCGGGGGGGGGAGCGGCGGAGTGCGGTAGGGGAAGAGGCGGTAGAAGGGAACCGACTCGTCGAACGTGACGTCCTGGGAGGACAGAACACGACGAGAGGTGGGGTGGTAAAACTACCACCCAGGTGCGTCAGGGGGGAAACCCAGGAAGACGCAAGGAGCAGCACGAGGGGACAGCTTGTCCGCAGACAAGTCGCGGACAAACGCCCGAGATCCCCAGACACGGAACGCCGACGCATCGCCAACCTTCCCCGTCCACAGCAAAGCTGGGGAGGTCTCCGGTCTGGAGACTCTGGGCTGAAGGTTGATCTGATGTGCGGCGTACCTCACCGCAAACGGCCACAGAAAATGGGGGGCAGCCGCATGCACCATGGACGTACGGGCGACGTCCATGACAATGCCGATGCGGCGCTCAGCAATCCCATTCTGCTGTGGAGAGTCCGGAAGCGTGAAGGTCTGGCGGATGCCTCGTGCCTGACAGTAGGCTCGCAGAAGGCCGGAGGAGAACTCTCCGCCTCTGTCCGAGTGCAGACGCAAAACAGGAAAGTCCGAGCCGAAGCTCCGCCTGAGCTGGAGACGAGCTGCGCGGATCCAGTTGATCAACACCTCAGTGACCTCACCCTTGCTGTGCAAGGGGAAGACTGTGGTGTAACGCGAGTAGTCGTCAACCACCAGCAGGAAGTAGCGCTCGTGACCCTGTCCACGGACGCGGGCTGGGCCCCACACGTCCATGTGAAGCGTCTGCATCGGGGCCTCCGTCGGAGGAAACGGGGAGGAGTGAGGGGTAGCCCGCAGGCGACCCTCGACACAGGGGACACAGGGAGGGCCAGGTCCCGGAGGAAGAGGAGGGAGGGACCGGGGAAGGCCAGAGACAAGAAGGCGAGAGGCCATGCCCCGGAGACGAGGCAGGGAGGGGTGACCCATCCTGTGGTGCCACAGGAGGGTCTCGTGGGACAGGAGGCGACACGAGCAGGGGGCAGACTCAGGACCAGACCTGGACGCTGCAGCAAACACCTGACCCGACGCAGCTACCTGACCAGACGCAGGAGGAGGAGACGGAACCGTGAGTGTGTACAGGCTCGACCCCGGCCCACGTGTGAACGTGGTCAAGTGTCGACCCGTGTCCGCGTCCGTGCACTGGGTGTCCCGTCGGCGTGCAGGGGTGAACTGGTCGACCCCTGCATCCTGTAGGTCAGCACCCGCCACCAAGTTCGTAGAGAACGAGGGGAGGTAGAGACCGGACAGGGCGCCAGACGGGACCGCAGGGCATGGCAGGACAGTGGAGTAGCGAGCCAGAACAGGACCCCCAGAGGGGTCCGCCAGGGAGAGCGCCACTGGCCGACTAAGCGGCGTGAGTGTGGTGCGGTCTCGAAAGAAGGAGCGAGACGCCCCTGAGTCAAGAGTGAAGGTGAGAGAGGGCGGAGCCGACGCAGTACCTGAGAGAGCAGACTCACCAGCACCTGAGGACACAGACTCACTGGCACCTAGAGCGACAGCCTCACCAGCACCTGGAGCAGCAGCCTCAACAGCATCTAGAGCCGCAGTACCAATGCCCGGGTCGGGCGGGAAACACCGGTAACAGTCACCCTCCTCACTAATAGTTACAGCATACATGGCAGCAAGAATAGCATCAAAGTCAAGATCAAAGATAGCTACTCCTGCCCTAGATAGCAGGTCCCAGCGAGGGATCTCAGAGGCGTCAGGAAACTGGCGGCGCCAAGCGTCAGTCAGGCGGCCGAAGCAGCGCTGGGCGGGGTGTGGACCACCACACGGCTCACCCGCACGGTCGCCCGTGCGCAAGACGTAGGTGCACGGACCAGTACCCCCACCCCTCTGACGTGCAGCGTACCACTTACGGAGCTGCTGTGGGGAGAGGGTCTCCTGACCACGCTGCTGCCGCTGCTGTTGGCGCTGACCGCCACCAGAGCCACTCCTCTGCGACGAGCCACGACCTCCTCCGCCGCCTCCTCCGCCGCCGCCGCCACCACCTCCGCTGCCACCGCCACTCCCACCGTCGCTGCCGCCACCGCCGCCTCCGCCTCCACTCCCACCACCACCGCCGCTGCCACCCCCGCCTCCACTGCCGCCGCTGACACCTCCACTCCCGCCACCACTCCCGCTACCACCCCCACCTCCTCCGCTGCCTCCACCGCCGCCTCCACCGCCCCCGCCGCCGCCACCACCGCTCCTGCCCCCCTTGCCCTTGGCAGAGCAACGTCTCCCACTGGGGGCAGACGCCGCACCGACCGACTCAAAACCAACTAGGTCGGCCGTAGCAGCAGAGGCGACAGAGGGCAGGAGGGGGGAGGGGGAACACCCCTCAAAGATGGGGATGCGCGGGTCACCACGAGAGGCCCCTACAGCGAGAATGCTCTTCTCGGCTGCTAGGAGGGACTTCTCGAGGATGCTAACAGTGAGAGTGGTGGGGCAGACTGAGAGTAAGTCGTCCCTGACTCCGCGGAGGGAGTCAGGGAGGCGGGTGACAATGTAGTAGAGAGTGAAGTACTGGGGGGGGGGGGTTCTTGGCGCAGAACTCAGCAGGAAGCGCAGCGCGGAAGCGAGCGTCACCAGTGCGTAGGTGGGTAATGAGGTCGGCGACTGTGGCAAAAGAAGCAAGGTCGGGAAAGAGGTAAGGTAGCATGAGGCGGCTCAGTGCAGCAGTGGCAGGGGTGGAGTAGCGTGCAATAACGGCGTCGTACAAGGTCTGAGCACTCTTGTACGACCCAAAGTGTGCACGCTCAGAGGGAGGGAGGTGGCGACGCACAGCAAGACGTGCAGCAGCATCGCGTGTGGCCCACACTGAGCGAACAGTGGCATCCTCAGTAGCAGCAGGGGCGGGAGAGGCACCAGAAGTGAGATCAAAGAGAGAGAGGCCGTCAGCTCTGTCGCACTGTAGGAAAAGCAGTAGGTCGTCTACCCACACGTCAAAGTCGATGGCCCTGCCCTCAGCGTCAAAGGTGAGGACACTGGGGGTAGCCATGATAGCAGTAGGGTGAGGGCAGTGCGCAGAGTAAAGCTCAGTGCTCACCAGACAGGGCAGTGCAGGCGGCTCGGGCGGCTCGGGCGGCTCAGGCGGCTCGGCAGCTCGGGCGGCGCGGCGGCTCGGGCGGCTCGGCTGCTGGGGCGGCTCGGCTGCTGGGGCGGCTCGGCTGCTGGGGCGGCTCGGCTGCTGGGGCGGCTCGGCTGCTGGGGCGGCTCGGCTGCTGGGGCGGCTCGGCTGTTGGGGCGGCGCAGTTGCTGGGGCGGCGGGGCCGGGAGATGCAGCTGCGGGACCGGGAGATGCAGTGGCGGGGCCGTCAGGGGTAGTGGCGGGGCCGATAGGTGCAGTGGCGGGGCCGACAGGGGGGACGGCGGGGTCGTCAGGTGCAGCGGCGGAGCCGGCTGAAGCAGCGGCGGGGCCAGCAGAGGGGACGGCGGGGCCGTTGGGCGCAGCGGCGGGGCCGGCAGAGGGGACGGCAGGGCCGTTGGGTGCAGCGGCGGGGCCGGCAGAGGGGACGGTGGGGCCGTCAAGTGCAGCGGAGGGGCCAGCAGAAAGGGACGGTGGGGCCGTCAGCGGCGACGTCGGGGCTTGCAGAGGCAGGCGATGAGGCCGCGTGGGCGGCGCTAGGGGGCCTCGAGGGCGGCGCGACGCAGCAGAGCCGCGAGGGCGGCGCGACGCGGCCGTAAGGCCAGCGCGACGTGGCCCGGGCCGCGCGCGCGAAAAAAAAAAAAAAAAAAAAAAAAAAAAAAAAGGGTCGCGCGCGCGACTTGCGGGGGCCACAAGGGCAGCGCGAGAAGGACTAGGGGGAGCGCGCTTCGGGGAGAGAAGGGCGCGCTCCGGGCAGCGAAAATTTCGTGGGTGGGCCCTTAAAAAATGGTCCTTAGGAAGGACCCGCTCTATACCATGTTGAGATTAGAGAGAGAGAATGGGTGCACTATGAAATGAAACAAGTACAAGTACCAACCCTAATTGGGTTGTACCCCCTATGGGCTACCCCACTACAGCCTAGATATATGCATCAGTAATATGATCATTTGACACACCCCCATGCGCTTGACTTCTTTCCGTTGTCTGCGGACCCGTCACTGTTCGTTCGCCGTGGCTCGACCCCGTTCTTTGTCTTGGTCTACGTCGACGACCTGGTGTTCGCCACTCCCGACCGACGCGCGCTGGCCTCCGTGTGTCAGAATATTATGTTTCTCTGGTCAGCAGTGGGGTACTCTATAGTGAGTACAGCCCTTTTAGGGTTTGCTATATGTATCCCAATGTTTGCTAGTGAATCCTCTCTCTCTCATTCATTCATCCATTCCTCATTTCTTCACATCGTATAGAGCTGGTTCCCTCCTGGGACTGTTCCTTCCCAAGGGCCCACCACTTAAAACTTTTTTTTCCTAACCTGCCCGAAGTGCCCTTCGCGATCGGCCTGCCCTACCCTTTTGCGGCCCCTTCGCGGCCTGCCCTGCCCTTTGCGGCCCCTAGGCGGCCCCCTTTGCGGCCCCTTAACGGCCCCGTCGCGGCCCCCCTTGCGGCCCCTTAGCGGCCCCGTCGCGACCCCCCCGTCGCGGCCCCCTGTCGCGGCCCCCCGTCGCGCCCCCCCCCCGTCGCGGACCCCCGTCGCGGCCCCCCGTCGCGGCCCTCCGTCACGGCCCCCCGTCGCGGCCCCCCGTCGCGGCCCTGCCCCGTCGCCCGCCGCGGCCCTGTCGTGGCCCTGGCCCGGCCCCGCCCCGGCCATGCCCCGTCGCCTGTCGCGGCGCACCGGGGACCCGTGCACCACCCCCCCCCCCCCCCCCCCCTCTTTTCCCGTCGCTTGTCGAGGCGACCTGAGGGGGCCGCGCGTCGCCCCTTCTGCAGCCTGTTCTGGCGCCCTGGGAGGCCGCGCGTCCCCCCCCCCCTCCCCCCCGTAACCTCCCTACCCGCCATCCCGCCCTGCCCTGTGTTAGGGTTTGGGGGTGGCGAGTAGGGGGTGGCGGGTGTGTGGTCTCCCCTGCTCCTCCTCCTCCTCTGTCTCCCACTGCTGCAGCTGCCGCTGAGGGGGGTGGGTGTGTGGGAGTTGACGGAGTGGTGCTAGGGGGTGGGGTGTGAGTGAACCTAGGGGTGCAGTAGGGGGTGTGTGAAATGGGGGTGGGATAGTTTGGGGAGGTTGAAGGGGGGTGGCCGCCGTGAAGCCCGCAGCTCCAGTCGACCGTGAGACCGTTGCGCCAGTCGTCCGTGAGCCCATTGCGCCAGTCGCCCGTGAGCCCGTTGCTCCAGTCGCCCGTGAGTCCGTTGCTCCTGCCGCTCAGAGTTAGCCGCGGAGCCAGTTACTCCAGTAGCCCGTGTGCCAGTTGCTCCAGTTGCTAGTGTGCCAGTTGCTCCAGTTGCCCGTGTGCCAGTTGCTCCAGTTGCACCGTGTGCCAGCAGCTTCGGCTGCCGCCAACTACCTCCTCTCCTCTCATAGTCCCTCCTCCTCCACACTTGCCCTCTGCGATAGCCTCTAGCTTTGCTTACATTTGTGAACTTTAAACTGTTGCTTCTTGTACTTGTGCTCAGAATGTGTGGTGACATTTTGATCCACCCTGAGCTTGTTCTGCTTTGCTTGTTGTGCTGATTACACCCCACTTTGACTATGGGGGTGTGTCATTATATAATGTTTCTCTACTCTGCAGTGGGGTACTCTATAGTGAGTACAACCCTTTTAGGGTTTGCTATATGTATCCCAATGTTTGCTAGTGAATCCTCTCTCTCTCTCATTCATTTATCCATTCTCACTATTCTCACACCGTGAAGGAGGAACTGCAGAGGAGACACTCTTGCACTGACCTTGGTGAGCTGCAGCACTACCTTGGCCTGCAGATCACCAGGGACAGGGCAGCTCGCACCATTACGCTGACTCAGTCGCATATGGTCGAGCAGATCCTCCCGCGGTTTTGCTTCCCGTTCTCCAAGGTACAGCTCACCCCTCTTGGTGTGGATCATGGGCTCACAGCTCCACCTTCGGACGAGTCATTTGAGTCCAGTGGTCCATATCCTGAGCTGGTGGGTTGTCTCATGTACCTGATGACCTGTACTCGCCCAGACCTAGCTTACCCTCTTAGCGTACTTGCGCGCTTTGTTGCGCCTGGGAGACACCGACCGTCCCACTGGTACGCTGCTAAGAGGGTGGTGAAGTATGTGGTGAGTACATCAGGCATGGGTCCTTGGAGGGAAGCAGCCAGTTAAACTTATAGGTTACTCGGACTCCTCGTGGGCCGACGACGCGTAGACGTGTCAGTCTACACAGGGTTACTCCTTTAGCCTCGGGACTGGTGCTGTCTCGTGGCGGTCGACTCGGGCGTCGTCAGTCGCTGGTTCCAGCTGCGAGGCAGAGGTGTACGCTGCGGTCATGGCCGCTCAGGAGCTTCGCTGGCTGTCTTTCCTTCTCACCGACCTTGGTGAGCGGCCTCGCTCTCCCCCAGTCTTGTTCGCCGACAACAGGTCTGCCGTCTTGTTGTGTGAGGAGCCCCGACTGGTTGGGAAGGTGAAGCACATCCAGCTTCGTTATTTCCTATTGCATGAGTTGCAGCAGCATGGTCAGGCACTCGTTCGACGTGTGGTCTCTGAGGCCAACATTGCAGATATCTTCACCAAGGCATTGCCGCCTTGTGATCACCAGCGTTTCTGCACCCTGCTTGTCCTTGTGCGGGCCCGTCCTCACTTGCTTACGTAGATGCTTTGTCCTTATTGTCTTGCGCTCTTGCATCTCAATATATTTGCTATATACCTGCATGTGAACTGGCCTTGTGGCTCTTTTGCTTGCTCTCGGACTGTGTGGTGACTTTGAGCTCCACCCTGAGATTTGTCTTGTTCTTCTGGACTGGTCTTGTGACCCTTGCTTGTTCTTGTTCTTGCTAACTGGTCATGTGACCCTTGTTTGCTCTCAGACTGTGTGTGTTCTTGAGACCCACCCAGAGATATTTGTTGTCTTTCCACGGGGTTACCGTCACCCAGACTATGGGGGTGTGTCAACATATATCTTATATGTGTTGTTTAGGTTAGTCTAGGTGTTAAATTTCTACTTCCTTGCATGATTAGGGTTTGCTATATCTAAGGTTGTACTTCACATTTTCTATCAATTTCATTCTTATCTTAACACTCTCCACAACAGAATGGGGTTGCTGGGCGCCGCAATGGCCTTGTCATGGAGATTGCTCGTACCTCCATGATCCATGCGGCTGCTCCCCATTTTCTGGGGCCGTTTGCGGTCTGCTACGCTGCGCATCAGCTCAACCTCTGGCCCCGGGTCTCCTTGCTGGATACCTCGCCGACACTGCGTTCGACGGGGGAGGTTGGTGATGTGTCGCGCTTCCGGGTCTGGGGCTCTCATGCCTTTGTCAGCGATACCACCGCGGACAGGTTCTCCTCTCGCGCCATTTCCTGCGTCTTCCTTGGCTTTGTCCCTGACGCGCCTGGCTGGCAGTTTTACCACCCCACCTCGTGCCGTGTCTTCCTCTCTCAGGACGTCACTTTGGACGAATCGGTTCCTTTCTACCGTCTCTTCCCCTATCGCACTGCGCCTCTCCCCCCCCCCCCCCCCCCCCCCCGCTCTTCCTTGCTCCAGGTCCCCCTCCGGTAGACCCCCTCCCCCCTCAGGGTCCTGCTCCTTCAGGTGTCTCTCAGGTAGACCTTCCTCCCGTCGCTGAGCCTGTCGAGGTCACTGGTGACTCAGGTGCTGCTGGGGGTGGTCCCGCTCGGGGTGCTACGTCTAGGGATGCTGTGCCTGGGGTTGTGGAGTGTGAGGGTGCTGAGCGTGGGGTTACTGAGTTGGAGGGTGCGGAGCCTAGAGGTGCTGAGCTTGGGTTTGAGGAGCCTGGGGGTGCTGAGTCTGGAAGTGCGGAGCCTGAGGTTGCAGAGCCTAGGAGTGCGGAGCCTGGGGGTGCTGTGCCATTCCGTACGGAGCCGAGGAGTGCTGACTGTGAGAATGCGGCGCCTAGGGGTACTGCACCTGGGGGTGCTGAGCCTCGGGCACTGGGTCTCCTTCGCGCGCGCCTCTCTCACCGCAGCAGCTCCGTGAGTGGTACGCAACCCGCACCCGCTCTCGGCTTCGTACTACTGACCTGGAGGCGGTGCAGCTGGAGCTGGAGGTGCTCGTGCTTCCGACACTGCAGGCCCTGGAGGTGCTCGTACTGGAGGTACTCGAGCTGCCAGGGCCGGTGGTGCTGGAGACCCTGGAGCTGGAGGTGCTGGTTCTGGAGGTACTGCTGCTGGAGGTGCTGGAGCTGGAGACCCTGGAGATGGAGGTGCCGGTTCTGGGGGTGCTACTGCTGGAGGTGCTGGAGCTGGAGACCATGGAGCTGGAGGTACCGGTTCTGGGGGTGCTGCTGCTAGAGGTACTGGAGCTGGAGACCTTGGAGCTGGAGGTGCCGCTCCTGGGGGTGCTACTGCTGGAGGTGCTTGCGCTGGAGACCTTGGAGCTGGAGGTGCCGGTTCTGTGGGTGCTGCTGCTGGAGGTACTGGAGCTGGAGACCCTGGAGCTGGAGGTGCCGGTCTTTGGGGTGCTACTGCTGGAGATGTTGGAACTGGAGACCCTGGAGTTGGAGGTACCGGTTCTGGGGGTGCTACTGCTGGAGGTGCTGGTGCTGGGGGTACCGCACCGACGCGACTGTTCTTCTCTCCTCCGACGCCGTCGAGTTTGCCGCCGCCTGACACGGTACTTCGTCAGGTCCTTAGCCTTCCGTCTTCTACTGGCCTACCGTTACAACCCGGCTCCCCACTGCCCGCTCCTACCCCCTACAGTGAGCAACCAGCCTCGCTTACAAACCGTCGTGAGCCCGAGTCTCGCCCTGCCTCACCTGTTCGCACTGCTCGCACTAGTCGCACTAGTCGCACTTGTCGTCAACGTCCTCCTCCTATCCCTTGCACACACACTATGGGGCTTCGTCCTTTTGCTCCACAGCATGTCCCTCTGTTGTCGCCTCCTGCGTCCTCTCTCCCTTAGGGTGCGGACCCTGAGTGTGAATAAGTTCGTGCTGCCAGTCCTACTGTCACGCGTCTCCTTGCGACTGTTGTCACTGACCCCTCCTTTGAGTCTACTGCTGCATCTGCTTTAGTTGCTAAGCTAGTCGACTTTGCTGCTCGCTATCGTCTAGACTACGCCGCTAGTCTTGTTGCTGAGTCAGAGTCTGTCTGTCCTCCGTCCGTGGGGGTGAGTGTGCTCTTAGCACGAACGTCCTTGAGAACAGGCAGGAGGACTTTGAGTGTCTTGCAGCTGCTGTATCTCATCTCGTGTCCTCGCTGCTTGCACCTGAGGGAGACCCGGATGCTCTAGACATCCCGACCCCGCGCTCTTACGCAGAGGCGATTACGGGTCCTTACTCCTCTTAGTGGCAGACAGCCATGGATGCAGAGATGGCATCCTGGAAGTCCACAGGCACTTACGCCGATGCGGTTCCCCCACCTGGGTGGAACATAGTCGATGGCATGTGGATTTTAAGGGTGAAGCGGCCGCCAGGTTCTCCGCCTGTCTTCAAGGCCCGTTACGTTGCTCGAGGCTTCAGTCAGCGTCAAGGAGTTGACTATTTTCAGACCTTCTCCCCCACCCTGAAGATGACCACTCTTTGGGTGCTGCTGCACGTCGCTGCTCAGCATGACTATGAGCTCCACTCCCTTGACTTCGGCACAGCGTTCTTGCAGGGCAGCCTGCACGAGGAGATCTGGCTTCACCGTCCTTGTGGCTTCACTGGGTCGTTTTCTGACGGTACCCAGTGGAGCCTGCGACGGCCACTCTACGGTCTCCGCCAGGCGCCTCGCGAGTGGCTCGACACACTGAGGACCACACTAGCGGCACTTGGGTTTGCTCCTTCCTCTGCTGACCCGTCGTTGTTTCTGCGCACCGACACTTTGCTACCGCTATTCTACATCCTCATGTACGTCGACGACTTGGTTTTTGCCACTGCTGACACCAAGGCATTGACTCTAGTGAAGTCGGAGCCGAAGAAGAGACACACGTGCACAGACCTCGGTGAGCTGCACAGCTATCTTGGCTTACAGATCACCCGGGACAGAGCACAGCGCACCATTACCTTGACTCAGTCACACATGGTGCAGCAGGTCCTTCAGCGCTTCGACTTCCAGTACTCCTCGCCACAGGCCACTCCTTTGCCTACCGATCACTCACTCTCAACTCTGCCTTCGGATGAGTCCGTAGAGCCGAGTGGCCCGTATCCAGAGCTTGTGGGCTGCCTCATGTACCTGATGACCTGCACTCGACCTGACCTAGCATACCCTCTTACCATCCTGGCACGCTACGTTGCGCCCGGGAGACACCGAACAGAGCACTGGAAGGCCGCTAAGAGGGTGATGCGCTACTTGTGCAGTACGTCGGGCATGGGGCTCGTGCTTGGAGGACGGGGTCCAGTTGTCCTCACTGGTCACGCAGACGCTTCTTGGGTTGACAACTTGGCTACGCAGCGGTCGTCACAGGGTTACACCTTCAGCCTTGGCTTCGGTTCTGTTTCGTGGCGGTCTACCCGCTCGTCTTCTGTTCTCAGCTCCAGTTGTGAGGATGAGATCTACGCAGGTGCTATGGTTGCACAGGAGTTACGCTGGCTCACCTACCTGCTGACCGACTTGGGAGAGCCGCCTCGTTCTCCTCCAGTTCTGTATGACGACAACAAGGCCATAATTTCCTTGTGTCAGGAGCACAGACTGGAGCACAGAACGAAGCACATCGCTCTGCGTTACTTCCTGGCTCGAGAGGTGCAGCAGCGTGGACAAATACGTCTTGCGTACGTGGCCACTCGGGCCAACACTACTGATGTGTTCACCAAGGCGCTTCCGCCTAGTGACCATCAGCGCTTCTGCACTGCTCTTGGCCTTGTACCTGTTTCGTCTCACCTGCTTACCTCTTGACCTTGCTTGTACTGGGATCTCTATTATATACCTGCATGCCTACACTTGCTAGGTAGTGATGACTGTACTGTTTGCTAATACTTATATACCTCTGCATGTGAACTGGCCTTGTGGCCCTTTGCTTGTGCTCAGAGTGTGTGGTGACGTTGTGATCCACGCTGAGCTTGCTTTGCTTCTCTTGACTGGTCTTTTGACCCCTTGTTCTTCCCCACTTTGCCTATGGGGGTGTTTCAAACATATATGCTTAGGTTATTTATCTAGGCTGTAGTGGGGTAGCCACTATGGGGTACAACCCCTTGTTCCTATTTTGTACCAAACTTTCTCGATAGTCTCATCATCGCTAGCTACCGATTCTAACACGGAAGGCGCGAGGGCGCGGAGGGCGCCAGGGCGCGTGACGAAGGGCGCGTAAGGCGCGGGGGCGCTCTAGGGCGCGGAGGGCACGAGGTAGGCTGGGCTAGGCAAGGATTCTAAACCTACTCGTGATACCATCTCAGAAATAGAAAGCAACGGAATGGTGTGACTAGGAAAGCAAGGGAGGACAAATATGAAACCCTAACTGAGTTGTGCTCACTAAGGAGCACCTCAGAGCAGCCTATAACAAATAATAACATTTGACACAATCATAGGGATCTACTCAAATGTGGTGGTGCCACCCGCGGAATCACACAATACATGTGATCATTGTCTGTAAACTCGTTGAGTTAATCATAGTAACTGAACTCACTACCTAATTACTGATGCAATTCATTGCGTGGAGCAAGAGAATGCTGATAAAGTAGACGAACCACGGTACAAACTATCTTACTGCAAACATATCTTGAGAATCAGGTGTATATGGTTATGGCTTGTGGAGTACCTTAGTACTAAGTGATGCTTGAATGTCGTGACGTGAGAGACTGGCGTAGAGGGAAATATGGATTTATAAGACCACCACAGTGGAAGCCAAGCCAGCCCACAGCTCGCCTCATAATAACATGTGCACGTTTGGAGGTTCTTCAATGTCAGCCAATGCTGACAATTCTCTTTCCTTCAAGCACTGTGTTTATGTTAGGTTTATGTTTCCTTCAAGAAACTCCAGTGAGCAGTATATACAAGCCAGTATGAAAATTTTGAAAGTCCAGAATAGGTCCCACACACACACACACACACACACACACACACACACACACACACACACACACACACATAAACACACACACCCCTGATCATAATCTAGTTCCCCTTAGATCTGGCCACGTGATGAGGCGAATTGCCGAGGGAAATAAAGCTGAAGTCCCGCCCTCCTGTACGATCCGTGGTGCGCTGACGAAGGAGACCAAAGAGACACACATCCATGGTCCTTCGACAAATACTACAGTCCAAACTTGTACGCGTTTAACCAATCATAATATTCAGACCAATCAATATCGTATCCAGACGAGTCGGTACCTCCAGACCAATCAGTATCGTATCCAGACCAATCAGTATCGTATCCAGACCCATCAGAACCGTAGAAATCGTCGTAAGAGCTAGAATCGCTGCCATAATCATATAGCCCCCCATAGGGGTCAGTCCAGTACGACGACTCGGGAGTGTACCAATCCGAAGTGTAGTAATCAGTCGTGCTATAACGAGCCACAGGCTCATCGCGGAGTATTTCGTAGCCTCCTCCGCGCAACATCCGCGGAGCACTCGGGGCGCTCTCAGTAGCTTGAACAAGGCTGGCGCGCTTCGGGCGGAACTTCCGCGGAGACGGCTCGCGCTGGTCTAGCAGCGGGTGCGCGAGGCTGGCACGCTTGGGGCGGAACCTTCGCGGGGACGGATCGCGCTGGTCTAACAGCGGGTGCGCGATGCTGGCGCGCTTGGGGCGGAGCCTCCGCGGAGACGGGTCGCGCTGGTCTAGCAGCGGGTGAGCGAGGCTGGCGCGCTTGGGGCGGAACCGTTGCGGGGGAGGATACCATGGCTGTCCGCCCATGAACACCGCGGGGCTTGCGCGCTTGGGACGCGCCCTCTTCAGTCGCGCGAGCGCGGAATCAAGAGTGCCGAGGAGGACGAGCAGGAGGATGGCGTACACAAGCGGCTTCATGACGACAATTGTGGAGCTTGAAAGAAAGAAAGAAAAATCTACGAATCGTGCACGCGAGATTCCAAGAGCGAAAAGACGGTATGCGAGAAGTAGCTGCGGAATGTCTACTTAGATTGTAAGATGAGATGCGTGGCTCGAGAAGTCTTTATATTGTTAGCAGCAGAGAAGGGTGGTTCTGTACTAGGGACGTCATTTGGCTTGGCTCCTGGCCACCGACGCGGGGAGGAGAAGGGTGGAGTTCTTGTTCTTGAAGTTGTGAGAGGAGAGAAAGATGCTCTCCGCTGGCATCACAATGGCCCATGTGAAACAATTGAACGATTCCAGCGAAGCATATCATTCTTCGCAGGACTGACAAACAAGTGAATTCTCCAGTGGCAAGGTTGACGACGAGGGAGTACAAGTTCTCTAGACTCGGTAGGAGCACGGAGAACCCAGGACGCTGCCAGTGCGAGTCGCTTGCTTCCCTGGAGTCAACGGGACCTGGGGGATAGCTGTCGCTGAGGTGGACAAATTCGCCGAGGTCGCAAAGGCAGGTCTAGCAAATCAACACCTTTGGCAGGGACACGCACGACGACAGGGAGGCGAAGCAAAGGGAAAGTTGTCACCTGTCGTTGCCCATTATTGCGTTTCTCGATCTAGTTTCAACTCCCGCAGGCTGATGATACGACTCTTGCTTCTATGTGCAGTTTATTCTAGGTTATCCAAGTGACATATTGTAAGCATGCAGCCATCTCAACATGAAACAGGCCCTCCAGATTACAGGGTATTGTCATGTGACAAATGAATACAATGGATGTAAGCAAACGAACCAGGTTACAGCCAATATTCAGCATTTTTGGCGTGAGAGAATTGGAGGCACGTGGCAATTACATCCCAACGCAACACACGGTACAAGCACAAGCGCAGCAAAATTAGGTTACTGTATTCGAATACATAAACAAGCTGGATTGTCACCTAATGAAGACAGTGAGGTGCTTTGCAATTGCACATGTCATAATTTCCTGGATTGAGAAAGCTTGCTTTTTGTTCTTGCAATTGCAACGTGCTTCATTAGAATTGCAGTAATTACAACATTCTCGCCCAACTAAAAATCATACATCTATATAATCAGGGTGGGTGGGTGGGAGTGGAACTACAAAGTTCCGAAATGAAGACGTGGGTGGAGGCCAAATAGCCTCCCTCTTATATATTCGGCGAATGCTAATTCGCAGTTACCTTGCTGCGCTACAGTCAGGTGCGCTTTCACAATACGTATTTTTAGAAAGTGTTATACACTTTAAAAAAAATCATATTGAGAAACCTTGCTTTCTGTTCTTGCAATGGCAACGTGCTTCATTAGAATTGGGTCATCTGAGACATGTGTGGTTGGGGGCGTTGAAGACGTGTCGTTGCACATGATGGGATCGACGAAGTGCTGAGAGGGGTGCCGTTGGTGGTTGCGATCACCGTGTCAATGGGGTTCCGAATGTTGTGCATTGAGGCTGCTCGTCCCATGAGATGGTGGATGTCTTGGATGTTGGTGCTGAGGAAATAGAAACGAGAATGGATGAACTATGAATGAAGTGGGTACAAGTACTAACCCTAATTGGGTTGTACCCCCTATGGGATACCCCACTACAGCCTACACAAATGTTTAAGCTATATAATGTTCTGACACACCCCCATAGGCAAAGTGGGGGAGAACAAGGGGTCACAAGACCAGTCAAGCAAAGCAAAGCAAGGCAAGCTCAGGGTGGATCTCAAAGTCACCACACAGTCTGAAAAACAAGGTCAAGGCCACAAGGCCAGTTCACATGCAAGAGTACACACATATATATATATATAAAGCTAGACAAGCAAGAGCAGGTATATATATATGTGACAGTACAAGCAAGGTCAAGAGGAGAGCAAGTGAGGCAAGACAGGCACAAGACCCAGCTGAGTGCAGAAGCGCTGATGATCACAAGGCACAAGTGCCTTGGTGAAGACATCAGCAGTGTTGGCCTCAGAGGCCACGTACGCAAGCCGCACCTGTCCACGCTGCTGTAGCTCACGAGCAAGGAAGTAGCGGAGAGCAATGTGCTTTGTTCTGTGCTCCAGTCGCTGCTCTCGACACAAGGCCAGCATGGTCTTGTTGTCTACGTACAGGACTGGAGGAGAACGAGGCGGCTCTCCAAGGTCAGTCAGCAGGTAGGTGAGCCAGCGAAGCTCCTGTGCAGCCATGGCCCCGGCGTAGATCTCAGCCTCACAACTGAAGCCGAGAACAGAAGACGAGCGAGTAGCCCGCCACGAAACAGAGCCGGAACCAAGGCTGAAGGTGTAACCCTGTGACGACCGCTGCGTAGCCTGGTCGTCAGCCCAAGAAGCGTCCGCGTGCCCAGTGAGGACCACTGGACTCCGCCCTCCAAGCACTAGCCCCATGCCCGACGTACTGCACAAGTAGCGCAACACCCTCTTCGCTGCAGCCATGTGCTCTGGTCGGTGTCTCCCAGGAGCAACATAGCGTGCAAGAATGCTAAGAGGGTATGCAAGGTCAGGTCGTGTGCAGGTCATCAGCTACATGAGGCAGCCAACAAGCTATGGATACGGGCCAATCGACTCTACGGACTCATCCAAAGGAAGAGCTGAGAGTGAGTGGCGAGTAGGCAGAGGAGTGGCCTGAGGTGAGGAGTACGTGAAGCCGAAGCGCTGAAGGACCTGCTGCACCATGTGTGATTGAGTCAGGGTAATGGTGCGGCGTGCTCTGTCCCGGGTGATCTGCAAGCCAAGGTAGCTGCGCAGTTCACCCAGGTCAGTGCACGTTTGTCTCTTCTGCATCTCGAACTTCACGTAGGCGAGTCCAGCAGTGTCAGCTGTGGCAAAGACCAAGTCGTTGACGTACACGAGGATGTAGAACGGCGGCAGAGAGGTGTCGGTGCGCAGAAACAGCGACGAGTCGGCAGTAGAAGGAGCAAACCCAAGAGCCGCAGGCATAGTCCTCAGTGTGTCGTGCCACTCACGTGGCGCCTGGCGGAGACCGTAGACTGGACGCCGGAGACTCCACTGGGTACCAGGAGGGAAAGACCCAGTGAAGCCAGGTGGGCGGCGCAGCCAGATCTCCTCGTGCAGGCTGCCCTGCAAGAAAGCTGTGCTGAAGTCGAGAGAGTGCAGCTCGTAGTCACGGTGAGCAGCAACGTGCAGCAGTACCCAAAGAGTGGTCATCTTCGGAGTGGGGGAGAAGGTCTGAAAGTAGTCAACTCCCTGCCGCTGACTGAAGTCACGAGCCACGTAACGCGCCTTGAAGACAGGCGGAGAACTCGGCGGCCGCTTCACCCTGAAGATCCACATGCCACTGACGATGTTCGCCCCAGGAGGGGGGACAGCGTCAACGTAGGTGCCTGTGGACTTCCAGGAAGCCATCTCTGCATCCATAGCTGCCTGCCATTGAGAGGAGTAGGGAACCTCTATCACCTCCGCGTAAGAGCGCGGAGTCGGGATGTCAAGTGCATCCGGGTCTCCCTCAGGGGTAAGTAGTACGGACACGAGATGAGGTGAAGCAGCTGCCACACACAGGAACTCCTCCAGCCTGTCCTCAAGGACGTCCGTGCCAAGGGCACACTCACCCACGACGGACGGAGGACAGACAGACTCAGACTCAGCGACAAGACTAGCAGCGTAGTCTAGACGACAGCGAGCACCAAAGTCGACGAGCTCAGCAACTAGGGCAGACGGAGCAGTAGACTCGAAAGAAGGGTCAGCGACGACAGTAGCAAGGAGACGCGTGACAATAGGACTGGTAGCACAAAGAGAGTCCGACTCCGGGTCGGCAAGAGCAGGAAGAGAGGACTCAGGAGGAGAAGGCAGAGGGGCACGCAGAGGAGCAGTAGACGGACGCAGAGACATCCGGTGCGTGCCAGGGACAGGAGGAGGACGCGGACGCGAACCACGACCACTAGCGCGAGCAGGACGGACAGGCGACGCAGAGCGAGACGCAGGCTCACGACGCTCAGTAAGACCTCCAGTAGGACCAGCGTAGGGAGAAGGAGCAGGCAAAGGGGAGGTAGGCTGTAACTGTGACTGTGACGGGACAAGCTGTGGACCCTCGAAGGGAGGAGGAGGACCAGTAGAAGGTGGAAGACCAAGAACCTGCTGCAGGAGTGGAACGAAGTATGGTCGAGGCCGCGCGGCGACGCCAGACACAGCAGGGACAGCACCAGTACCCCCAGCAGGAGCACTCGCTCCAACAGCACCTCCAGCAGCGCCAGGAGTACCCGCAGCAGGACCGCCAGCAGCAATCTCAGCTCCAACACCCTCAGCAGCACCAGCTCAAGGCGCACCCGCAGGCCCAGCAGCTCCAGGACTCCCAGTACGAGCACCTCCTGGACCCGCAACAGCAGCACCCTCAGTAGCTGAAGAACCTCCATCCCCAGCAGCACGCCTCCAGCGCCGGGCAAACCACTCGCGCAGCTCTGTGGAGAGAGTGGCTCCCGGCGAGACGAAGCACCCGGAGAACCTCCAGGCGGAGCACTTCCCGGCTCAGCACCCCCAGGCGTAGCACCCCCAGACTTAGCACCCCCAGGCTCAGCACCCCCAGGCTCAGCACCCCCAGGTTCAGCACCCCCAGACTCAGCACCCCCAGGCTCAGCACCCCCAGGCTCAGCACCCCCAGGCGTAGTACCCCCAGGCTCAGCACCCCCAGGCTCAGCACCCCTAGGTTCCGCACCCCCAAGCCCAGCACCCCCAGGCTCAGCACCTCCTGCAGCACCATAGTCACCAGTGACCTCGACAAGCTCGATCGCGTCTACCTGGGACACACCTGAAGGGGACGGACCCTGAGGGGGGAGGGGGTCTACCCGGGGGGGACCTGGTACAAGGAAGAGCGGGGGCGGGGGGAGGGACGGAGTGCGGTAGGGGAAGAGGCGGTAGTAGGGGACTGACTCGTCGAACGTGAGTTCCTGGGAGGACAGAACACGTCGACAGGTGGGGTGGTAGAACTGCCACCCAGGCGCGTCAGGGGGGAACCCCAGGAAGACGCAAGGAGCAGCACGAGGGGACAGATTGTCCGCAGACAAGTCGCGGACAAACGCCCGAGATCCCCAGACTGGGAACGCTGACGCATCGCCAACCTTCCCCATCACAGCAAGGCTGGGGAGGTCTCCGGCCTGGAGACCCTGGGGTGAAGGTTGATCAGATGCGCCGCGTACCTCACCGCAAACGGCCACAGAAAATGGGGGGCAGCTGCATGCATCATAGACGTACGAGCGACGTCCATGACCATGCCAATGCGGCGCTCAGCAATCCCATTTTTTAGCGGAGAGTCCGGAAGCGCGAAGGTCTGACGGATGCCTCGTGCACGACAGTAGGCTCGCAGAAGGCCAGAGGAGAATTCTCCGCCTCTGTCCGAGTGCAGACGCAGAACAGGAAAGTCCGAGCCAAAGCTCTGCCTGAGCTAGAGACGAGCTGCGCGGCTCAAGTCGATCAGCACCTCAGTGACATCACCCTTGCTGCGCAAGGGGAAGACTGCGGTGTAACGCGAGTAGTCGTCAATAACGAGCAGGAAGTAGCGCTCGTGACCCTGCCCACGGACGCGGGCTGGGCCCCACACGTCCATGTGAAGTGTCTGCAACGGGGCCTCTGTCGGAGGAAACTGGGAGGAGTGAGGGGCAGCACGCTGGCGCCCCTCGACACAGGGGACACAGGTAGGGCCAGGGCCCTGAGGAAGGGGAGGGAGGGACCGGGGGAGACCAGACACAAGAAGACTGGAGGCCTTGCCTCTGAGCTGAAGCAAAGAGGGGTGACCAAGGCGGTGGTGCCTGAGGAAAGTCTCGTGGGACAGGAGATGACACAAATAGGGGGCAGACTCAGGACCAGACCTGGACGCTGCAGCAAACACCTGACCAGACGCAGCGACCCTACTCTCAGCAGTAGGAGGAGACGCAGTGGTCAGTGTGTACAGGCTCGACCCCGGCTGACGGGTAAACGTAGCCAGGTGTCGGCCTGTGCTAGCCTCTGTGCAGTGCGTCACCCGCTGACGCGCAGGAGTGAACTGGTGTACACCCGCATCCTGTAGGTCAGCACCACTCACCAGGTTCGTAGAGAACGAGGGGAGGTAGAGACCAGACAGGGTGCCAGAGGGAGCCGGCGGACACGGGAGGACTGTGGAGAAGCGAGACAGGACAGGACCCCCAGAGGGGTCAGCGATAGACACCGCAACCGGCGGACTAAGCGGCGTGAGTGTGGTGCGGTCCCGAAAGAAGGAGAGAGACGCCCCAGAGTCTAGGGTGAAGGTGAGGGAGGCCGAAGCTGACGTAATACCTGAGAGCGCAGACTCACCAATACCTGAGGACGCAGACACACTAGCACCTAGAGCAGCAGCGTCGCAAGCACCTAGGGCAGCCGCCTCACCAGCACCTAGAGCAGCAGTCTCAATGCCCGGATCGGGCGGGAAACACCGATAACAGTCACCCTCATCACTAATAGACACAGCATACATGGCAGAGAGAATAGCATCAAAGTCAAGATCATAGATGGCAACACCCGCCCTAGACAGCTCGCCTGAGCGAGGGATCTCTGAGGCCTCGGGGAACTGGTGACGCCACGCTTCCGCCAGGCGGCCAAAGCAGCGCTGGGTGGGGTGCGCTCCCCCACACTGCTCACCTGCACGGTCGCCGGTGCGCAGGACGTAGGAGCACGGACCAAAACCCCCACCCCGCTGGCGTGCAGTGTACCACTCACGGAGCTGCTGAGGGGACAGGGTCTCACGACCACGCTGCTGCTGCTGGCGCGAGCCACCACCTGAGCCACTCCTCTGCGAAGACCCGGGACAAGCTCCACCGCCACCCCCGCTGCCTCCGCCGCCTCCGCCGCCTCCCCTACTGCCGCCGCCTCCGCCGCCGCCTCCACCGCCGCCACCTCCGCCACCTCCGCTCCCACCGCCACCGCCGCCGCCGCCTCTGCCTTCACTGCCGCCACCGACCCCTCCACTCCCACCTCCACTCCCACCGCCACCCCCACTCCCCCCACCACCGCCACCTCCACCTCCACCCCCTCCGCTCGCTCCTCCAGCTCCCTTGCCCCCCTTGCCCTTGCCACGGCGGCGTCTCCCGCTAGGGGCAGACGCCGCACCGACCGACTCAAGACCAAGGAGGTCGGCCGCAGCAGCAGAGGCAACAGAGGGCAGAAGGGGGGAGGGGGAACATCCCTCAAAGATGGGGGTGCGTGGGTCACCTCGAGAGGCTCCTACAGCGACTATGCTCTTCTCTATCGCTAGGAGGGCCTTCTCGAGGAGGTCGACAGTGAGAGTGGTGGGACAGACTGAGAGGAAGTGGTCCCGGACTACACAAAGGGAGTCAGGGAGGCGAGTGAGTACATAGTAGAGAGTGATGTACATGGGGGGGGGGTTCTTGGCGCAGAAGTCAGCAGGAAGTGCAGCGCGGTAGCGAGTGTCACCTGTGCGGAGGTGCGTAATGAGGTCAGCTACTGTGGGAAAGGCAGCAAGGTCAGGAAAGAGGTATGGTAGCATGAGACGGCTCAGTGCAGCAGTGGCAGGGGAGGAGTAGCGCGCGACTACAGCGTCGTACAAGGTTTGAGCACTCTTGTACTGACTAAAGTGCGCACGCTCGGAGGTAGGAAGGTGGCGACGCACAACAAGACGTGCAGCAGCGTCGCGCGTGGCCCACTGGGAGCAAACAGTGGCGTCAGCATCAGTAGCAGGGGCAGGGGAAGCGCTAGAGGTGAGGTCAAAGGGAGAGAGGCCGTCTGCCCTATCGCACTGGAGGAACAGCTGCAGGTCATCTACCTAGACCTCAAAGTCAATGGCCCTACCCTCAGCGTCAAAAGCTAGGACACTAGGGGTAGCCATGACCACAGTAGACTAGCAGTGCAAATAGTAGGGGGGGGAGGGCAGTGCAGTAACAGAGGCGCTGCTCTCACCAGACAGGGCGGTTCGGGCAGCTGGCACCACAACAGCTCAGCAACACGGCGGCTCGGGCGACTCGGGCGGCTCGGCAGTAACTGCGGCTCGGCGGCACCCGCGGCTCGGCTCCACAGCTGCTCAGGCGGCTCGGGCGGCTCGGGCGATTCCGGCAGCTCGGGCGGCTCGGGCGGCTCGGGCGGTGCTGGCGGCTCGGCTGCGTAGGGCGGCAGGGCCGCTGGTAGGGTGGCGGGGCCGGTGGTAGGGCGGCGGAGTCGCAGGTAGGGCGGCGGGGCCGCTAGTAGGGCGGCGGGGCCGCATGTAGGTCGACGGGGCCGGGTCGAAGGTAGGGCGACGGGGCCGAGGCCGGGGCGAAGGTAGGGCGACGGGGCCTGGGTCGGGGCCGCAGTTAGGTCGACGGCGGCGGGGCCGCAGCTTGGGCGGCGAGGCCGCTAGTAGGGCGGCGGGGCCGCAGCAGGGCGACGGGGCCGGGTCGAGGGTAGGGCGACGGGGCCGGGGCGCAGGTAGGGCGACGGGGCCTGGGTCGGGGCCGCAGGTAGGTCGACGTCGGTGGGGCCGCAGGTTGGGCGGCGAGGCCGCTAGTAGGGCGGCGGGACCGCAGCAGGGCGACGGGGCCGGGGTCGCAGGTAGGGCGACGGGGCCGAGGCGCAGGTAGGGCGACGGGGTCGCTAGGGCGACGGGACGCGGCCGCTAGGGCGGCTCGACGAAGTCAGAGAGGGGAGCGCGACTCGGGGAGCGCGCTCCGGGAAGGAATTTTTTTTTTTTTTTTTTTTCGATGTGGTGGGCCCTAGGCACAGTTCCCACGAGGGAACCTGCTCGATACCATGAGGAAATAGAAACGAGAATGAATGAACTATGAATGAAGTGGGTACAAGTACTAACCCTAATTGGGTTGCACCCCCTATGGGATACCCCACTACAGCCTACACAAATGTATAAGCTATATAATGTTCTGACAGGTGCGGCATTAGAGTGTGGTTGAAACTGGTGGTAGTTGGTGTTTCGGGCGTGTTTGAAGTGACCATGTCGTTGGATGTCGGTGTCAGAATATTATTCTTATGTTCTAGCCTGTAGTGGGGTGCTCTATAGCGAGTACAACCCTTCTAGGGTTTGCTATTTGTAGCCCCATTTCTACTAGTTCATTTCTCTTTCTTTCTTCTAACTTTTGTCAGTTGGTGCATATCAGCTCTTGGATCAAAGATTCCGACCGTCAGGATTCGACGACATCCGCAACGGATGCCGACGTTTCACTGTTGAGGATGCGAGCGAGCTAATGGATGGATAACGAAGTGCGATAGCATGCGAGCGATTTCTATGTGACGAATTGAGCAGCAATTGCGTTTTTGTTGAAATTAATTTTATTGTAAGGAGTTGTCTTTCGTGTTCGCAAGTGTTCGCTAGAACACACAAGATGACAAAGCTCATGTGGAAGGATGCAAACTAGCGCACAATCATAATGAGGAATCGCAACTAGGGAAAGAGGTTTGTTAGGTTGGGATCGGTGTGGTCGTAGGCGTGAGAGTTGCGCTAGGAAGAGTAACGTATGAACGCTAGTCAAATTTATTAAGCGGTAGGAAAATCATCCATTGGCCTACGTGTCAGAATATTATGTTTCTCTAGTCTGTAGTGGGGTACTCTATAGTGAGTACAGCCCTTTTAGGGTTTGCTATATGTATCCCAATGTTTGCTAGTAAATCCCCTCTTCTCTCATTGCTTGTTCTTTCACATGCTATCAGAGCATCTACGCTCCTGGCCTGTGGGCCCACCTAACTGCTTCCGCTGCTACTCTGTGTGCTGCACGCCCCGTGGCGTGCTACCCTTAGCGGCCCCGTCGCCACTCCTCGCGACCCCGTCGCCGCCCTTCTCGGCCCCTTATCGGCCCGTCGCCGCCCTTCCAGACCCCTCGCGGCCCCTTCGCGGCCCCGTCGCCGCCCCTATCGGCCCCGTCGCCGACTTTTCAGGCCCCTCGCAGCCCCTTCGCGGCCCCGTCGCCGCCCCTACCGGCCCCGTCGCCGCCTCCAGCGGCCCCGTCGCCGCCTTCAGCGGCCCCGTCGCCGACCCTTGCGGCCTCGTCGCCGCCCCTAGCGGCCCGTCGCCGCCCTTCCAGGCCCCTCGCGGCCCCTTTGCGGCCCCGTCGCCGCCCCTATCGGCCCCGTTGCCGCCTCCTGTGGCCCCGTCGCCGCCCCTAGCGGCCCCTTCGCCGCCCCTAGCGGCCCCGTCCCTGCCCCTATCGGCCCCGTCGCCGCCTCCAGCGGCCCCGTCGCCGCCCCTATCGGCCCCGTCGCCGCCTCTAGCGGCCCCGTCCCCGCCCCGGCCATGCTCCGTCGCCTGTCGCGGCGCACCGGGGACCCGTGCACCGCCCCCCCCCTCTTTTCCCGTCGCCTGTCCAGGCGACTTGAAGGGGGGTGGGGGGCGAGCGTCGCCCCTTCTGCCGCCTGTTTTGGCGCCCAGGGAGGCCGCGCGTCGCCCCCCCCCCCCCCCCCCGTAACCCCCCTACCCGCCGTCCCGCCCTGCCCTGTGTTAGGGTCTGGGGGTGGCGAGTAGGGGGTGGCGGGTGTGTGGTCTCCCCTGCTCCTCCTCCTCCTCTGTCTCCCACTGCTGCAGCTGCCGCTGAGGGGGGTGGGTGTGTGGGAGTTGACGGAGTGGTGCTAGGGGGTGGGGTGTGAGTGAACCTAGGGGTGCAGTAGGGGGTGTGTGAAATGGGGGTGGGATAGTTTGGGGAGGTTGAAGGGGGTGGCGGGAGTGAAGCCCGCAGCTCCAGTCGCCCGTGAGACCGCTGGGCTAGTCGCCCGTGAGCCCGTTGCGCCAATCGCCCGTGAGCCCGTTGCTCCAGTCGCCCGTGAGTCCGTTGCTCCTGCCGCTCAGAGCTAGCCGCGGAGCCAGTTACTCCAGTAGCCCGTGTGCCAGTTGCTCAAGTTGCCAGTGTGCCAGTTGCTCCAGTTGCCCGTGTGCCAGTTGCTCCAATTGCACCGTGTGCCAGCAGCTTCAGCTGCCGCCCACTACCTCCTCTCCTCTCATAGTCCCTCCTCCTCCACACTTGCCCTCTGCGATAGCCTCTAGCTTTGCTTACATTTGTGAACTTTAAACTGTTGCTTCTTGTACTTGTGCTCAGAATGTGTGGTGACATTGTGATCAACCCTGAGCGTGTTTTGCTTTGCTCGTTGTGCTGATTACACCCCCTTTGACTATGGGGGTGTGTCAGAATATTATGTTTCTCTAGTCTGCAGTGGGGTACTCTATAGTGAGTCCAGCCCTTTTAGGGTTCGCTATATGTATCCCAATGTTTGGTAGTGAATCACCTCTTCTCTCATTGCTTGTTCTTTCACACTACGAGTATCATGGCCTGTGAATAATGAGGAATGGTTGACTAGGAAATGTGAAGGGTACAAGTATGAAACCCTAGAAAACTGTACCCCATAGTGTCTACCCCACTACAGCCTAGATAGACTATAGCAAAAATGTTTGATACACCCCCATAGGCAAAGTGGGGGAGAACAAGGGGTCACAAGACCAGTCAAGCAAAGCAAAGCAAGCTCAGGGTGGATCACAACGTCACCACACATTCCGAGCACCGGTTCAAAGGCCACAAGGCCAGTTCACATGCAGGATCATATATATAAAGGTGAACAAGCAAGAGCAGGTATATATAGAACAGAGTACAAGGAAGGTCAAGAAGTAAGCAAGTGAGGCCAAGTAGGCACAAGACCTAGCATTGCACAAAAGCGCCGATGATCACAAGGCTGAAGTGCCTTGGTAAAGATATCAGCAGTGTTTGCCTTAGAGGCCAAGCAAGCAAGGCGCAGCTGACTACGCTGCTGCAGCTTACGTGCAAGGAAGTAGCGAAGAGCAATGTGCTTCGTTTTGTGCTCCAGTTTGAGCTCCCGACACAACGCCAGCATGGCCTTGTTGTCTACGTACAGAACTGGAGGAGAACGAGGCGGCTCTCCCAGGTCGGTCAACAGGTAGGTGAGCCAGCGTAACTCCTATGCAGCCATGGCCTCACAGCTGGAGCCGAGAACAGAAGACGAGCGGGTAGACCGCCGCGAAACAGAGACGGAACCAAGGCTGAAGGTGTAACCCTGTGACGACCGCTGCGTAGCCAAGTCGTCAGCCCAAGAAGCGTCTGCGTGACCAGTGAGGACCACTAAACTCCGCCCTCCAAGCACGAGCCCCAAGCCTGACGTACTGCAAAAGTAGCGCAACACCCTCTTCGCTGCAGCCATGTGCTCTGGTCGGTGTCTCCGAGGAGCAACATAGCATGCCAAGATGCTAAGAGGGTATGCTAGGTCAGGATGAGTGCAGCTCATCAGGTACATGAGGCAGCCAACAAGCTATGGGTACGGGCCACTCGGCTCTACGGACTCATCCGAAGGCAGAGCTGAGAGCGAGTGGCGCGTAGACAGAGGAGTGGCTTGAGGGAAGGAGAACGTGAAGTTGAAGTGCTGAAGGACCTGCTGCACCATGTGTGACTGAGTCAAGGTAATGGTGCGCCGTGCTCTGTCCCGGGTGATTTTGAGAAAGTTAGAACGAGAAATGAAATGACTATGAACGAAGTGAGTACAAATAGGAAACCCTAATTGGGTTGTACCCCCTATGGGATACCCCACTATAGCCTACACAAATGTATAAGCTATAATGTTCTGACACACCCCCATAGGCAAAGTGGGGGAGAACAAGGGGTCACAAGACCAGTCAAGCAAAGCAAAGCAAAGCTCAAGGTGGATCACAAAGTCACCACACGTTCCGAGGACAAGTTCAAAGGCTAGAAGGCCAGTTCACGTGCAAGATCACATATAGAGATATACAAGAGTCAAGCAAGCAAGAGCAAGAGTATATATAGGTGAAGGTACAAGCAAGGTCAAGAAGTGAGCAAGTGAGGCAAGACAGGCACAAGACCCAGCTGCGTGCAGAAGCGCTGATGATCACAAGGCGCAAGTGCCTTGGTGAAGACATCAGCAGTGTTGGCCTCAGAGGCCACGTACGCAAGTCGCAACTGTCCACGCTGCTGTAGCTCACGAGCAAGAAAGTAGCGGAGAGCAATGTGCTTTGTCCTGTGCTCCAATCGCTGCTCTTGACTCAAGGCCAGCATGGCCTTGTTGTCGACGTACAGTACTGGAGGAGAACGAGGCGGCTCTCCAAGGTCGGTCAGCAGGTAGGTGAGCCAGCGAAGCTCCTGGGCAGCTATAGCCCCGGCGTAGATCTCAGCCTCACAACTGGAGCGGAGAACAGAAGACGAGCGAGTAGCCCGCCACGAAACAGAGCCGGAACCAAGGCTGAAGGTGTAACCCTGTGACGACTGCTGCGTAGCCTGGTTGTCAGCCCAAGAAGCGTCCGCGTGTCCAGTAAGGACCACTGGACTGCACCCTCCAAGCACTAGCCCCATGCCCGACGTACTGCACAAGTAGCGCAACACCCTCTTCGCTGCAGCCATGTGCTCTGGTCGGTGTCTCCCAGGAGCAACATAGCGTGCGAGAATGCTAAGAGGGTATGCAAGGTCAGGTCGAGTGCAGGTCATCAGGTACATGAGGCAGGCAACAAGCTCTGGATACGGGCCACTCGACTCTACGGACTCATCCGAAGGCAGAGCTGAGAGCGAGTGGCGAGTAGGCAGAGGAGTGGCCTGAGGCGAGGAGTACGTGAAGCCGAAGCGCTGAAGGACCTGCTGCACCATGTGTGACTGAGTCAGGGTAATGGTGCGGCGTGCTCTGTCCCGGGTGATCTGCAAGCCAAGGTAGCTGCGCAGTTCACCCAGGTCAGTGCACGTGTGTCTCTTCTGAAGCTCGGACTTCACGTAGGCGAGTCCAACAGTGTCAGCTGTGGCAAAGACCAAGTCGTCGACGTACACGAGGATGTAGAACGGCGGCAGAGAGGTGTCGGTGCGCAGAAACAGCGACGGGTCTGCAGTGGAAGGAGCAAACCCAAGTGCCGCCAGCGTAGTCCTCAGTGTGTCGTGCCACTCACGCGGCGCCTGGCGGAGACCATAGACTGGACGTCGGAGACTCCACTGGGTACCAAGAGGGAAAGACCCAGTGAAGCCAGGTGGGCGACGCAGCCAGATCTCCTCGTGCAGGCTGCCCTGCAAGTGAAGTCGAGAGAGTGCAGCTCGTAGTCACGGTGAGCAGCAACGTGCAGCAGTACCCGAAGAGTGGTCATCTTCGGGGTGGGGGAGAAGGTCTGAAAGTAGTCAACTCCCTGCCGCTGACTGAAGCCACGAGCCACGTAACGCGCCTTGAAAACAGGCGGAGAACCCGGCGGCCGCTTCACCCTGAAGATCCACATGCCACTGACGATGTTCGCCCCAGGAGGGGGAACACCATCAACGTAGGTGCCGGTGGACTTCCAGGAAGCCATCTCTGCATCCATAGCTGCCTGCCACTGAGAGGAGTAGGGACCCTCTATCGCCTCCGCGTAAGAGCGCGGAGTCGGGATGTCTAGTGCATCCGGGTCTCCCTTAGGGGTGAGCAGTACAGACGCGAGATGAGGTGAAGCGGCGGCCAGATACTGGAACTCCTCCTGCCTGTCCTCAAAGACGTCCGTGCCAAGGGCACACTCACCCCCGACGGATGGAGGACAGGTAGACTCAGACTCAGCGACAAGACTAGCAACGTAGTCTAGACGACAGTGCGCAGCAAAGTCGACGAGCTCAGTAACAAGGGCAGACGCAGCAGAAGACTCGAAAGAAGGGTCAGTGACGGCAGTAGCAAGGAGACGCGTGACAGTAGGACTAGCAGCACGAAGAGAGTCCGACTCCGGGTCGGCAAGAGCAGGAAGAGAGGAAGCAGGAGAAGAAAGGGGCACGCAGAGGAGCAGTAGACGGACGCAGAGACATCCGGTGCGTGCCAGGGACAGGAGGAGGACGCTGACGCGAACCGCAACCACTAATGCGTGCAGCACGAATAGGCGACGTAGGACGAGACGCAGGCTCACGACACTCACTAAGACCTCCAGTAGGACCAGCGTAGGGAGAAGGAGCAGGCAAAGGGGAGGCAGGCTGTAGCTGTGACTGTGACTGGACAGGCTGTGGACCCTCTAAGGGAGGAGGAGGAGGACCAGGAGAAGGTGTAAGACCAAGAACCTGCTGCAGGAGTGGAACGAAGTACGGTCGGGGCCGCGTGGCGATGCCAGAAACAGCAGGGACAGCACCAGTACCCCCAGCAGGAGTACCCGCTCCAGCAGCACCTCTAGCAGCACCTCCAGTAGCTCCAGAACCCCCAGCAGCACCTCCAGCAGCCCCAGAACCTCCAGCAGCACTAGGAGCACTGCCAGTCGGACCGCCAGCGGTAGTCTCAGCGCCAACACGCTCAGCAGCACCAGCTCCAGTAGAACCCGCAGGCCCAGCAGCTCCAGTACTCCCAGTACGAGCACCTCGGGGACGCGCGGCAGCAACACCCTCAGCAGCCGAAGAACCTCCAGCACCAGCGGCACGCCTCCAGCGCCGGGCAAACCACTCACCCAGCTCCTGCGGGGAGAGTGGCTCTCGGCGAGACGAAGCAAGCGGAGAACCTCCAGGCGAAGAACCTCCAGGCGAAGAACCTCCAGGCTCAGGAACCTCAGGCAAAGCACCTCCAGGCGTAGCACCTCGAGTCTCAGTACCCCTAGGCTCAGCACCCCCAGGCTCAGCACCCCCATGCTCAGCAACCCCAGGCTCAGCACCCCCAGGCTCAACACCCCCAGGCCCAGCACCCCCAGGCTCAGCAAGCCCAGGCTCAGCACCCCCAGGCTCAGCACCCCCAGACTCCGCACCCCCAAGCTCCGCACCCCAAGGCTCAGCACCCCCGGGCACAGCACCCCTAGTCACAGTACCCCTAGGCTCAGCACCCACAGCAGCACCAGAGTCACCAGTGACCTCGACAGGCTCGACCGCGTCTACCTGGGACACACCTGACGGGGCAGGACCCTGAGGGGGAAGGGGGTCTACCGGGGGGGGACCTGGTACCAAGAAGAGCGGGGGTGGGGGGAGGGACGGAGTGCGGTAGGGGAAGAGGCGGTAGTAGGGTACCGACTCGTCGAACGTGACGTCCTAGGAGGACAGAACACGGCGAGAGGTGGGGTGGTAGAACTGCCACCCAGGGGCGTCGGGGGGGAATCCCAGGAAGACGCAGGGAGCAGCGCGAGGGGACAGCTTGTCCGCAGACAAGTCGCGGACAAACGCCCGAGATCCCCAGACCCGGAACGCCGACGCATCGCCAACCTTCCCCGTCCACAGCAGGGCTGGGGAGGTCTCCGGCCTGGAGACCCTGGGGTGGAGGTTGATCTGATGCGCCGCGTACCTCACCGCAAACGGCCACAGAAAATGGGGGGCAGCCGCATGCATCATAGACGTACGAGCGACGTCCATGACCATGCCAATGCGGCGCTCAGCAATCCCATTTTGCTGCGGTGAGTCCGGAAGCGAGAAGGTCTGACGGATGCCTCGCGCACGACAGAAGGCACGCAGAAGGCAAGAGGAGAACTCTCCGCCTCTGTCCGAGTGCAGACGCAACACAGGAAAGTCTGAGCCAAAGCTCTGCCTGAGCTGGAGACGAGCTGCGCGGATCCAGTCGATCAGCACCTCAGTGACATCACCCTTGTTGCGCAAGGGGAAGACTGTGGTGTAACACGAGTAGTCGTCAACCACCAACAGGAAGTAGCGCTCGTGACCGAGTCCATGGATGCGGGCAGGGCCCCACACGTCCATGTGAAGTGTCTTCAACGGAGCCTCTGTCGGAGGAAACTGGGAGGAGTGAGGGGCAGCACGCTGGCGCCCCTCCACACAGGGGACACAGGCAGGGCCAGGGACCTGAGGAAGGGGAGGGAGGGACCGGGGAAGACTAGACACAAGAAGACGGGAGGCCATGCCTCTAAGCCGAAGCAGAGAGGGGTGACCCAGGCGGTGGTGCTAGAGGAGACTCTCGTGAGACAGGCGACGACACGAACAGGGGGCAGACTCAGGACCAGACCTGGACGCTGCAGCAAACACCTGACCTAACGAAGGGACCCTACCAGACTCAGGAACTGGAGGAGAAGCAGTGGTCAGTGTGTACAGGCTCGACCCTGGCTGACGTGTAAACGTAGCCAGGTGACGACCTGTGCTAGCCTCTGTGCAGTGCGTCACTCGCTGACGAGCAGGGGTGAACTGGTGGACTCCCGCATCCTGTAGGTCAGCACCACTCACCAAGTTCGTAGAGAACGAGGGGAGGTAGAGACCAGACAGGGTGCCAGAGGGAGCCGCCGTACACGGGAGGACTGTGGAGAAGCGAGACAGGACAGGACCCCCAGAGGGGTCAGCCAGGGACACCGCAACCGGCCGACTAAGTGGCGTGACTGTGGTGCGGTCCCGAAAGAAGGAGCGAGACGCTCCAGAGTCAAGTGTGAAGGTGTGGGAGGCCGAAGCCGACACAGTACCTGAGAGCGCAGACTCACTAGTACCTGAGAGAGCAGCCTCACCAGCACCTGAGAGCACAGACGCACTGGCACCTAGAGCAGTAGCCTCACAAGCACCTAGAGCAGTAGTACCAATGCCGGGTCTGGCGGGAAACACCGGTAACAGTCAGCCTCATCACTAATGGTCACAGCATACATGGCAGCAAGGATAGCATCAAAATCAAGATCGAAGATAGCGACACCAGCCCTAGACAGCTCTCCCCAGCGGGGGATCTCCGCGGCCTCCGGGAACTGCTGGCGCCAAGCGTCCGTCAGGCAGCCAAAGCAGCGCTGGGCGGTGTGGGTACCCCCACACTGCTCTCCAGCGCGGTCGCCAGTGCGGAGAACGTAGGTGCAGGGACCAAAGCCCCCACCGCGCTGACGCTGCGTGTACCACTCACGGAGCTGCTGAGGGGTGGGGACGTCGCGAGAACGCTGCTGCTGCTGCTGGCGCTGACCACCCCCAGTGCTGCTCCGCTGCGAAGCGCCACTCCGACCACCTCCACCACCGCCACCCCCGCCTCCGCCTCCACCGCCGCCGCCTCCACCGCCGCCGCCTCCGCCACCTCCGCTCCCACCGCCACCGCCGCCGCCACCCCCGCCTCCACTACCGCCACTAGCACCCCCACCCCCGCCACCACCTCCACCGCCACCCCCACTCCCTCCGCCGCCTCCACCTCCACCTCCACCGCCCCCGCTGGCCCCACCCGCTCCCTTGCCCCCCTTGCCCTTGCCAGAGCGGCGTCTCCCGCTAGGGGCAGACGCCGCACCGACCGACTCAAGACCAACGAGGTCGGCCGCAGTGGCAGAGGCGACAGAGGGCAAGAGAGGGGAAGGAGAACACCCCTCAATGTTGGGGGCGCGGGGGTCACCTCGAGAGGCTCCTACAGCGACGATGTTCTTCTCCGCCGCTAAGAGGGCCTTCTCGAGGCTGTCAACTGTGAGAGTGGTGGGACAGACCGCGAGGAAGTGGTCCCGGACTACACGAAGGGAGTCAGGGAGGTGAGTGACTAGAAAGTAGAGAGTGATGTACATGGGGGGGGGGGGGGTTCTTGGCGCAGAAGTCAGCAGGAAGCGCAGCGCGGTAGCGGGTGTCACTAGTGCGGAGGTGCGTAATGAGATCAGCGACAGTGGGAAGGCGGCAAGGTCAGGGAAGAGGAAGGGGAGCATGAGGAGGCTCAGTGCAGCAGTGGCAGGGGAGGAGTAGCGCGCAACTACAGCGTCGTACAAGGTCTGGGCACTCTTGTACTGATTTAAGTGTGCACGCTCAGCGGTAGGCAGGTGGCGACGCACCGCAAGACGTGCAGTAGCATCGCGTGTGGCCCACTTGGAGGGAACAGTGGGGTCAGCATCAGCAGCAGGGGCAGGGACGGCGCCAGAGGTAAGGTCAAAGAGAGAAAGGTCGTCTACCCTATCGCATTGCAAGAACAGCTGCAGGTCGTCGACCCAGACCTCAAAGTCAATGGCACGACCCTCAGCGTCAAAAGCTAGGACACTAGGGGTAGCCATGACTGCAGCCGGCGGTCTCACCAGACAGGACGGGTCGGGCAGCACAGCAGCACAGCAAACACGGCAGCTCGGCCGGCCCAGCAGCAACAGCAGCACCTCGGCACCAGCGGCTCGGCTCCTCGGGCGGCTTGGGCGGCTCGGGCGGCTGGGGCGGCTGGGGCGGCTCGGGCGGCTCGGGCAGCTCGGGCGGCTCGGGCGGTCAGCGGCACAGGCAGCTCCGGCGGCTCGGCTCCACAGCTGCGCAGGCGGCTCGGGCCGGTGGCCCACGGCAGGGACGGGCGGTGCACGGGTGGCCGAGAGCTGGGCCGGGACGAGTAGCGCACGGGCGGCTGGGAGCGGGACCGGGACGGGTGGCACACGGGCGGCTGGGAGCGGGGCCGGGACGGGTGACGCACGGGCGGCTGGGAGCAAGGCCGGGACGGGCTACGCACGGGCGACTGGGGGCCGGGACGGGTAAGCGCGGCCAGGACGGGTGGCGCACGGGTGGCGTGGGGCCAGATCGGGCGGCGCACGGCGTCAAGGGGCCTGGCGGGCAGCGCGCGGGCGTCTAGGGGGGGGCCGAGACTGGCGGCTCGCGGGCACTAAGGGCAGTGCGCGGGCAGCGTGGGGCCTGGACGGGCAGCGCGCGGGCTCGAAGGGCAGCACGCGGGCGGCGTGGGGCCTGGACGGGCGGCGCGCGAGCTCGAAGGGCAGCGCGCGGGCGGCGTGGGGCCCGGACGGGCGGCGCGCGGGTGTCTAGGGGCCGGGACGGGCGGCGCGCGAGCGTCTCAGAGCGGCGCGCGGGCGTCTAGGGGCCAGGACGGGCGGCGCGTGGGCGTCTAAGGGCGGCACGCGGGCGTCTAGGGGCCGTTAGGGCAGATCGAAAAAGTAAGAGAAAGGGCTCGGAGCGCGCTCCGGGCAGAAAAAAAAGTTCGATGTGGTGGGCCCTAAGCACAGTTCCCACGGAGGAACCTGCTCGATAACATGAGAAAGTTATAACGAGGAATGAAATGACTATGAACGAAGTGAGTACAAATAGGAAACCCTAATTGGGTTGTACCCCCTATGGGATACCCCACTATAGCCTACACAAATAAGTAAGCTATAATGTTATGACAGATCTGCAAGCCAAGATAGCTGCGCAGCTCACCCAGGTCTGTGTACGTGTGTCTCTTCTGCAGCTCCGACTTCACGTTGGCGAGTCCAGCAGTGTCAGCAGTAGCAAAGACCAAGTCGTGGACGTACACGAGGATGTAGAACGGCGGTAGTGAGGTGTCGGTGCGTAGAAACAGCGACGGGTCAGCAATAGAAGGAGCAAACCCAAGAGCCGCAAGGGTAGTCATCTGTTAAACGTGCCATTCGCGGGGAGCCTGTTGAAGATCGTAGACTGGCCGCCAGAGGCTCCACTGGGTACCAGGAGGAAACGACCCAGTGAAGCCAGGAGGGCGGCGCAGCCAGATCTCCTCGTGCAGGCTGCTCTGTAGGAAAGCAGTGCTGAAGTCAAGAGAGTGAAGCTCGTAGTCACGCTGAGCGGCTATGTGCAGCAGCACCCGAAGAGTGGTCATCTTCGGGGTGGGAGAGAAGGTCTGAAAGTAGTCAACTCCCTGCCAGTGACTGAAGCGTCGAGCCACGTAACGCACCTTGAAGACAAGCGGAGAACCCGGCGGCTGCTTCACCCTGTAGATCCACATGCCACTGACGATGTTCGCCCCAGGTGGGGGAACTTCGTTGATGTAGGTGGCTGTGGACTTCCAGGAAGCCATCTCTCCGTCCATGGTTGTCTGCCACTGAGAGGAGTAGGGACCCTCTACCGCCTCCGCGTAAGAGCGCGGAGTCGGGATGTCTAGTGCATCCGGGTCTCCCTCAAGAGCAAGCAGAATGGACACGAGATGAGGTAAAGCAGGAGCAAAGCACTGGAACTCCTCCTACCTGTCCTCAAAGACGTCCGTGCTAAGAGCACACTCACCCCCGACGGACGGAGGACAGGCAGACTCAGACTCAGAAAGAAGACTCGAAGCGTAGTCTAGACGACAGTGAGTAGCGAAGTCGACCAGCTCAAAAACTAAGGCAGACACAGCAGTGGACTCAAAGGAAGGGTCACTGACAACAATAGCCAAGAGACGCGTGATAGTAGAACTGGCCGCACGAAGGGAGTCAGACTCCGGGTCAGCAAGAGTAGGAAGAGAGGACTCTGTTGGAGACGGCAAAGGGACGCGCAATGGAGCAGTGGAGGGACGCAGTGCCATCTGGTGCGTGCCGGGGACGGCCGGAGGATGCGGACGCGGAACACGACGACCAGTGCAAGCAGCCCTAACAGGCCACGACGGACGAGGCTCAGGCGACACAGGACGCGACTCATGCTCGCGACGCTCAGCAAGACCTCCAGTAGGACCAGTGTAGTGAGGAGGAGCAGGTAGTGGGGAGGCGGGCTGTAACTGTGACTCGGACTGGACAAGGGGTGGACACTCTAAGGAAGGAGCAGGACCAGCAGAAGGTGGGAGACCAAGAACCTGCTCAAGGAGCGGAACGAAGTACGGACGCGGCCGCGCAGCGCCTCCAGGACCAGCAGGGGCAGCACCAGCACCCCCAGCGTCAGCACCAGCGCCAGCAGCTCCACCAGCTCCAGCAGCACCCCCTGCAGCGCCAACTCCAGCAGCACCCCCAGCAGCGTCAGCAGTGCGAACTCCAGCACCCGGAGAAGCACCAGCTCCAGCAGCACCTCCAGCAGCACCTACGCCAGCAGCACCTCCAGCTCCGGCACCAGCAGCACCACCAGGCCAACGAGCTCCAGTACCATCGGTACGAGCACTTCCGGGACGCGTGGCTCCAGAACCTCCAGCAGCCGCAGAACCTCCAGCACTGGTAGCACCACCTGCTCCAGCAGCATGGCTCCAGCATCGAGCAAACCACTTACGCAGCTCCTGGGGAGAGGGGAGCTCTCGCCGGGACACAGCACGTGTAGGACCTCCAGGCCCAGCACCACCAAGCTCCACACGAGCAGGCCCAGCACCTCCAGGCTCTGCACCCCCAAACTCAGCAATCCCAGGCTCAGCACCGCCAGACTCAGCACCCCCAGGCTCAGCACCCCCAGACCCAGCTCCCCCAAGCTCCGCACGCTCAGGCTCATCACTCCCAGACCCGACACCCGCAGGCTCAGCGCCCCTAGCAGCACCAGAGTCAACAGCTACCTCGACAGGCTCGACTGCGTCTACCTGGGACACACCTGAGGGGGCAGGACCCTGAGGGGGAAGGGGGTCTACCGGGGGGGGACCTGGCGCGAGGAAGAGCGGCGGGGGGGGGGAGGGGGGCAGCGCGGTGGGGGAAGACACGGTAGTAGGGAACTGACTCGTCATACGTGACGTCCTCGGAGGACAGAACACGACGCGAGGTGGGGTGGTAAAACTGCCAACCAGGCGCGTCAGGGGGGAAGCGAAGGAAGACGCAGAGAACAGCACGGGAGGACAGCTTGTCCGCAGACAAGTCTTGGACGAAAACGCGAGATCGCCAAAAACGAAACGGAGACGCATAGCAAGCCTTCCCCGTCCACCGCAAGGTGGGGGAAGTCTCTGGCAAGGAGACCCGGGGCTGAAGGTTGAGCTGATGCGCTGCGTACTGAACCGCAAACGGCCACAGAAAATGGGGAGCAGCCGCATGGATCATGGACGTACGAGCGACGTCCATGACCATGCCAATGCGGCGCTCAGCAATCCCATTTTGCTGTGGAGAGGCCGGAAGCGTGAACGTCTGGCGGATGCCCCTTGCACGGCAGAAGGCTCGCAGAAGGTCGGAGGAAAACTCTCCACCTCTGTCGGAGTGCAGACGCAGAACAGGAAAGTTCGAGCCGAAACTCTCTCTGAGCTGGAGACAAGCAGCGCGGATCCAGTTGATAAACACCCCAGTGACCTCACCCATGGTGTGCAAGGGGAAGACTGTGGTGTAACGCGAGTAGTCGTCAACCACCAGCAGGAAGTAACGTTCGTGACCCTGTCCACGGACGCGGTTTGGGCCCCACACGTCCATGTGAAGAGTCTGCAGCGGAGCCTCTGTCGGTGGAAACTCGGAGGAGTGAGGAGCGGTGCACTGCCGCCCCTCGACGCAGGGAACACAGGTAGGGGCAGGCCCCGGAGGAAGGGGAGGAAGGGAGTGGGGGAGACCAGAGACAAGGTAACGGGAGGCCATGCCTCGGAGACGAGGCAGGGAGGGGTGACCAAGGCGGTGGTGCCAGAGGAGAGTCTCGTGAGACAGGAGGCGACACGAGCAGGGGGTAGACTCAGGACCAAACCTGGACGCTGCAGCAAACACCTGACCCGACGTAGCTACCTGACCAGATGCAGTAACTAGAGGAGACTCGGTAGTCTGTGTGTACAGGCTCGACCCTGGCTGACGGGTAAACGTGGCCAGTGTCGGCCCGTCCGAGCACATGTGCAGTGGGTCACCTGCTGACTCGCAGGAGTGAACTGGTCAACTCCCCCATCCTGCAGGTTTGCACCACTCACCAAGTTCGTAGAGAACGAGGGGAGGTAAAGACTTGATAGGGAGCCAGACGGGGCCGCTGGACACGGTAGAACAGTGGAGAAGTGGGCAAGGACAGGACCCCTAGAGGGTCTCGAAAGAAGGAGCGAGAAGCACCCGAGTCAAGGGTGAAGGTGTGCAAGACCGCAGCAGGCGCATCACCAGATAGAGCAGACTCACCAGCAGTTGGAGCAGTAGATGCACGAGCACCTCGGGGAGCAGCCTCACCGGTACTTGGAGTAGGGGACGCAACAGCACCTAGAGCAGCAACCTCACCAGCACCTGGAGCAGCACACTGGATACCGGGGTCAGGCGGCACACACAGGTGACAGGCACCCTTAGCACTAGTAGACAATGCATACATGGCAGTGAGGATAGCATCATAGTCAAGAGCAAAGATATCTACCCTCTGCCTAAGCAGCTCCACCCAGTCGGGGAGCTCAGCGTCGTCGCCAAACTCTGTACGCCAAGCGTCGCTCAGACGGGCGAAGAAGCGGGACTCTGTGTGACCGGGTGTCCCGCAAGGCTGACAAGTCCGGACACCCGTGCGAATGACGTACGGGCAGCGAGCAGTACTCAGTGACCCTCTACTCTGAGCGTACCACTCGCGAAGCTACAGGGGCGAAGGGGTCTCGTGCGGACGACGCTGCAGCTGCACCTGGCCACTACAAGAAGCCCCCAAACTACTCACGCCATGACGATTCCCACTACGGCCACCCCGACAACCCCAACAAGCGTACCACTCACGAAGCTGCTGGGACATAAGGGACTCACGCGGATGGCGCTGGATCTGCATCGGGCCACAACACGGGCAGCAGTAGCAGTAGAAAGAGCAGTAGCAGCAGGAGCAGCAGTAACAGCAGTACGGGCAGGACAATGCTTACCAGTGGCAAGAAGGGCAGGCGTACGACGGCGGCAACGGCGAGGCCGGCACCACTGCATGGCGAGGGCTCCGCGGCAGCTGCAGGGGCGGCTGCTCCAGGGGCCAGGGGCGGCTGCTGCAGGGGCGGCTGCTTCAGTGACCACGGGCGGCTGCTCCAGGGGCCAGGGGCGGCTGCAGAGGTCCAGGGGCGGCTGGTGCAGGGGCGGCTGCTACAGGGGTGGCTGCTCCAGGGGCCAGGGGCGGCTGCTGCAGGGTCGGCTGCTCCAGGGGCCAGGGGCGGCTGTAGAAGTCTAGTGGCGGCCGCTGCAGGGGCCAGGGGCGGCTGCCGCAGGGGCGGCTGCTCTAGGGGCCAGGGGCGGCTGCTGAAGGGGCGGCTGCTTCAGGGGCCACGGGCGGCTGCTGCAGGGGCGGCTGCAGAGGTCCAGGGGCGGCTGCTGCAGGGGCGGCTGCTACAGGGGTGGCTGCTCCAGGGGCTTGGGGCAGCTGCTGCAGGGACGGCTGCTCCAGGGGCCAGGGGCGGCTGCAGAAGTCTAGGGGCGGCCGCTGCAGGGGCCAGGGGCGGCTGCCGCAGGGGCGGCTGCTCCAGGGGCCAGGGGCGGCTGCTGCAGGGGCGGCTGCCCCAGGGTCCACGGGCGGCTGCTGCAGGGGCGGCTGCTCCAGAGGCCAGGGGCGGCTGCAGAGGTCCAGGGGCGGCTGCTGCAGGGGCGGCTGCTACAGGGGTGGCTGCTCCAGGGGCCAGGGGCAGCTGCTGCAGGGACGGCTGCTCAAGGGGCCAGGGGCGGCTGCAGAAGTCTAGGGGCGGCCGCTGCAGGGGCCAGGGGCGGCTGCTCCAGGGGCCAGGGGCGGCTGCTGCAGGGGCGGCTGCCCCAGGGGCCAGGGGCGGCTGCTCCAGTGGCCAGGGGCGGCAGCTGCAGGGGCGGCTGCTCCAGGGGCTAGGGGCGGCTGCTGCAGGGGCGGCTGCTCCAGGGGCCACGGGCGGCTGCTCGAGGGGCCAGGGGCGGCTGCAGAGGTCCAGGGACACCTACTGCAAGGGCGGCTGCTGCAGGGGCGGAAGCTGCAGGGGCGGCTGCTCCAGGGACAAGGGGCGGCTGCTGCAGGGGCGCGGGTTAGGGCAGGGCGCCGCGGCGGGCAGGGGCGACGCCGCGCGGGTTTCGCAGGGGCGTCGCGACGAGCGGGGGCGACGCCCGGGTCCCGTTGGGGCATCACGACGCGCAGGAGTCGCGCCTCGCGGGTCCCGCAGGGGCGTCCCGACTAGGCAGGGGCGACGCGCGGGTCCCGCGGAGGCCACGCAACGAGGGAGGGGGGACACCCGGGTGGCGACGGGGCGGGGCCGCGACTGGTGACGGGGCGGGGCCGCTACGGGCAACGGGGCGGGGCCGCGAAGGGGCCGCTAAGGGGCCACGAAGGGGCCGCGAAGGGGCCGCTAAGGGGCCGCGAAGGGGCCGCGAAAGGGGCCGCTAAGGGGCAGCGAAGGGGCCGCCAAGGGGGCCGCTAAGGGGCCGCGAAGGGGGGCCGCTAAGGGGCAGCGAAGAGGCCGCTAAGGGGCCGCGAAGGGGGCCGCTAAGAGGGCCGCGAAGGGGCCACTAAGGGGCCGTTAAGGGGCAGGCCACTAAGGGGCCGCGAAATTTTCGGGCAGGACGCGAAGCGCGTTTGGAAGAAACGGTCCCACTAGGGAACCTGCTCTATACCATGTGAAGAATGAGGAATGGTTGACTAGGAAATGTGAAGGGTACAAGTATGAAACCCTAGAAAACTGTACCCCATAGTGTCTACCCCACTACAGCCTAGAAAGACTGTATACTACTATTTTTTATGATCAACACTGGAAGACGACTCTTCTCAGCAACCAAGCTCGTATAAAATATCTCCATTATAAGGCCACGATTAGTGTCCAATCAGCCTCCTGTCCTTAGGGGAACAACCCTTTGACCATCAAGAACCTTCTGCTCCTTTCCCCTTGGGAAATGGCCTTCTCACCACTAACATGACCCTCGGTGTAAAATCTGGAACAAATTATAGCTTGTACGGTATTCGGCGGTTGAAATGTCAAATGTGCTGCAATTCAATTGGTTTGATGCTCCCGACTAACTACAGCGCGAGTGTCTGAACTTCATTTGGATATCGTAGTAGGGAAGCTCAGTCTGGCATGCGAGTTAGACGATGACTTCATCTTTTTTTTTTTTTTTTTTTTGAAACGAAAAGTTGAGAAGAATAGAACGAGAATGAATCAACTATGAATGAAGTGAGTACATATAGGAAAACCTGGTTGCGTTGTACCCCCTATGGGATACCCCACTATAGCCTACACAAATATATATAAGCTATAATGTTCTGACACACCCCCATAGGCAAAGTGGGGGAGAACAAGGGGTCACAAGACCAGTCAAGCAAAGCAAGGCAAAGCTCAGGGTGGATCACAAAGTCACCACACATTCCGAGCACAAGTTCAAAGGCCAAGAGGCCAGTTCACATGCAAGATCACATATATAGATATACAAGAGGCTAAGCAAGCAAGAGCAAGAGTATATATATATGTGACAGTACAAGCAAGGTCAAGAAGTGAGCAAGTGAGGTAAGACAGGCACAAGACCCAACTGAGTGCAGAAGCGCTGATGATCACAACGCGCAAGTGCCTTGGTGAAGACATCAGCAGTGTTGGCCTCAGAGGCCACGTACGCAAGCCGCAACTGTCCTCGCTGCTGTAGCTCACGAGCAAGAAAGTAGCGGAGAGCAATGTGCTTTGTCCTGTGCTCCAGTCGCTGCTCTCGACACAAGGCCAGCATAGCCTTGTTGTCGACGTACAGGACTGGAGGAGAACGAGGCGGCTCTCCAAGGTCGGTCAGCAGGTAGGTGAGCCAGCGAAGCTCCTGGGCAGCCATAGCCCCGGCGTAGATCTCAGCCTCACAACTAGAGCCGAGAACAGAAGACGAGCGGGTAGCCCGCCATGAAACACAGCCGGAACCAAGACTGAAGGTGTAACCCTGTGACGTCCGCTGCGTAGCCTGGTCGTCAGCCTAAGAAGCGTCCGCGTGCCCAGTGAGGACCACTGGACTCCGCCCTCCAAGCACTAGCCCCATGCCCGACGTACTGCACAAGTAGCGCAACACCCTCTTCGCTGCAGCCATGTACTCTGGTCGGTGTCTCCCAGGAGCAACATAGCGTGCGAGAATGCTAAGAGGGTATGCAAGGTCAGGTCGAGTGCAGGTCATCAGCTACATGAGGCAGGCAACAAGCTCTGGATACGGGCCACTCGACTCTACGGACTCATCCGAAGGCAGAGCTGAGAGCGAGTGGCGAGTAGGCAGAGGAGTGGCCTGAGGCGAGGAGTACGTGAAGCCGAAGCGCTGAAGGACCTGCTGCACCATGTGTGACTGAGTCAGGGTAATGGTGCGGCGTGCTCTGTCCCGGGTGATCTGCAAGCCAAGGTAGCTGCGCAGTTCACCCAGGTCAGTGCACGTGTGTCTCTTCTGCAGCTCGGACTTCACGTAAGCGAGTCCAGCAGTGTCAGCAGTGGCAAAGACCAAGTCGTCCACATACACGAGGATGTAGAACGGCGGCAGAGAGGTGTCGGTGCGCAGAAACAGCGACGGGTCGGCAGCAGAAGGAGCAAACCCAAGTGCCGCAAGCGTAGTCCTCAGTGTGTCGTGCCACTCACGTGGCGCCTGGCGGAGACCGTAGACTGGACGCCGGATACTCCACTGGGTACCTGGAGGGAAAGACCCAGTGAAGCCAGGTGGGCGGAGCAGCCAGATCTCCTCGTGCAGGCTGCCCTGCAAGAAAGCACTGGAACTCCTCCTGCCTGTCCTCAAGGACGTCCGTGCCAAGGGCACACTCACCCCCGACGGACGGAGGACAGGTAGACTCAGACTCAGCGACAAGACTAGCAGCGTAGTCTAGACGACAGCGCGCAGCAAAGTCGACGAGCTCAGTAACAAGGGCAGACGCAGCAGAAGACTCGAAAGAAGGGTCAGTGACGGCAGTAGCAAGGAGACGCGTGACAGTAGGACTGGCAGCACGAAGAGAGTCCGACTCCGGGTCGGCAAGAGCAGGAAGAGAGGAAGCAGGAGGAGAAGGCAAAGGGGCACGCAGAGGAGCAGTAGACGGACGCAGAGACATCCGGTGCGTGCCAGGGACAGAAGGAGGACGCTGACGCGAACTGCGACCACTAGCACGCGCAGTACGAACAGGCGACGCAGGACGAGACGCAGGCTCACGACGCTAAGTGAGACCTCCAGTAGGACCAGCGTAGGGAGAAGGAGCAGGTAAGGGGGAGGCAGTCTGTAGCTGTGGCTGCGACAGGACAGGCTGTGGACTCTCTAAGGAAGGAGGAGGACCAATAGAAGGTGGAAGACCAAGAACCTGCTGCAGGAGTGGAACGAAGTACGGTCGAGGACGCGCGACGATGCTAGACACAGCAGTGACAGCACCAGCACCCCCAGCAGGAGCACCCGCTCCAGCAGCACCTCCAGCAGCTCCAGAACCTCCAGCAGCACCAGGAGCACCCCCAGCAGGACCGCTAGTGGTAGTCTCAGCGCCAACACCCTCAGCAGCACCAGCTCCAGTCGAACCCGCAGGCCCTGCAGCTCCAGTACTCCCAGTACAAGTACCTCCGGACCCCGCGACAGCAGCACCCTCAGCAGCCAAAGAACCTCCAGCACCAGCAGCACGCAGCCAGCGTCGGGCAAACCACTCATGCAGCTCCGGTGGGGAGAGTGGCTCCTTGCGAGACGAAGCACCCGGAGAACCTCCAGGCGAAGCACCTCCAGGCTCAGCACCCCCAGTGTCACAGGATCGAATCCTCAATCGAAACTTGTCACTAAAACTGAATACAAGGCCTATTTATACTCAGAAAGTACAAGGATAAACGAGATAAATCGAACCTTCGGGAACACACCCTTCCCGATACTACAATCACAAGTGCGCATAAGCACGCAAGTCTATTGGCACTTGGGATTACGCCCAGATTACACCGTATACACCACTGTCAGCGCTGTCGGTGGCGTATAATAGGTATGTTGGTGGGAAAAGTAGGAAATAAGAGAAATAAATAGAAGGCTCTAGAAAATAGAATAGTAGGCCGATTGAGATGAGATAAAGACCAAAATAAAGAGGAGAAAAGGGAGAATGGGATAACGGAAAAATATAATAGTGAGAAAATATTATAACGGGGACGTCCTCTCACACTTCCCCTCCTCAAAGCTGGGTGGTAGAAGTAACACCCTGCTTGACAAGGTAGTCGTGTAGAGGACGGCGGGCGTTATCCATGTCGTGTTCAGGTACCCAGGTATCCTCGGAAGGATCATAGCCTTTCCAACGAATCAAGAACTCCAAGGTGCCGCTACGTCGTCGTCGGTGCGCTAGAACGGCTTCGACTTCGTACTCGGGTTCCCCATTAACGATCACTGGCAGTGGCGGCGGCGGCTGGCGACCTTTGAAGACTGTGTTTGGGTCCCGATAGGGCTTGAGAAGTTGAACATGGAAGGCATTGTGAATCCTCCAGGTAGCTGGTAAACGCAAGCGGAAGGTTACTGGAGTGACCTGCGCCTCGACGAGAAAAGGTCCGCAGAAGCGAGGTCGGAGCTTAGACGGAAGATGGCTAATGTCGAGATTGCGTGTATCCAGAAGCACCTGATCGCCAATTTGGATGGAATGATCGTTGCGACTCCGATCAGCGAGCTTCTTTTGTTGCTGCTTGATAGTTAGAAGACGTTTATGCGTGCGCTCCCACAATTGGTGCATAGTGGAAATGAAGTCATGTGCGGGTTGCACCGTGGCGGGTACTGTTGGTTTCTGAGGCGTAAGTGGGTTGCGACCGTAACAGAGGAAAAAAGGAGTTTGCCTTGTTGCGGCGTGCGTGGCGTTGTTGTACGCAAACTCGAGAACCGGCAGATGTGCATCCCATTTAGAGATATCGTCCTTACACGCTGCTCGCAGAAGCTGTTCGACAATCTGGTTGAGGCGCTCTGTCTGACCATCCGTTTGGGGATGATAGGCTGATGACATGGCGAGTTTGGTCCCCATGAGCGACATGAGCTCCTTCCAGAATTTACTCGTGAATTTCGGGTCTCTGTCGGAGATCAGCGTGGTTGGAATGCCATGTTGTGAGATGACGTAGCGGAAGAATATTTGCGCTGTCTCCTCGACGCCAGCCGTTGTGTGTGTCGGAATGAAGTGTCCCATTTTGGAGAATTTGTCGATGACGACTAGAATGGCGTCGTAACCAGCTTTGGTAGGTGGTAACCCGGTGATGAAGTCGAGGCTAACCACTTGCCAAGGCTGTTCAGGGACTGGAAGAGGCTGTAGTAATCCTGCTTTCTTCTGTTTGCTGCTCTTCATCCGTTGGCATGTGTCGCACGAGGTGACGAATTTTTGTACGTCATCCGCCATGTGGGGCCAATAATAATGCTTCGCAATACCGGCAAGCGTCTTGTTACTACCGAAGTGGCCCGCGTAGAGAACATCATGATATTCTTCGAGCAGTAACTGGCGTAAGGGAGGGTAATTAGGTACCCATATTTTTGTGGAGCCCTTGCGGTATGCGATGTCTTGATCCCAACGTAGAAGATGGCGCTTTTCTGCTACAGAGACTTCGGGGTCGATGGTGTATCCATGCGTGAAGAGTCCCTTCAGAAGTGGGTTCATGCCATCGATTTGTAAGGCGGCAACGTGTGTAGGGCGACTCAGTGCGTCTGCCTTGTTCTTGTGCCCCGGCTTAAACACGATGTCGTAATGGAAGTGGGTTTCGAGAAAGTCAATCCACCGGACCTGCCGCCTGGAGAGTGTTGGTTGGGTCTTCAGGTACTTGAGGCTGCAGTGGTCGGTGTAGACAGTCGTTTTTCTTCCTTCGAGATAACACCTCCATGCCTTAAATGCGTTGACGATGGCGAGGGCCTCTTTGTCATGGATGGGGTAATTGAGTTCTGCCCCGTGAAGTTTTTTACTGAGGTATGCAATGGGTTGCAGTCCCTTCCCTTGATCCTGCATGAGTACTGCGCCCACTGCTTGATCGCTAGCATCGGCCTCGATGACATAGTCAAGTTCAGTGTCTGGCAGGATAAGAACAGGTGCGGACGTGAGTGCGGTTTTAAGTTGTTCCACGGCTTCCTGGTGCTTCGCCTCCCATTGATATGGTGTATTCTTCTTCAACAGGTTCGTTAATGGTGCGACAATCTTGGCGTAGTTCGGTACGAACCGGTTGTAGTAGTTGGCGAATCCAAGGAACTGTTGTAACTCCTTCACGTTCTCAGGGGTCTTCCACGTTCGCACTGCTTCGATCTTCTTAGGATCCACGTGAACTCCTTGAGCGCTCACCATATGTCCAAGGAACTAGACTTTTTTCAACGCAAACTCGCTCTTGGATAGTTTCACGTAGAAGCGTTCTCGTCGAAGAATTTCAAACACCCGTCGTAGATGCTCAACGTGCTGCTTCATATCTTTCGAGTAGATCAGGATATCGTCCAAATATACCACCACGCACTCGTCCAAAAGGGGCCGAAGGATGTGGTTCATTTCCGCCTGAAATGTGGCTGGTGCGTTAGTGAGTCCGAATGGCATCACAAGATACTCGTATGACCCGTACCGAGTTCGAAAAGCGGTTTTGTGGATAGAGTTGTCCGCCATACGAATTTGCCAGTATCCCGATCTGAGGTCGAGCTTGGAGAATACCGTAGCACCGCGAAGTTGATCGAGTAAGTCGTCGATCCGTGGTATCGGGTATTTATTTTTTACAGTCTGCTTGTTCAAGGCTCCGTAGTCGATGCACATTCGCAGACTTCCGTCTGGCTTCGGAGTGAAGAGAACTGGAGCTCCGTACGGCGAAGTCGAAGGTCGAATCAGCCCTTTCTCCAGGAGATACTCTATTTGTTTTTTCATATCGGCAAGCTCTGTCGGGCTCAGCCGGTATGGTGCTCGAAATGTTGGCTTGGACCCCGGCTCTTCTACGATCTCGTGTTGATGTGTCCGGTATGGCGGTAGTTGATCAGGTAAATCGTCGGGGAGAACGTCCTGGAACTCTTCAAGAATTTTCTTGACTGCTGGAGGAAGTTCCTGGGTCTGCTTCTCTCCGTTGTCTGCCTCGTTGACTATCGCCATGAATCCCGCCGTGGTCTGTTTGACGTCCTTTTTAAAGCGTGCGAGTGTCTCGACTGGAATATTTCCCGTGTCGTCCCATTTGGGAAGGCTGATTTTTCTCCCGTTGTTGTTGATGTTGGCCGTCTGGTTAACCCAGTTGATCTCGGGGTTGAACTTTTTAAGAAAGTCTCTCCCGAAGATTATGTCGAGTCCTTTGATATTTGTGACGGGGAGAGCAGGCTTCCATCGAAGGGGTCCAATCTGGAGTAGCAACCGTGTTTCCCCGTAGATAGGTAGCTTACTGCCATCCACCATCGTTGCAGAGAAGCTCGAGGACTTGATGTCACTTCCGAGTCGATCGATTGCCTTTTTGTCATAGACGCTGTGCGACGCCCCGCTGTCCACGAGTGCTTGGAGGCGCTGTCCGTTGCAGATCACCTCGAGCAGGAGTGGTGAGCGTTGCTCGGAGTACCCAAAAATAGTCTCATTAATAGGATCATAGGGTACATCCCAATATTCAGTACACTCCGTGGTTCCACTGCTTTCTTCTGGACAACTAGCTGGCCTGGGCTGCGTGGAGAAAGGCTCTTCTCCAACGCCAGGAGTAGAGGTAGTAACCGTACAAGTTGACCCTGAGGGGGTGGATCCGGTCGACGCCTGCGATCCACTGGATGCATCCTGGAGGGGTTTTCGGAGTTTCTGCAGCTTCTTTTGAACTCCCAGCTGCCTCTTCAGCTGCTTCAGCTCCATAGACTTCTTCCCTGGGGAGTGGAGAGTCGTCTTGGGCTGGTTCCGGAAGAGGACGTTGACGCCGTGAAAAGGTCTACTCCTTTCCACACTCCTTAATTTTTTCCCCAGCTCCGTAGGCACCGGTACCACTTCTTTAATTGTTTGCTTCCTCTGGAGTTCTTCCCGGAATTTGTTTATGGCTCCGGACCCGCGAAAATCGCCAGTCTTCATTAAAGCATCTTTGAAAGATAACTTTAACGAATTCTGTTTTTTTCCGGGGTCGAATTGGAGAGTTCCCGTCTTGGTCGAGTCTGTTTTCGCGGAGGTTTTCTTTTCCTCGGCGAATTCCTCTGACAAATTTCGGTCAAGGGGCTTGGGATTTCGCCCTTGATTCTCCAAATCTCGCGCCCAATGCTGTCCTTCAATTTCGATTCGGTCCAGATTGCGCTGACGCTTTCGGATCTTTTTTTTTCTCGCCAGCACGATCCGCAATCACTGGCGAGATCCGTTTTTTGACTTTTTGTCTTTAGTTTCGCCACTCCCACGAGCTCGGAATGCCGCACGTGCTGATTTCATGTGAAAACAGTCGACAATGCGATGTCCGTTTCCGCCGCAAAATTCGCAAAGTGTTTTGTTTTTTGCAGAACGTGAACTCGCGTCGAATTTGTCGACTTCCATGGGGTCGGCGAACGTGGTTGAAGCCGAGCGATCCCCTTGTCGTGATCCGACGACGTGGGGTCGTCGTGTCCCGGAGTTGACCAAGTCAAAACGCTCCGTGGCCGATACGATTTCGCTGTAGCTGCTGCAATTCGCTGCTGCAACCTGGCGCCGAATGTGACACTCGACACATGGGACACAGGCAGGGTCAGGGCCCTGAGGAAGGGGAGGGAGGGACCGGGGGAGACCAGACACAAGAAGACGGGAGGCCATGCCTCTGAGCCAAAGCAGGGAGGGGTGACCAAGACGGTGGTGCTAGAGGAGAGTCTCGTGGGACAGTCGACGACACGAACAGGGGGCAGACTCAGGACCAGACCTCGACGCTGCAGCAAACACCTGACCAGACGCAGGGACCCTACCAGACTCAGCAACTGGAGGAGAAGCAGTGGTCAGTGTGTACAGGCTCGACCCTGGCTGACGGGTAAACGTAGCCAGGTGGCGACCTGTGCTAGCCTTTGTGCAGTGCGTCACCCGCTGACGAGCAGGAGTGAACTGGTGGACACCTGCATCCTGTAGGTCAACACCACTCACCAGGTTCGTAGAGAACGAGGGGAGGTAGAGACCAGACAGGGTGCCAGAGGGAGCCGCCGGACACGGGAGGACTATGGAGAAGCGAGACAGGACAGGACCCCCAGAGGGGTCAGCCACGGACACCGCAACCGGCCGACTAAGCGGCGTGAGTGTGGTGCGGTCCCGAAAGAAGGAGCGAGACGCTCCAGAGTCAAGGGTGAAGGTGTGGGAGGCCGAAGCCGACGCAGTACCTGAGAGCGCAGACCCACTAGTACCTGAGAGCGCAGACTCACCAGTACCTGAGAGCACAGACGCACTGGCACCTAGAGCAGTAGCCTCACTGGCACCTAGAGCAGTAGTACCAATGCCCGGGTCGGGCGGGAAACACCGGTAACAGTCACCCTCATCACTAATAGTAACAGCATACATGGCAGCAAGGATAGCATCAAAGTCAAGATCAAAGATAGCTACACCAGCCCTAGACAGCTCTCCCCAGCGGGGGATCTCAGTGGCCTCCGGAAACTGCTGGCGCCAAGCATCCGTCAGGCGGCCAAAGCAGCGCTGGGCGGAGTGGGCACCCCCACACTGCTCACCCGCGCGGTCGCCGGTGCGAAGGACGTAGGTGCAGGGACCAAAACCCCCACCTTGCTGACGCTGCGTGTACCACTCACGGAGCTGCTGAGGGGTGAGAAGAAGCGAACGAGAATGGATGAACTATGAATGAAGTGAGTACAAATATGAAACCCTAATTGGGTTGTACCCCCTATGGGATGTCAGATTATTATAGCTGATGCATGTTTGTAGGCTATAGTGGGGTAGCACATATGTGGTACAGTTTGCTAGGGTTGTATTTGTACCCAACTCTGACTTAGTCAATTCATTCCTCTGCTCATAGTTTCACATGGTATAGAGCTAGGTCCCTCCAGGACCGAATTTTTTTTTTTGGGCCCACCGAAGCGCGCCCCGAGGCGCGCCCTTTTTTGTTTTAGCGACCCTTCGGGTCGCCCTCTCCCCTGCGGCCCCGCCGCCTGCCCCTTACGCGGCCCCGCGCTGGCCCCTTACGCGGCCCTGCGCCGCCGGCTCCTACGCGGCCCCGCGCCGGCCCCTTACGCGGCTCCGAGCCGGCCCCTTACGCGGCCCCGGGCCGCCGGCTCCTACTCGGCCCCTTACGCGGCCCCGCGCCGGCCTCCTTCTCGGCCCCGCCGCCGGCCTCCTACACGGCCCGCCGCCGGCCTCCTACTCGGCCCGCCGCCGGCCTCCTACACGGCCCCGCCGCCGGCTCCTACTCGGCTCCGCCGCCGGCCTCCTACACGGCCCGCCGCCGGCCTCCTACACGGCCCGGCCCCGGCTCCTACTCGGCCCGCCGCCGGCCTCCTACTCGGCCCGCCGCCGGCCTCCTACACGGCCCCGCCGCCGGCTCCTACTCGGCCCCGCCGCCGGCCTCCTACTCGGCCCGCCGCCGGCTCCTACTTGGCCCTACCGCCGGCCCTACCGCCGGCCTTGTCCCGGCCCCGCCACTGCACTGCAGCCGAGCCGCCCAGCAGCAGCCGAGCCGCCCAGCAGCATCCGAGCCGCCCAGCAGCAGCCGAGCCGCCCAGCAGCAGCCGAGCCGCCCAGCAGCAGCCGAGCCGCCCAGCAGCAGCCGAGCTGCCCAGCAGCAGCCGAGCCGCCCAGCAGCAGCCGAGCCGCCCCGCAGTAGCCGAGCCGCCCCGCAGTAGCCGAGCCGCCCGGTACCTGAGCAGCCCGAGCCGCCTGCTGCTGACCTACCCGACTCTCCCATCCCGGTGAGACTTTCAGCTGCTGCTATGGCTACCCCCAATGTTCTCACTTTTGACGCTGAGGGGAGGGCCATTGACTTTGCCGTCTGGGTCGAGGATCTGCAGCTGTACTTACTGTGTGATGCGGTAGATGAGGTCTCTCTCTTTGACTTTGTCTCTGGCGCTGTCCCTGCCCCGCCTGCTGATGCTGACTCTGCCGTTCGCTCCAAGTGGGCGACCCGCGATGCTGCTGCACGTCTTGCTGTGCGTCGCCACCTCCCTTCCTCTGAGCGTGCCCACTTTAGTCAGTGCAAGACCGCTCAGGCCTTGTACGACGCTGTAGTTGCGCGCTACTCCTCCCCTTCCTCCGCTACCCTTAGCCGCCTCATGCTACCGTTTCTCTTCCCTGACCTCGCTTCCTTTCCCACTGTCGCTGACCTCGTTACCCACCTCCGCGCTAGTGACACCCGCTACCGCGCTGCCCTTCCTGCTGAGTTCCGCGCTGCGAACCCTCCTCCCATGTACATCACTCTCTACTTTCTCGTCACCCGTCTTCCTGAGTCCCTTCGTGTCGTTAGGGACCAGTTTCTCTCTGTCTGTCCCACCACTCTCACTGTCGACCTCCTTGAGGAGTCCCTGCTAGCGGCTGAGAAGAGTATTGTCGCTGTAGGGGCCTCTCGGGGTGACCCTCGCACCCCCATCTTTGAGGGGTGTGGTCCCTCCCCCCTGCTGCCCTCTGTCGCCTCTGCCGCTGCGGCCGACCTCGTTGGTTTTGAGTCGGTCGGCGCGGCGTCTGCCCCCAGTGGCAGACGCCGCACTGGCAAGGGCAAGGGGGGCAAGGGAGCGGGTGGAGCCAGAGGGGGCGGTGGAGGAGGCGGTGGGGGTGGAGGGGGGAGTGGGGGTGGCGGAGGGGGTGGTGGCGGGAGTGGAGGTAGTAGTGGCGGCGGTGGAGGCGGAGGTGGCGGCGGAGGTGGTAGCGGAGGAGGCGGTGGGAGCGGTGGGAGCGACGGTCCTGGTGGGGGAGGTGGCGGTGGCGACGGGGGTAGCGGTGGAGGCGGGGGTGGCGGTGGAGGAGGGGGTCGGAGTGGCTCGTCCCAGCGGAGCAGCTCTGGGGGTGGTCAGCGCCAGCAGCAGCAGCAGCAGCAGCAGCCACAGCAGCAGCCGCAGCAGCAGCAGCGCTCTCGCACCGTCCCCGGCCCTCAGCAGCTCCGTGAGTGGTACTTGCAGCGTCAGCGCGGTGGTGCGCTTGGTCCCTGCCCCTACGTTCTTCGCACTGGTGACCGTGCAGGGGAGAGGTGTGGAGGCGCCCACACAGCCCGTCGCTGCTTTGGCCGCCTGACCGACGCCTGGCGTCAGCAGTTTCCGGAGGCCGCTGAGATCCCCCGCTGGGGAGAGCTGTCTAGGGCTGGTGTAGCTATTTATGATCTTGATTTTGATGCTATTCTCTCTGCTATGTATGCTGTGACTGGTAGTGATGAGGATGACTGTTACCGGTGTTTCCCGCCCGACCCGGGCATTGGTACTGCCGCGTCAGGTACTAGTGAGGCTGCTGCTCTAGGTGCCAGTGCGTCTGTGCTTTCAGGTACTGGTGAGTCCGCCCTCTCAGGTACTGTGTCGGCTTCGGCCTCTCACACCTTCACCCTTGACTCTGGAGCGTCTCGCTCCTTCTTTAGGGACCGCACCACTCTCACGCCGCTGAGTCGGCCTGTTGCGGTGTCCCTGGCGGACCCCTCTGGGGGGCCTGTCCTGTCTCGCTTCTCCACTGTCCTCCCGTGTCCGGCGGCCCCCTCTGGCACCCTGACTGGTCTCTACCTCCCCTCGTTCTCGACGAACTTGGTGAGTGGTGCTGACCTCCAGGATGCAGGTGTCCACCAGTTCACCCCTGCTCGTCAGCGGGTGACCCACTGTACGGAGGCGGATACAGGTCGCCACCTGGCTACGTTTACACGTCGGCCGGGGTCGAGCCTGTACACACTGACCACTGCTTCTCCTCCAGGTACTGCGTCTGGTAGGGCCCCTTCGTCTGGTCAGGTGTTTGCTGCAGCGTCCAGGTCTGGTCCTGAGTCTGCCCCTTGTTCGTGTCGTCGTCTGTCTCACGAGACCCTCCTCTGGCACCACCGCCTTGGCCACCCCTCTCTGCTTCGGCTCAGAGGCATGGCCTCGCGGGTCCTTGTGTCTGGTCTTCCCCGGTCCCTCCCTCCCCTTCCTCCGGGCCCTGGCCCTGCCTGTGTCCCCTGTGTCGAGGGGCGCCAGCGTGCTGCCCCTCACTCCTCCCAGTTTCCTCCGACAGAGGCCCCGTTGCAGACGCTTCACATGGACGTGTGGGGCCCAGCCCGCGTCCGTGGACAGGGTCAGGAGCGCTACTTCCTGCTAGTGGTTGACGACTACTCGCGTTACACCACAGTCTTCCCCTTGCGCAGCAAGGGTGAGGTCACTCAGGTGTTGATCGACTGGATCCGCGCAGCTCGTCTTCAGCTTCGGAGAAGCTTTGGCTCTGACTTCCCTGTCTTGCGTCTGCACTCGGACAGAGGCGGAGAGTTCTCCTCGGCCCTCCTGAGTACCTACTGTCGTGTGCGAGGCATCCGTCAGACCTTCACGCTTCCGGACTCACCACAGCAGAATGGGATCGCTGAGCGCCGCATTGGCATGGTCATGGACGTCGCTCGTACGTCCATGATGCATGCGGCTGCTCCCCATTTTCTGTGGCCGTTTGCGGTCAGGTACGCTGCGCACCAGATCAACCTCCACCCCAGGGTCTCTCGACCGGAGACCTCCCCAGCTCTGTTGTGGACGGGGAAGGTTGGCGATGCGTCGGCGTTCCGGGTCTGGGGATCTCGGGCGTTTGTTCGCGACCTGTCTGCGGACAAGCTGTCCCCTCGTGCTTCTCCCTGCGTCTTCCTCGGGTTCCCCCCCGACGCCCCTGGGTGGCAGTTTTACCACCCCACCTCTCGACGTGTTCTGTCCTCCCAGGACGTCACGTTCGACGAGTCGGTACCCTACTACCGCCTCTTCCCCTACCGCACTCCGTCCCTCCCCCCACCCCCCCTCTTCCCCTTGGTTCCAGGTCCCCCCCCAGTAGTCCCCCTCCCCCCTCAGGGTCCTGCCCCTTCAGGTGTGTCTCAGGTAGACGCGGTCGAGCCTGTCGAGGTCACTGGTGACTCCGGTGCTGCTGCGGGAGCTGAGCCTGGGGGTGCGGAGTCTAGGGGTGCTGAGCCTGGGGGTGCGGAGTCTGGGGGTGCTGGGCCTGGGGGTGCTGAGCCTGGGGGTGCTGAGCCTGGGGGTGCTGTGCCTGGGGGTGCTGTGTCTGGGGGTACTGAGCCTGGGGGTGCTGAGCCGGGAGGTGCCGAGCCTGGAGGTGCTGTGCCTGGGGGTGCTTCGTCTCACCGGGGGCCGCTCTCTCCACAGGAGCTGCGTGAGTGGTTTGCCCGGCGCTGGAGGCGTGCCGCTGGTGCTGGTGGTTCTTCGGCTGCGGAGGGCGCTGCTGCCACGCGACCTGGCGGTGCTCGTCCTGTGGGTGCTGGAGCTGCTGGGTCTGAGTGTTCTCCTGGAGCTGGTCCTGCTGAGGACGTTGGCGCTGAGCCTGCGGTTGGTGGTCCGACTGACGGTGCTCCTGGTGCTGCTGCTGGAGGTTCTGGAGCTTCTGGTGGTTCTGCTGGAGGTGCTGCTGGAGTGGGTGCTCCTGCCGGGGGTGCTGGTGCTGTTCCTGCTGTTTCTGGCGTCGCCGCGCGGCCTCGACCGTACTTCGTTCCGCTCCTGCAGCAGGTTCTTGGTCTTACACCTCCTCCTCCTTCCTTAGAGAGTCCGCAGCCTGTCCGGTCACAGCCACAGCTACAGCCTGCCTCCCCTTTGCCTGCTCCTTCTCCCTACGCTGGTCCGACTGGAGGTCTTACTGAGCGTCGTGAGCCTGCGTCTCGTCCTGCGTCGCCTGTTCGTACTGAGCGCGCTAGTGGTCGCGGGTCGCGTCAGCGTCCTCCTCCTGTCCCTGGCACGCACCGGATGTCACTGCGTCCGTCCACTGCTCCTCTGCGTGCCCCTTTGCCTTCTCCTCCTGCTTCCTCTCTTCCTGCTCTTGCCGACCCGGAGTCGGACTCTCTTCGTGCTGCCAGTCCTACTGTCACGCGTCTCCTTGCTACTGCTGTCACTGACCCTTCCTTCGAGTCGTCTGCTGCGTCTGCCCTTGTCACTGAGCTTGTCGACTTTGCTGCGCGCTGTCGTCTAGACTACGCTGCTCGTCTTGTCGCTGAGTCTGAGTCCGCCTGTCCTCCGTCCGTCGGGGGTGAGTGTGCCCTTGGCACGGACGTCCTAGAGGACAGGCAGGAGGAGTTCCAGTGTCTAGCCGCTGCTTCACCTCGTCTCGCGTCTGTACTGCTAGCCCCTGAGGGAGACCCGGATGCACTAGACATCCCGACTCCGCGTTCTTACGCGGAGGCCGTAGAGGGTCCCTACTCCTCTCAGTGGCAGGCAGCTATGGATGCAGAGATGGCTTCCTGGAAGTCCACAGGCACCTACGTTGACGCGGTTCCCCCTCCTGGGGCGAACATCGTCAGTGGCATGTGGATCTTCAGGGTGAAGCGGCCGCCGGGCTCGCCGCCTGTCTTCAAGGCGCGTTACGTGGCTCGTGGCTTCAGTCAGCGGCAGGGAGTTGACTACTTTCAGACCTTCTCTCCCACCCCGAAGATGACCACTCTTCGGGTGCTGCTGCACATTGCCGCTCAGCGCGACTACGAGCTTCACTCTCTCAACTTCAGCACTGCGTTCCTGCAGGGTAGCCTGCACGAGGAGATCTGGCTGCGCCGTCCGCCTGGCTTCACTGGGACTTTCCCTCCTGGCACCCAGTGGAGCCTCCGACGACCAGTCTACGGTCTCCGCCAGGCACCGCGTGAGTGGCACGACACACTGAGGACTACGCTTGCGGCTCTTGGGTTTGCTCCTTCTACTGCTGACCCGTCGCTGTTTCTTCGCACCGACACTTCCCTGCCGCCGTTCTACATCCTCGTGTACGTCGACGACTTGGTCTTTGCCACAGCGGACACTGCTGGACTCGCCTACGTGAAGTCCGAGCTGCTGAAGAGACACACGTGCACAGACCTGGGTGAACTGCGCAGCTACCTTGGCTTGCAGATCACTCGGGACAGAGCACGCCGCACCATTACCCTGACTCAGTCACACATGGTGCAGCAGGTCCTTCAGCGCTTCGGCTTCACGTACTCCTCGCCTCAGGCCACTCCTCTGCCTACTCGCCACTCACTCTCAGCTCTGCCTTCGGATGAGTCCGTAGAGTCGAGTGGTCCGTATGCAGAGCTTGTTGGCTGCCTCATGTACCTGATGACCTGCACTCGACCTGACCTTGCATACCCTCTGAGCATCCTTGCACGCTATGTTGCTCCTGGGAGACACCGACCAGAGCACATGGCTGCAGCGAAGAGGGTATTGCGCTACCTGTGCAGTACGTCGGGCATGGGGCTAGTGCTTGGAGGGCGGAGTCCAGTGGTCCTTACTGGGCACGCAGACGCTTCTTGGGCTGACGACCAGGCTACGCAGCGGTCGTCACAGGGTTACACCTTCAGCCTTGGTTCCGGCTCTGTCTCGTGGCGGTCTACTCGCTCGTCTTCGGTTCTCGGCTCCAGTTGTGAGGCTGAGATCTACGCCGGGGCCATGGCTGCACAGGAGCTTCGCTGGCTCACCTACCTGCTGACTGACCTTGGAGAGCTGCCTCGTTCTCCTCCAGTGCTGTACGTAGACAACAAGGCCATGTTGGCCTTGTGTCGAGAGCAGCGCTTGGAGCACAGAACGAAGCACATTGCTCTCCGCTACTTCCTTGCTCGTGAGCTGCAGCAGCGTGGTCAGTTGCGACTTGCTTACGTGGCCTCTGAGGCCAACACTGCTGATGTGTTCACCAAGGCACTTGCGCCTTGCGACCATCAGCGCTTTTGTACCCAGCTGGGTCTTGTACCTGTCTTGCCTCACTTGCTCTCTTCTTGACTTTACTTGTACTTTGACATATATATACCTGCTCTTGCTTGTCTAGTTTTATATATATGTCTTTACTCCTGCATGTGAACTGGCCTCTGGCCTTGCTCTTGTGCTCGGACTGTGTGGTGACTTTGTGATCCACCCTGAGCTTGTTTTGCTTTGCTTGACTGGTCTTGTGACCCCTTGTTCTCCCCCACTTTGCCTATGGGGGTGTGTCAGATTATTATAGCTGATGCATGTTTGTAGGCTATAGTGGGGTAGCACATATGTGGTACAGTTTGCTAGGGTTGTATTTGTACCCAACTCTGACTTAGTCAATTCATTCCTCTGCTCATAGTTTCACATGGGATACCCCACTATAGCCTACACAAATAAGTAAGCTATAATGTTCTGACACACCCCCATAGGCAAAGTGGGGGAGAACAAGGGGTCATAAGACCAGTCAAGCAAAGCAAAGCAAAGCAAAGCTCAGGGTGGATCACAAAGTCACCACACATTCCGAGCGCAAGGTCAAGGGCCACAAGGCCAGTTCGCATGCAAGATCATATATAGAGATATACAAGAGTCAAGCAAGCAAGAGCAAGAGTATATATAAGTCAAGGTACAAGCAAGGTCAAGAAGTGAGCAAGTGAGGCAAGACAGGCACAAGACCCAGCTGCGTGCAGCGACGCTGATGATCACAAGGAGCAAGTGCCTTGGTGAAGACATCAGCAGTGTTGGCCTCAGAGGCCACGTACGCAAGTCGCAACTGTCCACGCTGCTGCAGCTCACGAGCAAGAAAGTAGCGGAGAGCAATGTGCTTTGTCCTGTGCTCCAGTCGCTGCTCTCGACACAAGGCCAGCATGGCCTTGTTGTCTACGTACAGGACTGGAGGAGAACGAGGCGGCTCTCCAAGGTCGGTCAGCAGGTAGGTTAGCCAGCGAAGCTCCTGTGCAGCCATAGCCCCGGCGTAGATCTCAGCCTCACAACTGGAGCCGAGAACAGAAGACGAGCGAGTAGCCCGCCACGAGACAGAGCCGAAACCAAGGCCGAAGGTGTAACCCTGTGACGACCGCTGCGTAGCCTGGTCGTCAGCCCAAGAAGCGTCCGCGTGCCCAGTGAGGACCACTGGACTGCGCCCTCCAAGCACTAGCCCCATGCCCGACGTACTGCACAAGTAGCGCAACACCCTCTTCGCTGCAGCCATGTGCTCTGGTCGGTGTCTCCCAGGAGCAACATAGCGTGCGAGAATGCTAAGAGGGTATGCAAGGTCAGGTCGTGTGCAGGTCATCAGGTACATGAGGCAGCCAACAAGCTCTGGGTACGGGCCACTCGACTCTACGGACTCATCCGAAGGCAGAGCTGAGAGCGAGTGGCGAGTAGGCAGAGGAGTGGCCTGAGGCGAGGAGTACGTGAAGCCGAAGCGCTGAAGGACCTGCTGCACCATGTGTGACTGAGTCAGGGTAATGGTGCGGCGCGCTCTGTCCTGGGTGATCTGCAAGCCAAGGTAGCTACGCAGTTCACCCAGGTCAGTGCACGTGTGTCTCTTCTGCAGCTCGGACTTCACGTAGGCAAGTCCAGCAGTGTCAGCAGTGGCAAAGACCAAGTCTTCGACATACACGAGGATGTAGAACGGCGGCAGAGAGGTGTCGGTGCGCAGAAACAGCGACGGGTCAGCAGTAGAAGGAGCAAACCCAAGTGCCGCAAGCGTAGTTCTCAGTGTGTCGTGCCACTCACATGGAGCCTGGCAGAGACCGTAGACTGGACGCCGGAGACTCCACTGGGTACCAGGAGGGAAAGACCCAGTGAAGCCAGGTGGGCGACGCAGCCAGATCTCCTTGTGCAGGCTGCCCTGCAAGAAAGCTGTGCTGAAGTCGAGAGAGTGCAGCTCGTAGTCACGGTGAGCAGCAACGTGCAGCAGTACCCGAAGAGTGGTCATCTTCGGGGTGGGGGAGAAGGTCTGAAAGTAGTCAACCCCCTGCCGCTGACTGAAGCCACGAGCCACGTAACGCGCCTTGAAGACACGCGGAGAACCCGGCGGCCGCTTCATCCTGAAAATCCACATGCCACTGACGATGTTCGCCCCAGGAGGGGGAACTGCGTCGACGTAGGTGCCTGTGGACTTCCAGGAAGCCATCTCTGCATCCATAGCTGCCTTCCACCGAGAGGAGTAGGGACCCTCTATTGCCTCTGCGTAAGAGCGCGGAGTCGGGATGTCTAGTGCATCCGGGTCTCCCTCAGGGGCTAGCAGTACAGACGCAAGATGAGGTGAAGCGGCGGCCAGACACTGGAACTCCTCCTGCCTGTCCTCAAGGACGTCCGTGCAAAGGGCACACTCACCCCCGACGGACGGAGGACAGGCAGACCCAGACTCAGCGACAAGACTAGCAGCGTAGTCTAGACGACAGCGCGCAGCAAAGTCGACGAGCTCAGTGACAAGGGCAGACGCAGCAGAAGACTCGAAAGAAGGGTCAGTGACAGCAGTAGCAAGAAGACGCGTGACAGTAGGACTGGCAGCACGAAGAGAGTCCGACTCCCGGTCGGCAAGAGCGGGAAGAGAGGAAGCAGGAGGAGAAGGCAAAGGGGCACGCAGAGGAGCAGTAGACGGACGCAGAGACATCCGGTGCGTGCCAGGGACAGGAGGAGGACGCTGACGCGAACCACGACCATTAGTGCGCGCAGTACGAACAGGCGACGGAGGACGAGACGCAGGCTCATGACGCTCAGTAAGACCTCCAGTCGGACCAGCGTAGGGAGAAGGAGCAGGCAAAGGTGAGGCAGGCTGTAGCTGTGACTGTGACGAGACAGGCTGTGGACCCTCTAAGGGAGGAGGAGGAGGACTAGGAGAAGGTGTAAGACCGAGAACCTGCTGCAGGAGCGGAACGAAGTACGGCCGGGGCCGCGCGGCGACGCTAGAAACAGCAGGGACAGCACCAGTACCCCCAACAGGAGTACCCGCTCCAGCAGCACCTCCAGTAGCTCCAGAACCTCCAGCAGCACCACCGGGAGCACCACCAGTCGGACCTCCAGCGGCAGTCTCAGCGTCAACACCCTCAGCAGCACCAGCTCCACGAGAACCCTCAGACCCAGCAGCTCCAGCACCCATAGTACGAGCACCGCCGGGACGCTCGGCAGCAGTACCCTCTGCAGTCGAAGAACCTCCAGCACCAGCAGTACGCCTCCAGCGTCGGGCAAACCACTCACGCAGCTCCTGAGGGGAGAGTGGCTCTCGGCGAGACGAAGCACCTCCAGGCGGAGCACCCCCAGTCTCAGCACCTCCAGGCTCAGCACCCCCAGGCTCAGTACCCCCAGGCTCAGTACCCCCAGGCACAGCACCCCCAGGCTCAGCACCTCCAGGCTCAGCACCCCCAGGCTCAGCACCCCCAGGCTCAGCACCCCCAGGCTCAGCACCCCCAGGCTCAGTACCCCCAGGCTCAGCACCTCCAGACTCCGCACCCCCAGGCTCAGTACCCGCAGGCGTAGCACCTTCAGTAACAGCACCCCCTGGCTCAGCTCCCGCAGCAGCACCAGAGTCACCAGTGACCTCGACAGGCTCGACCGCGTCTACCTGGGACACACCTGAAGGGGCAGGACCCTGAGGGGGGAGGGGGTCTACCAGGGGGGGACCTGGTACCAAGAAGAGCGGGGGCGGGGGGAGGGACGGAGTGCGGTAGGGGAAGAGGTGGTAGTAGGGCACCGACTCGTCGAACGTGACGTCCTGGGAGGACAGAACACGTCGACAGGTGGGGTGGTAGAACTGCCACCCAGGGGCGTCGGGGGGGAACCCCAGGAAGACGCAGGGAGCAGCACGAGGGGACAGCTTGTCCGCAGACAAGTCGCGGACAAACGCCCGAGATCCCCAGACCCGGAACGCCGACGCATCGCCAACCTTCCCTGTCCACAGCAGGGCTGGGGAGGTCTCCGGCCTGGAGACCCTGGGGTGGAGGTTGATCTGATGCGCCGCGTACCTGACCGCAAACGGCCACAGAAAATGGGGGGCAGTCGCATGCATCATAGACGTACGAGCGACGTCCATGACCATGCCAATGCGGCGCTCAGAATCCCATTTTGCTGCGGTGAGTCCGGAAGCGTGAAGGTCTGGCGGATGCCTCGCGCACGACAGAAGGCACGCAGAAGGCCAGAGGAGAACTCTCCGCCTCTGTCCGAGTGCAGACGCAACACAGGAAAGTCCGAGCCAAAGCTCTGCCTAAGCTGGAGATGAGCTGCGCGGATCCAGTCGATCAGCACCTCAGTGACATCACCCTTGCTGCGCAAGGGGAAGACTGCGGTGTAACGCGAGTAGTCGTCAACCACCAGCAGGAAGTAGCACTCGTGACTGAGTCCACGGACGCGGGCAGGGCCCCACACGTCCATGTGAAGCGTCTGCAACGGAGCCTCTGTCGGAGGAAACTGGGAGGAGTGAGGGGCAGCACGCTGGCGCCCCTCGACGCAGGGGACACAGGCAGGGCCAGGGCCCTGAGGAAGGGGAGGGAGGGACCGGGGGAGACCAGACACAAGAAGACGGGAGGCCATGCCTCTGAGCCGAAGCAGAGAGGGGTGGCCAAGGCGATGGTGCCAGAGGAGAGTCTCGTGAGACAGAAGACGACACGAACAGGGGGCAGACTCAGGACCAGACCTGGACGCTGCAGCAAACGCCTGACCAGACGAAGGGACTCTACCAGACTCAGCACCGGGAGGAGAAGCAGTGGTCAGTGTGTACAGGCTCGACCCTGGCTGATGTGTAAACGTAGCTAGGTGGCGACCTGTGCTAGCCTCTGTGCAGTGTGTCACCCGCTGACGAGCAGGAGTGAACTGGTGGACACCCCCATCCTGTTGGTCAGCACCACTCACCAGGTTCGTAGAGAACGAGGGGAGGTAGAGACAAGTCAGGGTGCCAGAGGGAGCCGCCGGACACGGGAGGACTGTGGAGAAACGAGACAGGACAGGTTCCCCAGAGGGGTCAGCCAGGGACACCGCAACCGGCCGACTAAGCGGCGTGAGAGTGATGCGGTCCCGAAAGAAGGAGCGAGAAGCCCCAGAGTCAAGGGTGAAGGTGAGGGAGGCCGAAGCCGACGTAGTACCTGAGAGCGCAGACTCACCAGTACCTGAGGACGCATACACACTAGCACCAAGAGCAGGAGCGTCGCAAGCACCTAGGGCAGCAGCCGCACCAGTACCTAGAGCAGCAGACTCAATGCCCGGATCGGGCGGGAAACACCGGTAACAATCACCCTCATCACTAGCAGACACAGCATACATGGCAGCAAGAATAGCATCAAAGTCAAAATCAAAGATAGCTACACCAGCCCTAGACAGCTCTCCCCAGCGGGGGATCTCAGAGGCCTCAGGAAACTGCTGGCGCCAAGCGTCGGTCAAGCGGGCAAAGCAGCGGCGGGCGGTGTGGGTGCCCCCACACTGCTCACCCGCACGGTCGCCGGTGCGAAGGACGTAGGTGCAGGGACCGAACGCCCCACCACGCTGACGCTGGGAGTACCACTCACGGAGCTGCTGAGGGGTGGGGACGTCGCGAGAGCGCTGCTGCTGCTGCTGCTGCTTCTGCTGGCGCTGACTACCTCCAGTGGTGCTCCGCTGGGACGAGCCACTCCGACCACCTCCACCACCGCCACCTCCGCCTCCGCCGCCACCGCCGCCACCGCCACCCTCGCCCCCGCCGCTCCCACCGCCACCACCACCACCACCTCCGCCTCCACTGCCGCCACTAGTACCTCCACTCCCGCCACCACCTCCACTGCCACCCCCACTCCCCCCGCCGCCTCCACCGCCTCCGCCACCGCCCCCGCTAGCTCCACCTGCTCCCTTGCCCCCTTTGCCCCTGCTAGGGCGGCGCCTACCGCTGGGGGCAGACGCCGCACCGACCGACTCCAAACCAACGAGGTCGGCTGCAGCAGCAGAGGCGACAGAGGGAAGTAGGGGGGAAGGAGTACACCCCTCAAAGATGGGGGTGCAAGGGTCACCACGAGAGGCCCCTACAGCGACGATACTCTTCTCAGCCGCTAGCAGGGACTTCTCAAGGAGGTCGACAGTGAGGGTGGTGGGACAGACAGAGAGAAACTGGTCCCTAACGGCACGAAGGGACTCAGGGAGACGGGTGACTAGAAAGTAGAGAGTGATGTACATGGGAGGAGGGTTTGCGGCGCGGAACTCAGTAGGAAGCGGAGCGCGGTAGCGAGTGTCACTAGCGCGGAGGTGGGTAAAGAGGTCAGCGACTATGGGAAAGGCAGCGAGGTCAGGGAAGAGGAACGGTAGCATGAGGCGGCTCAGCGTAGCGGAGGAAGGGGAGGAGTAGCGCGCAACTACAGCGTCGTACAAGGCCTGAGCGGTCTTGCACTGACTAAAGTGTGCACGCTCGGAGGAAGGGAGGTGGCGACGCACAGCAAGACGTGCAGCAGCATCGCGCGTGGCCCACTTGGAGCGAACAGAGGGGTCAGCATCAGCAGGAGGGGCAGGGACAGCGCCAGAGACAAAGTCAAAGAGAGAAACCTCATCGATCGCATCGCACAGAAAGTACAGCTGCAGGTCCTCGACCCAGACTGCAAAGTCAACGGCGCGACCCTCAGCGTCAAAAGACAGGACACTAGGGGTGGCCATTATAGCAGCTGACAGTCTCACCGGGCGGGAAGAGTCGGGTAGCTCAGGAGTACAGCCACACAGCAGCACAGCAGCTACGGCGGCCCAAGAGCAGCAGCAGCCCCCACAGGAACAGGAGGCCGACGCCTCAGGCTGCTCGGGCGGCTCGGGCGGCTCGGGCGGCTCGGGCGACTCGGGCGGCTCGGGCGGCTCGGGCGGCTCGGGCGGCTCGGGCGGCGCGGGCGTCTTGCGGGCGACAGCATGGGCGGCTGGGGCGGCTCGCGGGTGGCTCACGGGCGGCTGGGGCAGCTCGCGGGCGGCGCACGGGCGGCTTACGGGCGGCTGGGGCGGCTGCACGGGCGGCTCGAGGGCGGCGTCGGCTGCTCACGGGCGGCGTCGGCGGCGACGGCGGCGTCAGCGGCTCACGGGCGGCGTCGGCGGTGCACGGGCGGCGTCTGCGGCGTCGACGTCGTGGGCGGCTCACGGGCGGGCGGCTCACGAGCGGGCGGCTCACGGGCGAGCGGCTCACGGGCGGCGGCTCACGGGCGGCGGCTCACGGGCGGCGGCGTCACGGGCGGCGGCGCACCAGCGGCGGTTGACGGGCGGCTGCGCTGACGGGCGGCGCTCACGGGAGGTGCTTACGGGCGGCGCTCACGGGCGGCGCTCACGGGCGGCGGCGCACGGGCGGCAGCGCACGGACAGGCCGCGGGCGGCGAACGGGCGCTAGGGCGGGCGCCGGGCGCTAGGGCAGGCGCTAGGGCGGGCGCTAAGGCGGCCGCTAGGGCGGGCGCTAGGGCGCTAGGGCGGGCGCTAGGGTAGGCGCTAGGGCGCAGAAAACAAAATTCTAAGTGGTGGGCCCTAAGCACAGTTCCCACAGGGGAACCTGCTCTGATTCCATGAGAAGAAGCGAACGAGAATGGATGAACTATGAATGAAGTGAGTACAAATATGAAACCCTAATTGGGTTGTACCCCCTATGGGATACCCCACTATAGCCTACACAAATAAGTAAGCTATAATGTTCTGACAAGGGGTGGGGACGTCGCGAGACCGCTGCTGCTGCTGCTGGCGCTGACCACCCCCAGTGCTACTCCGCTGCGAAGCGCCACTCCGACCACCTCCACCACCTCCACCTCCGCCGCCTCCGCCTCCACCGCCACCTCCGCCTCCGCCAGTAACGCCGCCGCCACCGCCGCCTCCGCCTCCACTGCCGCCACTAGCACCTCCACCCCCTCCACCACCTCCACCGCCACCCCCACTCCCTCCGCCACCGCCACCTCCACCTCCACCGCCCCCGCCAGCTCCACCCGCGCCCTTGCCCCCTTTGCCCTTGCCAGAGCGGCGTCTCCCGCTAGGGGCGGACGCCGCACCGACCGACTCAAGACCAACGAGGTCGGCCGCAGCGGCAGAGGCGACAGAGGGCAACAGGGGGGAAGGAGAACACCCCTCAAAGATGGGGGTGCGAGGGTCACCACGAGAAGCCCCTACAGTGACTATGCTCTTCTCTGCCGCTAGGAGGGACTTCTCGAGGAGGTCTACAGTGAGTGGTGGGACAGACCGAGAGGAAGTGGTCCGTGACTACACGAAGGGAGTCAGGGAGGCGGGTGACTATGAAATAGAGAGTGATGTACATGGGGGGGGGGGGTTCTTGGCGCAGAAGTCAGCAGGGAGCGCAGCGCGGTAGCGAGTGTCACTAGAGCGGAGGTGCGTAATGAGGTCAGCGACTGTGGGAAAGGCAGCAAGGTCAGGGAAGAGGAAGGGTAGCATGAGGCGGCTCAGTGCAGCAGTGGCAGGGGAGGAGTAGCGCGCAACTACAACGTCGTACAAGGTCTGAGCACTCTTGTACTGACTAAAGTGCGCGCGTTCAGCGATAGGCAGGTGGCAACGTACAGCAAGACGTGCAGCAGCATCGCGTGTGGCCCACTGGGAGCGGACAGTGGGGTCAGCATCAGCAGCAGAGGCAGGGACGGCGCCAGAGGTGAGGTCAAAGAGAGAAAGACCGTCTGCTCTATCGCACTGTAAGAACAGCTGCAGGTCGTCGACCCAGACCTCAAAGTGAATGGCGCGACCCTCAGCGTCAAAAGCTAGGACACTAGGGGTAGCTATGACAGCAGTCGGCGGTCTCACCAGACAGGACGGGTCGGGCAGCTCAGCAGCACAGCAACACGGCAACACAGCAGCTCGGCCGGCCCAGCACCAACAGCAGCTCCGCGGGACCAACGGCTCGGCTCCTCAGGCGACTCGGGCGGCTAGGGCGGCGCAGGCGGCTCGGGCGGCTCGGGCGGCTCGGGCGGCTCGGGCGCTCAGCGGCACAGGCGGCTCGGGCGGCTCGGCTCCTCAGCGGCGCAGGCGGCTCGGGCGGCTCGGGTGACGCGGGTGGCACGGGCGGCTTGGGCGGCTGAGTGTCACAGCGGCGTACGGGTGGCGTAGGGCCGGGACGGCGGCGTGCGGCAGGGACGGCTGGCGCACGGGCAGTGTGGGGCCGGGACGGCAGCGCACGGCTGGGACGGGTGGCGCACGGGCGGCTTGGGGCCGGGACGGTGGCGAGGGGCCAGGACGGGCGGCGCACGGGCGCCTAGGGGCCGGGACGGCTGTGCGCGGCCGGGTTGGGCGGCACACGGGTGGCTTGGGGCCGTGACGGGTGGCGCACGGCGTCGACGGGCCAGAACGGGCGGCGCGACGGCGGCGTGGGGCCTGACGGGCGGCGCACGGGTGGCGTGGGGCCTGATGGGCGGCGCGACGGCGGCGTGGGGCCTGACGGGCGGCGCACGGGTGGCGTGGGGCCGGGACGGGCGGCGCACGGCGCCGATGGGCCAGGACGGGCGCCGCACGAGCGCCTGAGGGTGGCGCGACGGCGGCTCGGGGCCTGACGGGCGGCGCGCGGGCGGCTAAGGGCGGCGCGCGGGCGGCGTGGGGCCTGGACGGGCGGTGCGCGGGTGTCTAGGGGCTGAGAATGGCGGCGCGCGGGCGGCTAAGGGCGGCGCGCGGGCGGCTAAGGGTAGGTCGACAGAGTGAGAGAGAGAGCCCGGAGCGCGCTCCGGGCAGAAAAAAAAGTTCGAAGTGGTGGTGGGCCCTAAGCACAGTTCCCACAGGGGAACCTGCTCGATACCCTGAGAAGAATAGAACGAGAATGAATCAACTATGAATGAAGTGAGTACATATAGGAAACCCTGGTTGCGTTGTACCCCCTATGGGATACCCCATTATAGCCTACACAAATATATGTAAGCTATAATGTTCTGACAAAAGTCAATCTGTAACTCTCAACGGCGCATTCTTGTCCATACGATGCACAGCCGGTAGATTTGTACCCAACATTTCTCAATCATTAATAAGCATGCACGCCGCTTGTCAAGCATGTACACGTATGATAGAACAAGTTGGATGTGCAGTGCACGATAGCGAACGTCTGATCCCTTCCGCGCTGCCCTCATGAAAAAGAAACAATGATTGGGGTTTGGTGTGTGCAACCGGTGAGATTAAAAAGCCTTACTTAAACTCTACCAACCAAATATTTGTAATCAGATCACTCCAAACATTTGTTTTTTTTTAGACTCGTACAGTTTTCCCATTAATAAACACCTACAATAATATATCTGATCCGTACCAAAATCATGTAAAATATCTCAATATATGGCCACAATCAGACCTACACAATTACCGTCATACCCCGGATATAAGCGCCACCCGCGGATAAGCGCCTGGCGCTTTTAATTGGCGTGTGGCGCTTATATCCGGTGCTCGATTATAAGCGCATACCTAAAAGGCTTACATATTATAACCGCATACCTATACCGAACACATTATAACCGCCACCTTGGTTTTTTGTTGTTTTTTTTAATTTGAAGACATTTTATACATTTTATCCACTAGCATATCATGTTAGTTAATCTACAACTAGTTTATCTACTTCTAGTTAATCTAATTCTACCTACGAGCTTCACACAGGCTTCACCATTTTCTAGAATTCTACCCTACTCTAATCATCAGCTACAGTGGGGTCATCTGGGTCGGCCTCAGAGTCCGACTCAGGTTCCTCTACGTTGTTGCAGAAGAAACCGTCAGCTGAAATTTCATCATCCATGTCAACCTCCTCGCCCTCGAGCTCGTCTCGCCTGTGTTGCAGGCAGAGCTTGTCCTGGGACCCATCCAGGGCGTTGCTGATGCCGCAGGTGAGGAACGCTCGTTGAATGAGCTCCTTGGGCACGGACTTCCAGGCCGCCGAGATCCACTTGAGCGTCAGCTCGACAGGAGGCTTCTTGATGTTGCCTGCCACGCAAATCCACAAACCGGGTCAGCACGGGTTAAAGAAATAAAAACGTTATCAGTGCTGCACCTCTCACCTTTCTTCGTCAAGGTCTCGACCCCCTCACGCTCAAACCACTCCTGGTAGAGCTGGCGAACGGCGGCCTTGAAGGAGCGGTTAACCGCGACATCGAGGGGTTGAATCTCCGAGGTGCAGCCAGCAGGGATAACCGCAGGGACCAGGTTGAGCTCGCCAAACTTCTTCTTCACCTCCGGGGTCAGGTGCCCGCGGTACGAATCGAGGACGAGCAGAGCCTTGCGGGGACGGACTCCGAACTTGGGGTTGATGTACGGCTTCACCGCCCCGTCCAGCCACTCGATGACCCCGTCCGCGTCCATCCAACCGTTGGGATGGACCCCCACGTGGATATCTGCACAACATAAAAACCACGATGTTACTAGTTACCGTACGTTTATCACATGACATGAACATGCAACCGCGTAATCGACGATTTCATCATACCTGAAGGAAAATCTCCTTTGGGGACGGTCTTCCTTTTGAAGAAGACCCACGGCTTCAACTTCTCCCCGCTGGCAGTGCAAGCGAGCATCACGGTAACCTGCTCTTTCTGGTAGCCGCCGCTGCGGACGGGCACAGAGCGCGAGCCAACCTCTTCAACGGTGCGTTCGGATGGCATCTCAAGCCAGAGGGGCGTCTGGTCCGCGTTTATGATCCACGGCAGGTCGATCTTGTACAGGCGGCGGGAGTAACGCACATACGTCCAGAAGTTCTTGACATCAGTCTCGCAATCTGGGACACGGGATGGGAGGAACAAAAAGCACAAACACAGAGTGAGAGCCGTGAATAGATGGGAACAGACAAACAACAATACCATCAAATAACAACTCACTAGACGAGAGCTTCTGGCCGACCCGGGTCTTCGCTCTGGTCGTCAGGTTCCAGCGGCGGGGAAAGCGCTGAGTCCACCGCTGAGAGCCGGCCCACTTTTCACCTGGGTGTTCCTCTTTCATCACCTCGTGCGACCACTTCTGCAGTCGTGCGATCGAGACGGCGAGGCACTTCTTGCGGTGGGCGAGAAACCTCCGGTACACCTCCGCTTCCATGTCGCGATACCACGATCTCCTTCCGCGCCCGTGCAGGCGACAGCGTGCACCGTGCGCGCCCTCAAGCTCAGCCTTCCGGCTCTTCCACTCCGTGAGACACCTTCGGGAGATGCCGGATTCGCGAGACATGCGCCGCACACTCATCTCTCCGTTTTCGAGCTTCAGAATCCATTGCAGCTTCTCATGCGAGGTGTAGGAATTGCGCCTGTGCTTTGTTGGCTTGTGCCTGGGGGAGGGAGGACGGGCATCACGATTATCGCGAGATGGGTGGGGCCTTTTTTTATTCGGAGGGGGGAAGGAGGGAATTGGAAGGTGCTCGGGGAGACCGTCAACAGCCCAGAACTCCACGTCGTCGTCTGCACCGGTTGCGGATTCGTCCAACGGGCAAGCAGCCGGCGCTCCCCACCGTTACTCCGGTGCGGAGGAAGATCCTTCGCCGCCGCTGCGTTCAGGCTCGGACAGGAAGGCGTCGAACGCCGAGTAGCCAGGCGGGAGGAGAAGCTGCAGAACCCCCTGTCCCGGAACACAAACAGCAGGCGGGACAGGAGGGGCCGGAGGAACGGGAGGAATAGGAGGCGCCGGGGGAGCGGGAGGGGTAGGAGGCGTAGGAGGAGTGGGAGGAACGGGAGGCACTACTGGTTGTGATGGAGGGACGGGCGCAGGGCGCGACTGCCATTGAGAGTAGTCACGGGTGTCTCTGCAGGTACTTTCTCTAGCAGCAGGTCGGCGGCGGAACAAGAAATGCGTGCCTGGAAGGTCCGCCATGGCCACGGCAGGCCAGGCCAACAAAGAAAACTGAATCAAAAGCTGAGAATGAGGGCCGTATGAAGCCCTCGCCCGAGACCCCTTCAGTTTTGCGGCCCGGCTTCCTCTGCGGGGAAAGTCCAGCCACAGTCAAGATTCCCCGCAGAGGAGCTGAGCTGGGAAGCTCTTTGCCTCAGTGGCAGGGAATCTTGATGTTGATGGGCACGTCGTGGCTGAACCACGACGTGCCCACGATCGCATGCAACCATGATTGGGCCGCTGTGATGCGAAGTACGTGTGTGCTGGCATGGGCCAGGTTCACGTTCGATGAACCTGGCCTGACCAACAAGGCGTGGAAGGCGTCATGCCACGCCTTGTTGGCCGTTTCACGCGCAAAGCATGCACAATTTCGAACGTTCTCGACTCAGGTGAATTCGCCTTTGAGAATGCTTCGATTTGATATATTTAAAAACAAATTTCATTTTTGACATAACATAAACGCCGACGCTTATAATTTTTCTATATTATAAGCCCACCCCCTAAAAAAAACATGTTTTATTAGTGCCCCCCATGGGGGTTTATCCGGGGTATGACGGTAATGCTAGAGACCCGTCTTAGGTCAACGTCTCCCTGGCTGATTTTGGACTCTCTCGGTCCCTTTCCCCCCTGGGGAACGGCCCTCTGGCCAGCAACGGGACCCTCGGTCCCTGTCCCCCCAGAGGAACGGCCCTCTGGCCAGCAACGGGACCCTCGGTCCCTTTCCCCCCTGAAGAACGGCCCTCTAGCCAGCAACGAGACCCTCGGTCCCTTTCCCCCCCGGGGAATGGCCCTCTGGCCAGCAACGGGACCCTCGGTCCCTTTCCCCCCTGGGGAACGGCCCTCTGGCCAGCAACGGGACCCTCAGTCCCTTTCCCATCTTGGAAACATCGTGGGTGTAAAAAATGGCCATCGTTGCGATGGTGTATACAACAGAGTGCTAAGAGGGTATGCAAGGTCAGGTCGTGTGCATGTCATCAGGTACATGAGGCAGCCAACAAGCTCTGGATACGGGCCACTCGACTCTACGGACTCATCCGAAGGCAGAGCTGAGAGCGAGTGGCGAGTAGGCAGAGGAGTGGCATGAGGCGAGGAGTACGTGAAGCCGAAGCGCTGAAGGACCTGCTGCACCATGTGTGACTGAGTCAGGGTAATGGTGCGGCGTGCTCTGTCCCGAGTGATCTGCAAGCCAAGGTAGCTGCGCAGTTCACCCAGGTCGGTGCACGTGTGTCTCTTCTGCAGCTCGGACTTCACGTAGGTGAGTCCAGCAGTGTCAGCTGTGGCAAAGACCAAGTCGTCGACGTACACGAGGATGTAGGACGGCGGCAGAGAGGTGTCGGTGCGCAGAAACAGCGACGGGTCGGCAGTAGAAGGAGCAAACCCAAGAGCCGCAAGTGTAGTCCTCAGTGTGTCGTGCCACTCACGGGGCGCCTGGCGGAGACCGTAGACTGGCCGGCGGAGGCTCCATTGGGTGCCAGGAGGAAAAGTCCCAGTGAAGCCAAGTGGGCGGCACAGCCAGATCTCCTCGTGCAGGCTGCCCTGCAAGAAAGCAGTGCTGAAGTCAAGAGAGTGAAGCTTGTAGTCGCGCTGAGCGGCTATGTGCAGTAGCACCCAAAGAGTAGTCATCTTCGAGGTGGGAGAGAAGGTATGAAAGTAGTCAACTCCCTGCCGCTGACTGAAGCCACGAGCCACGTAACGCGCCTTGAAGACACGCGGAGAACCCGGCGGCCGCTTCACCCTGATAATCCACATGCCACTGACGATGTTCGCCCCAGGCGGGGGAACCTCGTCAACGTAGGTGCTTGTGGACTTCCAGGAAGCCATCTCTGCATCCATGGCTGCCTGCCACTGAGAGGAGTAGGGACCCTCTATCGCCTCCGCGTAAGAGCGCGGAGTCGGGATGTCAAGTGCATCCGGGTCTCCCTCAGGGGTAAGCAGTAAGGCCACGAGATGAGGTGAAGCAGCGGCTAAGCACTAGAACTCCTCCTACCTGTCCTCAAGGACGTCCATGCCAAGGGCACACTCACCCCCGATGGACGGAGGACAGACAGACTCAGACTGAGCAACAAGACTGGCGGCGTAGTCTAGACGATAGCGAGCAGCAAAGTCGACGAGCTCAGCAACTAGGGCAGACGCAGCAGTGGACTCAAAGGAAGGGTCAGTGACAGCAGTAGCAAGGAGACGCGTGACAGTAGGACTGGCAGCATGAAGAGAGTCCGACTCCGGATCGGCAAGAGCAGGAAGAGAAGACTCAGGAGAAGAAGGTAAAGGGGCACGCAGAGGAGCAGTGGACGGACGCAGAGACATCCGGTGCGTGCCAGGGACAGGAGGAGGACGCTGATGCGAACCGCGACCACTAGTACGAGAAGCACGGACAGGCGACGCAGGGCGAGACGCAGGCTCACGACGCTCAGCAAGACCTCCAGTAGGACCAGTGTAGGGAGACGGAGCAGGCAGTGGGGCGGCCGGCTGTAACTGGAAGTGTGACGGGACAGGCTGTGGACACTCTAAGGGAGGAGGAGGATGAGGAGAAGGTGAGAGACCAAGAACCTGCTGAAGGAGCGGAACGAAGTACGGTCGAGGCCGCGCAGCGACTCCCGACACAGAAGGGACAGCACCAGTACCCCTAGCGGCAGCACCAGCACCTGCAGCACCTCCAACTCCAGTACCTCCAGCAGCACCAGTAGCACCCCTAGTAGGACCGTCTCCAGGACCGACATCAGTAGCCTCCGCGCCAACACCCGCAGCAGCTCCAGCTCCAGAAGTACCCGCAGGCCCAGCAGCTCCAGTACTCCCAGTACGAGCACCTCCGGGACCCGCGGCACCAGCACCCTCAGCAGCAGCAGAACCTCCAGTACCCGCAGCACCCCCTGCTCCAGCAGCTCGCCTCCAGCGCCGGGCAATCCAATCACGCAGCTCCTGTGGAGAGAGTGGCTCCCGGCGAGACGAAGCACCCGGAGAACCGCCATGCACAGCACCGCCAGACGCCATACGAGCAGGCCCAACTCCCTCCGGCTTAGCACCTCCAGGCTTAGCACCTCCAGGCGTAGCACCCCCAGGCGTAGCACCCCCAGGCTCAGCATCCCCAGGCTCAGCACTCCCAGGCTCAGCACCCCCAGGCTCAGCATCCCCAGGCTCAGCACCCCCAGGCTCAGCACCCCCAGGCGTAGCACCCACACGCTCAGCACCCCCAGAGTCAGCACCCCCAGAGTCAGCACCCACAGGCTCAGCACCCTCAGCAGCACCAGCGTCACTAGCGGCCTCGACAGGCTCAACAGCGTCTACCTAGGACACACCTGAAGGGGCAGGGCACTGAGGGGGGAGGGGGTCTACCGGGGGGGGACCTGGCACAAGGAAGAGTGGTGGCGGGGGGAGGAACGGAGTGCGGTAGGGGAAGAGACGTTAGTAGGGGACAGACTTGTCGAACGTGACGTCATGGGAGGACAGAACACGGCGAGAGGTGGGGTGGTAGAACTGCCACCCTGGCGCGTCAGGGGGGAAACCCAGGAAGACGCAGGGAGCAGCACAAGGGGACAGCTTGTCCGCGGACAAGTCGCGGACAAACGCCCGAGATCCCCAGACACGGAACGCAGACGCATCGCCAACCTTCCCCGTCCACAGCACGGCTTGGGAGGTCTCCGGCCTGGAGACCCTGGGGTGAAGGTTGATCTGATGCGCAGCGTATCGGACCGCAAACGGCCACAGAAAATGGGGGGCAGCCGCATGCATCATGGACGTACGGGCGACGTCCATGACCATGCCAATGCGGCGCTCAGCAATCCCATTTTGCTGCGGGGAGTCCGGAAGCGTGAAGGTCTGGCGGATGCCTCGTGCACGACAGTAGGCTCGTAGAAGGCCAGAGGAGAACTCTCCGCCTCTGTCATAGTGCAGACGCAGAACAGGAAAGTCCGAGCCGAAGCTCCGCCTGAGATGGAGATGAGCTGCGCGGATCCAGTCGATCAGCACCTCAGTGACATCACCCTTGCTGCGCAAGGGGAAGACTGTGGTGTAACGCGAGTAGTCGTCAACCACCAGCAGGAAGTAGCGTTCGTGACCCTGTCCACGGACGCGAGCCGGGCCCCACACGTCCATGTGAAGCGTCTGCAGCGAGGCCTCTGTCGGAGTAAACTGAGAGGATTGAGGGGCAGCCCGCTGCCGCCCCTCAACACAGGGGACGCAGGTAGGGGCAGGCCCCGGAGGAAGGGGAGGGAGGGACCGGGGAAGACCAGAGACAAGGACACGGGAGGCCATGCTTCGGAGACGAAGCAGAGAGGGGTGACCAAGGCGGTGGTGCCAGAGGAGAGTCTCGTGAGACAAGAGACGACACGAGCAGGGGGCAGACTCAGGACCAGACCTGGACGCTGCAGCAAACACCTGACCCGACGCTGCTACCTGACCAGACGCAGTGACTGGAGGAGACGCAGTGGTTAGTGTGTACAGGCTCGACCCCGGCTGACGTGTAAACGTGGCTAGGTGTCGGCCTGTCCGAGCATCCGTGCAGTGGGTCACTCGCTGACTCGCAGGAGGGAACTGGTGAACCCCCGCATCCTGTAGGTCAGCACCACTCACCAAGTTCGTAGAGAACGAGGGGAGGTAAAGACCAGACAGGGTGCCAGAGGGGGCCGCCGGACACGGGAGGACAGTGGAGAAGTGAGCAAGGACAAGACCCCCAGAGGGGTCTGGTAGAGAGACTGCAACTGGCCGACCAAGCGGCGTGAGTGTGGTGCGGTCTCGAAAGAAGGAGCGGGAAGCCCCCGAGTCAAGAGTGAAGGTGTGAGAGGCCGGAGCCGACACGGTACCTGAGAGAGCAGACTCACCCGCACCTGAGGAAGCAGACTCACTAGCACCTAGAGCAGCAGCCGCGCCTGTACCTGGAGCAGGAGACTCACTAGCACCCAGAGCAGCAGCTAGAGCAGCAGGCCCTATACCCGGGTCAGGCGGTACACACAGGTGACCGGCACGGTTAGCACTAGTAGGCAATGCATACATGGCAGTGAGAATAGCATCATAGTCAAGAGCAAATATATCTACCCTCTGCCTAAGCAACTCCACCCAGTCGGGGAGCTCAGCCTCGTCGCCAAACTCGGTACGCCAGGCGTCGCTCAGACGGGCGAAGCAGCGGGACTGTGTGTGACTAGGCGTCCCACAAGGCTGACCAGTCTGAGCACCAGTGCGAATCACGTAAGAGCAGCGAACAAAACTGAGAGACCCTCTACTCTGAGCGTACCACTCACGAAGCTGCTGGGGCGTGAGAGACACGCGCGGGGGTCGCTGGAGCTGCATCTGGCCGCCGCCAGTAGGAGTAGCAGTAGCAGCGCCGCCACCCCTACAACCCCAACCAGCGTACCACTCACGCAGCTGCTGGGGCGTGAGGGACTCACGCGGACGTCGCTGGGGCTGCATCTGGCTCCGCCAGTAGAAGCTTGGGCAGGAGTAGCAACAGTAAGGCAGGAAGCCAAGCAAGCGGCAGGCAGCGCGCTAGTAAGGCAGGGCTCACATGTGGTGGGAAGAGCAGGCTCGACGACTCGGCGACTCGGCGACTCGGCGGTGTGGGCGGCTCGGGCGGCTCGGCGGCACGGCGGCACTACAGCAACTGCGGCTCGGCCGCTCGGGCGACTCGGGCAGCTCGGCGGCTCGGGCGACTCGGGCGGCTCGGCGGCTCGGCGGCTCGGGCGGCTCGGCGGTACGGCAGCTCGGCAGTAATTGCAGCTCGGCGGCTCCGCGACCCGGCGGCTCGGGCGGCTGAGGTGGCGCTGTGGCTCGGGCGGCTCGGGTGGCTCGGGTGGCTCGGCACTAGCTCGACGGCGCCGGCGGCTCGGTGGTGACAGCGGGGCCACTTGGGGACGGCGGCAGGGCCGGGTGGAGCGGCGAGAGGGCCAGCAGAGGCAGCGCCGGGGCCGCAGGGTAGACGACCGGGTCAGCAGAGGCGGCGCCGGGGCCGGGAAGGGCGGCACCGGGGCCGAGGAGGTAGGCGACGGGGCCGGGAAGGGCGGCGTCGGGGCCGGGAAGGGCGGCGTCGGACCCAGCAGAGGTGGCGCCGGGGCCAGGAAGGGCAGCGCCGGGGTCGCAGGGGTAGGCGACGTGGCCAGCAGAGGCGGGGCCGGGTCGGCAAGAGCGGCGTCGGGGTCGCCGGGGTAGGCGACGGGGCCAGCCGAGGTGGTGCCGGGGCCGGGAAGGGCGGAGCCGCGGCCGCAGGGGCAGGCGACGGGGCCAGCAGAGGCGGGGCCGGGTCGGGAAGGGCGGCGTCGGGGTCGCCGGGGTAGGCGACGGGGCCAGCCGAGGTGGTACCGGTGCCGGAAGGGCGGCGCTGAGGCCGCAGGGGTAGGTGACAGGGCCACTAGGGTGGCGGATCGGGGCCGCGAGGGCGGCGCGACGCGGCCGCTAGGGCGGCGCGACGGGGTAGCGGGGCCGCGCGCCTCGGGGCGCGCGCCAGAACGGCGCGCGGCGAGATGAAAAATAGGTCGCACGCCATGGGGCGTAGTGGGGTAGCCAATATGGGGTACAACCTCTTTTAGGGTTTCATACTTGTACCCAACACCTTCCTAGATGATTCATTCCTGCTATTAGATTCTAGCATGGTTTCAAAGCACAAGGTCCGTAGGACCGTTTTTTTTTTTTTTTTCGGGCCCACCTACCGTTGCGGTTACCGCGCTACCCCACGTGTTGCCCTACTGCGCTGCCTACGCGCGCCTTCCCCTGCCTTGCCTTGTGACGTGTTGCGCTGCGCGCGCTGTCCTGCAGCCCTCGCACTGCCTGCTGCTGCCTTGCACGCTGCTCCCCCGTTCGCTGCCCTAGCTACGCGCGCACCGCGGTCGCAGCCTGTGCGCCGCCCCTGTAGGTCCGTAAGACCAGCGCGCCGCCCCTGCAGGCCCGTAAGGCCCGCGCGCCGCCCTTGCAGGCCCGTAAGGCCCGCGCGCCGCCCCTGCAGGCCCGTAAGGCCCGCGCGCCGCCCCTGTAGGCCCGTAATGCACGGGCGCCGCCCTTGCAGGCCCGTAAGGCCCGCGCGCCGCCCCTGTAGGCCCGTCAGGCCAGCACGCCGCCCCTGCAGGCCCTTACCGCCTGCGCGCAGCCTTTGCCCGACTGCGCGCCGTCCCTGCAGGCCCGTAAGGCCAATGCGCCGCTCGTGTAGGCCCGTAAGGCCAGCGCGCTGCCCTTGCAGGCCCGTCAGGCCGGCGCGCCGCCCCTGCAGGCCCTTGCTGCCCGCGCACAGCCTTTGCCCGACCGCGCGCCGCCCCTGCAGGCCCTCGCCGCCCCTAGCTGGCAGCACCTAACGTGGTCGAAATAAATTTCTCTTGTTGCGGGCGGGTAGATTTGAGCGGGTTGTTGTTAGTAGAGCTGGAACGGACCATCCTAAAATCCTCTGGCCGTGAAATCAGGGGTGGGTCGAAAATTCGATGATGAAGGCGATTGGACGCGAAGTCGAATACGAAAATTGGCGACGGTGGTCGCAGTAGTAACCGGATCGAAATGTCCTCCAGTCAAGAATGTGGAACTCGTTCTTTGTGTCAGATGACGTCAACTTCTCTGGCAAATTTGTCCAGACTCGCCGAAAAGTTTGTCGTAATTCGCCGAGGGCTCCTGGGCAGTGGTGAAAAATTGCAGTTGTCTCTCCCCCCATTGACTGTTGCTGCTGCCTCTACCGGTTCGTCGTAAGTCGTTCGTACCTCTTGAAAACTCTGTGTAGTTCCCACGCTGTTGCCATGCGTTGTTCTTACGCGTGTTTAACCAAACACTGAAGAAATCCCACGAAATTGTTCGCGCTTCCCGCCGCAAACCGGTAGTCATCGCGTAGAAACTGCATAACTGTCGATCGAAAACACCCCGTAAATCCTCGGTTGCAGGTGCAGTTCTCATTCAAAAATCTCGGACGTAATATAACCGCCGACTCAGTCACCATCAGTTTCCATCAGTTTACCCGACCCCAAGCATGTGGGTGTATCATCGAGAACTGGGGACTGCCCTGGGTTATTCCGAGACCAAATCTCACGGAACATAGTGGCATCAACGCCGTTGACTTCGTTGTCGAAGCTTCCTCCACCGATGCTATTTAAAAAAATATCTTGCCTCCCCCACCGGCACTTTGCAGATGTTTCACCCATTGCTCATCGTCGGCGGTAAGTCCCGAAGCTTCGGTTGCTCCCATGCTCCCTTTCTCTAAAGAATTTCTTGAGGTGTGCGTTTAAACACCAATGGGTCCTAGGTATCCCTGCCGCTCTGCCAGGCAACTTGAAATAGTGACCCTTCCCCCAACCACTCAACCGCACTCCAAGAAGCGAAAAAACGCCCTCATCTTCATATTTTTTTGCCGTTTCAACCCCCGACAATTCCGCTTCCTGCCGTTCACCCAGCATCCGCTTTTGTCGGGTGGGGTATAGTCGGTGTTGCCCGCACGAACCCGGCTACGGTGGAGGGGCAAAAACTATCGGATCCGGGGTACCTTAATCAAAAGGAACTGTCGCCCAACCGTTTTGGAGCCCACCGTGCCCGTCATGCCACCAAACTCCACAGCTCTGGGGTCCCAGCTTCGCCGCTGCGCCGTCAACTCGTGTAAATGCCCGGGTCAGGAGAAACCCATAAACTGCACCATTGTTGACCTTGCGCCGTGCCGATTTTTGCTTGTTGTCTCACCCATCCTGCTTCTGTCGCAGTAGAACAGTGCTGCGAACTTTCTTTATATATTTGTTTCTTTCTTTCTGTACAGTGATGAACGGGCACAAGTCCAGGTTCTTTTAACCAGCGCAGGGTAGGCTCGTGTTCACCCCCATTATTCGGCCGAATCAGGTCGACTGCATGAGTCGAAACCAATAATCCGTGGGGATGGTGAGGTTCGGGTGAAGCAGGGCCGCAGATCGGTTCTGCCGGCCTTTTATCTACTCCCCACGATGTTATTCAACCCTGCTTAGCGGACGCGCAGTTACTTCCTGTGTGTCCCGGCGGCCTGTAGCAACTCCATCGTGATTATCAGGGTGGTACCTTGAACACCGTTTAATCGTGGGCTGCTTCGGCTGTCCCCGAAAACGGCTTCCTTGAACGGGGAAACCAATCTCCAGCACGCAACGTCAAACGAGTGTTTTCTGGGTGTTCAGTCTCGATATGCCCTCGTGCCTACGCCCCACTTTTGCTTAGTGCGATAAAGCCACAAGCTTTCTATTTCAGCCAGTAAGTGTTGGCGGGTCCAAAGTTCCTGTCTGTCCACGTGCTCTCCTGCCGAAATATTCGTTGACGCATCCGCCATGCAATAAAGGCCACTGCACGTCGGGTGCTCTCCTCGCCACCGACATTTTCTGATGCAAAATTTCCATTTGCACCTGACAAGTTCTCCCAGAAGTTGTTTTCTGTAGAAGCTCCGAAATTGTAACCCATGCTAACGCATGCCCATTGACGCCAGCTGCCGAAGATCTTCCCAAAATCTTCGCGTAACTGTTGATGCAGGAGCGCCGATGGAAGCTACGACACATGATGACGATGTAAAAGTTTTCGTGCAGGTGCTGACGCAGGTCCGGCGACGCCAGCTGCCACACAAAACTTCCAAAATTGTTGGAAAACGCAGCTACTGTTGGTGCAACCCTACGGTTTGCACTCGGCTTGTTGTCCGTGTGCGTACATGCGTGTTGAGAAGAAACGAGAATGAATCAACTATGAAAGAAGTGGGTACAAGTACTAACCCTAATTGGGTTGTACCCCCTATGGGATACCCCACTATAGACTACACAATATGTATAAGCTACAATGTTGTGACACACCCCCACAGGCAAAGTGGGGGAGAACAAGGGGTCACAAGACCAGTCAGGCAAAGCAAAGCAAAGCAAGCTCAAGGTGGATCACAAAGTCAGCACACATTCCGGGCACAAGTTCAGGGCCTAAGGGCCAGTTCACATGCAGTAGTACATATATATAAAAGCTAGACAAGCAAGAGCAAGTATAGATATATGTAGCAGTACAAGCAAGGTCAAGAGGTGAGCAAGTGAGGCAAGACAAGCACAAGACCCAGCTGCGTGCAGAAGCGCTGATGATCACAAGGCGCAAGTGCCTTGGTGAAGACATCAACAGTGTTGGCCTCAGAGGCCATGTACGCAAGCCGCAACTGACCACGGTGCTGTAGCTCACGAGCAAGGAAGTAGTGGAGAGCAATGTGCTTTGTTCTGTGCTCCAGTCTCTACTCTCGACACAAGGCCAGCATGGCCTTGTTGTCTACATACAGGACTGGAGGAGAACGAGGTGGCTCTTCAAAGTCGGTCAGCAGGTAGGTGAGCCAGCGAAGCTCCTGTGCAGCCATGGCCCCTTCGTAGATCTCAGCCTCACAACTGGAGCCGAGAACAGAAGACGAGCGAGTAGCCCGCCACGAAACAGAGCCGGAACCAAGGCTGAAGGTGTAACCCTGTGACGACCGCTGCGTAGCCAATTCGTCAGCCCAAGACGCGTCTACGTGACTAGTGAGGACCACTGGACTCCGCCCTCCAAGCACTAGCCCCATGCTCGACGTACTGCACAAGTAGCGCAACACCCTCTTCGCTGCAGCCATGTGCTCTGGTCGGTGTCTCCCAGGAGCAACATAGCGTGCGAGAATGCTAAGAGGGTATGCAAGGTCAGGTCGTGTGCAGGTCATCAGGTACATGAGGCAGCCAACAAGCTCTGGATACGGGCCACTCGACTCTACGGACTCATCCGAAGGCAGAGCTGAGAGCGAGTGGCGAGTAGGCAGAGGAGTGGCCTGAGGCGAGGAGTACATGAAGCCGAAGCGCTGAAGGACCTGCTGCACCATGTGTGACTGAGTCAGGGTAATGGTGCGGCGTACTTTGTCCCGGGTGAACTGCAAGCCAAGGTAGCTGCGCAGTTCACCCAGTCTATGCACGTGTGTCTCTTCTACAGCTCGGACTTCACGTGGGCGAGTCCAGCAGTGTCAGCTGTGGCAAAGACCAAGTCGTCGACGTACACGAGGACGTAGAACGGCGGCAGCAAAGTGTCAGTGCGTAGAAACAGCAACGGGTCAGCAGAAGAGGGAGCAAACCCAAGAGCCGCAAGTGTAGTCCTCAGTGTGTCGTGCCACTCACGCGGTGACTGGCGGAGACCGTAGACTGGCCGTCGGAGGCTCCACTGGGTGCCAGGAGGAAAAGTCCCAGTGAAGCCAAGTGCGCACCGCAGCCAGATCTCCTCGTGCAGGCTGCCCTGCAGGAAAGCAGTGCTGAAGTCAAGAGAGTGTAGCTCGTAGTCTCGGTGAGCAGCTGCGTGCAGCAGTACCCGAAGAGTGGTCATCTTCGGGGTGGGAGAGAAGGTCTGAAAGTAGTCAACTCCCTGCCGCTGACTGAAGCCAGCAGCCATGTAACGCGCCTTGAAGACACGCGGAGAACCCGGCGGCCGCTTCACCCTGAAAATCCACATGCCACTGACGATGTTCGCCCCAGGAGGGGGGACAGCGTCAACGTAGGTGCCTGTGGACTTCCAGGAAGCCATCTCTGCATCCATAGCTGCCTTCCACTGAGTAGAGTAGGGACCCTCTATCGCCTCCGCGTAAGAGCGCGGAGTCGGGATGTCAAGTGCATCCGGGTCTTGCTCAGGAGTAAGCAGTACGGACACGAGATGAGGTGAAGCAGCTGCCAAGCACTTGAACTCCTCCTGCCTGTCCTCAAGGACGTCCGTGCCAAGGGCACACTCACCCCCGACGGACGGAGGACAGACAGACTCAGACTCTACAACAAGACTAGCGGCGTAGTCTAGGCGACAGCGAGCAGCAAAGTCGACGAGCTCAGCAACTAGGGCAGACGCGGCAGTGGACTCAAAGGAAGGGTCAGTGACAACAGTAGCAAGGAAACGCGTGACAGTAGGACTGGCAGCACGAAGAGAGTCCGACTCTGGGTCGGAAAGACCAAGAAGAGAAGACTCAGGAGGAGAAGGTAAAGGGGCACGCAGAGGAGCAGAGACATCCGGTGCGTGCCAGAGACAGGAGGAGGATGTTGACGCGAACCGCGACCACTAGTGCGAGCAGCACGGACAAGGGACGCAGGGCGAGACGCACGCTCACTTCGCTCAGCAAGACCTCCAGTAGGACAAGTGTAAGGAGAAGTAGCAGGCAGTGGAGAGGCCGGCTGTAACTGTAACTGGGACGCGATAGGCTGTGGACACTCTGAAGGAGGAGGAGGAGGACCAGTAGAAGGCGGGAGACCAAGAACCTGCTTAAGGAGCGGAAGGAAGTACGGCCGAGGCCGCACGGCGACTCCAGACACAGCAGGGACAGTACCAGCACCTGCAGCACCTCCAGCTCCAGTACCTCCAGCAGCACCAGTAGCACCCGTAGCATGGCTGAGTCCAGGACCGACAGCAGAAGCCTCCGCACCAACACCCGCAGCAGCTCCGGTTCCAGAAGTACCCGCAGGCCCACCAGCTCCAGTACTCCCAGTATGAGCACCTCCGGGACCCGCGGCACCAGCACCCTTAGCAACAGCAGAAACTCCAGTACCTGCAGCACCTCCAGCTCCAGAAGCTCGCCTCCAGCGCCGAGCAAACCACTCACGCAGCTCCTGTGGAGAGAGTGGCTCCTGGCGAGACGAAGCACCCGGAGAACCGCCAGACACAGTACCAGTAGGCTCAGCTCCCTCAGGCTCCGCACCCCTAGGCTCAGCACCTCCAGGCTCAGCACCCCCAGGCTCAGCACCCCCATGCGTAGCACCCCCATGCTCAGCACCCCCAGGCTCAGCATCCCCAGACTCAGCACCCCCAGGCTCAGCACCCCCAGACTCAGCACCCCCAGACTAATCACCCCCAAGCTCAGTACCCCCACACCCAGCACCTCCAGGCTCAGTCCCCGAAGCTGCACCCTCAGCAGCACCAGATTCACCAGTGACCTCGACAGGCTCAACTGCGTCTACCTGGGACACACCTGAAGGGGACGGACCTTGAGGGGCAAGGGGGTCTACCGGGGGGGGACCTGGGACAAGGAAGAGCGGCGGTGGGGGGAGGGACGGAGTGCGGTAGGGGAAGAGGCGGTAGTAGGGGACCGACTCGTCAAACATGACGTCCTGGGAGGACAGAACACGGCGAGAGGTGGGGTGGTAGAACTGCCACCCTGGCGCGTCAGGGGGGAAACCCAGGAAGACGAAAGGAGCAGCATGAGGGGACAGCTTGTCCGCAGACAAGTCGCGGACAAACGCCCGAGATCCCCAGACACGGAACGCAGACGCATCGCCAACCTTCCCCGTCCACAGCACGGCTTGGGAGGTCTCCGGCCTGGATACCCTGGGGTGAAGGTTGATCTGATGCGCCGCGTACCGAACCGCAAACGACCACAGAAAATGGGGGGCAGCCGCATGCATCATGGACGTACGAGCGACGTCCATGACCATGCCAATGCGGCGCTCTGCAATCCCATTTTGTTGTGGAGAGTCCGGAAGCGTGAAGGTCTGGCGGATGCCTCGTGCACAACAGTACGTTCGCAGAAGGCCAGAGGAGAACTCTCCGCCTCTGTCCGAGTGCAGACGGAGAACAAGAAAGTCCGAGCCGAAGCTCTGCCTGAACTGGAGACGAGCCACGCGGATCCAGTCGATCAGTACCTCAGTGACCTCACCCTTGCTGCGCAAGGGGAAGACTGTGGTGTAGCGTGAGTAGTCGTCAACCACCAACAGGAAGTAGCGCTCGTGACTCAGTCCACGGACACGGGCGGGGCCCCACACGTCCATGTGAAGCGTCTGCAGCGGGGCCTTTGTCGGAGGAAATTGGGAGGAGTGAGGGGCAGCGCGCTGCCGCCCCTCGACACAGGGGACGCAGGCAGGGCCAGGCCCCAGAGGAAGAGGAGGGAGGGACCAGGGAAGACCAGAGACAAGGAGACGAGAGGCCATGCCTCGGAGATGAAGTAGGGAGGGGTGACCAAGGCGGTGGTGCCAGAGAAGAGTCTCGTAAGACACGCGGCGACACGAGCAGTTGGCGGACTCAGGACCAGACCTGGACGCTGCAGCAAACACCTGACCCGACGCAGCTACCTTGCCAGACGCAGGGACAGGAGGAGACGCGGTGGTCAGTGTGTACAGGCTCGACCCCGGCGGAGGTGTAAACGTGGCCAAGTGTCATCCCGTCCGAGCGTCCGTGCAGTGGGTCACCCGCTGGCTCGCAGGAGTGAACTGGATAACTCCCCCATCCTGAAGGTCAGCGCCACTCACCAAGTTCGTAGAGAACGAGGGGAGGTAGAGACCAGACAGGGTGCCAGAGGGAGCCGCCGTACATGGGAGGACAGTGGAGAAGTGAGCAAGGACAGGACCCCCAGAGGGGTCTTCCAGAGAGATCGCAACTGGCCGACCAAGCGGCGTGAGTGTGGTGCGGTCTCAAAAGAAGGAGCGAGACGCCCCCGAGTAAAGGGTGAAGGTGAGGGAGGTCGGAGCCGACTCGCTACCTGAGAGCGCAGAATCACCAGCACCTGAGGAAGCAGACTCACGAGCAGCAGCCTCGCTAGCACCTAGGGCAGCATCCTCATTAGTACCTAGAGCAGCAGTCTCAATGCCCGGGTCGGGCGGGAAACACCGGTAACAGTCACCCTCATCACTAATAGTCACAGCATACATGGCAGCAAGGATAGCATCAAAGTCAAGATCAAAGATAGCAACCCCCGCACTAGACAGCTCGCCCCAACGGGGGATCTCAGTGGCCTCCGGGAACTGGTGTCGCCAAGCGTCCGTCAGGCGACCAAAGCAGCGCTGGGTGGAGTGCGCACCCCCACACTGCTCACCCGTGCGGTCGCCGGTGCGCACGACGTAGGTGCACGGACCAAAACCTCCACCCCGCTGGCGAGCAGCGTACCACTCACAGAGCTGCTGAGGGGAGGGGGTGTCACGAGCGCGCTGCTGCTGCTGCTGCTGGCGCTGACCACTATCGGAGCCGACCGTCTGCGCAGCGCCACCCCGACCAGCTCCACCTCCTCCGCCACCGCCTCCTCCACCGCCGCCACCTCCGCCACCTCCGCTCCCAGTGCCACCGCCGCCGCCGCCTCCGCCTCCACCGCCGCCACCGACACCTCCACCCCCACCTCCATCCCCACCGCCACCCCCACTCCCCCCGCCGCCTCCACTTCCACCTCCACCTCCCCCGCTAGCTCCTCCAGCGCCCGTGCCCCCCTTGCCCTTGCCAGAGCGGCGTCTCCCGCTAGGGGTAGACGCCGCACCGACCGACTCAAGCCCAAGGAGGTCGGTCGCAGCAGCAGAGGCAACAGAGGGCAGAAGGGGGGAGGGGGAACACCCCTCAAAGATGGGGGTGCGCGGGTCACCACGAGAGGCTCCTACAGCGACTATGCTCTTCTCTGTCAGTAGATCTGCACTGTGGATGCCCGATTGATCCTGGAGAGGGTTACAGGCGCGTTCGCCTGGGGGGTTATGGGCGCACTGATCCGCTACTGAAACAAGCCCTTTTATCCCAATGGTCTAGTGGTTGGGATTCTGACATGGTATCAGAGCGGTCTCGGGTTCGATTCCCGGTGTATGCACATGTAGGCCGTTGCCGCTGTGCTTAGTCCTGGGCCTCCCAGTGTGGGGGGGTGTCAGTAGATCTGCACTGTGGATGCCCGATTGATCCTGGAGAGGGTTACAGGCGCGTTCGCCTGGGGGGTTATGGGCGCACTGATCCGCTACTGAAACAAGCCCTTTTATCCCAACGGTCTAGTGGTTGGGATTCTGACATTCTCCGCTGCTAAGAGGGCCTTCTTGAGGAGGTCAACAGTGAGAGTGGTGGGACAGACTGAGAGGAAGTGGTCCCTGACTACGCGAAGGGAGTCAGGGAGGCGAGTGACTATGTAGTAGAGAGTGATGTACATGGGGGGGGGGGGGGGGGTTCTTGGCGCAGAACTGAGCAGGAAGCGCAGCGCGGTAGCGAGTGTCACTAGTGCGAAGGTGCGTAATGAGGTCAGCGATTGTGGGAAAGGTTGCAAGGTCAGGAAAGAGGTATGGTAGCATGAGGCGGCTCAGTGCAGCAGTGGCAGGGGAGGAGTAGCGCGCAACTACAGCGTCGTACAAGGTCTGAGCACTCTTGTACTGACTAAAGTGCGCATGCTCAGAGGTAGGGAGGTGGCGACGCACTGCAAGACGTGCAGCAGCATCGCGCGTGGCCCACTGGGAGCAAACAGTGGCGTCAGCATCAGCAGCAGGGGCAAGAGAGGCACCAGAGGTGAGGTCAAAGAGCGAGAGACCGTCTTCCCTATCGCACTGTAAGAAAAGCTGCAGGTCATCTATCCAGGCGTCGAAGTCAATGGCCCGACCCTCAGTGTCAAAAGTGAGGACACTAGGGGTAGCCATGACAGCAGTAGACTAGCAGCACAAACAGTAGGGTAAGGGCAGTGCAGTGACAGAGGCGCTGCTCTTACCGGACAGGGCTGCTCGGGCGGCTCGACGGTGCGAGCGGCTCGGCTGCTGGGCGGCTCGGCTGCTAGGCGGCTCGGCGGCTCGGCTGCTGGGCGGCTCGGGGGCTCGGCGGCTCGGCTGCTGGGCGGCTCGGCGGCTCGGCTGCACGGCGGCTCGGCTGCACGGCGGCTCGGCTGCTGGACGGCTGGGCTGCTCGGTGGCTCGGCTGCAGGGCGGCTCCGCGGCTCGTTGGCTCGGCTGCTCGGTTGTTGGGCGGTTCGGCGTTTGGGTGCAGGGCGGCGCGGCGGTCGGCCGCTCGGCTGGGTATGGCGGCTCGGGCAGCTCGGGTGGCAGGCTGCGCTGCAGCAGGCGACGGGGCCGCAGGTACGGGCGGCGGGGCCGTAGGTAGGGGCGGCAGGGCCGCAGGTAAGAGCGGCGGGGCCGCAGGTAAGGGCAGCGGGGCCGCAGGTAAGGTGGCAAGGCCGCAGGTAAGGTGGCGGGGCCGCAGGTAAGGTGGTGGGGCCGCAGGTAAGGTGGCGGGGCCGCAGGTAAGGTGGCGGGGACGCAGGTAAGGGCGGCGGGGCCGCAGGTAAGGGCGGCGGGGCCGTAGGTAGGTGGCGCGCCCGCAGGTAGGTGGCGTGGGCGCAGGGATGTGGCGGGGCCAGTAGGTAGGCGGCGAGGCCGCGGGTAGGTGGCGGGTCCGCAGGTAAGGGCGGCGGGGCCAGCAGGTAGGCGCCGGGGCCGCAAGTGAGGGCGGCGCGAGGGGCCGCGGAGGTCGGCGGCTTGCAGTAAGGGCGGCACGCGAAGCCGCGCAGGGCGGTGACGGGCCGCTACGGGCGGCGCAAGGGGCCGTAGAGGACGGCGACGGGCCGCGTAAGGGCGGCGACGGGCCGAGAAGGGCGGTGACGGGCCAAGTAAGGGAGGCGACGAGCCGCGTAAGGGCGGCGCGAGGGAGGCCGCTAGGGGCGACGCGACGGGGCCAAAGGAGGGCGCGACGCTAGAAGGGGCACACGAGGCGCGACTCAGGCCTAAGCAGAGCGCGCTCCGGGCAGGAAAAAAAAAAGGTTCGTAGTGGTGGGCTCCAGGAACCGTTCCCGTTAGGGAACCTGCTCGATACCATGAGAAGAAACGAGAATGAATCAACTATGAAAGAAGTGGGTACAAGTACTAATCCTAATTGGGTTGTACCCCCTATGGGATACCCCACTATAGCCTACACAATATGTATAAGCTACAATGTTCTGTCACGTGTGTGCATGGAATTGTATGAGGGCATGGGATAATATATATTTCATGCCTATAATAGTGTGTGAATGATGAATTATGATGTCGAATGTGTGTGTGTCAAGTCAACAGCGAGTCATCACTAGTCGCGTGTCTACGTCGACGTTTGTGTGTCTCGTGCGGTTTCTATTTCGTCGTTTGTGTGTCTCGTGCGGTTTCTGTTTTGTCGTGTGTGGAAAGTTTGGCGTGTCGCAGGTGTGCATAGCAGACCCATCAAGAACTCAAGGATGAGTTTATAATGAAGAACAGGAGCCTTGGTTTCAAGATTCAAGTGATCGCGAAACCCGCGAAAAGGGTACACCTCAAGATATTGAGAATAGTTAGATTGCTTTGTGTAGTGTAACGTTTCAAATGGTGTAGGCCCTTGTGAAAGGTAGATTTGAGACCCTACGTGGTTGGGGACAGTGTGGCACTATTCCACATCACTGTACCTCGGTGTCACAATAGGCAGTTAACCAGTAGAAGGCATTAGGGTTTGCACTGGAGAGGAAAGTATCGAGATAGTTGTCAAGGCAAAAGGATGGTTTCACTATAGGCTCAAGGGTACAAATATGAAAGAAGAGAAGAAAGGTGCACCACCTAACAAGCAAGATAACTACACTAAGTCTACATTGCAGGCAGTTATAAAGTAATGTATACAATCATATTCTGACACACCCCCTAACTGCCTGCAGTGAAGAACCATGTGCAGAAACACCCCCGGAAGGGGTACACCAAGCAGAGCGCAGCAGACAGAGAGGGCAAGTGAGGAGGAGGAGGGACTATGAGAGGCGAGGAGGTGGTGGGCGGCAGCTAAAGCTGCTGGCACACGGCGCAACTGGAGCAACTGGCACATGGGCAACTGGAGCAACTGGCACACTGGCAACTGGAGCAACTGGCGTATGGGCAACTGGAGTAACTGACTCCGCGGCTAGACAAGCGGTAGGAGTAACTGACTCCGCGGCTAGACGAGCGGTAGGAGTAACTGACTCACGGGCGACCGGAGCAACGGGCTCACGGGCGACTGCAGCGACGGGCTCACGGGCGACTGGCGCAACGATTTCACGGGCGACTGGAGCTGCTGACTTCCCGGCGGCCACCCCCCTTCAACCTCCCCCATTGTCCCAAAACTCCCGTTCACACCCCTCGACATCCCTAGCGCCACGACCTCGTCTCCCCCACACCCTCCTCCCCCTTCAGCGGTAGCTGCAGCAGTGGGAGAGAGAGGAGGAGGGGCGGCAGCGTAACTCGCCTTCGGAAGGAACTCCGTGGGCTGCTCTGCCTCCTGCATCGCCTCATCTTGAAGAATGTAGCTGGTGATGGAGTCCTCGTCGAGGGACTCACGCGTGCCGGGCACCATCATCATCCTCTTCATGTGATTGTAGCTGCGTGGCAAGCCCTTGACGATGTGGGTGATGTAGGACGCCGTCGAGTATTCGGCGCCCGCCATTCGCATTTCAGCCAGGATCCGTCGAGCACGGTTGCAGTAATCCGTCGCCGTCTCCTGCTCGCCCATCCGAATGTGAGTCATCTTCTCCTCCAGCTGCCCGATGTACAGGTCGTCCCTGACCTGGTACGTCGGCATGATGAAGTGCCATGCCTGGTGACCAGCATCCAATCGCTCTCGACAGCTCCTCAGCGCTAGCTGCACCACCGGCGAGCAGCACCTCGAGATGACCATGAAGGTGAGCAGGTGAGCAGAACGAAACTCCCCGCGCAACTCGACATCCTCCTCGGGCGGAAATGGCACGGTGCCATCGGCGAAACCCTTCAGCCCGGCGACCTCTAGCTGAGGTTCAACCGACTCCCTCCAGGTGATGAGGTCCCGTCGACCTTGCAGCGGTGCGACGGAGATCCGGTCCGACGAGAACTTGAAGTAGCCATACGTCGGTGCAATCCCGCCCGCCGTCACGTGCGTCGTCACCGAGAGCCCTCCACCACTCCGTGGAGGAGAACGGCGTCGAGCATCGACGACGTCGGCACGCGAGCTCCCTGCAGCCGCCGTCGACCGCTGCACTCGCGCCTGGATTCCGTCGACACCACCGTCGACCTTGATCACTCCTCTCTGCCTCGTGCCTTCGCTGCCGCTGACTCGTGCACCACCGTCGACCTCGTCGTCGACGCCACCTTCGTTGCGCACCGGTCAAGGAGAAGCAGGACGGGAAGGGTGTTCCGTCACCCACTGCGACCGGATGCCCAACTCGGCGATCACTAAGGGGATCGTCCCGTACTCGCCATTCGCGTGGCGTCTCCTCGCGTCAGCCAAACGTGCCTCCAAGGTGTCCGCTACACCCGCATCAACTACGGGGTCGACCATGGCGACTATCGCTCCTGCCGGCCTACGAACGACTTAGTAGGGGCAAAAGTCGGCTCCTATCTGAAGGTCGCGTGTTCGATCCACGCTCACCGCACCATGCGGAGATACACTCTACAACGGTAGTGAGCTGGACTACAAGGTTGGCACGAACTACTAGAGGTGATTGTGCGCAGACGATTGGCCCGAATTGCCTCGTTGGGCATCCGTCGACTGTTGTCTGCGCCTGACGAGCCACATCGACTTCGGGATACCAGCCCGAAGTCGCCTGCGCCATCGCGATCTCGACGACGTTCGCGAGCCTCCGCAGAACTCGTCGAGCAGGTTACCCGGTCGACCTGGTCGACCCCTGGTGCTCTGGTCGACCCCCAGGTGCCTCCCGTCGACCACTGGGTCCCTCTGGTCGACCACCACGTGCTCCTGGTCGACCACAACTCCCGTCGAGCTACCCCCTGGTCGACGGACCCCTTCCGTCGACCAGAGCTGCTCTGTCGGCCTCCCGGTCGAACTGCAGGTCGACGGACTGCTTCGTCGACCTCCCGGACGGCCCACCCGTCGCACAGACCAGTCAGTTGTAGCTGTCGAGCTCCTTGGTCGACAACAACACCACAGCGGTCCGCTGCAGCTCGACATAACCTGTCGAGCAGCTATCCCATTGTGAACGGTCGGCTGCTACTCCCGTGCATCCGACAAAGTCGTCGGCGTTGCCCAAGCGAGGGCGGGGCCAACACTCCATTCCTGTTAACAGGGGGAACCAGCAACTCTCAAGGAGGCCTTGCAGAGTAGTGATGCTGAGGAGTGCAAGAAGGCCATGGAGAGTGAGCTGAAGAGTATTGAAAAGAACGACACGTGGGAATCGGTGGAGATACCAAAGGAACGTAAGGCGATAACGGCCAAGTGGCTCTTCAAGATCAAGTCCGACGCCGACGGCAAGATCGAGCGCTACAAGTATAGGCTTGTGACCAAGGGGTACTAGCAGAAGGAGAAGGTGGACTTCAAGGAGCTGTTTGCTCCTATGGTGAAGCCAACGACGCTGCGGACCCTACTCACGGGGGCTGCCATCAAAGGATGGGTGGTGAGGCAGATGGACGTGACAACCGCGTTCCTCAACGACATTCTCAAAGAGGAGATCTTCTTGGCGCATCCAGACGGGTTTGATGATGGTAGTGGCAAAATTTTGAAGCTGAAGAAGGCCCTCTATGGGTTGAAACAGGCCCCTAGGCAGTGGCACTTGAAGCTGTGCGAAGTGTTGGAGGAGATCGGCTTCACTCCCTCAACGGCCGATCACTCCTTGTTCATGCTTGGCGAGGGGGAGCACAGGAGCTTCATGGTGGTGTACGTGGATGACATCCTCACCTTCTCACCCTCATCTGACCTTGTGAAGGAGGTGATGCTGAAGCTTCAGGACAAGTTCAAGTGCAAGGCACTTGGCGACGTGAACTTCTACCTCGGGCTCCACATGGAAGGCGACGTGGAGAAGCGGTGCATGCGGGTGCAACAACGCAAGTTCCAGAGGAGGTCATGAAGGTCATGTGGCTAATACCTATCCTTCTGGGTTCAAGTGTGTGAAGGGACCAGAGGAGGAGAGCGTTGGCAAAGAGGAGAGGGGCGGTTTTCACTCGTTGGTGGGCAGCCTCATGTACGCGGCGGTCATTACCCGACCGGGCATTGCCTTTGCTACCGGGCAGCTGGCTAGGGTTGTGCAATGCCCTAATGAGAAGCAAGTAGCATCTGGAATGAGGGTGGCCAAGTTTCTTGGCCAAACACCGACCGTTGGGCTGCAATACTCGGCGGCGGCGCAAAGGCGCCAAAAGGGCGTGGATGGTGTAGAACCCGAGCGTTTGTTCCTCACCGCCTACTCATATGCTTCATATGCATCGGAACCAGAGGACATGACAAGTGTTGAAGGGTTCATTTGCTGTGCTAGTGGAAGCCCAACTGCGGAGAACGCTATTCTAAGGGAGAGCTGAATTGTGTTGGATGCATGGTTAGAGTTGTGGCAGTGATTATTGAGAGAGTGTTGAAATGCCTTTGTAGAATTCAAGCATAGTTTCACTAAGAAAATTTGATAGAACAAGATTATGGTACAAGGAAGGAGAACCAAAATAGCAAAGACAAAGAACCCTGGAGGAACGTTCCTCGACAAGCAAGCACCTTACTGTATATGTTTTACTGTTAGTAGAAACGTGTTTCATGTTCTGTTTCTTTACTAATTCAAATTCTCCTAATGAGTACAATTTCCAAGAGCATCTGATTGGTCGAAATTTGTTGTTTCGCGATTGGTCAAAATTTGCGCGCATTGCAAATTTCGGAAACAAGAAATTTCGCTCGACCAGAATCGCTCTGCTCGACAATGCCTTTTTTTAGCTTAAATCTGTCTACCAGTGTTTCGTCGAAACGTTGTTTTCTTCAATTTTGTCAACCTGCGAGGCTTGATTTGTCGAACTTATATGCTTTAGTCTGTTTAGGCTGTAGTGGGGTAGTCAATATGGGGTACAACACTTTAGGGTTTCCCACTTGTACTCCTCATGCTGCTCAATGCAATCATTCATTCCTCAATTTCTCACATGGTATAGAGCAGGTTCCCTAGTGGGAACGCTTCCTAAGGGCCCACCATTCAACTTTTTTCTGCACGGAGCGCACTTCTCTCCTGCCCGAGTCGCGCCCCGTCTGCCCTCCCTGCCGTCGCGTCCCTAGCCCTTAGCGGCCCATCGCGCCCTCCTCAAACCCCCTAGCGGCCCCTTTTGCGGCCCCTCGCGGCCCCTCTCACGGCCCCGTCGTCGCCGCCCTTCGCGGCCACCTCGCCGCCCTTAGCGGCCCCGTCGGCGCCCTACCGGCCCCGTCGCCGCCCTACCAGCCCCGTCGCCGCCTTACTGGCCCCACAGCCCACCCTGCCGGCCCCGTTGCCGACCCTAGCGGCCCCGTAGCCGACCCTAGCGGCCCCGTCGCCGCCCTACCGGCCCCGGCGCCGCCCCTACACGATCCTGTCGCCGCCCCTAGCGGCCCCGTCGCCGCCTCCCTCCCTACGCGGCCCCGTCGCCGCCCCTACGCGGCCCCGTCGCCGCCCGTAGCGGCCCCGTCGCCGCCTCCCTCCCTACGCGGCCCCGTCGCTGCCCCTAAGCGGCCTTGTCGCCGCCCCTACGCGGCCCCGTTGCCACCCCTAGCGGCCCCGTCGCCGCTCCCCTCCCTACGCGGCCCCGTCGCCGCCCCTACGCGGCCCCGTCGCCGCCTCCCTCCCTACGCGGCCCCGTCCCCGCCCCTAGCGGCCCCGTCGCCGCTCCCCTCCCTACGTGGCCCCGTCGCCGCCCCTATGCGGCCCCGTCGCCGCCCCTTGCGGCCCCGTCGCCGCCTCCCTCCCTACGCGGCCCCGTCGCCGCCCCTACGCGGCCCCATCGCCGCCCCTAGCGGCCCCGTCGCCGCCCCTACGCGGCCTCGTCGCCGCCCCTAGCGGCCCCGTCGCCACCTCCCTACCTACGTGGCCCCGTCGTCGCCCCTACGTGGCCTCTTCGCCGCCCCTACGCGGCCCCGTCGCCGCCCCTAGCGGCCCCGTCGCCGCTCCCCTCCCTACGCGGCCCGGTCGCAGCCCCTAGCGGCCCCGTCGCCGCCCTTACCCGGCCCCGTCGCCGTCCCTAGCGAGCACCCGAGCCGCCGAGCCGCCCAGCAGCCGAGCCGCCGAGCCGCCCAGCAGTCGAGCCGCCCCTATCGCAGCTGCCACTGCAGCAGCCGCCCCTAGAGCAGCCGCCAGTGCAGCATCCGCCCCTGGAGCAGCCGCCACTGCAGCAGCCGCCCCTGGAGCAGCCGCCACTGCAGCAGCCGCCCCTGGACCATAGTGGCCAGGTGCAGCTTCAGTGTCGTCCGCGCGCGGTCCTTTCGCCCCAGCAGCTTCGTGAGTGGTACGCTCAGCGTGACGGGTCGCGGGGTACTGCTCGCTGTCCGTACGTTATTCGCACTGGTGCTCGGACTGGTCAGCCTTGCGGGACGTGTGGTCACGCAGAGTCCCGCTGCTTCGCCTATCTGAGCGACGCCTTGCGTATAGAGTTTGGCGACGCGGCTGAGCTCCCCGACTGGGTGGAGCTGCTTCGGCTCAGGGTAGATATCTATACTCTTGACTATGATGCTATCATCACTGCCATGTATGCATTGCCTACTAGTGATGAGGGTGACTGTTGCCTATGTGTTCCACCTGACCCGGGCATTGAGGCTGCTGCTCTAGGTGCTGGTGAGGCTGCTGCTCTAGGTGCTAGTGCGTCTGCTGCCCCAAGTGCTGGTGAGACTGCTACTCCAGGTGCTAGTGCGTCTGCTGCCCCAGGTGCTGGTGAGTCCGCCCTCTCAGGTACTACGTCGGCTCAGGCCTTGCACACCTTCACCCTTGACTCAGGTGCTTCCCGCTCCTTCTTTTGAGACCGCACCACGCTTACGCCGCTTAGTCGGCCGGTTGCGTGTCAGAATATATCTGTAACTGCCTGTAGCTGTAGTTAGTGTAGTTATTATAAACTTTGTTTGGTGGTGCACCTTCTTTTGCTATATGTTCTTGCAAACCTATAGTGAAGCCACTCATTCTCCTTTTCGATTCTCTCGACATTCATCTTCAACCCTAAACATAAGCTACTAAGACACTCACTAGCCATGGCTCCTAAGTCACGCTAGTATCTCAACATGGTATTCAGAGCAGGTACCTTCCTGCTGCCTTCCTGCTTCCGCTGCTTATCGTCCTGCCGCGCGCCTCGGGCGCGCGGCGTAGCGCACGGCGATTTTCTGCCCGCCGTGCGCCCTGGGCGCGCGTCGTCTTCCTGCCCCGCGCGTGGCCTGCCCTCACGCCGCCTGCGCGCCTGCCTCACGTCCACGCGCGGGCCTGTTTTGCCCTCCCGTACCCTCCACTTCGCTGCGCCCTGCGAGGCGCCGCTCCTGCTCGTCGCGACGCACCTGCGGGACCCGGGCGTCGCCGCTCCTGCTCGTCACGAGGCCCCTGCAGGACCCGCACGGCGTCGCCTTGCTCGTCGCGACGCCTCTGCGGGACCCGCGGGGCGTCGCCACTGCTCGTCGCGGCGCCCCCTGGACGCCGCCCCTGCTCGTCGCGGCGCCCCTGGGGCGTCGCCCCTGCTCGTAGCGGCACACCTTGGGCGCCGTCCCTGCTCGTCGCGGCGCCCTCCCCCCTGGCCACCGCCTCTGCCTCACCTGCGCCCGCGCCAGCATTGCAGCCGCACGCGGGCCTACCTTGCACCAACGCCGCCCCTAGAGCAGCCGCCCCTGGAGCAGCCGCCCCTGGAGCAGCTGCCCCTGGCCACTGGAGCAGCCGCCCCTGGTGCAGCCACCCCTGGACCTCAGCAGCCGCCCCTGGACCCTGCGAGCTGCCCCAGCAGCAGCCCACGGCGCCGACCCCACAGCTGTATGCGCCGCCACTTCCGGACTCGGTACGGCTGCTTACCTGTGCTGCCCGTTGCTGCCCGTGCCTGTGCTGCCCGTTGCCGCCCGTTGCTGCCCGTGCCTGTGCTGCCTGTTGCCGCCCGTTGCTGCCCGTGCCTGTGCTGTCTGTTGCTGCCCGTGCCTGTGCTGCCTGTTGCCGCCCGTTGCTGCCTGTGCCTGTGCTGCCCGTTGCTGCCTGTTGCTGCCCGTGCTTGTGCTGCCCGTTGCTGCCTGTTGCTGCCTGTGCCTGTGCTGCCCGTTGCCGCCCGTTGCTGCCCGTGCCTCTGCTGCCTGTTGCCACCCATTGCTGCCCATGCCTGTGCTGCCTGATGCTGCCCATGCCTGTGCTGCCTGTTGCCGCCCGTTGCTGCCTGTGCCTGTGCTGCCCGTTGCTGCCTGTTGCTGCCCGTGCCTGTGCTGCCTGTTGCTGCCTGTGCCTGTGCTGCCCGTGCCTGTGCTGCCCGTCGCCGCCCGTTGCTGCTCGTGCCTGTGCTGCCCGTGCCTATGCTGCCCCTGCTCTTCCCCCTCCCCCTTCTTCGTCTCCCTGCTGCGAGTGCAGCCGTGGAACAGAGGCTATGGGGGTGGCGGGTATGGGGGTGATGGGTGTGTGTGATCCCCTTCCCCTCCTCGTCCTTTCTCTCCCACTGCTGCAACTGCTGCTGAGGGGGTGGGTGTGAGTGTGTGGGGGAGCTGGGGGAGAGGTGCTAGGGTTGTCGAGGAGTGTGGAAGGGGGAGTTGGAGGACTGAGGAAGGTTCCAGGAGGCAGCCGCCTTGGAGCCAGCAGCTTCACCTGCCAGCAGCTTCTCCTCATATAGTCCCTCCTCCTCACTTGCCCTCTCCTTCTGCTGCGCTTCGTGTACCCCTTCAGGGGGTGTCTCTGCATTAGCTTCTGCTGCAGGCAGTTATGGGGGAGTGTCAGAATATATCTGTAACTGCCTGTAGCTGTAGTTAGTGTAGTTATTATAACTTTGTTTGGTGGTGCACCTTCTTTGTTCCTTTGCTATATGTTCTTGCAAACCTATAGTGAAGCCACTCATTCTCCTTTTCAATTCTCTCGACATTCATCTTCAACCCTAAACCTAAGCTACTAAGACACTCACTAGCCATGGCTCCTAAGTCACGCTAGTATCTCAACATTGCGATCTCCCTGGCGGACCCCTCTGGGGGTCCTGTCCTTGCTAGCTTCTCCACTGTCTTACTGTGTGCGGCAACCCCCTCTGGCACCCTGTCAGGTCTCTACCTCCCCTCGTTCTCTACGAACTTGGTGAGTGGAGCTGATCTACAAGATCAGGGGGCTGACCAGTTCACACCTGCGAGTCAGCGGGTGACCCACTGTACGTGTGCTCGGACGGGCCGACACTTGGCCATGTTTACCCGTCAGCCGGGGTCGAGCCTGTACACACTGACCACTCAGTCTCCTCCTGTTACTGCGTCTGGTCAGGTAGCTGCGTCGAGTCAGGTGTTTGCTGCAGCGTCCAGGTCTGGTCCTGAATCTGCGCCCTCCTCGTGTCGTCTCCTGTCCCACCAGACTCTCCTTTGGCACCACCGCCTTGGTCACCCCTCCCTGCCTCGTCTCCGAGGTATGGCCTCTTGTGTCCTTGTCTCTGGTCTCCCCCGGTCCCTGCCTCCCCTACCTCCGTGACCGGCCCCTACCTACGTCCCCTGCGTCGAGGGGCGGCAGCACGCCGCTCCTCACTCCTCCGAGTTTCCTCCGACAGAGGCTCCTCTGCAGACTCTTCACATGGACGTGTGGGGCCCCGCCCGCGTCCGTGGCCAGGGTCACGAGCGTTACTTCCTGTTGGTGGTTGACGACTTCTCCGTTACACCACGGTGTTCCCCTTGTGCAGCAAGGGTGACGTCACTGAGGTGCTGATGGATTGGATCCGCGCAGCTCGTCTCCAGCTCAGAGAGAGTTTCGGCTCGGACTTTCCTGTTCTGCGTCTGCACTCTGACAGAGGCGGAGAGTTTTCCTCTGCCCGTTTGGGAGCCTTCTGTCGTGCACAGGGCATCCGCCAGACCTTCACGCTTCCGGCCTCTCCACAGCAAAATAGGATTGCTGAGTGCCGCATTGGCATGGTCATGGACGTCGCTCGTACGTCCATGATCCATGCGGTTGCTCCCCATTTTCTGTGGCCGTTTGCGGTGCAGTACGCGGCGCATCAGCTCAACCTTCACCCCCGGGTCTCCTTGCCAGAGACCTCCCCCACCTTGCGGTGGACGGGGAAGGTCGGTGATGCGTCTGCCTTTCGGGTCTGGGGATCTCGGGCGTTTGTCCGCGACTTGTCTACGGACAAGCTGTCCCCCCTTGCTGTTCCCTGCGTCTTCCTTGGCTTCCCCCCTAACGCGCCTAGTTGGCAGTTCTACCACCCCACCTCGCGCCATGTTCTGTCCTCCCAGGACGTCACCTTTGACGAGTCGGTGCCTTACTACCGCACTTCGCCCCTCCCCCCGCCGCCGCTCTTCCTTGCGCCAGGTCCTCCCCCGGTAGACCCCCTCCCCCCTCAGGGTCCTGCCCCGTCAGGTGTGTCCCATGTAGACGCAGTTGAGTCTGTCGAGGTAGCTGTTGACTCTGGTGCTGCTAGGGGCGCTGTACCTGCGGGTGCCGGGTCTGGGGGTGCGGAGCCTGGGGGTGCTGAGTCTCGGGGTGCGGAGCCTGGGGGTGCTGAGCCTAGGGGTGCGGAGCCTGGGGGTGCTGGGTCTACTTGTGTGGCCTCTGGCGGTGCTTTGTGAGGCGGGACCTCCTATCTCCGCTGGAGCTGCGCGAGTGGTTTGCCCGGCACTGGAGCCATGCTGCTAGAGCTAGAGGTACTACTGTTGCTGCTGGTCCTGGAGGTGCTCGTCCTGGCGGTTCTGGAGCTGCTGGGACTGGGAGTCCTCCTGGAGGTGCTATTGGAGCTGGAGCTGCTGGAGCTGGAGCTGCTGGGGGTGTTGGCGCTGGTGCTTCTGAGGGTGCTGGAGCTGGCGCTGGTGCTTCTGGGGGTGCTAGAGTTGGCGCTGTTGTAGCTGGAGGTGTTGCTGGAGCTGGTGCTGCCGCTGGGGGTACTGGTGCTGTCCCTGCTGGTTCTGGAGGCGCTGCGCGGCCGAGGCCGTACTTCGTTCCGCTCCTTGAGCAGGTTCTTGGTCTCCCGCCCTCTACTGGTCCTGCTCCTCCCTTCGCAGCATGTCCAGTCGCGGTCACAGTTACAGCGTGCCTCCCCCTTGCCTGCTCCTTCTCCCTACACTGGTCCTACTGAAGGTCTTGCTGAGCGCCGTAAGCCTGCGTCTCGTCCTGCGTCGCCTGTTCGTGCTGCTCGCACTAGTGGTCGTGCTCCGCGTCCGCGTCCTCCTGCGGTACCCGGCACACACCAGATGGCACTGCGTCCTTCCACTGCACCTCTGCGTGCCCTGTTGCCGTCTCCTCCAGAGTCCTCTCTTTCTACTCTTGCTGACCCTGAGTCTGCCTCTCTTCGTGCTGCCAGTCCTACTGTCACACGTCTCCTTGCTACTGTTGTCACTGACCCTTCTTTTGAGTCCGCTGCTGCGTCTGCCCTAGTGGCTGAGCTGGTCGACTTTGCTGCTCCCTGTCGTCTAGACTACGCTGCTAGTCTTGTTGCTGAGTCTGAGTACGTCTGTCCTCCGTCCGTCGGGGGTGAGTGTGCTATTAGCACGGACGTCCTTGAGGACAGGCAGGAGGAGTTCCAGTGTTTTGCTGCTGCTTTTACTCATCTCGAGTCCACGCTGATTGCCCCTGAGGGAGACCCGGATGCACCAGACATTCCGACTTCAAGATCGTACGCTGAGGCGATCGAGGGTCCCTACTCCTCACAGTGGCATTCAGCCATGGACGCAGAGATGGCTCCCTGGAAGTCCACAGGCACCTACGTCGACGAGGTTCCCCCACCTGGGGCGAACATCGTCAGTGGCATGTGGATTTTCAGGGTGAAGCGGCCGCCGGGTTCTCCGCCTGTCTTCAAGGCGCGTTACGTGGCTCGAGGCTTCAATCAACGGCAGGGATTTGACTACTTTCAGTCCTTCTCCCCTACCTCGAAGATGGCCACTCTTCGGGTGTTGCTGCACATAGCCGCTCAGCGCGACTACGAGCTTCACTCTCTTGACTTCAGCACAGCTTTCTTGCAGGGCAGCCTGCACGAGGAGATCTGGCTGCACCGCCCACCTGGCTTCACTGGGTCGTTTCCTCCCGGTACCCAGTGGAGCCTCCGGCGGCCAGTCTACGGTCTCCGCCAGGCGCCCCGTGAGTGGCACGACACACTGAGGACTACACTTGCGGCTCTTGGGTTTGTTCCTTCTACTGCCGACCCATCGCTGTTTCTGCGCACTGACACCTCTTTGCCGCCGTTCTACATCCTCGTGTACGTCGACGACTTGGTCTTTGCCACTGCTAACACTGCTGGACTCGCCCACTTGAAGTCCGAGCTGCAGAAGAGACACACGTGCACAGACCTGGGTGAACTGCGCAGCTACCTTGGCTTGCAGATCACCCGGGACAGAGCACAGCGCACCATTTGTCAGAATGTCATTGTTCTCTAGCCTGCAATGGGGTACTCTATAGCGATATGTATCCTGCTGCTTTCTAGTGAACCCCCTCCTTTGCTTATTCTCTCTTGCCTAGCTAGGACTTACCTAGCTATGGCACCTACCTATACCTACTATTTCTCACATGGTATCAGAGCACTCACGCTCCTGGCCTGTGGGCCCTACTGCTGCTTCCGCTGCTACTCTGTGTGTTGCACGCCCCATGGCGTGCGACGGATTTCTCTTCCCGCCGCGCGCTCGGAGCGTGCGGCGGTTTTCTGCCCGCCGTGCGCCCCGGGGCGTGCGGCGGTTCTCTGCCAGCCGTGCGCCCCGAGGCGCGCGGCGGCCTTCTGCCTTGTCGGTCCACGCGTCGCCCCCGGGGGGCGCTTCGACGGGCGACGGGGACCAGCCCGTCGTCCCCCGTCGCCTGTCCTGGCCAGCGCGGGCTGCGCTAGCCCCGAGCGCGGCCCGTACGGGCTGCGCCTAGCCCGCGCGCGGCTCGTACGGGCTGCGCCAGGCACGCGCGCGGCCCGTACGGGCTGCGCCAGGCCCGCGCGCGGCTCGGGTCGCCTGCGTGCGGTTCGTCGGGCTGTGCCAGGCCCGTGGGCGGCCCGTTCCTCTCTGTCCCTGAGCTGCTCGCCGTCCCCTGTGCTTGTGACGGTGCCCCACCCCTGCTGCTGCCCGTTCTCCTGAATTAGGGTTTGGGGGTGAGGAGTGTGGGGGTGGCGGTTGTGTGTTACTCCCCTTGCTCCTTCTCCTCCCTGGTCTCCCACTGCTGCAGCTGCCGCTGAGGGGGGTGGGTGTGTGGGAGCCTACGGTTTAGGGTTTAAGGGGGGTACCGTGGGAGTGGAGCTAGGGCTTGAGAAGGGGGTGTGTGAGAGGGGCGTGGGGCAGCTGGAGGAGGTTGTGTGGAGGTAGCGGTCGTGTCGCCTGCAGCGCCTGTAGTCCGTCGCCCTTGCCTTGGTAGCCAGTGAGCCTGTTGCACCAGTCGCCAGTGGGTTCGTTGCTCCTGCCGCTCGTCTATAGCCGCGGAGCCAATTACTCCAGTAGTCCGTCGCCCTTGCTTCGGTAGCCACTGAGTCAGCCACTCCTGTGCCTGTGCCTCTGCAGCTTCAGACGTTGCCTCCCATCTTCTCTCCTTCCAAAGTGCCTCCTCCTCCTCACTTGCCCTCTGCGACTGCCTCTAGCTTTACTTGTGCATGTGAACCTGCTCTAGGACTACTTGCTCTGCTGATTATACCCCACTTTGACTATGGGGGTGTGTCAGAATGTTATTGTTCTCTAGCCTGCAGTGGGGTACTCTATAGCGAGTACAACCCCTTAGGGTTCCTTATATGTATCCTGCTGCTTTCTAGTGAGCCCCCTCCTTTACGCTACTTCCTTGCTCGTGAGCTTCAGCAGCGCGGTCAGCTGCGCCTTGCTTACGTGGCCTCTGAGGCCAACACTGCTGATATCTTTACCAAGGCACTTCCGCCTTGTGATCATCAGCGCTTTTGTACTTTGCTAGGTCTTGTGCCTACTTGGCCTCACTTGCTCACCTCTTGACTTTGCTTGTACTGTGATCTATATATACCTACACTTGCATGCTTACCTTTGCTAGGTTGAGATCACTGCCTTGCTTGTTCTTCTTGATATATAACTCTGCATGTCAACTGGCATTGTGGCCTCGTGCTTGTGCTCAGATTGTGTGGTGACGTTGTGATCCACCCTGGGCTTGCCTTGCTTCTCTTGACTAGTCTTGTGACCCCTTGTTCTCCCCCACTTTGCCTATGGGGGTGTGTCGAACTTATATTCTAAAGTCTGTTTAGGCTGTAGTGGGGGGTAGTCAATATGGGGTACAACACTTTAGGGTTTCCCACTTGTACTCCTCATGCTGGTCAATGCAATCATTCATTCCTCAGATTCTCACATGATTTTGACACCAATTTCCTCCAATCGATAAGTGCCTCGTCGACGGGCAGTTGCGTGGAGCAGAAACAACACTTCTATTTCGACGAATTAATCTTGTCGAAAATCGACCCGTTGTATAGAGATCAGAGTCCCAGAGGTTCTTGCACCCAGATAAAAGTCATTGAAGTCGCTGATGACCACGAAATGAATACTCTTGTGCTCCAAAATGCACGGCCGACTTCGCTCAAGCGAGGGCGGGGCCTTTTCTCCTCGACACTCCCCTGCCCAGCTCAAGTTTGGGCCTCCACACACAAGGTCCACCCAGAACCTACCTAATAGAATACAAGGGGATATTTTGACGGCATGCACACCCCTACACGCCGATCACAGCACCAGCCATGTTAGAGGACATGTCACCTACTGCTGCACATCATCATCGTCGTTGCCGATTTTGGCAAGGCGAACCTGGCCGACCGTGACAGAGCACCGGTTGAAGGCCGGAAAATGCAGCGCCTTAGTGAGGAAGTCCGCCGGCTGCTCGGAAGTTGGCATGTATTCCAGCACAATGTTCTTGTGCTTCACCATCTGCTTCAGCCAGGCGTAACGTCGCTCCATGTGCTTGAGGTTGCCCTTCAGCCCCAAGCCCTCAGCGACCGAGACGGCGGACTGATTGTCCACGTTTAGAGCAGTTGGTGTCACAGCGTCGAGGAGCTGGAACTCGGCGAGGAGGAATCGAAGTCGACGAGCCTCCTTGCCGGCTTCGGTGGCCGATGTACTCGGACTCCGTCGAAGATAGATTCATGCACTTGATGCATTGGCTCGTCCAGGAGACAGCTGCGCCGCCGAAGGTGAAAACGTAGCCATTCGTGCTACTGCGCGTCTGCTTGTCACCAGCGTTGTCCGCGTCCACGTAGCCGACCAGTTTCAGAGTTTCCGGCCAATAGCCGAACTCCAGAGCAGCATCACGTGTGTCGGCGAAATAGGTGAGGCAACGATCAACCTCGCGCCAGTGCTGGTCGCTCCTCACCGTCAGACCAGACCCCAGCTTGCTGCATGCAAAAACGATGTCGGGTCGAGTTGTCGTTGCAGCGAACCATAGCGAACCGACCTTCTGACGGTACTCCTCTTCGCAAGGCTGGAAGTCCTTATCATTGAAAGTAAGCTCCACATAGGCGTCCACAGAAACAGGTGTCTTCGAACGCCGACCAGTCTGCTCCTCGTCGATGAAACGCCTACATAGGTTGTCGACGTAGGACTGCTAGTGCAGCCACAGCTTCCGCGCTGTACAATCACGCACGATTTTGAGCCCCAAATACTTCTCGACCGGGCTGATCCCGCGCAGCTCAAAAGCGGCCTCTAGTAGCTCCTTCAGCTCCTTCAATATCGCGGTGCTGCAGCTGGCGGCGAGCAGGTCGCCGACGTAGATGAGCACCCAGCACGCCACTCCGTCGTCGCCAACTCTGAAATATAGAGCCTCGTCCACCTGGCTCTTGCTCCAGCTGGCGCCCTCAGCACAGTGTCGAGCATCGAGTACCACAGCAGAGGACTTTGCTTGAGCCCGTACAAGCTCTTCAGTAGCTTGCATACGCGGCCGGTGCCATCGTTGTAGTAAGCCGGCTGGTCCATGCTGAGCACGCGGTCAAGTTTGCTTTGCAGAAAAGCATTCTTCATGTCTAACTGCATGAGGTGCAGGTCGAGGACGGCAACAATGCTGAGGAAAATCCGCAGCGTGACGTAGCTTTCGACCGGTGCGTCCGTCTTGTCGTAATCAGCTCCGTAGACCTGTGTGAAGCCTTTCACCACCAGGCGCGCTTTTTTGCAGGTGACCATGTCGTCGACATGGTACTTCGTCATCAGAACCCAGTGGTTCTTCATGACACTGACGCCGCGCGGGCGCTCCACCAGCTCCCATGTGCCGTTGGAGATGATACTTCGAATTTCCTCGTCCATCGCCACTTTCACCACCTTGTCCTTCTAGCTCGCTAACGCTTCCTTCACTGTCATGTTAGCGATGTCCCAGCGATGCTCTGGGTCGGCGTGCACATCGGGGTCGAGTTCGGGCAAGTCGACGTCGAACTGCGCATCGTCGAGCAGAGTGCTGTAGGAGGTCGGCGGAAGGCACGCATGATAGCTCAGCCTCTCGGGAGGCTTACCAAAGTTGGAGCGGGTGGAACATTGAACGGCAGGCTTGTCGGCAGAGACTTCCACCACGTCGCTCGATGTGCCATCATCGAACTGCTCCCCAGTCGTCCACTCCTCTGAAGCGAGCTCCTTGTCCTATAGCTCCTCTGAATCAAGCTCTCCGTTCGACGGCTCCCCTGTTGACGGCTCCTCTGAAACGAACTCCCCGTTCGACGGCTCCCCTGTCAACGGCTCCTCTGAAACGCGCTCCCCATTCAACGGCTCCCCTGTCGACGGCTTTTCTAAAACGCCCTTCCCGTTTGACGACTTCCCTGTCGGCGGAGACTTCACTCCAACGCCGACTTGCTCGCCGACCAGACCACGTCGACCGCCAGCGATGCCGATGGGAAGAGCCGAAGGCAACGCACCAATGCTCCCCTCATTGCTGGCGGCCGACGTCGATGCCGACTTAGGCAGATTGGCGGCGAGCGATGGGAGGGAGGCGGGTAGAGGCGGAGGAGCTTTCGAGGAGGGCGGAATGGAGGGACAGGGATCGTTAGACGAACCATCGTCCTATGAGGTTTGACCGTATGTACGAGTGCAATTCGAGTGAGCGAGCGCGAGCATGAGCTGTTAAACATAGAAGATTAGGCGAGGATGATGGCTAGGAAAGATGGCAAGAGCATGGAGGGAATTACGAGAATGTCAAGAGAAAGGAGGGTGTTCACAATAAAGGCAAGGGAAGAGCAATAGGAAAGGGTACACCACCAGCAATTGTAGTGAATATCTAACTAATACACTAGCTAACTATAGGCAATTATAAGATATGCAAACATCAGTTTAATACACCCCCGTAACTACCTACAGCTATAATTAGTGCACACCAGTGGCATGTTGCCTCATGAGCGGATGCTAGAGTTGGCGAAGGATGCCGGTAGCTCATCGGCAATCTTGCAGCAAGTCAACAAACATAACTGGCGGAGGGCGGGGAGTGCACTGAGGAGGAGGAAGTTGGTAGTGCACAAAGGGAGCGTAGCTGATACTGGAGAGAGCACAAGAGGAGGACACGAGAGGAGAGGCAAACAGGAGAGAGCACAAGAGGCAGCTGTATGGTCACCCCCTCCACTCCCTCACACTACCCCCTCCCCACCACCCCACCGCAGCAGGGGTAGCAAAGGGAGAGAGGAGGTGGCATGTGCTGTAGGTACGTTCTCGCCACCCCTTGACCCTCCCTCTTACAGCAGCAGAGGCGGCAGTGAGGGAGAGGCAGCGGAAAGGAAGGTGTGGGGGGGAGGGGGGCTTAAATACCCCAGTAGTTGCGGGCGCGAGGTCTGCCGCCTCCCCCCCAATAGTGCCTGTCGAGGCAGGGCGCAGCAAGAGGCGGGGGGGTGGGAAGTGGGCTGGCACTGGCGACCGTCGCTGGAGCACTAGCTGGGAAATTGCTGTTGCGCTTGTTGGCAGGTTTGTGAGCGCGCTGGCGGTCTCGCGGACGCGTTGGCGGGTCGCGGGCCCACTCCCTGACGTATTCGCTGGCGAGCTTGCTGGCGGGTTTGCAAGTGGGTGCGACAGGGCAGAGCCATGTGGGCAAGCAGCGTAGGGTGAGCGACGCCACAGGTTAACAGTGGGCCCATAACAATCGGGTCCTAGGTAGGAACCCACTCTGATAGCATGTTAAACAAAGGAGATTAGGCTCGGATGATGGCTACGAAGGATGGCGAGTGCATGGAGGGAGTTACGAGAATGTTTGGAGAAAAGAGGATGTTCATTAGAGGCAACGGTATAAATAGGCAGAGGAATGGGAAAGTATAATTAATTATACATAGCATCTCCTTAGCAAAGACATCCCGTGCACATCGCGTCAGTTTGGGTTCGGCCTACACTTTGGCTCGAAACACATTCCCGGTCGCCCCCCACAAATCGCGACACTTCCAACCCTTGCACGTCCCGAGGTCCTTGCCTAGCATGTTTCCGCCCTATAAATGCTCGTTCTTTCATTGTATTCGCAGCTTTCATAATCACATTCTCTTTATAGATTATTCTCTAACTAGTACACTAGCTAGCTGTAAGGATGTGCAAGTATCAGTTTAACACAAATTGTTTGATGGCAAACACATCTGTCAATGGTCATGTGCTCGCGAAGGGGTGCCCTACGGGCCTATTTCCATGGTTGGGAAATTTCGAGGCGTAGGACGAAGTCGTGGGTTACCAGCCGAGCCAGGTGGTTTGGGCGCGAGGGTTGTCGTGGCGGGAAGAGTGTCGAAGCGAGTGTCCCGAAGTACAGTGGCGTGAATTGTCCTGTACGTGGTATGCACTATGACGCGAAGTAAGGAAAAGTTGTTTCTTTGCACCACTGTCGAGAGTAGAAATGAGCACCAGGTGAGAGTCGAGAGCATACAAGTACAAAAGTGTTATACTCTTTAATGCCTACATCATTTCTAGCATATAGATACAAACATACATAAACATAGTTTCACACACCCCCTAGCCTAGATAAGGAGTACCCTGTGAGCAACAACAACATGCAAACTCAAGGTGGCACAACTAGTCCAACCGCTGAGATAAGTGGTCATACGACCAGTCGACTCAAGGTGGTACGACCAGTCAACCTCTGAAACAAACGGCAAGGCCAATTCAAGAGTTTATAAATAAGGCAACAACACAAACCAAGCAAGAAGCAAGAGGCTCTCAAACATCATATATGTTGTGCTTGTTTAGGCTACTGTGGGTTAGCCTATAGGGGGTACACAATTCTAGGGTTAGGTACTTGTTGTCATTTCACTGTTAGTTCAATCATTCCTGTCTGTTCATTTCAACATGGTATAGAGCAGGTCCTTCGCTAGGACCGTTTTTTTTTAGGGCCCACCACTACCTACCTACCTACCTACCTAACTGCGCCCTAGGGCGCCTCGTTTTTCACGACCCCCTAAGGCCCCGCGACCCGCGACCCGCCCCTTAGCGACTCGCGCGCCGCCCCTTAAGGCCCCGTCGGCCCACGCGCTCGCCCCTTACGGCCCCGCGCTCGCCCCTAACGGCCCCGTCGGCCCCGCGCTCACCTGCCTAGAGGCCCCCGTCGGCCCCGCGCTCGACCTTAGCGGCCCCTTACGGCCCCGCGCTCGCCCCGAACGGCTCCGCGCTCGCCCTTAGCGGCCCCTTACGGCCCCGCGCTCGCCCCTAGAGGCCCCGAACGGCCCCGCGCTCGCCCTTAGCGGCCCCTTACGGCCCCGCGCTCGCCCCTAGAGGCCCCGATCGGCCCCGCGCTCGCCCTAAGCGGCCCCTTATGGCCCCGCGCTCGCCCCTAGAGGCCCCGATCGGCCCCGCGCTCGCCCCTAGAGGCCCCGAACGGCCCCCCCAGAACGAGCCGCCCGACCCGAGCAGCCCGAACCGAGCCGCCCAGCCCGAACCGAGCCGCCCGAACTGAGCCGCCCAGCCCAAACCGAGCCGCGCCGCCCGAACCTAGCCGCGCCGCCCTTCCTGAGCCACGCCGCCCTACCTGAACCGAGCCGCGCCGCACGTACTGGACCGAGCCGCCTTACCTGAGTCGCACTGCCTACTGTTTTTGGGGTACCCCTACTGCTATTACTCCTACTACTGCTATGGCTAGCCCTCCTGTGCTAGCTTTCGATGCTGAGGGCCGCCCAGTGAAGTTCGACACCTGGCTAGATGACCTACACCTCTTCCTACAGCTCACTGCCAAGGAGGACATCTCACTGTACGATCACGCCCTAGGCCATGCTACTGCTCCTGCTGCTACTGCTGACAGCATTGCCCGCTCACAGTGGCAGACTCGTGACGCCCACGCTCGCTTCGCTATTCGCAACTCCCTGCCGATAGATGAGCGCGAGCACTTTGGGCAGCACAAGACTGCACAGGCACTGTACACTGCTGTCGTTGCCCGCTACTCCTCACCGGCCTCTGCCGCACTAGGCCGTCTCTCTCTTCCCTACATGTTCCCCGACTTAGCCTCTTTCCACACAGTCGCTGACCTCATTATGCACCTCCGCACTAGTGAGGCTCGCTTCCGCGCCGCCATGCCTGATGAGTTCCTTGCCAAGAACCCACCCCCGCTCTGGCTCACTCTCTACCACCTAGTCACCCGCCTCCCTGACACACTGCGCTCAGTCAGGGACCACTTCCTAGCTCGCTGCCCCACTGAGCTCACCATTGCCCTCCTTGAGAAGGAACTCCTTGCAGCTGAGGCTAGCATAGTCGTTGTAGGTGCCTCTCGTGGCGACCCCCGTACCCTGTTCTTTGAGGGGTGTTCTCCTTCCCCCCTTCTTCCCTCTGTCGCCTCTGCTACTGCTATCAAACCTCCTTGGTGCTGAGAAGGTCGGGACTGCGTCTGCTTCGAGCGGGCGTCGCAGCGGCAAGGGCAAAGGGGGCAAGGGCGGTGGCGGTGACAGCGGGGGAGGCGATGGTGGGGGCGGTGGCGGCGGTGGGGGTGGTGGCGCGACTGGAGGGGCTAGTGGCAGCGGTGGGGGTGGTGGCGGCAGCGGCAGGGGAGGTGGCAGGGGCGGAGGTGGTGGTGGGGGTGGCGGTGGACGCGGCGGCGGCAGGGGTTGGGGTGGTCGAGGAGGTGGCGGCGGCGGTGGTGGTCGTGGAGGCGCTGGCGGTGGCCAGGGCCAGCAGCACACTCCGTCGCCTCAGGAGGTCCGTGAGTGGTACTCTCATCAAGGGGGGGGGGGGGGGGGGGGGGGGGTGGCTTTAGCTGCACGTACGTCATTCGCACTGGTGACCGCACTGGTCAGCCGTGTTGGGGACCGCACGCCATACAGCGCTGCTTCGCTCGTCTCAACGACGCTTGGCGTGTTCAGTTCCCTCAGGCCACTGAGCTGCCCCGCTGGGTTGATCTCCTGAAGAAGGGGGTTGATATCTATGCTCTAGACTTTGATGCTATTCTCACTGCTATGTATGTGATGTCTACTAGTGGAGAGGGTGCTGAGTACCTGTGTGTCCCGCCCGACCCGGGCATTAGGACTAGTGCGTCTGCCGCTCCAGGTACTCGCGTGTCTGCTACCCCAGGTGCTGGTGAGGCAGCTGCTCTAGGTGCTTGTGCGTCTGGCCCCCCTGGTACTGAGTCGACGGCAGCACTGCACACCTTCACACTGGACTCAGGTGCTTCTCGCTGCTTCTTTCGTGACCACACTGCCCTTGAGCCGCTTGCTCGGCCAGTTGCTGTCTCCCTCGCTGACCCCTCTGGGGGTCCGGTCATTGCGACCTCCTCCACTGTCCTTCTCTGTCCTGCGGTCCCGTCGGGCACACTGTCAGGTCTCCACCTCCCCTCGTTCTCTACGAACTTGGTGGCAGGTAGTGCACTCCAGGACGGGGGTGTTCACCAGTTCACCCCTGCCTACGAGCGCGTGACACACTGCACGTGTGCTCGTACGGGCCGCCACTTGGCTACCTTCACTCGGTAGCCAGGGTCGGACCTGTACACACTGACCACTGAGTCCCCTTAGGTTGCTGCATCTGCGTCTGCGTCCGCATCAAGTCAGCTGTCTGCCCCCTGCTCGTGTCGCTCTCTGGCGCACGAGACTGTCCTCTGGCACCACCGACTTGGCCACCCGTCTGTGCAGCGCCTTCGTGCCATGCACTCCCGGTACCTTGTCTCTGGTCTTCCCAGAGTCCTCCCTCCCCTCCCACCCTTGCCTGCTCCTCCCTGTCTTCCCTGCATCGAGGGGCGGCAGCGCGCCGCTCCTCACTCCTCCTCGTTTCCCCCGAAGACTGCTCCCTTGCACACGCTCCACGTGGACGCGTGGGGCCCAGCCCGCGTCCGTGGTCAGGGTCAGGAGAGGTACTTCCTGATAGTTGTTGACGACTACTCGCGCTACACCACGGTCTTCCCCTTGCGCACCAAGGGTGAGGTCCCTGATGTCTTGATCCCTTGGATCCGCAGACCCCGTCTCCAGCTCAGCGAGCGTTTCCACTCGGACTTTCCTGTCCTGCGCTTGCACTCTGAAAGAGGTGGTGAGTTCTCCTCCGACCTCTTGGCAGCATACTGTGCTGAGTACGGCATTGAGCAGTCGTTCACGCTTCAGGCCTCTCCACAGGAGAATGGGGTTGCAGAGCGCCGCATTGGCCTGGTCATGGAGGTCGCCCGTACCTCCTTGATCCATACGGCTGCCCCCCACTTTCTGTGGCCGTTTGCGGTCCGGTACGCTGCGCATCAGCTCAACCCGTGGCCCCGTGTCTCCTTGCCGGAGACCTCGCCCACACTGCTGTGGAAGGGGGAGGTTGGCGATGCGTCGCGTTTCTAGGTCTGGGGATCTTGAGCTTTTGTCCGCGATACGTCTGCGGACAAGCTCTCCTCCCGTGCTGTTCCCTGCGTCTTCCTTGGCTTTGTCCCAAACGCGCCTGGTTGGCAGTTTTACCACACCACCTCGCGCCGAGTCTTGCCCTCTCAGGACGTCACTTTTGACGAGTCCGTCCCCTACTACCGCCTCTTCCCCTACCGCACTGCCCCGCTCCCCCCCCCCGCCTCTCTTCCTCGCGCCAGGTGCTGCTGTCGTAGACCCCTTCCCCCTTCAGGGTGCCGCTCCCTCAGGTGTGTCTTAGGTAGACCCGGTTGAGCCGGTTGAGGTAGCTGTCGACTCTCGTCCTGCTGTGGGTGCGGAGCCTGGGGGTGCTGAGCCTAGGGGTGCGGAGCCTGGGGGTGCGGAGCCTGGGGGTGCGGAGCCTGGGGGTGCGGAGCCTGGGGGTGCTGAGCCTTGGGGTGCGGAGCCTGGGGGTGCTGATCCTGGGAGTACTGAGCCTGGGGGTGCTGAGCAGCAGAGTCCAGAGTCTGGGGGTTCTGAGTCTGGAGGTCCTGAGCCTGAGGGTCCTACACCTGGCGGAGCCCTCTCCTCAGAGCAGCTGCGTGAGTGGTACTTCCAGTACTACAGCCTCAGGAGAGGTTCCTCTGGAGCCAGGCGTACTAGTGGGACTGGTGCTAGTGCTTCTCCTCCTAGCCGGGAGCTCCCCTCCCGTGAGCGGATCCGTGAGTGGTACGAGCGGCGCTGCACTCTTCGGAGTGGCGCGCCTGGTGCTGCGGCCCCAGAGGTTGGAGCTGTTTCTGGTGCTGCGGACCCGGGCGTTGGAGCTACGGCTGGTGCTGCGGACCCGGGCGCTGGTGCTGCTGTTGGTGCTGAGGACCCGGGCGTTGGAGCTGCTACTGGTACTGAGGATCTGGGGGTTGGAGCTGCTGCTGGTGCTGAGGATCCTGGAGCTGGTGCTACTGCTGGTGCTGTGGAGTCGGGCGTTGGAGCTGCTGCTGGTGCGGAGGACACTGGCGCTGGTGTCTCTGCTGGTTCTGGAGTCGCTGCACGGCAGCGGCCGTACTTCGTTCCGCTCCTTCCGCAGGTTCTTGGTCTCCTGCCTTCTCTCAGTCCTCCTCCTCCCTTAGAGTGTCCACAGCCTGTCCAGTCAGAGTTACAGTTACAGCCCGCCTCCCCACTGCCTGCTCCTTCTCCCTACACTGGTCCTACTGGAGGTCTTCCTGAGCGTCGTGAGCCTGCGTCTCGCCCTGCGTCACCTGTCCGTACTGCTCGCACTAGTGGTTGCGGTTCGCGTCAGCGTCCTCCTCCTGTCCGTGGCACGCACCGGATGTCTCTGCGTCCTTCCACTGCTCCTCTGCATTCCCCTTTGCCTTCTCCTCCTAAGTCCTCTCTTCTGCTCTTCCCGACCCGCAGTCGGACTCTCTTCGTGCTGCCATTCCTATTGTCACACGTCTCCTTGCTACTATCGTCACTGACCCTTCCTTTGAGTCCACTGCTGCGTCTCCCATAGTTGTTGAGCTCGTCGACTTTGCTGCTCGCTGTCGTCTAGACTACGCTGCTAGTCTTTCGCTGAGTCTGAGTCTGTCTGTCCTCCGTCCGTCGGGGGTGAGTGTGCCCTTGGCACGGACGTCCTTGAGGACAGGCAGGAGGAGTTCCAGTGCTTGGCCACTACTTCACCTCATCTCGTGTCCGTACTGCTTACCCCTGAGGGAGACCCGGATGCACTTGACATCCCGACTCCGCGCTCTTACGCGGAGGCGATAGAGGGTCCCTACTCCTCTTAGTGGCAGGCAGCTATGGATGCAGAGATGGCTTCCTGGAAGTCCACAGGCACCTACGTTGACGCTGTCCCCCCTCCTGGGGCGAACATCGTCAGTGGCATGTGGATTTTTAGGGTGAAGCGGCCGCCGGGTTCTCCGCCTGTTTTCAAGGCGCGTTACGTGGCTCGTGGCTTCAGTCAGCGGCAGGGAGTTGACTACTTTCAGACCTTCTCTCCCACCCTGAAGAAGACCACTCTTCAGCTAATGCTGCACGTAGCTGCTCACCGTGACTACGAGCTACACTCTCTTGACTTCAGCACTGCTTTCCTGCAGGGCAGCCTGCACGAGGAGATCTGGCTGCGCCGCCCACTTGGCTTCATTGGGACTTTTCCTCCTAACACCCAGTGGAGCCTCCGGCGGCCAGTCTACGGTCTCCGCCAGGCACCACGTGAGTGGCACGACACACTGAGGACTACACTTGCGGCTCTTGGGTTTGCTCCCTCTACTGCCGACCCGTTGCTGTTTCTACGCACCGACACTTCTCTGCCGCCGTTCTACATCCTCGTGTACGTCGACGACTTGGTCTTTGTCACACCTGACACTGCTGGACTCGCCTACGGGAAGTCCGAGCTGCAGAAGAGACACACGTGCACAGACCTGGGTGAACTGCGCAGCTACCTTGGCTTGTAGATCACCCGAGACAGAGCACGCCGCACCATCACCCTGACTCAGTCACACATGGTGCAGCAGGTCCTTCAGCGCTTCGGCTTCACGTACTCCTCGCCTCAGACCACTCCTCTGCCTACTCGCCACTCGCTCTCAGCTCTGCCTTCGGATGAGTCCGTAGAGTCGAGTGGCCCGTACCCAGAGCTTGTTGGCTGCCTCATGTACCTGATGACCTGCACACGACCTGACCTTGCATACCCTCTTAGCATTCTCGCACGCTATGTTGCTCCTGGGAGACACCGACCAGAGCACATGGCCGCAGCGAAGAGGGTGTTGCGCTACTTGTGCAGTACGTCGGGCATGGCGCTAGTGCTTGGAGGGCGGAGTCTAGTGGTCCTCACTGGTCACGCAGACGCTTCTTGGGCTGACGACCAGGCTACGCAGCGGTCGTCACAGGGTTACACCTTCAGCCTTGGTTCCGGCTCTGTTTCGTGGCGGGCTACTCGCTCGTCTTCTGTTCTCGGCTCTAGTTGTGAGGCTGAGATCTACGCAGGGGCCATGGCTGCTCAGGAGCTTCGCTGGCTCACCTACCTGCTGACCGACCTTGGAGAGCCGCCTCGTTCTCCTCCAGTCCTGTACGTAGACAACAGGGCCATGCTGGCCTTGTGTCGAGAGCAGAGACTAGAGCACAGAACAAAGCACATTGCTCTCCGCTACTTCCTTGCTCGTGGGCTACAGCAGCGTGGTCAGTTGCGGCTTGCGTACGTGGCCTCTGAGGCCAACACTGCTGATGCCAGTAATACAAAGCTTTTACAAGATTACAGGGAATATGAATAGATGCAACTTACTGTTGCTGTTGCTGTTGCGGTTCGAAACAGCGATGACTTGGGCAACTGCTCAATACCGAATCAGTTGTGTGTCCTTGCTGTCGCGCTGCCTTTCGACGAGTCAAAGGTCGCTGACCTTTGACCTTCACTTAACCTCCTGCTGTTACTTTTTTGTCAACCTCCTCGGTTGATTCAACGTTGCTTCGCTGTAATTCGCATCGTTTGCAGTTCAATGTTTCGACACATCAGAAGTGTAAATTACTTGTTTCCAACACTCCCCTTCGCTTCTTGAGTGTTGCTGCTTGTGACGTGGCCCTGTCCAGTCAGCACCATGCAGTATTCGAACTTCTACTTTCCGAATTTCTTGAGTAATTAATCTGCTGCCATCTCGGATGTGGGGCAGTAGGATAGCTCGAGTCTTCCCTTCTTGGTCTCGTCTTTCACGAAAAAATATTGCAAGGCGATATGCTTCGTTCGGTTCGCGAACCCGTTCTTGTTCGCTATGCGAATCGCTGATTGTCGAAGAAGAGGGAGAAGCTGGGTAACTGAGCCAGCTTCGCTTCTTCCAGCAGTTAGCGAAGGTACAATCCTTCCTTGGTGGCTGAACACAGTGCGATATATTTTGTTTCAGCTGAGGAGAGAGCAATTAACTCTTGTTTGCTCGACTGCCACGAGATAGGCCCGATAGGCTCTAGTTGGTAGATGTAGCCGGTGCGCGATCGCGTGTTGTCGGAGTCGCCGGCGTGGACAGCATCCACGTAGCCAATTAGTTTGGGCGTTGTGGTTCCGGTTTTGTGGTAGGTTAGGCCGACTGTCGGAGTGCTGACGAGATAGTGAAGTGCGCGGTCTAGTTCTGCTGTATGATCCACTTCAGGCTTCTTGAGGTAGGTGGCGAGTTGGCTCGCTGAGTACGATAGGTCTAGCCGACAGGTGACGACTGCGAAGAGTAGACATCCCAGCTTTCGCTAGTAGTCACGAATGCCAGCAGATTTGAGTAGGGCGGAGGTTTCCTTGCGATTTCCGTCGATGTAGCGGCATGTTGTGGTGATGGTGGCTGGGGTTAGTGTCAGCATCCCAACCACTAGACCATTGGGATAAAAGGGCTTGTTAAGTAGCGGGTCAGTGCGCCCATAACTCCCTAGGCCAACATGCCTGTAACCCTTCCCTAGGATCAATCGGGGATCACCGGTGGACCTCTGACAACCCCCCGCACTGGGATGCCCGAAGTGCATACACCGGGATTCGAACCCGAGAACTTCGCTCTGGTACCATGTCAGAATCCCAACCACTAGACCATTGGGATAAAAGGGCTTGTTAAGTAGCGGGTAAGTGAGCCCATAACCCCCCAGGCCAACGTGCCTGTAACCCTTCCCTAGGATCAATCGGGGATCACCAGTGGACCTCTGACAGTTAGTCCGAAGCGCTTGGCTATGGTATCGGCGTATTTTGCAGCGCTGACGTAGATCGCGTTCTCCCAGTCTTGTATGTTGAGTCCCGGGTACTGCGTGACTATTGAGGAGACGGTGAGTGTGAGGTCCTGCTGCAGCTCCCCTTCAAACCAGGTCGTGATGCCATCGGTTGAGCCGATGTAGAGTAAATCGTCCACGTAGACGATGAGTAGAATGTAGTCGGCGCCTTTTGTGAGTCGATACATCTCTTGGTCATGCGGCAGTTGGCGAAATCCGATGCGGATTAGTTGGGTGTGTAGATACTGCTGCCACAGCCTCGGGGCTTGCTTGATGCCGCACGGGGGTTTCAGTAGTTGACAGACTTGGTTGGGGTTTTTGTTAGACCCGTACGGTTGCTTGACCAAGATCTCGGCATCAATGGGAGCGTAGAGAAAGGTGTTGGCAACATCGATTTGGCGGAGCTTCTTCCGCTTCATGGCGGCTATCGCGAGGAGAATTCGGAGAGAGGTATGTCGGCTAACTGGTGCGAAAGTTTCGGTGAAGTCTCGTTCATGTTCTTGGTCAAAGCCGCATACGACCCAACGCGCCTTTAACTTATCCATTGTTCCGTCAGCTTTCTTTTTCATGCGAAAGACCTATTTTCCCGTGAGGACGGTTTTGTTGCGTGCCACTCCGATAGGCACTATCTCCCAGGTGTTTCTATCTTCTAGCGCCTTCAATTCCCTGTTTATGGATTCGCGCCATTTTTCCCTGTGCTCCCCCCCCAGAGCCTGCTGAACTGTAGTAGGCTCCTTTGGCGGCGAAGCTACGTGGATGTTGGTGACGAGACCGAGTATCTGTAGTCCACTCTGTGAGATTCGGGGAAGATTCGGGTCCTTGGGATAAACTGCTTCGTCTCCCACTTCTGGATCAGGTAAGAAATTGGGTCCTATGCGTTCTGAGATGACGGTGTTGACTGGTTGGGGTATAACGTAACCGTTGTCGGCGAAGTCGTAGTAGACTTCGCCGTTGATGCTTTCGTGAGGGTTGTCGCTGTCCATCGGGATGTCCATCGAACAGTAGGGAAGAGGTCCGACTTCTTCCGAAGCTCCGTCCACGTTCTGCTCGTCCTAGTCAGCTTCATTTGCTGCTGAAGCGAAGGCTCGGTCACCACAAAATCCGCCTGTGACATCGCGTTATGCTTCCAAGCTGTTCAGGTACGTTTGAAGGGTGAGACATTCGTAGAAAATCACGTCACGTGCTGCTACTGTTTTCTTTGTGTGGATGTAAAAAATCTTCCACGCGTTGTAGTGTTTCTCGATGCCCAGGTGTAGTCCTCACTGCGCGCGTTGGGAAAATCTGCCGGCTCGTGCACTCAGGGGTCGGTACTGTACCATGCAGCAAAACACTTGTAACATTTTTGTGCTGCCCAATTTTCCTGTCCACAACAGATGCGGTGATGCGTTGTTCAGGAGCGATGATGACGAGAGAAAGTTGTGCAGCATTACAGCATGGTCCATTCCCTCGGGCCACTGGTGGTTGGGTAGCCGCATGTCACGTAGCAGCTTGCGCATGGTGTTCTGGAGGGTCCTGTTCATTCTTTCGGCCACACCTTGCTGTTGATGGGCGTAAGGAAGAGAGATGAATTGCTTGAAGCCTCTCTCTGCCAGGTACTGCTTGAACCTCTGTGACTTATATTCCCCTCCCCCGGCAGACTGGAAACTTTTCAGCTTCACTCCTAATTCCCGTTCTGCTACTGGAATCCAGGCGACGAAAGCTTCGAACGCCATGTCGCGGCTCGGAAGGTTGAGGTGCCGGACGTATCAGGTGGCGGCGTCGATGAACGTGATGACGTAATTATATGCTCCTTGTCCGCTTTCGCGAGCGTATAGAATGTCGTTGTAGACTTTCTCCAGTGGTGCGTATGCTGGTGCGCTCGGGTTGTGGTGAGAGACGAACGGCTGATGGGGTAAGTCGGCTTCAAGGCAGGTAAAACATGTTCCGCAGAATCGTTGAAGCTCTTTGCCGTCGTGTAGAAGTAGTGAGTCCTTGTCGAGTACTCCAGCTCTTATTGTGTCATTTAATGTTGTGTTGCTTGGGTGTCCCATTCTTGCATGCCAGATTGATTCGCTGGCGCGATGTCCAGGTGATCGCCTGTACAGGTTGGAGTTGGCGCTTTTGTGGACTTCGCGTGGAGTGGGATTCAGCTATTGCGCAGGAGTAGGTGGAGTGTTGTTGCTGGGGATTGGTGCTGTTGAGGGGCCTGCGATTGGTGTCATTGTCGGTGTTGTCTCTGCTTCTGACGGTGTTGTTTTTGCTGCTGACGTTATTGTCTCTGCTGCTGCCAGTGTTGTCTCTGCTCCTGTCGTTGTTGTCTCTGCTTCTGTTGTTGTCTGTTGAATTGTTGCTAATGCTCTCGTCCGTTCTGCTTCAGGTATAGTGTTCGAGTACCAGAAGCCTCCAGGACTGAAGTCAGGGTCGAGATCTGGCGGATGTGTCCAAGAGGTGAAGTTGATTATTCCGTCGCTGTCGGAGGTGCCTTGATCTGGAACGAAGTCGAGGACGAAGACATTGTTCTTCAGTACTGCCTTCCCGATGTAGAGTCCATCCTTCCCGTTGTACAGCTTGAACTCCTAGGTGGTGCTGTCTGCTTCAAGATGAATTCCTTTAGCCATAAGCTGACTGACGCTCAGTAAGTTATAGCCGAGTCCTTCTGTGATTAAGACCTTCGACATCTGTAGGATAACATTGGTTTCTCGAGACTGAAGCTGAATCACCCCTTGTCGTCGTGTGCGCAGGTTCTGGTTGTTGGCGACAGTGATGATGACTTTGCGGTTGAGACGTTGTTCCCGTTGAATGAAACGACCCGAAGAGCACATATGATGTCCGCAGCAGCTGTCCAAGAACCAGGTGTCTTTCAAGGACGGCTCGCTCTAGGCAATGGTTGCGTACGTTGGGTTCGGCTCCACTGATTCACGGCGAGTCCTTTCGTCGAGCAGTTCCTCTGGTGAGTAGGTCGGTGGTGATTCGGTGACGCAGGAGTCTGTTCTTGTCATGCAGCTCACGATGTTTGTTGTGCCCTGTGCAGGTTGTGTCGTTGAAGACTGCACTTGGTTGGTGGGATGCGGCTGTGTTGAAGCCACCTGACTGCTTGAAGGTCAAAGTTGGCGTCGTGGTGGTATTGGTTGCTGCTGATTTGGGCACTGAGTGCGGGGGTGTCCTGACGTTCGGCAAAGGTGACAGAATGGTGGTACATATTGTTGTGCTTGATGCTTGTTCTGTTGGTTGTTGTTGCTGTTGTTGTTGTTGTAGCGCCGTTGAGTATGAAACGCGAACACATGTGCTGACGCTCTGCTCTTGTGACGCTCTTCGTGCAGGTCCATGTCCTGCTATTCGGCGTGGATTTCGGCACACAGGGCTGCTTCGGAGATCTTTCCGTGAGCTCGGAGATCTTTCCGAGGTTGGAGCGCCAATGAGGGCCGAGGCCAGAGATGACGACAGTGACAAAGGCTTCTCCGGATATTGATCCACCGCATCGAAGGAGTCTGTGGCGCAGTCCGCGGCAGCGACTGATATATGCCATTCCCTTTTCGTCTGGTTTCATTTCCACTATTGTCAGTTGTGCCATGAGACGACTCTGATTAATGCTGTTGGTTGCTTGATAGGTTCTTCTGGTGGTTGTACGGGAGCTCGGCGGAGTTGCCGCATCCATGATAAGACCAGATGTTCTGTTGCTCATTTGGCATAATGTTTCGCAGGAGAACTGTATACGCCATCAGCGACTGATACGTGTACTGCTGCTTGTCGTACTGTGTTCCGTGCATTGGGTATGGCATGGAGCCGTCGAAGAATCCAAGGATTTGCGCGCCCTCCATTATCAGCTCGAACTCAAACCACCAGGTATAGAACCCAAGGATTTGCCGTCGAACGGTGTTGACGTTTGCAGTTTCAGAACGTGTGCAAACTGTGACCGTACTTGAAGCGCATCCAATGTCTTTTATTGTCCAGGTGGAGGTTGATTCAGCATGAAGCTAGTGGAGCCGCGTTGAGGCTCGTACGAAGCAAAAGGTAGGCTGCTGCTGATTTCCGTGTGCATAGGATGAGCCGTCAAGACTCATTGGAGTGACGCCATTGTTGTTGTCGCTGTTGTTTGATTGTGCAGATGCTGCTGGCTGGTGTTGTTCGTAGAACGACATGAAGGAGAAGAATTTCTCCATCATGCTTGGATCGAAGGCGGTTTCCTGGTTCGCAGGAGTTTCAATAGACTCAGCAGCTGGTCTTGTTGACGTGCCTCCCTCTGTCTGTAGGGCAGAGGCTGGAGGTGGAGTAGGAGTAGTGCCCGGAGATCCGTTAGAGGAGCTTCTCTCCTTCTGTGTTGCCATGCCTTGTGTTGTAGGAGTTTAAATGAAGTTGGATCTTGCCTTGGAGGCTCTCATACCATGTCGGGCTGAGAAAAGCCCTTAGGATCGTTTCAAGGCGAAGACCTTGAATAGAGATGATGTAATTGTGAAAGTGTTCTTAGTGAACTGATTGAACCACCTTGCACTAGTGTGTGAGAGCAACATCGATTAATTATAGCAAAGTAATACAAAGCTTTTACAAGATTACAGGGAATATGAATAGATGCAACTTGTTGCTGTTGCGGTTCGATACAACGACGACTCGGGCAACTGCTCAATACCGAGTCAGTTGTGTGTCCTTGCTGTCGCGCTGCCTTTCGACGAGTCAAAGGTCGCTGACCTTTGACCTTCGCTAACCTCTTGCTGTTACTTTTCTGTCAACCTCCTCGGTTGATTCGACGTTGCTTCACTGTAATTCGCCTCGTTTGGAGTTCAATGTGTCGACACATCAGAAGCGTAAATTACTTGTTTCCAACACCGTGCTGGTGACCGCTATAGCTAGGCGGGAGGTGGTACTCCAGCACCACACACGCTTCCACCACCTCCTGGGTGCCCATTGCCCACCACCCCACCTGCCCCTCCCCCCCCTCAATTCACGGGCGCACTTGCATTGAGCCCTCTCAGTGAGTGGGCAGTGCACAGGACAGAGCCCTTCCAGCAGAGGCACCCTCAACCCAGCGCCCAGACGACGGGCTGTCCCCCGCCCTGTGGAGCGATAACTGCCATGGTGTTGCGTGGTGCGGCATGCGCTACAGGGAGGCAGAGAAGGGCAGCAGCGAGCTGTTGAAGAGGAAGGACTTCTGCATGAGGCGCTCCACCCCATCCGGCGCCCAGTGGTACGTCGGCATCGTGCACAGGTCCTCCCTGATCCCCCCCCGCGCAGGGGGTGCACATGCAAGGATTGTGACGGGGGGAAAGTGAGGAAGGGAGTGGAGAGGGGGGTTCAGATGCGTGTGGGGGGGGCGAGTGGCGAGGGACACAGTGGCAAAGGGCACTGGTCACACAAGGCTCCACGATGGATTTGTACCAAAGGGAGGCACATGGGATTATCATGAGTGGAGGGATGGAGGAGAAATAGGAGCGTGTGAGTGGTCCGTTCATGTGGAACTGCAGCAGCATTGGACACGTCTCCCACCCACCGGCTCCTGTACGCGCGATGTTCAAGCAAGGCGCGTGGTGGGAGAGGCAGAGGGCAGGGCAGCGCGCACCTGTGCGGCAGGAGGAACTTGGCGTAGGTGGTGCGCACGGTGGAGGCGAGGCGCTGGCGCATGTTGCGACGGCAGTCGTCGTTGGTGAAGCTCCAGTCCTTCTGCTCCAGCGCCAGCTCCTCAAACGCCGCGTTGAACACCCGCAGCCTGCCCGCCCCCCCATGCACGTGGGGGGTGGGGGGGATGGATGATCGGTGATGAGAAGGGACATGACACGATGAGGATGGTCCGGGGTGGTCGGGGATGGCATGGTATGCAGAGGGCAGCCCCATGTACCATGGCATGACACAGGCGCTTCTAGCAGCATGAGGATTGTTTGCAGTGTGCGGCCACCATGGCTGTCCCCCCACCCCTCACCTCTTGATGACTTCGTTGTCATCGATGCTGCTGCTGTCGCCCGGCCCCAATGCGTCCAGAATCTGCACGCCCTCACCAGTGGGGAAGGCATTCGCATGGAGAGAAGAAGCAGGAGGCTGGGTAAGGGACGGTAGGCGGATGGGAGGCATGGCTCCCAGGGAGGACAGACATGGCTTTCTGTGATAGAGCTCACAGGCAAACGGGTGGGGCAACAGGAGGAAGTGTGAGAGAAGGAGTTAGGAATGAAGTTGATGACTTGATTGAGAATCATGGGGGTATACATAGTAATGGGGTTGGATGCTGACCTAAGGTGACATTATTGGACCCCAACCAAGAAGTTGGGTTGGGAGATTATTGGTGGGGTCCAATAATGTTGGCCAAGTTGGGGTTGGGCCAACATTATTGGAGGGGGCCAATAATTCTACCCAACCCAACCTTTTGGGGTCCAATAATTGGACCAAGGTTGGGTTCCAGCCTACAAACTGGGTTACCCCTATTTGTACACCCAGACTAAGTTTGGGTGGTTAACTCTAGCCTGTCCTATAGCATATATGCAGGTTACAAGAGGAGAGGGATTCTAACACAACCCCTTAACCTGCAGAGATGCGGAAAGGCTTGAGGGAAGCAACCCCTGAATCAAGGCGCACCTGGGGGAGCGAGGCCGATAAGGCGGAGAAGAGCAGAGTGGGCAGGGCGAAGAAGGGCTTTGGTAAAGATATCAGCCAAGTTGGCTTCAGCAGCGATCTTGCGAACGGCAATGAGGTTCTGTTGGACGAGTTCGCGGATGAAGAAATAGCGGAGCTCAATGTGCTTGGAGCGACCATGAAAGACGGGTCCTGGGTGAGATGGATAGTGCTAGCGTTGTCACAGCAGAGCGTGGGACAGCGCTGGGGTGCACCAAGCTCTGCCAGAAGAAAGCAGAGCCAGCGGGACTCTTGCGCAGCCATGGTGCCAGCATAGAGCTCAGCTTCGCAGGAGGAGAGGGCGACGGCAGATGAGCGAGTGGAACGCCAGCTGATAAGCCCGCTGCCGAGCGTGAAGCCATAGCCTTGTGAGGAGCGGCGGTCTGGCTGGGAGTCTGCCCAGGAGGAGTCACTGAAGCCAGAGAGAAGGGGAGGGGAGGATCCACCCAATGTGAGGGCATGATCCTTGGTGCCACGGAGATAGCGGAGGACCCGCTTGGCGGCAGCCTAGTGGTCCTCAGTGTGGCGGCCGGAGCCGACGAACCGAGCAAGGACGCTGATGGGGTAGGCGAGGTCGCGACGAATGCACATCATCGCGTACATCAGCGACCCAACAAGCTCGGCATAGGGCCGGGAGGAGGTGGAGGGGGAGGTGGGTGGCGCAAGCTGGTGACCGAAGGGGAGGGGGGTGGATACCGGTTTGGCCTGCGCCATCTCGAACTTAACCAGGTCCTGGCCGATGTAGTGGGACTGGGAGAGGGTGATGGTGCGGGCGGATCGATCACGAGTGATAGCCATGCCGAGGTAGTTCTGCAGCGGACCAAGGTCCTTGCACTTGAGACGTTCCTGAAGTGATCGCTTTACTTGCTCCATGTCGGCCTTGGTGTCAGCGAGCAGGATCATGTCGTCAACGTAGAACGAGATGAAGAAGCGACGGTGGGAAGAGCGGATGAAGAGGCTGGCATCGGAGTGGGAGGCGGAGAAACCAAGGGACTGGAGAGTGGCAGACAGCTTCGCATGCCATTCTCGTGGTGCCTGTTTCAGGCCGTAAACAGGTCGCCGAAGTTGCCAGACGGTGTTGTCAGGGAAAGCAGCATGAAACCCCGGAGGCCAGCGGAGGAAGATACGCTCGTGCAGTTCGCCTTGCAGGAACGCGTTGGAGACGTCCATGGAGTCAATCTCCATGTCGTCACGCGCACCAATATCCATAAGGGTGCGTAGGGTGGCCTGCTTGACAGTGGGGGCAAATGTGAACCAGTAGTCTTCAGCCCAGGTCCGGGTGAACCCCTTGGCAACGTAGCGGGCTTTGTAGACTGGTTCTTCTCCCGACAGCTGCTTGACTCGAAAGATCCACTTGCCCTCGACAAGGTTGGCGTCAGGGGGGAGGGGAACGTCGATGAAGGAGTCGTTGCGGATAAATGCCTCACATTCCAGGAAGATGGCGGCTATCCACTTGTCAGTGTCAGGGCAGGTGATAGCCTCCTGGAAGGTGGAGGGGACGAAGATGGTGGGAGCAGAGATCGCGCTAAGGATTTGAGCGCCGAGGAGGCCAGGGTAGAGCGTGGTGAGAGAGGGAGTGTGGCGCTGGACCATGGCGAACTCCTCATGGGAATCCTCGAGCTGGTTGAGGGAGGGAGGTGGCGGTGTGCCAAGGATGGGATCAAGGGAGCGGGTGTGCATGCGAGGGAGGAGGAAGGGTGAGGAGCGGGCAATTGCCCTCTGCCGCTGCTGCTACTGGTGCTGCTGGAACCCCTCCTGCTGCTGCTGCTGCTGCTGCTGCTGTGCTGCTGCTGCTGCTGCTGCTGCTGCTGCTGCTGCTGCTGCTGCTGCTGCTGCTGCTGCTGCTGCTGCTGCTGCTGCTGCTGCTGCTGCTGCTGCTGCTGCTGCTGCTGCTGTGCTGCTGCTGCTGCTGCTGCTGCTGCTGCTGCTGCTGCTGCTGCTGCTGCTGCTGCTGCTGCTGCTGCTGCTGCTGCTGCTGCTGCTGCTGCTGCTGCTGCTGCTGCTGCTGCTGCTGCTGCTGCTGCTAGCTGCTGCTGCTGCTGCTGCTGCTGCTGCTGCTGCTGCTGCTGCTGCTGCTGCGCTGCTGCTGCTGCTGCTGCTGCTGCTGCTGCTGCTGCTGCTGCTGCTGCTGCTGCTGCTGCTGATGCTGCTGCTGCTGCTGCTGCTGCTGCTGCTGCTGCTGCTGCTGCTGCTGCTGCTGCTGCTGCTGCTGCTGCTGCTGCTGCTGCTATTGGGACGGAAGAGAAAGAGAGGGGGGAGGGGAGGAGGGAGGGGGGGCCACGGAGTGTGCAGGGGATGCAGGAGCAGTGGGATCGTAGATGTCGGCAGATGAAGGTGGCGGAAGCGGAGTAGGGAGAGGTGGGAAAAGGGGTGCAGGGGGGAAGGAGGGGAGGGAGCACAGTGTTGGTCCAGGTGAGAGGACGCGTAGGAAGAGGGAAGGGGTCTGGTGGTGAAGAGGAGTAATAGGGGGTGGATTCGTCAAAGACGACGTCAATGTTGCGGATAAGGCGTCTAGAGGGAGGGTGAAGGAAGAGGTAGCCAGGCGAGTCGCGGTTGTGCCCGAGGTAGACACACTCGAGGGCGCGAGAAGCGAGCTTGCCGTGGGTGCGATCGGGTGGAGGGATAAGTACATATGCCTTGCAACCCCAGACACGGAGACCAGCAGCGTCAGGTTTGGTGCCTGACCAGAGTTCCGTGGGGGTGGTGGTAGAATGTTGAGGATGGGAGTGAAGGTTGAGGAGGAGGGCAGCATGGAGCAGAGCATAGCCCCAAAGGGAAGGAGGGGTGGAGGCGTGAGCGAGGAGACAGCGTTCGCGAATCCTGCTTTCTGCGACACCATTCTGCAGCGGGGAGTGGGGAAGGGTGTGAGTCTGTTGGATGCCATGGGTGGTGCAGTAGTGGGAGAGTGCGATTGAGGAATTCGCCTCCCCCATCAGAGTGTAGGCGGCCGACGGGACGCTTGAAGTGGGCGCGGCATTGCTCTGCCCAGTTGATGATCATGGTTGGCGCCTGGTCTTTCGTGTGGAGGAGGAAAATGGAGGAGTAGCGGCTGTGGTCGTCTACTAGGACCAGCACGTAGCGATGGCCCTGACGGGAACGAGTGGGGGAGGGTCCCCAGAGGTCCATATGGACTAGGTCAATTGGAGCGGGAGCAAAGGATGGGTGGCTGTGGTGGGGAGACTGTTTGAGTTTGCCGTGGATGCAGGAGGGGCATGGAGGGGCTGGAGAGGAAGGGAGGGGAGGAAGAGTGGGAGGGAGGCTGTGAAGGAGGCGAGAGGAGATGGCAGTGCGGAGAGCGGCGAAATTGGGGTGGCCGAGTCGGTGATGTAGCAGTACAGCGGGGTGGGAGAGATGATCGGAGGTGGAGGGGGTTGGAGTGAGGGAGGGTGAGAGAGGGGGAGGTGACTGCTGTTGCTGCTGTTGCGGCTGCCCCTGCTGCGGCGGCTGCAGTTGCTGCTGCTGCTGCTGCTGCGGCCCCTGCTGCTGCCCTTGCTGTGGCGGCTGCTGCTGCTGTTGCGGAGGTGAGGTAGGGGGATGGGGAGGGTTAGTGGAGGTGCCAGCACGAGTGGTGAAATGGCAGAAGGATGGCCAAGGGGTGCGGAGAGTGTAGAGGCGAGTGCGGGGGCAGAGGGGAATGCGTAGAGGCGAGTGCGGGGGCAGAGGGGAATGCGTAGAGGCGAGTGCGGGGGCAGGGAGGTAAGCGGGGTTGGTTTGGATGTCGGCAAGAGAGGGACGTGGGGAAATCGTGCCCCACTTTGGAGGAGTGCCAACGTTACCTCGTGCGTACCAGGCATCGTTAAGAGCCTTGAAGCAAGTGCCAGGGGGATGGTTGGTCTGCCCGCAGGGTGTTCTAACCCGGGGACCATAGCGGCGGACATAAGTGCAGGGAGGAAGAGTGCCAGGACGACTCGCGCGGCTCGCAGAGGCTCCGCCTGAATTGGTGGTGCCATGCTCATCCCCTGTGGTGCCACCACGGCTGCTTGCGCTGCTGCTTCCGCGACCGCCACCTCCCTTGCCCCCACCTCCTCCTTTGCCGTTGTTCTTGCTCTGCTTGCGGGGCTGGGTAGCGTCGAGGGAGGAGGGTTGGGAGGAGACAAGGTTGACAATGGGAGTGCGGAGTTTGACTTCAGTATCAATGATCCATTGTTCAACGGAGGCGAGATCAGCCATGGGATTGGCTTCGGTAAAGGCGTGAAGGCGGGATTCATAGTCTGGGGTGAGGTTAAAAAGGAGGCGGTGGATTTGGAGGGGTTCGGAGAGGCCGGCTTGGCAGGCTTCGAGGCGATCAGCTACCTCTCTCATGCGTCCGACATAGTCAACCACTCCGTCACAGGTATCGAGGGTGATTGAAAAGTATTCTTGAAAAAGGATGCCGACGGAATTGATGTCGCGGCGCTCAAACATGGCATGGAGTTCTGCCCAGATGATCGAGGCACGGAGTTCCCGAGCCTGGAAGCGGCGCATGAGGGAGTCAGGGAGAGCACCAAGGAGAACGGTGCACGCGCGGGTGTCAGCAGCTGTCCAGGCGATAAGTTTTGGGGTGAAGGCAGCCATGTCGTCTTTGTATTTGGCGACGATGGCGAGGTGAGCATTGCGGCCAACAACCGCCTGGTCATAGGCGTCAACTGCTGCATCGTACTCAGCTTTGCGGATAAGGTATGCACGGCGACGTAAGATGAAATCTGCATCAGCGGTGGCTTGGTCGGTGGTGAGCTGGAGGTCGGGTTCAAGAGGGGGATCGCCAGGAGAGGGAGGGAGAGGAGGAGTCTCGTCGGGGTGATCAGGTTCGGTGGGGGGGAGGGCATGGGGACGGCGGAGGATGACGTCAAGGACGCAGTAGGGGGGAACCCATGCGTCGGAGAGGACCCGTCGGATGCTGCCGGCAAATAAGTGCCAATTGACGGTGGATTTGTCTGCTGCGAGCTGCAGTTTATCGATGGAGGAGGGATCAATAGGAGGAGGGAGGGGGGAGGGGGAGGGTGTGGCGTTAGCCATGATGGACGGCTGCGGGTGGACCCGCAGTGGTCACGAAGGAGAGCGACGCGGGCGGCAGCGGCTGGCGAGGCCGCGGCGGCGTTGCCGCGGAGGCGGCGTCGAGGCCGCGGAGGGGAGTGGCGCGGGCGGCAGCGGCTGGTGAGGCCGCGGCTGCACTGGCGCGGAGGCGGCGTCGAGGCCGCGGAGGGGAGCAGCGCAGGCGGCAGTGGATGGCGAGGCCGCGGCTGCGCTGGCGCGGAGGCGGCGTCGAGGCCGCAGAGTGGCGCGGGTGGCGGCGGCTGGCGAGGCCGCGGCGAGGCGGGCGCGGAGGCGGCGTCGGGGCCGCGGAGGGGAGCGGCGCGGGCGGCGGCGGTTGGCGAGGCCGCGGCTAGGCGGGCGCGGAGGCGGCGTCGGGGCCGCGGAGGGGAGCGGCGCGGGCGACAGGCGACTGGCGAGGCCGCGGCTGCGCTGGCGCGGAGGCGGCGTCGAGGTCGCGGAGTGGCCCGGGCGGTGGCGGCTGGCGAGGACGCGGTGAGGCGGGCGCGGAGGCGGCGTCGGGGCCGCGGAGGGGAGCGGCGCGGGCGGCAGGCGGCTGGCGAGGCCGCGGCTGCGCTGGCGCAGAGGCGGCGACGAGGCCGCGGAGGGGAGCGGCGCGGGCGGCGGCGGCTGGCGAGGCCGCGGCTGCTCTGGCGCGGAGGCGGCGTCGAGGCCGCGAAGTGGCGCGGGCGGCGGCGGCTGGCGAGGCCGCGGCGAGGTGGGCGCGGAGGCGGCGTCGGGGTTGCGGAGAGAAGCGGCGCGGGCGGCAGCGGCTGGCGAGGCCGCGGCGAAGCGGGCGCGGAGGCGGCGACAAGGCCGCGGAAGGGAACGGCGCGGGCCGCAGCGGCTAGGGAGGCCGCGGAGCTGTGGAGGGAAAGGGCGCTAAAGGGGGGGGAGGGCGGCAGGATAGCCGCAAGGAAAAAAAAATGAGGGAGGAGGCCGGGGGTTGCGGCGGCCGGGTGGGCCTTTGAAACGAGTGGGGTAGGCCTAGGATTGATAGCTCTATACCATGTGAGAGGAGGAGTTAGGAATGAAGTTGATGACTTGATTGAGAATCATGGGGGTATACATAGTAATGTGGTTGGATGCTAACCTAAGGTGACATTATTGGACCCCAACCAAGAAGTTGGGTTGGGAGATTATTGGTGGGGTCCAATAATGTTGGCCAAGTTGGGGTTGGGCCAACATTATTGGAGGGGGCTAATAATTCTACCCAACCCAACCTTTTGGGGTCCAATAATTGGACCAAGGTTGGGTTCCAACCTATAAACTGGGTTCCCTTGTTTGTACACCCAGACTAAGTTTGGGTGGTTAACTCTAGCCTGTCCTATAGCATATATGCAGGTTACAAGAGGAGAGGGATTCTAATAGGAAGAGTGTTGGGGCATGTACCCTTTTGAGCGCAAGGCTGACAAATGCGTCGGTGTGCTTCTCCAACACTGCACTCAACGCCCCCGCACACGGGTGCTCGTTCTTCTCCCTGCCACCACACCAACAGCGCACGGGACAGAGGCTAGGTTGCGTGGGTCCTAGGCTCCAGGGCCATAGAGAAGAGAGAAGAGAGCAGAGAGAAGAGAGAGCAGAGAAGAGAGCATAGAGCGGAAAGCAGAGAGCAGAGGGTAGAGAGAGCAGAGAGAAGAGAACAGAGGGTAAAGAAAAGAGAACAGAGGGTAAAGAGAAGAGAACAGAGGGTAAAGAGAAGAGCGAAGAGAGCAGAGAGAAAGGGCAGAGAGAAGCATGGACGAACGCAAAAGATGCGAGGTAGTGGAGGTTGTTGATGAGGAAGATGGTGCAGGTGATGTCCGTGGGGCACGCGCGCCCCTTCACCTCCATGTTCGCCTGCACGCCCTCCAGCAGCCGCCCTGTCTCGCGCTCCACACTCGCGCCCTCCTCAAACTCCCTCAGCGCCTCCTCCAATATGCACCCGTAGCTGCCCGCATGCGACCTGAGGGCGACACAGGGCAGCGCCAGAGAGAGCGCGAGGGAGCAAGGGATAGAGATGTGTGAAAGGGTGTGGGCATGGAAAGGAGAGGAGAGCACTACAGGCATGAAGTAGCAGGGCTGTTGTGAGTTGGCGAGCAGACTTCCATAAGCCAGCCATCCTGCTGTTGCTGCTACCTCATGGCGACGTCACAGGAGCAGCCATTGCAGCATGCAGTGGCAGGGCGGGGCGGACCTGTCTTGGAACTGCTGCAGGTAGTTGACGACGTAGCTGGTGACGGGGTGCACCGCCACACTGCTCGGCGCCCCCTCCTGCGCCTCCTGCGCCTTCTTGCGCCCCGGCCGAGGCAGCCTGCACCATGCATGTGTGCCAGGGGGAGGGGGAGCAGACCAGGTAGGGCGAGCGTGGGCCAGCAGAGTGCGTTAGATAAGGTGGCGTGGGCACACACACAGGGTGGACCGGAGAGCGAGGTAGTTGGAACAGAACAGAGCAACTACTTTTTTGCTCGAGCATGTGGATAAGGAGACGAGGAGAAGCCTGGGAGGAGCGAAATGAGGGGTGTGTGACAAGTGCGAGGCGGAGAGCGCATGGCAGTGAGCGGAGGGCGTGACCTTAGGCGGGCGCCGAGGGACTTCTTGGTGGTGGTGGCGGGCGGCGCCCTGCACCCCTGCTCCACCATGGCCTGCAGCTCCGCCAAACTCTTGGTCGCCGCCTCCGCCGCCCTGCGTGGCAGCGCCCCCCACGCTTCCGCCAGACTGGCCGGCGCCACCTCCCTCATCTACCAGGGGCGCAGCGAGTGGGCGCGCCAAGTAGGCCCCGCGGGGGGAATGAGCGAAAAGGGGGAAGGGGGGAATGGGGAAAGTTGGGGGAGAGAGGATCGGAGAGAGGAGGGGAGGAAGGAAGAGAAGGAAGAGCGAGATGCGAAGGAGAGGCGAGGCATGATGGCGCAGCTCTTCTCCTTGCGCCACCCAATAGCCACCATCACTCTCACTCCTCACCATTGCCCTGCCGCACACATGCACCAACCCCCTTTGACTTTGCTCACTGCAGCACACGCACATTGCCCGCAGCATCATACCATACAACTGTGTGCACCTCCCTGCCCTCCCCATACAAATGCCACGCCTCACAGTCTGACCTGCCATGGCACCCCCCCAGCCATGCACGCTCACGTTGTCGGTGGTGGAGCGCAGCAGCCAGTACATGTCGAGCAGCACGAAGATCTTCTCGGGCGCCGGTGCCGTGTGCAGCAGCGCGGTGGCACTGGCGCGCAGGTGGAAGAGCGCTGTCAGCAGCCCCGCCTCCACCATGATGTCCGCCAGCAGCGCCGTCGGCGTCGGCAGCTTCGCCGCCAGCGATGGCAGGCGCGCCAGCGCAGGCTTGGCGGGGCCGGGCGGCGCAGAGAGTGCGAAGGAGGGGATGTCCTTGAAGATGGCCGCCAGCAGCGCGCGCTCCCGCTGCACCAGCACCAACGCCTGGGGGGGCGCGGCAGGACGGGCAGCATGGGAAGGGAGAGGGGGCAGGGGGTGAGTGTAAGTAAGGAGAATGAATGTTCAAGTACATGTGCAAACGTATGTGTATGTGCACATGTAGGTTAGAGAATATCGATTACATGCATACCCTAGTGTAGGCATGGGATATTCACGTGTAGAGCAAGGCAACGGTGGAGGGCAGTTGTTGAGGAATGGATTCCATCCCAGCATGAACACGTCGATAGCGCTGCCCCACCGCTGCACACACCCAGAACCACACCACTCCACTCGGCTATGAGTACAACAACCATCCTTCATTCAACCGTACAACAACCATAAGGTTCTTTTCAGACAGTGCATGTGAGCACGCTGATCCGAGTGAGCGTGCATGGCAGTGAGCGTGAGGGGGTTGATACAATAGGAGGGGAGGGGAGGGAGGGGGCTGACGAGGGAGTGGGCCTGGGAGAGCCACGTCTTGAACATGGGTTCGACGGCGCCCCACGCCTGCCCCTCCAGCGCGCCCGCACTCACGGCCAGCTGCACGTCCGCCTCCTTCACCGCTCGCCGCACCACCTCCATGCGCATGCCACTGCCACCCATGCCAGCTCGCACATGGCGCATGGGGCGTTGGGAGCGCAGGGGAGGAGAGGACAGAGATGGCATTGCCTGGAAGTGAAGCACAGCACGTTGCACGCGCCACTCTAGTGGCCTCTTCCTCTCTCACACAGGCTCGGGCAGGTGTGGCAGGCAGCAGCACACACATGATCATGATGCATGCATGAGGCGGTACATGTGACATGGCAGCAGCATAGACCACTGGGGCTGGGGCCCTTTCACCCACCTCATCCTTCAAACCATGCACACATGGTGTTACACTGCACTTAACACTCACCTGCACGCACATCCACCCAGACACACACCCACCATAACTTATCGACTCATAGCAAGCTTTCCAAGCCGTCCTTTTTATTATGTATTCCCGTCCTCTCCCCTCTCGCTCTTGCGCGCGGGGCACTCACGCATAGCTGGCGAGGCAGTCCTCGAGGCCGCCCCTGTCCGCGATCTGCTGCACCAGCGCGCGCATGCTACTGGCCTCGCGCTCCACCTCCACGCCCCACTCCTCCTCCGCGCCCTCGCCATACCGCATGCTGCCCAGCCGCCCACTGCCCAGGTGGATGGAGCTCGTCCTGCCCTCCGCTATGCTGTCACCACGCGCCGCCCATCCGTCCTCGGAGCGGTCCTGGTCAGGGTCGGGGTGGTCAGGGTCAGCATCGTCGTCGGCGTAGATGGCGTCCAGCATGGGGTCGTCGAACAGTGAGTTCGCTATGGACGCGCGTGACGCCGTGTGCATGTGCCGCACCCTCACCGCCCCCTGCTCCACGGCTGGCGACTCAGGGTCGGGGGCGGGGGGAGCGGAGGCGGTGGAGGAGAGGGTGAGCACAGAGCAGGAGGAGGCGTGGCTGCTGACGGAGAGCGTGCGGCGGCTGGCCTTGCCCATGAACAACAGCCCCGCCGCCCCGCGCGCCCTGTCCCCCGCGAAGCGCAGGCGGATGGCGGCCTTGGTGTCGGGGGCCGGGTGGGGAGGCTTGGGGGGCGAGCAGGCGACGCTGGAGGACGAGGGGAACACGGGCGCGCGCTGTGGGGGGGATGCTGCTGCTGGCGTGGCGGCCTTGGGCGGAGGGGACGGCGGGTGGATGTCCGCCAGAGGCGAGGACTCGTTGCCCCAGAGGAGCGTGCTGCAGGGATGGGGGGCGATGGGAGAGGGGGGTGCGGAAAAAGTGGTGCGGGTGAAGGGCGTGCGAGCAGGCAAGGCGCGGTGTGCGCTTGTATGAGGGGGGAGAGCGGAGGCGGGGGGGAGAGAAGATGGATAGTGAGCAGGCTGTTGCAAAGCATGGTGGCACGTGACGCATGGGAGGGAGGGGGGGAGGTTCTGTAGGACAGGGCGAGCGTCACAAGCTCATACTTGTCAGTGGTCGTGTTTCCCTTGATTACATGGCTAAGCTGGCTCGAGTGGCTCAATGGCAATGTGCACGTGTGTGTGTGTGTGTGTGTGTGTGTGTGTGTGTGTGTGTGTGTGTGTGTGGCGTGTGTGTGTGGCGTGTGTGTGTGGTGTGTGTGTGTGTGTGGCGTGTATGTGTGGCGTGTGTGTGTGTGCTGTTGCAGCAGCAAGCACGGGAGAGCACGCGCCACGTGCATGCATGGGAACGCGAGTCCAGCATTTCACATCACATGCCACCCGCACCACCTCACCCCAGCTGCTGCGTGCCAGCTTCGAATCTGCTCAGCAGCACATCCATTCGCGGTGGCGACCTGCCTTGCTCCCCCTCCCCATGCACCGCCTCGCCCTCTCTTTCCCCGTCCTCCCCCCACCCGTCCCTGCACTCGACGTCAGCAGGCGGACCGGCGCGGCCAGTTGAGTGGGCGGAGGGGGAATCGAGGGCGGAGGAGGAAGGGGGGGCGGGCGGGTGCGCAGAGGCCTTGGTGGAGTCGTAGTCCTCCGCCTGGTGGGGTGGGGCGCGCGGGAGGGGCGAGAGGGGGCGCCAAGGAGGGTGAGGAGGGCGTGCAGCGAGAGATGGGGGGAAGACGGACAGCACACGACACAGGACGCACAAGGGGAAGCGGAACGATTGGGAGGGAGTGTGACGAGGAAGAGAGGCGCGGGGGAGGGGAGACGAGGAAGGTGTTGATGGGTTGGGGCGGTGGCAGAGAGCAGGCACAACGCGCTGCTGCACATGCACGTGGCGTTCAGCACACGCCCCCGTGCTGGCCACTGCTCCCATGCACCCTATCCACGGCACCACCCCAACACCACACACGCCCTCTGCTGGGCCCGCACAACCCCCACCGGTGCCCACTATGTTTCACCCGCACGCCCTCACACCTGCTACGCACACGACTTCACCACCTCGTGGCACTCACCTCTATGTCCACCCAACTCCTTGTCATACACCTACCTCTTCCGCTTCATACATTTCCGCTGCCCCATTCTCGTCCCCATCCCTTCGCTACAGTCACCCATCCCGCCCTCCCTTTCTCCTTTCCCCCGTTCCCCGCATGCGGCGCGCTCACAATCTTCGCCATGCGCATCACCGCGTTGCCGCCCGAGCTCGTCCGCTGGGGCCGCGCCGACCCCCCGTCCTTGCGCGCGCGAAATGCCGCCCCCGCGGGCGGCTTGAGAACGGAGGAGGAGGAGGGGGAGCGCACGGACGGCACGGCGGGGGGCTCGAGGGGCCGCTCGACGCACACGTCCGATAACTCCTGTGGCGGCGCGGAGTGCGTTCGGTTGATGTGGCGGCTTGCGCCCGACGCGTCTCCGGGAGTGCGGTCCAGCCGCGAGGGGAACTTGGGCAGCGGAACGATGCCCACCCCACGGCCGGTCGCAAGGCCCGGGCGGAGGGAAGAGGGGGACGGGTTGGCGGAGGGGGAAGCGGCAGGTGAATGGTCAGATGGCGGCGGGTGGCGCGGGGAAGGGTGGTCGGGCAGCTGCACGGTGGGGAGCTTGTCCGCCAGCCCCATGGCGCACCCGCTTCCGCGCACGTACTGAGGCACTACGACCGCCTAGGGTTATGGTATTCGTTAAATAGTGGATCAGGGTAAGATGAGATGACGAGCAGAGCCTATAAGACGTCTAAGCCCTTCCCCTCATGTTTCCTAATCGGCAGTTTCACTGGAAGGAGCTGCAGCTAAGGGAAATGCCGCCAACTCGCACAAGCGACGCGCTGTCGCGACACGATACAGATAGGAAACGCGTGCGGTGAGATTGCACGCAGTCGGAAGTCAATGCGTGTATGCCGGGCGATAGGTGGCACGAGGGGAGCAGGCGAGCACGGAATACGAGGGGCATTGGTTGCGGGAGAAGAGAGGCGCGGCGAGGCGAGGGCACAGCGGTGGCAAAAGAAGAAGGCATTCTCCACTGCAGGTGATTTCCATTATGCTAGCCAACTTTGATTTGGGTAGGCTGCGCAACCAGGTGAAACAAGAGCTGCCACTGTGCTGAGACATACTAACGAAGCCCTAACAGCATGAAAGCTGCTCGAAGTCCTGAGGGCGTGTCTCATTTTCCAAACTACGAAACTACATCAGTCCGACCAGCTTTCAGGTCGTGATTCGGCTGGCCATTTTGACACTGCGAATGTTCCGCTACCTCTACGTCCTTGATCCAGCAACAATCGTTGGGAGGACGGACTTGCAAGTTTCGCGTGTTCACCAATTTGCAGCCGTCACGAAGAGCAGCCTGAGTTTTTGGGTTGCGTAGCAACCTTATACAATTGGTTTCACTTTTAGGGGAACTAACGTGAACAATGATTTCCCTCCAAGACTTTTGGAAGAAAATACTGTTCACGTAAGTTACCCTACAAGTGAAACCAAATGTGTCCAATCATCCATAATCGTCGATAAGGACGTGGGCCCAATCGTCTTTGATCGGCTCAATCAAAGGCGATCAATAACTTATAGGAAGGCAGGAAGCCGGTTTCAGGCAATCAGGGGCAATCAGCTAATCGCTCCAACTCGATCAACCGCCTCAAACAACCCGATCAATCACGATCAGACACAATCAGTCCCGATCACTTGATTGCATGTGATCGGGCGCCTGGACGACGTTCGCGAAACGTTACACAGTCGACTAGAGGTCTTGAAAATATTTCGTTCATGCCTACGGAATGGCGAGAACAGTATGCGAAGGTTCTAGAATGACATTGTCTGCAACGCGATTTTCACGACGTTACCACGATACATTGTCAAACTTATATGATCTAGCCTGTGTAGGCTGTAGCGGGTTAGATACTAAGGGTGTCAGAATGTTATCTTATGCTCTAGCCTGTAGTGGGGTGCTCTATAGCGAGTACAACCCTTCTAGGGTTTGCTATTTGTATCCCCATTCTTGCTAGTGCAACCCTCTTCTCTCTTCTAAACTTTCACATGCTATCAGAGCAGGTCGATCCCCTAGGATCGATCCTGTGGGTGGGCTTACCACCTCGTTGCTTCCGCTGCAACCACTTTCCACTACTCTCTGAGCCGCACGTCCCGTGGCGTGCGGCACTTTTTCTGCCCACCGTGCGCCCCGAGGCGCGCGGCGGTTCTCTGCCCGCTGTGCGCCCCGAGGCGCGCGGCGGGCTTCTGCCCCGTCGTTCGCCGCGTCGCCCTCTGGAGGCACCGCGACGGGCGACGGGGACCCGCGCGTCACCCCTTGTCGCCCGTCGTGGCCTGCGCGCGGCCCGTACACGCAGCGCGCGGCCCGTACGGGCTGCGCCAGGCCCGCGCGCGACCCGTACGGGCGGCGCCAGGCCCGCATGCGGCCCGTACGGACGGCGCCAGGCCCGCGCGCGGCTCGGGCCGCCTACGCGCGGCTCGGGCGTCTCTACCAGGCCCGTGGTGGGCCCGTTCCTCGCTGCCCCTACCCTCCCCGCTGTCCCCCAGTGCTTCTACTGGCGCCCCACCCCTCCTACTCCCCATTCTCCTGAATTAGGGTTTGGGGGTGAGGGGTATGGGGGTGACTTCACTCTGTACCGTTCCCTGCTCCTCCTCCTCCTCCGTCTCCTTGTGCTGCAGCTGCCGCTGAGGGGGGGTGGACGTGTTGGAGCCGGTGGAGTGGTACTAAGGGGGGGTGAAGGGGGAGTGGAGCTAGCGGTGTAGCAGTGGGTGTGTGCCAGGGGGAGTGGGATAGTTTGGGGAAGCTGAATGGAGGTTGCCGTCGTGTCGCCAGCAGCACCTGTATTCCGGGGACTTCGTCCGGTAGCCCAGTCGTAGCCAGCTGTGCCAGCCGCCCGTGGGTCCGTTGCTCGTCTGCCGCTACTCTAGCCGCGGGGCCAGTTACTCCACTATTCCGGAGCGTTGTTCCCGTAGCCGCTGTGCCAGTGTGCCTCCTGTTGCCCGTGTGTCTGCAGCTTCATCCGTCGCCTCCTATCTCCTCTCCTCTCACTCTCTCTCCTCCTCCTCACTTGCCCGTTGTGACTACCACTAGCTTTGCTCATAATTGTGAACTTTAAACTATTGCTTCTTGAACTTGTGCTCAGAATGTGTGGTGACATTGTGATCCACCCTGAGCTTGTACTGCTTTACTTGCTCTGCTGATTACACCCCACTTTGGCTATGGGGGTGTGTCAGAATGTTATCTTATGCTCTAGCCTGTAGTGGGGTGCTCTATAGCGAGTACAACCTTTCTAGGGTTTGCTATTTGTATCCCCATTCTTGCTAGTGCAACCCTCTTCTCTCTTCTAAACTTCCACAAAGGGGTACGCAATTCTAGGGTTTCATATTTGTATCACTTTCATTCCTTAGTCATCCCATTCTCGTTCTAATCTCCTCATGGTATCGAGCAGGTTCCCTCGTGGGAACTGTTCCTAGGGCCCACCGAATATCGATTTTTTTTCCTGACCGGAGCGCGCTTAGCCCCTGCCCGAGTCGCGCCCCGTGTGGCTCCCCTTCGTGGCCTATAGCGGCCCCTCTCACGGCCCCTAGCGGCCCCGTCGCGCCGCCCTCACGGCCCCGTCGCGCCGCCCTCGCGACCCCGTCGCGCCGCCCTCGCGGCCCCTCGCGGCCCCTCGCAGCCCCTTAGCGGGCCCTCGCGGCCCCGTCGCACCGTCCTCGCGGCCCCGTCGCGCCGCCCTCGCGGCCCCTAGCGGCCCCTCGTGCCACCCCCCCCCCCTCCCACGGCCCCTTGCGGCCCCTTTCGCGGCCCGTCGAGGCCCCCTTTCGGCCCCGTGCGGTCCCTCTCACGGCCGCTCGTGGCCCCTTCGCGGCCCCGTCGCGCCGCCCTCGCGGCCCCGTCGCCGGCCCCTCCTCCCCTCGGCCTCGTCGCCGCCCTTCAGCGGCTACGTCGCCGCCCTTCAGCGGCCACGTCGCCGCCCCTCCGCGGGCCCGTTGCCGCCCTTCCGCGGCCCCATTGCCGCCCTTCCGCGGCCCCATTGCCGCCCTTATGCGGCCTCTTCGCCGCCCTTCAGCGGCCCCCACCGCCGCCTCTCAGCGGCCTCGTCGCCGCCCTTCAGCGGCCCCGTTGCCGCCCCTTGCGGCCCTGTCGCCGCCCTTCCTCGGCCCCGTCGAGCAGCCGAGCCGCCGTCACCGCCGAGCCGCCGAGCTGCCGAGCCGCCTGAGCCGCCCAGCCGCCAAGCTGCCTCTGCCGCCGAGCCGCCGAGCCGCAGAGCCGCCGAGCCACCGAGCCGCCGAGCCACCCAGCCGCCGAGCCACCGAGCCGCCCAGCCGCCCAGCCGCAGAGCCCCTGAGCCGCCGAGCCGCCCCGCAGCCGAGACGCCACAGTCACTGCAGTCGCGGCCCTGTCCCTCCCGGCCTGCCTCGGCCCGCCTCACCTGCCCGGTAAGAGCAGCGCCTCTGCCACTGCACTGCCCTACCCCGCTGCTCTCTCTGCTAGTCTATTGCTGTCATGGCCACCCCTAGTGTTCTCACCTTTGACGCTGAGGGTCGGGCTGTTGACTTTGAGGTCTGGGTAGATGATCTGCAGCTTTTCCTACAGTGCGATAGGGCGGACGATCTCTCCCTGTTTGACCTCACTTCTGGTGCCTCTCCTGCCCCTGGTGCTGATGCTAACGCCACTGTTCGCTCACAGTGGGCCACGCGCGATGCTGCTGCCCGCCTTGCTGTGCCCCGCCACTTACCGACCGCTGAGCACGCGCATTTTAGCCAGTACAAGAGTGCTAAGACCTTGTACGACGCTGTCGTTGCACGCTACTCTTCCCCTGCCACTGCTGCTCTTAGCCGGCTCATACTGCCGTACCTCTTCCATGACCTCGCCGCGTTTCCCACAGTCGCTGACCTCGTTACGCACCTTCGCACTAGTGACATTCGCTACCGTGCTGCGCTTCCTGCTGAGTTCTGCGCCAAGAACCCCCCCCCTATGTACATCACCCTCTACTACATAGTCACCCGGCTCCCTGACACCCTTCGCTCGGTCAGGGACCACTTCCTCTCTGTTCTCCCCACTACACTCACCGTTGACCTCCTCCAGAAGCGCCTCCTAGCAGCAGAGAAGAGTATAGTCACTGTAGGAGCCTCTCGTGGTGACCCTCGTACCCCTGTCTTTGAGGGGTGCTCCCCCTCCCCCCTCCTGTCTAGACCTTGTTGGTCTTGAGTCGGTCGGCGCGGCGTCTGCCCCTAGCGGGAGACGCCGCCCAGGCAAGGGCAAGGGGGGCAAGGGCGCTGGAGGAGCTGGCGGGGGCGGTGGAGGCGACGGTGGAGGCGACGGAGGGGGTGGGAGTGGCGGTGGGGTGCCAGTGGCGGCAGGGGTGGGGGCGCTAGTGGCGGCAGTGGAGGCGGAGGAGGCAGCGGTGGTGGCGGTGCGGGCGGAGGTGGCGGAGGTGGAGGCAGTGGTGAAGGTAGCGACGGCGGAGGTGGAACTGGTCGGGGCGGCGCTACGTAGAGGGTTGGCTCCGGTGGTGGTCAGTGCCAGCAGCAGCAGCAGCAGCAGTGCACTCGTGAGACCCCTTCCCCCCAGCAGCTTCGTGAGTGGTACACTGCTCGTCAGCGAGGTGGGGGTGCTGGCCCCTGTACCTACGTTCTACGTACCGGGGATGGCGCGGGTGAGCAGTGTGGGGGTACGCACTCCACCCAGTGCTGCTTCGGCCGCCTGACGGACGCTTGGCGTCATCAGTTCCCCGACGCTACTGAGGTCCCTCATTGGGGCGAGCTGTTTAGGGCGGGTGTTCCGACATTGATCTTGTCTATGATGCTATTCTTGCTGCCATGTATGCTGTAACTATTAGTGATAAGGGTGACTGCTACCGGTCTTTTCCGCCTGACCCGGGCATTGAGGCTGCTGCTCTAGGTGCTGGTGAGGCTGCTGCTCTAGGTGCCAGTGCGCCTGCTACCCCAGGTGCTGGTGAGTCTGCGCTCTCAGGTACCGCGTCGGCTCCGGCCACCCACACCTTCACCCTTGACTCGGGTGCTTCCCGCTCCTTTTTTGGAGACCGCACCACACTTACGCCGCTTAGTCGGCCAGTGGCAGTCTCCCTGGCAGACCCCTCTCGGGGTCCTGTCCTTGCCCACTTCTCCACTGTTCTATCGTGTCCGACGGCCCCTTTTGGCACCTTGTCGGGTCTTTATCTCCCCTCATTCTCTACGAACTTGGTGAGTGGTGCTGACCTCCAGGATGGAGGGGTTCACCAGTTCACTCCTGCGAGTCAGCGAGTGACCCACTATACCTGTGCTTGGACAGCCCGTCACTTGGCCACGTTTACCCGTCAGCCGGGGTCGAGCCTGTACACACTGACTACTGAGTCTCCTCCGGTCGCTGAGTCTGCTCAGGTAGCCGCGTCGGGTCAGGTGTTTGCTGCGGCGTCCAGGTCTGGTCCTGAGTCTGCCCCCTGCTCGTGTCGTCTCCTGTCTCACCAGACATTCCTCTGGCACCACCGCCTTGGTCACCCCTCCCTGCCTCGTCTTCGAGGCATGGCCTCCCATGTCCTTGTCTCTGGTCTCCCCCGGTCCCTCCCTCCCCGTCCTCCAGGGCCTGCCCCCACCTGCGTTCCCTGCGTCGAGGGGTGGCAGCGCGCTGCTCCTCACTCCTCCGAGTTTCCTCCGACAGAGGCTCCGCTGCAGACGCTTCACATGGACGTGTGGGGCCCAGCCTGCGTCCGTGGACAGGTTCACGAGCGTTACTTCCTACTGGTGGTTGACGACTACTCGCGTTACACCGCAGTATTCCCCTTGCGCAGCAAGGGTGAGGTCAGTGAGGTGTTGATCGCCCGGATCCGCGCAGCTCGTCTCTAGCTCAGAGAGAGTTTCGGCTCGGACTTTCCTGTTCTGCGTTTCCACTCTGACAGAGGTGGAGAGTTCTCCTTTGACCTTCTGCGAGCCTTCTGTCGTGCACGAGGCATCCGCCAGAACTTCACGCTTTCGGACTCTCCGCAGCAAAATGGGATTGCTGAGTGCCGCATTGGCATGGTCATGGACGTCGCTCGTACTTCCATGGTCCATGCGGCTGCCCCCCATTTTCTGTGGCCGTTTGCGGTTCGGTACGCGGCGCATAAGATCAACCTTCAGCCCCGGGTCTCCATGCCGGAGACCTCCCCTGCTTTGCTGTGGACGGGGAAGGTTGGCGATGCGTCTGCGTTCCGTGTCTGGGGATCTCGGGCGTTTGTCCGTGACTTGTCTGCTGACAAGCTGTCCCCTCGTGCTGTTCCCTGCGTCTTCCTTGACTTCCCCCCTGACGCGCCGGGCTGGCAGTTCTACCACCCCACCTTGCGCCGTGTTCTGTCCTCCCAGGACGTCACGTTTGACGAGTCGGTTCCCTACTACCGTCTCTTCCCCTACCGCATTGCGTCCCTCCCCCCCCCGCCACTCTTCCTTATGCCAGGTCCCCCTCCGGTAGACCCCTCCCCCCTTAGGGTACTGCCCCCTCAGGTGTGTCTCAGGTAGATGCAGTCGACCCTGTCGAGGTAGCTGTTGACTCTGGTGCTGCTAGGGGTGCTGAGCTTGCGGGTGCTGGGTCTTGGGGTGCTGACTCTGGGGGTGCTGAGCCTGGGGGTGCTGACTATGGGGATGCTACGCCTGGGGGTGCTGAGCCTGGGGGTGCTATGCTGGGGGTGCTGCGTCTGGGGGTGCTGAGCCTAGGGGTGCTGCGTCTGGGTCTGCGGAGTCTGAGGGTACTGGACCTGCTCGTGTGGCGTCAGGCGGTGCTGGGCTTGGAGGTTCTTCGGGTGCTTCGTCTCGGCGGGAGTTACTCTCTGCACAGGAGCTGCGTGAGTGGTTTGCCCGGCGCTGGAGGCGAGCTGCTGGAGCTGGAGGTGCTGCGGGTGCTGGAGGTTCTGCTATTGCTGAGGGTGCTGGTGCCGCAGGTCCCGGAGGTGCTCGTACTGGGAGTACTGGAGCTTCTGGGCCTGCGGGTGCTTCTCGTACTGGAGGTTGTGGTGCTGCGGGCGTCGGTGCTACTGAGGGTGCAGGAGCTGGACCCGCTGCGTCTTCTGGTGGTCCAGCTGGAGCTGGAGCTGCTGGGAGTGTTGGCGCTGAGGGTGCGTCTGGTGCTGGTGCCTCAGAGGGTACTGGAGTTGGCACTGCTGGAGCTGGGGGTGCTGCTGGCGCTGGTGCTGTCATTCGGGGTGCTGGTGCTGTCCCTTCTGGTGCTGGTGGTGCTGAGCGGCCGCGGCCGTACTTCGTTCCGCTCCTTGAGCAGGTTCTTGGTCTTCAGCCCTCTGCTAGTCCGGCTCCTCCCTTAGAGTGTCCACCGCTTGTCCAATCCAAGTCATAGTTACAACCAACCTCTCCTCTCCCTGCTCCTTCTCCCTACACGGGTCCTACTGGAGGTCTTGCTGAGCGTCGTGTGCCTGCGACTCGTCCTGCGTCGCCTGTCCGTGCTGCTCGCACTAGTAGTCGTGGTTCGCGTCAGCGTCCTCCCCCTATCTCCGGCACGCACTGGATGTCTCTGCGTCCCTCCATTGCTCCGCTGCGTGCCCCTTTGCCTTCTCCTCCCGAGTCCTCTCTTCCTGTTCTTGCTGACCCGGAGTCGGACTCCCTTCGTGCTGCCAGTCCCACTGTCACGCGTCTCCTTGCTACTGTCATCACAAACCCTTCCTTTGAGTCCGCTACTGCGTCTGCCTTAGTTTTTGAGCTTTTCGACTTCGCTGCTCGCTGTCGCCTAGACTACGCTGCTAGTCTTGTCCCTGAGTCTGAGTCTGTCTGTCCTCCGTCCGTCGGGGGTGAGTGTGCCCTTGGCACGGACGTCCTTGAGGACAGGCAAGAGGAGTTCCAGTGCTTTGCTGCTGCTTCACCTCATCCCGTGTCCATGCTGCTTGCCCCTGAGGGAGACCCGGATGCACTTGACATCCCGACTCCGCGCTCTTACGCGGAGGCGATAGAGGGTCCCTACTCCTCTGAGTGGCAGGCAGCCATGGATGCAGAGATGGCTTCCTGGAAGTCCACATGCACCTACGTCGACGAGGGTTCCCCCTCCTGGGGCGAACATCGTTAGTGGCATGTGGATTTTCAGGGTGAAGCGGCCGCCGGGTTCTCCGCCTGTCTTCAAGGCGCGCTACGTGGCTCGTGGCTTCACTCAGCGGCACGGATTTGACTACTTTCAGACCTTCTCTCCCACCCCAAAGATGACCACTCTTCGGACACTGCTGCACATAGCCGCTCACCGTGAGTACGAGCTTCACTCTCTTGACTTCAGCACTGCTTTCTTGCAGGGCAGCCTGCACGAGGAGATCTGGCTGCGCCGCCCACCTGGCTTCACTGGGTCTTTTCCTCCTGGTACCCAGTGGAGCCTCCGGCGGCCAGTCTACGATCTCCCCCAGGCACCACGTGAGTGGCACGACACACTGAGGACTATTCTTGCGGCTCTTGGGTTTGCTCCTTCTACTGCCGACCCGTCGCTATTTCTGCGCACCGACACTTCTTTGCCGCCGTTCTACATCCTCGTGTACGTTGACGACTTCGTCTTTGCCACAGCTGACACTGCTGGACTCGCCCACGTGAAGTCCGAGCTGCAGAAGAGACACACGTGCACAGACCTGGGTGAACTGCGCAGCTACCTTGGCTTGCAGATCACCCCGGACAAAGCACAGCGCACCATTACCCTGACTCAGTCACACATGGTGCAGCAAGTCCTTCAGCGCTTTGGCTTCACGTACTCCTCGCCTCAGGCCACTCCTCTGTCTACTCGCCACTCGCTCTCAGCTCTGCCTTCGGATGAGTCCGTAGAGTCGAGTGGCCCGTACCCAGAGCTTGTTGGCTGCCTCATGTACCTGACGACATGCACACGACCTGACCTTGCATACCCTCTTAGCACTCTGTCACGCTATGTTGCTCCTGGGAGACACAGACCAGTGCACATGGCTGCAGCAAAGAGGGTGTTGCGCTACTTGTGCAGTACGTCGGGCATGGGGCTTGTGCTTGGAAGGAGGAGTCCAGTGGTCCTTACTGGTCACGCAGACGCTTCTTGGGCTGACGACCAGGCTACGCAGCGGTCGTCACAGGGTTACACCTTCAGCCTTGGTTCCGGCTCTGTTTCGTGGCGGTCTACCCGCTCGTCTTCTGTTCTCGGCTCCAATTGTGAGGCTGAGATCTACGCAGGGGCCATGGCTGCACAGGAGCTTCGCTGGCTCACCTACCTGCTGATTGACCTAGGAGAGCCGCCTCGTTCTCCTCCAGTTCTGTACGTAGACAACAAGGCTATGCTGGCCTTTTGTCGGGAGCACAGACTGGAGCATAGAACGAAGCACATCGCTCTTCGCTACTTCCTTGCTCGTGAGCTGCAGCAGCGCGATCAGCTGCGTCTTGCTTACGTGGCCTCTGAGGCCAACACTGCTGATATCTTCACCAAGGCACTTGCGCCTTGTGACCATCAGCGCTTCTGTACTCTGTTAGGTCTTGTACCTACCTTGCCTCACTTGCTCACTTCTTGACCTTGCTTTTACTGTTACATATATATATACCTGCTCTTGCTTGTTTAGCGTTATATATATGTGTGTACTCATGCATGTGAACTGGCCTTGTGGCCTTGAACTTGTGCTCAGAATGTGTGGTGACGTTGTGATCCACCCTGGGCTTGCTTTGCCTTGCTTTACTTGACTGGTCTTGTGACCCCTTGTTCTCCCCCACTTCTCCTATGGGGGCATGTCAAACTTATATGATCTAGCCTGTGTAGGCTGTAGCGGGTTAGATACTAACTGGTACACAATTATAGGGTTTCATATTTGTATCACTTTCATTCCTTAGTCATCCCATTCTCGTTCTAATCTCCTCATACATTGCGTTTGCCAGTCTCGCCAAAGTTGGAAATAAAATACCAGGTTATTGTGTCACACTTATCATACAGGCTCTTTGAGTTTTTGAGGAAAATTAGCTTTGATCGAGCCGCGCGGGAAAAGCGATCACAAGCAATTCGAACCAATCCAACCCGATTCAATCCGATCCGATCAAAGTCGATTGGGCCCACATCCTAAGTATGGCGAATGGAATAATTGGACAATCTCTCGCAAGAATGAGGATACAGGTGTACGCATAAACTTTTACAAATATGACGATACCAAAGCCAAGCATGTGCAAAAAAAAAAACAAAACAAAACAAAACAAAAAGGACGCGATGAAACACAACCTTGTACGGAATTCAATCCCTCAATGTTGCAACAAGGATTGATTCAGTACAAAAGATGCAATCAAAGCTGCCCCACCGACGATGCCAACCTCCGTCGCAAACACGATGCGCATAGCATCACAGCTTAAAACAAACACAGACAAACAGTACGAAACGAGAACAAAATGAACAAACACAAAACAAAACGAGAACAAAATGAGCACATAAAACAAAACAAAAAAAGAATGAAAAGAAAAACAACAATGGATGATTTGAGACGAATACCGCGCCTCGGTGTGCAATGGAGATTGATATGGTATGGAAGAGGTTAGCAAAGCTGCCCTACCCACGATCACAACCTCCGTTACATAAACGAGGCACTTAGCACTACAAAAAATAACAAGCACACAAACGTATAAAAATTGAACACGAAATCATTGTGAACGTTTTGAGACGAAAGTTTAAGTGCATCAATGCTGCAACAAAGATTGATATGGTGCGGAAGAGGCTAAGTTGCCCCATCGACGATCACAGCCTCTGTTGCATGCACAAGGCATGTAAGAACATATAGCTTACTTGTTTCTGTAGGCTATAGTGGGGTATCCCATAAGGGGTACAACCCAATCAGGGTTTCCTAATTTTTACTCACTTCGTTCATAGTCATTTCATTCTCGTTCACTTCTTCTCATGGTATCGAGCAGGTTCCCCTGTGGGAACTGTTCGTAGGGCCCACCACCGCTACCTCTTAACTTTTTTTTCTGCCCGGAGCGCGCTCCGGGCCCTAGCACTTCTTTTTTTTCGATCTGCCCTAGTGCTCTGACGGCCGCCCGCCCTAGCGCCCGAGCGCCGCCGCCCTTGCGCCCTGACGGCCGCCCGCCCTAGTGCCCTGACGGCCGCCCGCTCTAGCGCCCGAACGCCGCCCGCCCTAGCGCCCTGACGGCCGCCCGCCCTAGCGCCCTGACGGCCGCCCGCCCTAGCGCCCGAGCGCCGCCCGCCCTAGCGCCCGAGTGCCGCCCGCCCTAGCGCCCTGACGGCCGCCCGCCCTAGCGCCCGTGCGCCGCTCGCCCTAGCGCCCTGACGGCCGCCCGCCCTAGCGCCCTGTCGGCCGCCCGCCCTAGCACCCGAGCGCCGCCCGCCCTAGCGCCCGAACGCAGCCCGCCCTAGCGCCCTGACGGCCGCCCGCCCTAGCGCCCGTGCGCCGCTCGCCCTAGCGCCCGAGCGCCGCCCGCCCTTGCGCCCTGACGGCCGCCCGCCCTGACGCCTGAGCGCCGCCCGGCCTAGCGCCCTGACGGCCGCCCGCCCTGACGCCTGAGCGCCGCCCGCCCTAGCGCTCTGACGGCCGCCCGCCTTGACGCCTGAGCGCCGCCCGTCGTCGCCCCAGCGCCCTAGCACCCGACGCCCGCGAGCCGCCCGTCGCAGCCGCCCGTGAGCTGCCTGTACGCCGCCCGCCGAGCCGCCCATGCACCCGCCCAGCGTGAGCCGCCCACGACCGCCCAGGCCGCCGTCCCTGAGCCGCCCGCGCCGCCGTCCCTGAGCCGCCTGTGCAGCCGCCCGCGAGCCGCCAGCGAGCCGCCCGTCGCGACGCCCGCGCCGCACGAGCCGCCCGTACAGCCGAGCCGCCCCAACCGCCCGTGCAGCAGACCCGCCCGAGCCGCCCGAGCCGCCCGAGCCGCCCGCGCCGCCCCAGCAACCCGAGCCGCCCGAGCCGCCCGGGCAACCTGAGGAGCCGAGCTCCTGCTCCTGCGGGGCTGCTGCTGCTCCGAGGCGTGCGCAGCTGCTGTTCTGCCGAGTTGCTGAGCCGCTCTGCTACCCGACTCTTCGTGCCCGGTGAGACAATTAGCTGCTGCAATGGCCACCCCCAGTGTCCTGTCTTTTGACGCTGAGGGTCGCGCCATTGACTTTCCAGTCTGGATTGAGGACCTGCAACTGTACTTACTGTGCGATGCGATCGATGAGGTTTCTCTCTTTGACTTTGTCTCTGGAGCTGTCCGTGCCCCTCCTGCTGATGCTGACCCTGCTGTTTGCTCCAAGTGGGCCACACGCGATGCTGCTGCACGTCTTGCTGTGCGTCGCCACCTCCCTTCCTCCGAGCGTGCCCACTTTAGTCAGTGCAAGACCGCTCAGGCCTTGTACGACGCTGTAGTTGCACGCTACTCCTCCCCTTCCTCCGCTACGCTGAGCCGCCTCATGCTACCGTTTCTCTTCCCTGACCTCGCTGCCTTTCCCACTGTCGCTGACCTCGTTACCCACCTCCGCGCTAGTGACGCTCGCTACCGCGCTGCCCTTCCTGCTGAGTTCCGCGCCGCAAACCCTCCTCCCATGTACATCACTCTCTACTTTCTCGTCACCCGTCTCCCTGAGTCCCTTCATGTCGTTAGGGACCAGTTTCTCTCTGTCTGTCCCACCACCCTCACTGTCGACCTCCTTGAGGAGTCCCTGCTAGCGGCTGAGAAGAGCATCCTCGCTGTAGGGGCCTCTCGGGGTGACCCTCGCACCCCCATCTTTGAGGGGTGTTCTCCTTCCCCCCTGCTGCCCTCTGTCGCCTCTGCCGCTGCGGCCGACCTCGCTGGTTTTGAGTCGGTCGGTGCGGCGTCTGCCCCCAGCGGTAGACGCCGCTCTGGCAAGGGCAAGGGGGGCAAGGGAGCGGGTGGAGCTAGAGGGGGCAGTGGCGGAGGAGGTGGGGGTGGCGGAGGGAGTGGGGGTGGCGGTGGAGGTGGTGGCGGGAGTGGAGGTACTGGTGGAGGCGGTGGAGGCGGAGGTGGCGGCGGAGGCGGTAGCGGAGGAGGCGGGGGCGAGGGTACCGGTGGGGGCGGTGGCGGTGGAGACGGGGGTGGCGGTGGAGGCGGGAGTGGCGGTGGCGGCGGGGGTCGGAGTGGCTCGTCCCAGCGGAGCAGCTCTGGGGGTGGCCAGCGCCAGCAGCAGCAGCAGTAGCAGCGCTCTCGCACCGTCCCCGCCCCTCAGCAGCTCCGTGAGTGGTACTTGCAGCGTCAGCGTGGTGGTGCGTTTGGTCCCTGCCCCTACGTTCTTCGCACCGGTGACCGTGCGGGGGAGAGGTGTGGAGGCACCCACACAGCCCGCCGCTGCTTTGGCCGCCTGACCGACGCCTGGCGTCAGCAGTTTCCGGAGGCCGCTGAGATCCCCCGCTGGGGGGAGCTGTCTAGGGCTGGTGTAGCCATTTATGATCTTGACTTTGATGCTATTCTTTCTGCCATGTATGCTGTGACTGGTAGTGATAAGGATGACTGTTACCGGTGTTTCCCGCCCGACCCGGGCATTGGTACTGCTGCGTCAGGTGCTAGTGAGGCTGCTGCTCTAGGTGCCAGTGCGTTTGTGCTCTCAGATACTGGTGAGTCTGCCCTCTCAGGTACTGTGTCGGCTTCGGCCTCTCACACCTTCACCCTTGACTCTGGAGCGTCTCGCTCCTTCTTTCGGGACCGCACCACTCTCACGCCGCTGAGTCGGCCGGTTGCGGTGTCCCTGGCTGACCCCTCTGAGGGGCCTGTCCTGTCTCGCTTCTCCACGGTCCTTCCGTGTCCGGCGGCCCCCTCTGGCACCCTGTCTGGTCTCTACCTCCCCTCGTTCTCGACGAACCTGGTGAGTGGTGCTGACCTACAGGATGCGGGTGTCCACCAGTTCACTCCTGCTCGTCAGCGAGTGACCCACTGCACGGAGGCTAGCACGGGACGCCACCTGGCTACGTTTACACGTCCGCCAGGGTCGAGCCTGTACACACTGACCACTGCTTCTCCTCCAGGTGCTGAGTCTGGTAGGGTCCCTTCGTCTGGTCAGGTGTTTGCCGCAGCGTCCAGGTCTGGTCCTGAGTCTGCCCCCTGTTCGTGTCGTCGTCTGTCTCACGAGACCCTCCTCTGGCACCACCGCCCTGGCCACCCCTCTCTGCTTCGGCTCAGAGGCATGGCCTCCCGTCTTCTTGTGTCTGGTCTCCCCCGGTCTCTACCTCCCCTTCCTCAGGGCCCTGGCCCTGCCTGTGTCCCCTGTGTCGAGGGGCGCCAGCGTGCTGCCCCTCACTCCTCCCAGTTTCCTCAGACAGAGGCCCCGTTGCAGACGCTTCACATGGACGTGTGGGGCCCAGCCCGCGTCCGTGGACAGGGTCAGGAGCGCTACTTCCTGCTCGTTGTTGACGACTACTCGCATTACACCACAGTCTTCCCCTTGCGCAGCAAGGGTGAGGTCACTGAGGTGCTGATCGACTGGATCCGCGCAGCTCGTCTTCAGCTCAGGCAGAGCTTTGGCTCGGACTTTCCTGTGTTGCGTCTGCACTCGGACTGAGGCGGAGAGTTCTCCTCTGGCCTTCTGCGTGCCTACTGTCCTGCGAGAGGCATCCGCCAGTCCTTCACGCTTCCGGACTCCCCGCAGCAAAATGGGATTGCTGAGCGCCGCATTGGCATGGTCATGGACGTCGCCCGTACGTCCATGATGCATGCGGCTGCCCCCCATTTTCTGTGGCCGTTTGCGGTCAGGTACGCAGAGCATCAGATCAACCTCCACCCCAGGGTCTCCAGGCCGGAGACCTCCCCAGCCCTGCTGTGGACGGGGAAGGTTGGCGATGCGTCGGCGTTCCGGGTCTGGGGATCTCGGGCGTTTGTCCGCGACTTGTCTGCGGACAAGCTGTCCCCTCGAGCTGCTCCCTGCGTCTTCCTGGGGTTTCCCCCCGACGCCTCTGGGTGGCAGTTCTACCACCCCACCTCTCGACGTGTTCTGTCCTCCCAGGACGTCACGTTCGATGAGTCGGTACCCTACTACCGCCTCTTCCCCTACCGCACTCCGTCCCTCCCCCCACCCCCGCTCTTCTTGGTACCAGGTCCCCCCCCGGTAGACCCCCTCCCCCCTCAGGGTCCTGCCCCTTCAGGTGTGTCCCAGGTAGACGCGGTCGAGCCTGTCGAGGTCACTGGTGACTCTGGTGCTGCTGCGGGAGCTGAGCCTGGGGGTGCGGAGTCTGGGGGTGCTGAGCCTGGGGGTGCTGAGCCTGGAGGTGCCGAGCCTGGGGGTGCTGAGCCTGGGGGTGCTGCGCCTGGGGGTGCTGAGCCTGGGGGTGCTGAGCCTGGGGGTGCTGAGCCTGGGGATGCTGTGCATGGGGGTGCTTCGTCTCGCCGGGAGCCACTCTCCCCACGGGAGCTGCGTGAGTGGTTTGCCAGGCGCTGGAGGCACGCTGCTGGTGCTGGTGGTTCTTCGGCTGCAGAGGGTACTGCTGCCGCGCGTCCCGGCGGTGCTCGTACTTTGGGTGCTGGAGCTGCTGGGTCTGAGGGTTCTCCTGGAGCTGGTGCTGCTGAGGGTGTTGGCGCTGTTCCTGCCGCTGGCGGTCCGACTAACAGTGCTCCTGGTGCTGCTGCTGGAGGTTCTGGTGCTGCTGGAGGTGCTACAGTAGTGGGTGCTCCTGCTGGGGGTACTGGTGCTGTTCCTGCTGTTTCTGGCGTCGCCGCGCGGCCCCGACCGTACTTCGTTCCGCTCCTGCAGCAGGTGCTTGGTCTTACACCTCCTCCTCCCTTAGAGGGTCCGCAGCCTGTCCGGTCACAGCCACAGCTACAGCCTGCCTCCCCTTTGCGTGCTCCTTCTCCCTACGCTGGTCCGACTGGAGGTCTTACTGAGCGTCGTGAGCCTGCGTCTCGTCCTGCGTCGCCTGTTCGTACTGAGCGCGCTAGTGGTCGCGGGTCGCGTCAGCGTCCTCCTTCTGTCCCTGGCACGCACCGGATGTCACTGCGTCCGACCACTGCTCCTCTGCGTGCCCCTTTGCCTTCTCCTCCTGCTTCCTCTCTTCCTGCTCTTGCCGACCCGGAGTCGGACTCTCTTCGTGCTGCCAGTCCTACTGTCACGCGTCTCCTTGCTACTGCTGTCACTGACCCTTCCTTCGAGTCGTCTGCTGCGTCTGCCCTTGTCACTGAGCTTGTCGACTTTGCTGCACGCTGTCGTCTAGACTACGCTGCTAGTCTTGTCGCTGAGTCTGAGTCTGCCTGTCCTCCGTCCGTCGGGGGTGAGTGTGCCCTCGGCACGGACGTCCTTGAGGACAGGCAGGAGGAGTTCCAGTGTCTGGCTGTCGCTTCACCTCATCTCGCGTCTGTACTGCTAGCATCAGGACCCGGAGGGAGACCCGGATGCACCAGACATCCCGACTCCGCGCTCTTACGCGGAGGCGATAGAGGGTCCCTACTCCTCTCAGTGGCAGGCAGCTATGGATGCAGAGATGGCTTCCTGGAAGTCCACAGGCACCTACGTCGACGCTGTTCCCCCTCCTGGGGCGGTCATCGTCAGTGGCATGTGGATTTTCAGGGTGAAGCGGCCGCCGGGTTCACCGCCTGTCTTCAAGGCGCGTTACGTGGCTCGTGGCTTCAGTCAGCGGCAGGGGGTTGACTACTTTCAGACCTTCTCCCCCACCCCGAAGATGACTACTCTTCGGGTTCTGCTGCACGTTGCTGCTCACCGTGACTACGAGCTGCACTCTCTCGACTTCAGCACAGCTTTCTTGCAGGGCAGTCTGCACGAGGAGATCTGGCTGCGTCGCCCACGTGGCTTTACTGGGTCTTTCCCTCCTGGTACCCAGTGGAGTCTCCGGCGTCCAGTCTACGGTCTCCGCTAGGCGCCACGTGAGTGGCACGACACACTGAGGACTACGCTCGCGGCACTTGGGTTTGCTCCGTCTACTGCTGACCCGTCGCTGTTTCTGCGCACCGACACCTCTCTGCCGCCGTTCTACATCCTCGTGTATGTCGAAGACTTGGTCTTTGCCACTGCTGACACTGCTGGACTTGCCTACGTGAAGTCCGAGCTGCAGAAGAGACACACGTGCACTGACCTGGGTGAACTGCGTAGCTACCTTGGCTTGCAGATCACCCGGGACAGAGCGCGCCGCACCATTACCCTGACTCAGTCACACATGGTGCAGCAGGTCCTTCAGCGCTTCGGCTTCACGTACTCCTCGCCTCAGGCCACTCCTCTGCCTACTCGCCACTCGCTCTCAGCTCTGCCTTCGGATGAGTCCGTAGAGTCGAGTGGCCCGTACCCAGAGCTTGTTGGCTGCCTCATGTACCTGATGACCTGCACACGTCCTGACCTTGCATACCCTCTTAGCATTCTCGCACGCTATGTTGCTCCTGGGAGACACCGACCAGAGCACATGGCTGCAGCGAAGAGGGTGTTGCGCTACTTGTGCAGCACGTCGGGCATGGGGCTAGTGCTTGGAGGGCGCAGTCCAGTGGTCCTCACTGGGCACGCAGACGCTTCTTGGGCTGACGACCAGGCTACGCAGCGGTCGTCACAGGGTTACACCTTCAGCCTTGGTTCCGGCTCTGTTTCGTGGCGGGCTACCCGCTCGTCTTTTGTTCTCGGCTCCAGTTGTGAGGCTGAGATCTACGCTGGGGCTATGGCTGCGCAGGAGTTACGTTGGCTCACCTACCTGCTGACCGACCTCGGAGAGCAGCCTCGTTCTCCTCCAGTCCTGTACGTAGACAACAAGGCCATGCTGGCCTTGTGTCAAGAGCAGCGACTGGAGCACAGAACGAAGCACATTGCTCTCCGCTACTTTCTTGCTCGTGAGCTACAGCAGCGTGGACAGTTGCGACTTGCGTACGTGGCCTATGTGGCCAACACTGCTGATGTCTTCACCAAGGCACTTGCGCCTTGTGATCATCAGCGTTGTTGCACGCTGTTGGGTCTTGTGCCTGTCTTGCCTCACTTGCTCTTCTCTTGACCTTGCTTGTACCTTCGCCTATATATACTCTTGTTCTTGCTTGTTTGCCTCTGGTATATCTCTATATATGATCTTGCATGTGAACTGGCCTTCTGGCCTTTGAACTTGTGCTTGGAATGCGTGGTGACTTTGTGATCCACCCTGAGCTTTGCTTTGCTTTGCTTGACTGGTCTTGTGACCCCTTGTTCTCCCCCACTTTGCCTATGGGGGTGTGTCTGAACATATAGCTTACTTGTTTCTGTAGGCTATAGTGGGGTATCGCATAAGGGGTACAACCCAATCAGGGTTTCCTATTTGTACTCACTTCGTTCATAGTCATTTCATTCTCGTTCACTTCTCCTCAAGGCACTTAAACACCACGTCACAAAATAGACACGCGCACACGCGATCGTAAAACAATTGAAGGAGAAAGAAGAAGATGACGAAAAAAGAAGTACGAGGAATATGTCAGAAAGAACGAATGGATTGAACTAGCAGCAAGATGGGTACAAGTAGCAAACCCTAATTTGGGTTGTACACTACAGCCTACACAACAAGCAAGTTTCACACATCCCTATAGGCAAAGTGGGGGAGAACAAGAGGTCACAAGACCAGTCAAGAAAGGCAAAGCAAACTCAGGGTGGATCACGAAGTCATCACACAATCTGAGCACAAGCAAATGGCTACAAGGCCAGTTCACATGCAAAGTTATATATAAAGGAGAGCAAGCAGTACAGTGAATACAACCTAGCAAGTGTAAGCATGCAGGCATAAGTATATAGATCACAGTACAAGCAAAGTCAAGAAATGAGCAAGTGAGGCCAGGTAGGCACAAGGCCCAAAACAGAACAGAAACGCTGATGATCATAAGGCTTAAGTGCCTTGGGGAAGATATCAGCAGTGTTGGCCTGAGAGGCCACGTAAACAAGACAAAGCTGACCTCGCTGCTGAACCTCTCGAGCAAGCAAGTAGCGCAGAGCTATGTGCTTCATTCTGTGCTCCATTCTGTGCTCCTGACACAAGGCAATGGCGGCCTTGTTGTCGACGTACAGAACTGGAGGAGAACGAGGCGGCTCTCCCAAGTCGGTCAGCAGGTAGGTGAGCCAGCGTAACTGTTGTGCAGCCATGGCCCTTGCGCAGATCTCAGCCTCACAACTGGAGCTGAGAACAGAAGACGAGCGGGTACACCGCTACCAAACAGAACCGGAGCCAAGGCTGAAGGTGTAACCCTGTGACGACCGCTGCTTAGCCAAGTTGTCAGCCCAAGAAGCCTCTGTGTAACCCAAGGAGAACTGGACCCCGTCCTCCAAGAACGAGCCCCATGCCCGACGTACTGAACAAGTAGCGCATTACCCTCTTAGCGGCCTTCCAGTGCGCTGGTCGGTGTCTCTCGGGCGCAACGTAGCGTGCCAGGATGGTAAGAGGGTAAGCAAGGTCAGGTCGAGTCAAGGTCATCAGATACATGAGGCAGCCCACAAGCTCTGGATACAGGCCACTCAGCTCTACGGACTCATCCGAAGGCAGAGCTGAGAGTGAGTGACCTGTAGGCAGAGGAGTGGCCTGTGGCGAGGAGTACTGGAAGGTCGAAGTGCTGAAGGACCTGCAGCACCATGTGTGACTAAGTCAAGATAATGGTGCGCCGTGCTCTTTCCCCGGTGATCTGCAAGCCAAGATAGCTGCGCAGCTCATGCAGGTCTGTGCACGTGTGTCTCTTCTGCAGCTCCTCACGTGGGCCAGGCCAGTATTGTCAGCAGTGGCAAAGACCAAGTCGTCGACGTACACGAGGATGTAGAAGGGTGGCAGCGAAGTGTCGGTGCGTAGAAACAGCGACGGGTTAGCAGTAGGAGGAGCAAACCCAAGAGCTGCAAGACTTTCCTCAGTGTCTCGTGCCACTTGCGAGGTGCCTGATGGAGACCGTAGACTGGCTACCAGAGGCTCCAGTGGGTACCAGGAGGAAACGACCCAGTGAAGCCAGGTGGGCGGCGCAGCCAGATCTCCTCGTGAAGGCTGCCTTGTAGGAAAGTAGTGCTGAAGTCAAGAGACTGAAGCTCGTAGTCACGCTTAGCGACGACGTGCAGCAGTACCCGAAGAGTAGTCATCTTCGGGGTAGGGGAGAAGGTTTGGAAGAAGTCAAGTCCCTGTTCTGACTAAAGCCTCGTGCAACGTAACGCGCCTTGAAGACAGGCGAAGAACCCGGCGGCCGCTTCACCCTGAAAATCCGTATGCCACTGACGATGTTCGCCCCAGGTGGGGGAACCTCGTCGACGTAAGTGCCTGTGGACTTCCAGGATGCCATCTCTGGGTCCATGGCTGACTGCCACTGAGAAGAGTAGGGACCCTCTATCGCCTCTGCGTAAGAGTGCGGAGTCGGGATGTCTGGTGCATCCGGGTCTCCCTCAGGTGCAATCAGCATGGACACGAGATGAGGTACAGCAGCTGCAAAGCATCCGAAGTCCTCCTGCCTATGCTCAAGGACGTCCGCGCCAAGAGCACACTCACCCCCGACGGACAGAGGATAGACAGACTCTGACTCAGCAACAAGACTAGTGGTGGAGTCGAGACGACAGCGAGCAGCAAAGTCGACAAGCTCAGCAACTAAGGCAGACGCAGCAGTGAACTCAAAGGAAGGGTCAGTGACAACAGTAGCTAGCAGATGCGTGACAGTAGGGCTGGTAGCACGAAGTGAGTCACACTCGGGGTCCGGACCGCCAGCAAGGGAGGACGTAGTAGAGGACGGCAGAGGGACACGAAGTGGAAGAGAGGAAGGACAAAGTGCCATCTGGTGCGTGCCAGGGACAGGAGGAGGACGCGGACGCGTAACACGACTACCAGTGCGACGCACGCGATCAGGCTACGCAGGACGAGACGCAGGCTCACGACGCTCCGCAAGACCTCCAGCCGGTTTAGTGTAAGGAGAAGGACCAGGCAGTGGGGAGGCTGGGTATAACTGCGATTGCGACTGGACAGGCGGTGGACACGCGAAGGGAGTAGTAGGACTAGTAGAAGGCGGGAGACTAAGAACTTGCTGAAGGAGTGGAACGAAGTACGGCCGCGGCCGTGCAGCACCACGAGAACCAGCAGAGACAGCTCCAGCACCCCTAGCTCCAGGGTCTCCAGCTCCAACTCCTGCAGCACCACTAGCTCCAGCACCACCAGCACCACCAGCAGGACCTGCTCCAGCAGTATCTCCAGCTCCAGCTCCAAAAGCACCTCCAGCTCCAGCTGCTCCAGCACCTCCAGCAGCTCCAGCTCCAGCAGCACCTCCAGCACCTTCAGCAGCTCCTGTACCTCCAGTACGAGCACGTCCGGGACTAGCGGCTCCAGCACCTCCAGCAGCTCCAGCTCCAACAGCACCACTTCGGAGACTCCAGCGGCGAGCAAACCACTCGCGCAGCTGCAATGGAGAGATAGTCTCCGGCCGCGACAAGATACCCGAAGGGCCTCTCGGCTCAGCACCTCTAGGCTCAGCACGCTCAGGCTCAGCACTCCCAGGCTCAGCACCCCCAGGCTCCGCACTCACAGGCTCAGCACCCCCAGACTCAGTAACCCCAGGCTCAGCACCCTCAGGCTCCGCACACTCAAGCTCAGCACCCCTAGGCCCAGCACTTGCATGCTCACCACCCCCAGACGAAACACCTCGATCAGCACCAGAGTCGACAGCGAACTCAACATGTCAGAACATTATAGCTTACTTATTTCTGTAGGCTATAGTGGGGAATCCCATAGGGGGTACAACCCAATTAGGGTTTCCTATATGTACTCACTTCATTCATAGTCATTTCATTCTCTCGTTCTCATTCTCACATGGAATCAGAGCAAGTCCCCTCCTAGGGACTGTTTCTTGGGCCCACCGAAGCGCGCCCCGAGGCGCGCGTTCCTTTTTTTTTAGCGACCCGTCGTGTCGCCCCTCCCCTAGCGGCCCGTCGTGTCGCCCCTCCCCTAGCGGCCCGTCGTGTCGCCCCTCCCCTAGCGGCCCGTCGTGTTGCCCCTCCCCTTGCGGCCCGTCGCGCCGCCTTTTCGGTCGCGGCCCCGCCGCCCTACTCCTGCGGCCTCGCCGCCCTACCCTTCGTCGGCCCCGCCGCCCTACGTCACGGCCCCGCCGCCCTACCCTTCGACGGCCCCGCCGCCCTATCCTTCTACGGCCCCGCCGCCCTACGTCGCGGCCCCGCCGCACTACTTTGACGGTCCCACCGCCCTACGTCGCGGCCCCGCCGCCCCACCCTACGTCGCGGCCCCGCTGCCCTACCCTCGACGGCCCCGCCGCCCTACCCTCGACGGCCCCGCCACCCTACGTTGCGGCCCCGCCGCCCTTCTCGACGGCCCCGCCGTACTACGTCACGGCCCCGCCGCCCTACTCAGCGGCCCGCCAGACGCCCTACCTGCGGCACGCCTGCCGCCCTACCTGCGGCCCACCCGCCGCCCTACCTACGACCGCCGCGCCGCCCTGAACCAGAGCCGCCCGACCGCCGGGTCGCCCAGCTGCTGAGCCGCCGAGCTGCCCAGCAGCCAACCGCCAAGCCGCCGAGCCGCCCAGCAGCCGAGCCGCCGAGCCGCCTAGAAGCCGAGCCGCCGAGCAGCCGGGCCGCCCAGCAGCCGAGCCCCCGGCTGCTGAGCTGCCCTACTTCCAGACCGCCCGTTCTGCCCAGTCTGGTGAGCACAGCGCCTTCTTTTTCACTGCACTGCCCCCACCCTACTGCTTGCACTGCTAGGCGTCTGTCGTCATGGCTACCCCTAGTGTCCTCGCTTTTGACGCTGAGGGTCGGGCCATTGACTTTGAGGTCTGGGTAGATGACCTGTAGTTGTTCTTACAGTGCGATAGGGCAGACGGCCTCTCTCTCTTTGACCTTACCTCTGGCGCTTCCCCTGCCCCTGCTTCTGATGCTGACCCTACTGTTCGCTCCCAGTGGGCTACGCGCGATGATGCTGCACGTCTTGCTGTGCGTCGCCACCTCCCTACCTCTGAGCGTGCGCACTTTAGTCAGTACAAGAGTGCTCAGACCTTGTACGACGCTGTAGTTGCGCGCTACTCCTCCCCTGCCACTGCTGCACTGAGCCGCCTCATGCTACCCTTCCTCTTCCCTGACCTTGCCGCCTTTCCCACAGTCGCTGATCTCATTACGCACCTCCGCACTAGTGACACCCGCTACCGCGCTACGCTTCCTGCTGACTTCTGCACCAAGAACCCCCCCCCATGTACATCACTCTCTACTTTCTAGTCACCCGCCTCCCCGACTCCCTTCGTGTAGTCCGGGACCACTTCCTTGCGGTCTGTCCCACCACTCTCACAGTCGACAGCCTAGAGAAGGCCCTCCTAGCGGCGGAAAAGAGCATCGTCGCTGTAGGAGCCTCTCGAGGTGACCCTCGCGCCCCCATCTTTGAGGGGTGTTCTCCTTCCCCTCTCTTGCCCTCTGTCGCCTCTGCCGCTGCGGCCGACCTCGTTGGTCTTGAGTCGGTCGGTGCGGCGTCTGCCCCTAGCGGGAGACGTCGCCCTGGCAAGGGCAAGGGGGGCAAGGGAGCGGGTGGGGCTAGCGGGGGCGGTGGCGGTGGAGGTGGAGACGGCGGAGGGAGTGGGGGTGGCGGTGGAGGAGGTGGCGGGGGTGGGGTTGCTAGTGGCAGCGGTGGTGGCGGAGGCGGCGTCGGTGGCGGCGGTACTCGCGGGGGTGGCGGCGGTGGCGGAGGTGGAGGAGGTGGAGGAGGAGGTGGTGGAGGTGGTCGGAGTGGCACTTCAGAGCGGAGCGGCACTGGGGGTGGTCAGCGCCAGCAGCAGCAGCAGCAGCAGCAGCAGCAGCGTTCTCGCGACGTCCCCACCCCTCAGCAGCTCCGTGAGTGGTACACGCAGCGTCAGCGTGGTGGGGGTCTTGGTCCCTGCGCCTACGTCCTTCGCACCGGCGACCGCGCGGGTGAGCAGTGTGGGGGTGCGCACCCAACCCAGCGCTGTTTTGGCCGCCTGACGGACGCTTGGCGTCAGCAGTTTCCGGAGGCCACGGAGATCCCCCGCTGGGGAGAGCTGTCTAGGGCTGGCGTAGCTATCGTTGATCTTGACTTTGATGCTATCCTTGCTGCCATGTATGCTGTGACCATTAGTGATGAGGGTGACTGTTACCGGTGTTTTCCGCCCGATCCGGGCATTGAGACTGCTGCTCTAGGTATTGGTGAGGCTGCTGCCCTAGGTTCTTGCGACGCTGCTGCTCTGGGTGCTAGTGTGTGTGAGTCCCCAGGTACTGGTGAGTCTGCGCTCTCAGGTACTACGTCGGCTTCGGCCTCCCACACCTTCACCCTTGACTCTGGGGCGTCTCGCTCCTTCTTTCATGATCGCACCACACTCACGCCGCTTAGTCAGCCAGTTGCGGTTTCCCTGGCTGACCCCTCTGGGGGTCCTGTCCGGTCTCGCTTCTCCACTGTCCTCCCCTGTCTGGCGGCTCCCTCTGGCACCCTGTCTGGTCTCTACCTCCCCTTGTTCTCTACGAACTTGGTGAGTGGTGCTGACCTACAGGATGCGGGAGTCCACCAGTTCACCATTGCTCGTCAGCGGGTGACGCACTGCACAGAGGCTAGCACAGGTCGACACCTGGCTACGTTTACCCGTCGGCCGGGGTCGAGCCTGTACACACTGACCACTGCGTCCCCCCCAGCTACTGAGTCTGGTAGGGTCCCTGCGTCTGGTCAGGTGTTTGCTGCAGCGTCCAGGTCTGGTCCTGAGTCTGCCCCCTGTTCGTGTCGTCTCCTGTCTCACGAGACTCTCCTCAGGCACCACCGCCTTGGTCACCCCTCTCTGCTTCGGCTCAGAGGCATGGCCTCCCGCCTTCTTGTGTCTGGTCTCCCCCGGTCCCTCCCTCCCCTTCCTCAGGGCCCTGGCCCTTCGTGTGTCCCTTGTGTCGAGGGGCGCCAGCGTGCTACCCCTCACTCCTCCCAGTTTCCTCCGACTGAGGCCCCGTTGCAGACGCTTCACATGGACGTGTGGGGCCCCGCCCGCAAGGGTGATGACTCCTCGCGTTACACCACAGTCTTCCCCTGGCGCAGCAAGGGTGATATCACTGGGGTGCTGATCGACTGGATCTGCGCAGCTCGTCTCCAGCTCAGGGAGAGCTTTGGCTCGGACTTTCCTGTTCTGCGTCTGCACTCGGACAGAGGCGGAGAGTTCTCCTCTGGCCTTCTGCGAGCCTACTATCGTGCACGAGGCATTCGCCAGACCTTCACGCTTCCGGACTCACCGCAGCAAAATGGGATTGCAGAGCGCCGCATTGGCATGGTCATGGACGTCGCTCGTACGTCCATGATGCATGCGGCTGCCCCCCATTTTCTGTGGCCGTTTGCGGTGAGGTACGCGGCGCACCAGATCAACCTTCACCCGAGGGTCTCCAGGCCGGAGACCTCCGCAGCCCTGCTGTGGACGGGGAAGGTTGGCGATGCGTCGGCGTTCCGGGTCTGGGGATCTCAAGCGTTTGTCCGCGACTTGTCTGCGCACAAGCTGTCCCCTCGTGCTGCTCCCTGCGTCTTCCTGGGGTTGCCCTTGGGTGGCAGTTCTACCACCCCACCTCTCGCCGTGTTCTGTCCTCCCAGGACGTCACGTTCGACGAGTCGGTACCCTACTACCGCCCCTTCCCCTACCGCACTCCGTCCCTCCCCCCACCCCCGCTCTTCTTGGTCCCAGGTCCCCCCCCGGTAGACCCCCTCCCCCCTCAGGGTCCTGCCCCGTCAGGTGTATCCCAGGTAGACGCGGTCGAGCCTGTCAAGGTCACTGGTAACTATGGTGCTGCTGCGGGTGCTGAGCCTAGGGGTGCTGAGACTGGGGGTACTGTGCCTACGGGTGCTGAGACTTGGGGGTGCTGAGCCTGGGGGTGCGGAGCCTGGGGGTGCTGAGCCTGGGGGTGCTGAGCCTGGGGGTGTTGAGCCTAGGGGTACTGAGCCTTGGGGTGCTGAGCCTGGAGTTGCTTTGCCTGGGGGTGCTAAGCCTGGAGGTTCTTTGCCTCGAGGTTCGCCGGGTGCTTCGTCTCGCCGAGAGCCACTCTCCCCACAGGAGCTGTGTGAGTTGTTTGCCCGTCGCTGGAGGCGTACTGCTGGTGCTGGAGGTTCTTCGACTGCTCATGGTGCTGCTGTCGCGGGTCCCGGAGGTGCTCGTACTGGGAGTACTAGAGCTGCTAGGCCTGCGGGTTCGACTGGAGCTGGTGCTGCTGAGGGTGTTGGCGCTGAGACTACCACTGGCGGTCCTGCTGGTGGTGCTCCTGGTGTTGCTGGGGGTTCTGGAGCTGCTAGGGGTGCTGCTGGAGGTGCTATGGGAGCGGGTGCTCCTGCTTGGGGTACTGGTGCTGTCCCTGCTGTGTCTGGCGTCGCCGCGCGGCCTCGACCGTACTTCGTTCCACTCCTGCAGCATGTTCTTGGTCTTCCACCTTCTACTGGCTCTCCTCCTCTCTTAGAGGGTCCATAGCCTGTCCCGTCTCAGTCACAGCTACAGCCTGCCTCTCCCTTACCTGCTCCTTCTCCCTACGCTGGTCCTACTGGAGGTCTTACTGAGCGTCGTGAGCCTGCGTCTCGTCCCGCGTCGCCTGTTCGTCCTGCACGCGCTAGTGGTCGCAGTTCGTCCTGCACGCGCTAGTGGTCGCAGTTCGCGTCAGCGTCCTCCTCCCGTCCCTGGCACGCACCGGATGTCCCTGCGTCCGTCTACTACTCCTCTGCATGCCCCTTTACCTTCTCCTCCTGAGTCCTCTCTTCCTGCTCTTGCCGACCCGGAGTCGGACTCTCTTCGTGCTGCCAGTCCTACTGTCACGCGTTTCCTTGCTACTGTCGTCACTGACCCTACTTACGAGTCTTCTGCTGCGTCTGCCCTCGTTACTGAGCTCGTCGACTTTGCTGCTCGCTGTCGCGTGGACTACGCTGCTAGTCTTGTCGTCGAGTCTGAGTCTGTCTGTCCTCCGTCCGTCGGGGGTGAGTGTGCCCTTGGCACGGACGTCCTCGAGGACAGGCAAGAGGAGTTCCAGTGCCTGGCAGCCGCTTCACCGCATCTCTTGTCCGTACTGCTTACCCCTGAGGGAGACCCGGATGCACTTGACATCCCGACTCCGCGCTCTTACGCAGAGGCGATAGAGGGTCCCTACTCCTCACAGTGGCAGGCAGCTATGGATGCAGAGATGGCTTCCTGGAAGTCCACAGGCATCTACGTTGACGCTGTCCCCCCTCCTGGGGCGAACATCGTTAGTGGCATGTGGATCTTCAGGGTGAAGCGGCCGCCGGGTTCACCGCCTGTCTTCAAGGCGCGTTACGTGGCTCGTGGCTTCAGTCAGCGGCAGGGGGTTGACTACTTTCAGACCTTCTCCCCCACCCCGAAGATGACAACTCTTCGGGTACTGCTGCACGTTGCTACTCACCGTGACTACGAGCTGCACTCTCTCGACTTCAGCACTGCTTTCTTGCAGGGCAGCCTGCACGAGGAGATCTGGCTGCGCCGCCCACCTGGCTTCACTGGGTCTTTCCCTCCTGGTACCTAGTGGAGTCTCCGGCGTCCAGTCTACGGTCTCCGCCAGGCGCCCCGTGAGTGGCACGACACACTGAGGACTACGCTTGCGGCTCTTGGGTTTGCTCCTTCTACTGCCGACCCGTCGCTATTTCTACGCACCGACACCTCTCTGCCGCCATTCTACATCCTCGTGTATGTCGACGACTTGGTCTTTGCCACAGCTGACACTGCTGGACTCGCCCACGTGAAGTCCGAGCTGCAAAAGAGACACACGTGCACTGACCTGGGTGAACTGCGCAGCTACCTTGGCTTGCAGATCACCCGGGACAGAGCACGCCACACCATTACCCTGACTCAGTCACATATGGTGCAGCAGGTCCTTCAGCGCTTCGTCTTCACTTACTCCTCGCCTCAGGCCACTCCTCTGCCTACTCGCCACTCGCTCCCAGCTCTGCCTTCGGATGAGTCCGTAGAGTCGAGTGGCCCGTATCCAGAGCTTGTTGGCTGCCTCATGTACCTGATGACCTGTACTCGACCTGACCTTGCATACCCTCTTAGCATTCTCGCACGCTATGTTGCTCCTGGGAGACACACACCAGAGCACATGGCTGCAGCGAAGAGGGTGTTGCGCTACTTGTGCAGTACGTCGGGCATGGGGCTAGTGCTTGGAGGGCGGAGTCCAGTGGTCCTCACTGGGCACGCGGACGCTTTTTGGGCTGACGACCAGGCTACGCAGCGGTCGTCACAGGGTTACACTTTCAGTCTTGGTTCCGGCTCTGTTTCGTGGCGGGCTATCCGCTCGTCTTCTGTTCTCGGCTCCAGTTGTGATGCTGAGATCTACGCCGGGGCTATGGCTGCCCAGGAGCTTCGCTGGCTCACCTACCTGCTGACCGACCTTGGAGAGCCGCCTCGTTCTCCTCCAGTCCTGTACGTCGACAACAAGGCCATGCTGGCCTTGTGTCGAGAGCAGCAACAGGAGCACAGGACTAAGCACATTGCTCTCCGCTACTTTCTTTCTCGTGAGCTACAGTAGCGTGGATAGCTGCGGCTTGCGTACGTGGCCTCTGAGGCCAACACTGCTGATGTCTTCACCAAGGCACTTGCGCCTTGTGATCATCAGCGCTTCTGCACTCAGTTGGGTCTTGTGCCTGTCTTGCCTCACTTGCTCACTTCTTGACCTTGCTTGTACTGTCATATATATATGCTCTTGCTCTTGCTTGCTTAGCCTCTTGTATATCTATATATATGATCATGCATGTGAACTGGCCTTTTGGCCTTTGAACTTGTGCTCGGAATGTGTGGTGACTTTGTGATCCACCCTGAGCTTTGCCTTGCTCTGCTTGACTGGTCTTGTGACCCCTTGTTCTCCCCCACTCTGCCTATGGGGGTGTGTCAGAACATTATAGCTTACTTATTTCTGTAGGCTATAGTGGGTTATCCCATAGGGGGTACAACCCAATTAGGGTTTCCTATATGTACTCACTTCATTCATAGTCATTTCATTCTCTCGTTCTCATTCTCACACGACAGGCTCGACAGGGTCTACCTTGGACACACCTGAGGGAGCAGGACCTTGAGGGGGAAGGGGTTCTACTGGAGGAGGACCTGGTGCGAGGAAGAGCAGGGGGGAGGGAGAGGGGCAGTGCGGTAGGGGAAGAGACGTTAAAAGGGAACCGACTCATCAAACGTGACGTCCTGAGAGGGCAGCACACGGCGCGAGGTGGGGTGGTAAAACTGCTAGCCAGGCGCGTCAGGGACAAAGCCAAAGAAGACGTAGGGAACGGCGCGGGAGGAGAGCTTGTCCGCGGATGTATCGCGGACAAAGGCTCGACATCCCCAGACCCGGAACACCGACGCATCGCCAACCTCCCCCATCCAATGCAGTGTGGGCGAGGACTCCGGCAAGGAGACACGGGGCCAAAGGTTGAGCTGATGCGCAGCGTACTGGACTGCAAACGGCCACACAAAATGGGGGGCAGTTGTATGGATCATGGAAGTACGAGCGCTCTCCATGACTAAGCCAATGCGGTTCTCCGCAACCCCATTCTGCTGCAGAGAGGCCGGAAGCGTGAACTTCTGGCGAATGCCCTCCGTACGACAAAAGGTTCGCAAGAGGTCAGAGGAAAACTCATCACCTCTGTTAGAGTGCAGACGCAGGACTGGAAGGTCCGTCTTGAACCGCTCGCGGAGCTGGAGACAAACAGCGCGGATCCAATGGATCAGAACATTAGGGACCTCCCCCTTGTGGCGCAAGGGGAAGACCGTGGTGTAACGCGAGTAGTCGTCGACGACCAGCAGAAAGTATCGCTCGTGGCCCTGTTCACGGACGCGGGCTGGGCCCCACACGTCCAGGTGGAGAGTTTGCAGAGGAGCCTCTGTCGGGGGGAACGAGGAGGAGTGAGGAGCGGCGCGCTGCCGTCCCTCGACAGAGGAAAGGCAGGGAGGGGCAGGCGAGGTTGGGAGGGGAGGCAAAGACCTGGGAAGACCAGAGACAAGGAGACGGGAGTGCATGCCACGGAGGCGTGCCACAGAGGGGTGACCAAGACGGTGGTGCCAAAGGAGCGTCTGGTGCGACAGGGCGCGACACGAGCAGGGGCCAGCAAACTGACCTGACGCAGATGTAGACGCAACTACCTGAGGATGCGCAGTAGTCAGTGTGTACAGACTCGACCCAGGCCGACGGGTGAACGTGGCCAGGTGGCGACCGGTCCGAGAGCATGTACAGATCGCCACACGCTGCCGTCCAGGGGTGAAGGTGTCAACCCCTGTATCCTGGAGGACAGCAGTGCTCACCAAGTTCGTAGAGAACGAGGGGAGGTGGAGACCGGACAGTGGCCCAGACAGGACCACAGGACAAGGCAGAACAGTGGAGGAACGTGCAAGGACTGGGCCTCCAGAGGGGTCAGCCAAAGAGACAGCAACAGGTGCAGAGAGCGGTGTGACTGTGGTACTGTCGCGAAAGAAACAGTGGGAAGCACCTGAGTCAAGTGTCAAGGTGTGCAGGGCCGCAGCACACGCAGAACCAGAGAGAGAAGACTCACCAGCACCTGGGGCAGCAGACTCACTAGCACCTAGAGCAGCAGCCTCTATACCTGGGTCTGGCGGCATACACAAGTAACAGTCACCCTCAGCACTAACAATCAATGCATACATGGCAGATCGGATAGCATCAAAGTCTAGAGCAAATATATCAACATTCTGCCTAGGCAGCGCCGCCCAGTCGGGGAGCTCAGCCGCGTCGGGAAACTCTTCGCGGAAGGCGTCGGTAAGGCGGTAGAAGCAGCGGTACTGAGTGTGAGACCTCCCGCATGTCTGACCAGTACGGTCATCTGTGCGAATGACATACGGGCAGGGACCACTGTCAGATTTATATGACTTAGCTGCTGTAGGCTATAGTGGGGTAGCACATATGGGGTATAGCGTTCTAGGGTTTGTACTTGTACCCAACTTTCCCTTAGTCATTTCATTCCTCGTTTCTTCTCATGGTTTCAGAGCAGGTTCCCTAGTGGGAACGCTTTCTAGGGCCCACCTCGAATTTTTTTTTTTCCTGCCCGTAGCACGCTTCGCTCCTAACCGAGTCGCGCCCCGCGTGCCCTCCCTACCGTCGTGCCCTCCCTAGGCCCCTCACGGCCCCTTCGCGTTGCCCTTAGCGGCCCTTCTCACGGCCCCTTAAGCCGCCCTTACGACCCCTCGCGCCGCCCCTTACGGCCCCGCGCGCCGCCCACACGGCCCCGCGCGCCGCTCTCACGGCCCCGCGCGCCGCCCTTACGGCCCTTCGCGCCGCCCGTCGGCCCCTTACGGCCCCTTGCGCCACCCGTTGGTCCCTCGCGCCGCCCTTACAGGCCCTTACAGCCCCTCGCGCCACCCGTCGGCCCCTTACGGCCCCTCGCGCCGCCCCTTACGGCCCCTCACGCCGCTCTCGCGGCCCCTTTACGGCCCCCCGCGCTACACTCCGCGGCCCCTGTCGCCGCCCTTCGCGGCCAGCTGTCGCCGCCTCCTGCAGCGGCGGCCACCGCCGTCCCTTCAGCAGCGGCCACCACCATCCCTGTAGCAGCGACCGCCGCCGCCGTCCCTGCATTAGCAGAGGCCGCCGCCGTCCCTGGAGCAGCAGTCGCCGCTGTCCATGCAGCAGCCGAGCCGCCCGAGCTGCCGAGCCGCCGTTGCCGACGAGCCGCCCGAGCCGCCCGAGCCGCCAAGCCGCCCGAGCCGCCCGAGCCGCCGAGTCGCCGAGCCGCCCGAGCCGCTGAGCTGCCGTTGCTGCCGAGCCGCGGAGCTGCCAAGCCGCCCGAGCCGCCCTGTCCGCTACACCCGGTCACTGCAGTCGCGGCCTTGTTCCCGCCGGCGAGCCTCGGTCCATCTCGCCTACCCGGTAAGAGCAGCACCTCTATCACTACACTGCCCTTAGCCTGCTGCTCGCACTGCTAGTCTACTGCTCTCATGGCTACCCCAAGTGTCCTCGCTTTTGACGCTAAGGGTCGGGCCATTAACTTTGACGTCTGGGTAGATGACCTGCAGCTTTTCCTACAGTGCGATAGGGCAGACGGTCTCTCCCTCTTTGACCTCACCTCTGGTGCCTCTCCTGCCCCTGCTGCTGATGCTGACGCCACTGTTCGCTCACAGTGGGCCACACGCGATGATGCTGCACGTCTTGCTATGCGTCGCCACTTGCCTACCTCTGAGCGTGCGCACTTTAGCCAGCACAAGAGTGCTAAGACCTTGTACGACGCTGTAGTTGCATGCTACTCTTCCCCTGCCACTGCTGCACTTAGCCGCCTCATCCTGCCGTACCTCTTCCCTGACCTCGCAGCTTTTCCCACGGTCGCTGACCTCATTACGCACCTTCGCACTAGTGACATTCGCTACCGCGCTGCCCTTCCAGCTGAGTTCTGCGCCAAGAACCTTCCCCCCCCTATATACATCACCCTCTACTACATAGTCACCCGCCTCCCTGACACCCTTTGCCAGGTCAGGGACCACGTTCTCTCTGTTTGCCCCACCACCCTCACCGTTGACCTCCTCGAGGAGCGCCTCCTAGCAGCAGAAAGGAGCATAGTTGCTATACGAGCCTCTCGTGGTGACCCTCGTGCCCCTGTCTTTGAGGGGTGCCCCCCCTCTCCTCTCTTGCCCTCTGTTGCCTTTGCTGCTGCGGCCGACCTCGTTGGTCTGGAGTCGGTCGGTGCGGGGTCTACCCCTAGCGGGAGACGCCGCACTGGCAAGGGTAAGGGGGGAAGGGGCGCTGGAGGAGCTAGCGGGGGCGGTGGAAGCGGCGGTGGAGGCGGCGGAGGGGGTGGGGGTGGCGGTGGGGGTGGTGGCGGGGGTGGGGGCGTCAGTGGCAGCAGTGGAGGGGGAGGCGGCGGCGGCGGTGGCGGTGGGAGCGGAGGTGGCGGAGGTGGCGGCGGTGGAGGAGGAGGCGGCGGAGGAGGTGGAGCTGGTCGGGGTGGCGCTGCGCAGAGGGCCGGCTCCGGTGGTGGTCAGCACCAGCAGCAGCAGCAGCAGCAGCGCACTCGTGAGATCCCCCCCCCCTCAGCAGCTTCGTGAATGGTACGCTGCACGCTAGCGGGGTGGGGGTACTGGTCCGTGCACCTACGTCCTACGCACCGGCGACCGCGCGGGTGAGCAGTGCGGGGGTGCGCACTCCACCCAGCGCTACTTTGGCCGCCTGACGGACGCTTGGCGTCACCAGTTCCCTGAGGCCACTGAGATCCCTCGCTGGGGCGAGAGTGTGCCCTTGGCACGGACGTCCTTGAGGACAGGCAGGAGGAGTTCCAGTGTTTGGCTACTGGTTCACCTCATCTCGTGTCCGCACTGCTTACCCCTGAGGGAGACCCGGATGCACTTGACATCCCGACTCCGCGCTCTTACGCGGAGGCGATAGAGGGTCCTTACTCCTCTTAGTGGCAGGCAGCTATGGACACAGAGATGGCTTCGTGGAAGTCCACAGGCACCTACGTTGACGAGGTTCCCCCGCCTGGGGCGAACATCGTCAGTGGCATGTGGATTTTCAGGGTGAAGCGGCCGCCGGGTTCTCCGCGTGTCTTCAAGGCGCGTTACGTGGCTCGTGGCTTCAGTCAGCGGCAAGGAGTTGACTACTTTCAGACCTTCTCTCCCACCCCGAAGATGACCACTGTTCGGGTACTGCTGCACATAGCTGCTCACCGTGACTACGAGCTACCCTCTCTTGACTTCAACATTGCTTTCTTGGCGGGCAGCCTGCACGAGGAGATCTGGCTGCGCCGCCCACCTGGCTTCACTAGGACTTTTCCTCCTAGCACCCAGTGGAGCCTCCGGCGGCCAGTCTACGGTCTCCGCCAGGCACCGCGTGAGTGGCACGACACACTGAGGACTACACTTCACGTACTCCTCGCCTCAGGCCACTCCTCTGCCTACGCGCCACTCACTCTCAGCTCTGCCTTCGGATGAGTCCGTAGAGTCGAGTGGCTCGTACCCAGAGCTTGTTGGCTGCCTCATGTACCTGATGACCTGCACACGACCTGACCTTGCATACTCTCTTAGCATTCTCACACGCTATGTTGCTCCTGGGAGACACAAACCAGAGCACATGGCTACAGCAAAGAGGGTGTTGCGCTACTTGTGCAGTATGTCGCGCATGGGGCTTGTGCTTGGAGGGCAGAGTCCAATGGTCCTCACTGGGCACGCAGACGCTTCTTGGGCTGACGACTAGGCTACCCAGCGGTCGTCACAGGGTTACTCCTTCAGTTGTGAGGCTGAGATCTACGCAGGGGCCATGGCTGCACAGGATCTTCGCTAGCTCACCTACCTGCTGAATGACCTCGGAGAGCCGCCTCGTTCTCCTCCAGTGCTGTACGGAGACAACAAGGCCATGCTGGCCTTGTGTCGGGAGCATAGATTGGAGCACAGAATGACGCACATTGCTCTTCGCTACTTCATTGTTCGTGAGCTACAGCAGCGAGGTCAGCTGCGCCTTGCGTACGTGGCCTCTCAGGCCAACACTGCTGATATCTTCACCAAGGCACTTGCGCCTTGTGATCATCAGCGCTTCTGTACTCAGCTGGGTCTTGTGCCTACCTTGCCTCACTTGCTCACCCCTTGACCTTGTTTGTACTATTACATATATATATACACCTGTTCTTGCTTTTTTAGCCTTATATATATATGTAACCCTGCATGTGAAATGGCCTTGTGGCCTTGAACTTGTGCTCGGAATGTGTGGTGACGTTGTGATCCACCCTGAGCTTGCTTTGCTTTGCTTGACTGGTCTTGTGACCCCTTGTTCTCCCCCACTTTGCCTATGGGGGTGTGTCAGATTTATATGACTTAGCTGCTGTAGGCTATAGTGGGGTAGCACATATGGGGTACAGCTTTCTAGGGTTTGTACTTGTACCCAACTTTCCCGTAGTCATTTCATTCCTCGTTTCTTCTCAACCACTACCCCCAGCCTCCCCACGCTGAGCAAACCACTCACGGAGCTCCTGAGACGAAAGGGGCTGACGCTGCTGCTTCCGCTGGCCACCTCCAAGGCCTCCCCTCTGGCTGGTGCCACCCCTGCCGCCCCCATTGCCGCCGCCTCCACCCCCACTGCCGCCACTGCTGCCGCCACCACCACTGCCGCCACCACTCCCGCTGCCGCCACCACCGCCGCCACCTGCCCCTACGCCCCCACCACCACTACCTCCTCCACCGCCGCCCCCTCCACCGCCTCCACCGCCCCCACCACCGCCTCCACCTCTGCCTCCCCCACCGCTCCTGCCTCCCATGCCCCTGCCATTGTGGCGCCTCCCACTAGGGGCAGATGCAGCTCCTACCTCCTCAACATGAAGGTAGTCAACAGCTGCAGCAGAGGCGACTGAGGGGAGAAGGGGGGAGGGCGAACACCCCTCGAAGAAGGGTGTGCGAGGAGTGCCACGAGAAGCACCTACAACGACTATGCTAGTCTCAGCTGCTAGTAGGTGCTTTTTGAGAAGGTCGATAGTGAGGTTGGTGGGGTCAAGCGCTAGGAGGAGGTCCCTGACTGCAGTGAGAGAGTCAGGGAGGCGGGTGACTATGAAGTAGAGCGTGATGTACATGGGGGGGGGGGGGGGGGCGTTCTTGGTGAGAAACTCGGCGGGGAGCGCAGCTCCGTAGCGAGTGTCACAGTGCAGAGGTGAGTGATTATTTCGGCTACTGTGGCTAAGGCGGACAGCTCTGGGAACAGGTAGGGCAGGAGAAGGCGGCCTAGAGCAGCAGTGGCCGGGGAGGAGTAACGAGCGACTACAGCGTTGTACAGTGCTTTCGCTGTCTTGTGCTGTCCGAAGTGAGCTCGTTCGGCTAACGGCAGGTGGTTGCAAATGGCTAAGCAAGCAGCAGCATCATGAGTAAGCCACTGTGAGCGAGTCGTACTGTCAGCTGTGGCAGCTGGGGCGGGAGAGGCGCCAAACGTGAGGTCAAATAGTGAGACTCTGTCCAAGGAATCGCATAGTGAGAACAACTGTAGGTTGTCGAGCCACACATATAGTTTGATAGAATAGGCCACAGACACAACACCACACCTAAACACAAACATAACCAGCACAAATAGCGTTGGTCTTAAAATGTACTAGCCTAGTCACTAATCGCCTTTGTAACACTGCCAGCACTCTCCTCAGGGTCACCTCCAAGGGTCTCTGGGTGCCTGACTTAACGTCAGCCCCTATCCAAGGGTCCGAGTGTGTAGAGAGAGAAACTTGCAGTAGTAGCTTGCTTGTCGCAGAAGGCGTTCCTTTCTAGGCGTTGTCAAAACTTTGAACACTGAAGGCGTTATTGCAGCAAGTACGAGAGAAAGAAATCCACTCAAGTTATGTCTAACACAAGCAAGGACAAACAACTTTATACTAGGGCTCGTTTCTTTGTTTCCATACTCGTAGCGCGAACACATATTGAGCTTTCCCTCCAGTTTATTTCCTGACCTGGCACGCTCTCGAAGCGTTGCCGAAATAATTCGAAAATCGTGCGCGCTGAGTTTCAACGGCGGCGATTCAAACATTTCACTTCACGCCATTTATGAACGGTTATGATGAAGCCCGTTCGAATTCTGCACGAGGCAATATGTTGGTGGCGGTCAGCTTCGACTCGATCAGCAACTCAATATGCACCCCGCCACCTGTGCTTTGCTTTTAAGGCGTGAACGCCAACTCGATCCGAGTTAAATAACATGTCGCAAGCATGTTAACACTTGCGTTGCTCCCACGTGTCACGAACAGCTGCTTGCAAACTGACAAAATGAACACGCTGCATGAGCAGCGACCAATCAGATCCCTTCAGAAGTCACAGCACGAGTAGCTGATTGCTCGCTAATGAACCGAACTCGCCGCACGAACATCAGCCAATCCCATTCCCCCAAAACTAGTGGTACGAACAGCTGCAAACTCACTTCTCAATTCGAACTTGCACCTTGGGCAAGAACCGCTCGCTCTCATTGGTCCAGAAAGCACTCAACTTGAACATGCACCCACCCAAATCCGAACTCACCTTTTGAGCAGTGAACTGCAACCTCATTGGTCAATGTTCACTTCGCCCCTCCCACTTTGAACACCACGTTTTCATTGTCAAACTTATATGATCTAGCCTGTGTAGGCTGTATCGGGTTAGATACTAAGGGGTACACAATTCTAGGGTTTCATATTTGTATCAATTTCATTCCTTACTCATTCATTCTTGTTCTAAGTTTCTCATGGTATCGAGCAGGTTCCCTAGTGGGAACTCTCCTAGGGCCCACCAAGATCGAGTTTTTTTTTTCCTGCCCGGGGCGCGCGTTGTCCCCTGCCCGAGGCGCGCCTAGTGTTCTGCCCTTAGCGGCCCGTCGCGCCCTCCTTAGGGGCCCCGTCGTGCCCTCCTTAGCGGCCCGTCGCGCCGCCCTTAGCGGCCCCGTCGCCGCCTCTGCCGGCCTCGTTGCCGCCCTTGACGGCCCAGTCGCCGCCCCCTTCCGGCCCCGTCGCCGTCCTTCCGCGGCCCCGTCGCCGCCTCCCCCTTTCAGCGGCCCCGTCTCCGCCCTTTCAGCGGCCCCGTTGCCGCCCTTTCAGTGGCCCCGTCGCCGCCCTATCAGCGGCCCCGTCGCCACCCTTTCAGCGGCCCCGTCGCTGCCTCTTAGCGGCCTCGTCGCCGCCCTTCAGCGGCCCCGTCGCCGCCCTTCAGCGGCCCCGTCGCCGCCCCTTTCCATGGCCCCGTCGCCACCCCTTTCCGTGGCCCCGTCGCCGCCCCAACTCGGCCTCGTCGCCGCCCCTTTCGGCGGCCTCATCGCCGCCCTTCAGCGGCCCCGTCGCCGCTCCTTCGCGGCGGTGACGCCGCCCTTCACGACCCCGCCGAGCCGCCTTCGCTGCTGAGCCGCCGAGCCACCTTTGCCGCCGAGCCGCCAAGCCGCCGAGCCGTTGAGCCGCGGAGCCGCACTGCAGCCGAGCCGCCGAGCCGCCGGGCTGTCGCAACCGAGACGCGGCCGTCACTGCAGTAGCGGCCCTGTCCCTGCCGGCCTGCCCCGGACCGCCTCACTTGCCTGGTAAGAGCACCGCCTCTGCCACTGCACTACCCTACCCCACTGTGCTCACTGCCTGTCTACTGCTGTCATGGCCACCCCCAGTGTTCTCACCTTTGACGCTGAGGGTCGGGCTGTTGACTTTGAGGTCTGGGTAGATGATATGCAGCTTTTCCTACAGTGCGATACGGCAGATGGTCTCTCCCTGTTTGGCCTCACTTGTGGTGCCTCTCCTGCCCGTGCTGCTGATGCTGATGCCACTGTTCGCTCACAGGGGGCCACGCGCGATGCTGCTGCTCGCCTTGCTGTGCGCCGCCACTTACCGACCGCTGAGCGCGCACATTTTAGTCAATACAAGAGTGCTAAGACCTTGTACGACGTTGTCGTTGCACGCTACTCTTCCCCTACCACTGCTGCCATTAGCCGCCTCATACTGCCGTACCTCTTCCCTGACCTCGCCGCTTTTCCCAAAGTCGTTGACCTCATTACGCACCTTCGCACTAGTGACATTCGCTACCGCGCTGCGCTTCCTGCTGAGTTCTGCGCCAAGAACCCCCCCCCCCTATGTACATCACCCTCTACTATAGAGTCATCCGGCTCTCTGACACCCTTCGATCGATCAGGGACCACTTCCTCTCTGTTTGCCCCACCACCCTCACCGTTGACCTCCTCGAGGAGCACCTCCTAGCAGCAGAAAAGAGTATAGTCGCTGTAGGAGCCTCTCGTGGTGACCCTCGTACCCCTGTCTTTGAGGGGTGCTCCCCCTCCCCCCTCTTGCCCTCTGTTGCCTCTGCTGCTGCGGCCGACCTCGTTGGTCTTGAGTCGGTTGGCGCGGCGTCTCCCGCTAGGGTCTCAGGCAAGGGCAAGGGGGGCAAGGGCGCTGGGGGAGCTGGCGCGGGCGGTGGAGGCGGCGGTGGAGGCGGCGGAGGGGTAGGGGGTGGCGGTGGGAGTGGTGGCGGGGGTGGGGGCGCTAGTGGCGGCAGTGGAGGCGGAGGAGGCGGCGGTGGTGGCGGTGCGGGCGGAGGTGGCGGAGGTGGAGGCGGTGGTGGAGGTAGCGGCGGCGGAGGTGGAGCTGGTCAGGGCGGCGCTACGCAGAGAGTCGGCTCTGGTGGTGGTCAGCGCCAGCAGTAGCAGCAGCAGCGCACTCGTGAGAACCCTTCCCCCCGGCAGCTTCGTCAGTGGTATACTGCTCGTCAGCGGGGTGGGGGTGCTGGCCCCTGTACCTACGTTCTACGTACCGGCGACCGCGCGGGTGAGCAGTGTGGGGGTCCGCACTCCACCCAGCGCTGCTTCGGCCGCCTGACAGACGCTTGGCGTCATCAGTTCCCGACGCTACTGAGATCCCTCGCCGGGGCGAGCTGTTTAGGGTGGGTGTTCCGATCTTTGATCTTGACTATGATGCTATTCTCGCTGCCATGTATGCCGTGACTATTAGTGATGAGGGTGACTACTACCGGTGTTTTCCGCCTGACCCGGGCATTGAGGCTACTGCTCTAGGTGCTGGTGAGGCTGCTGCTCTAGGTGCCAGTGGGCCTGCTGGCCCAAGTGCTGGTGATTCTGCGCTCTCAGGTACCGCGTCGGCTCTGGCCACCCACACCTTCATCCTTGACTCGGGTGCTTCCCACTCTTTTTTTGGAGACCGCACCACGCTTACGCCGCTTAGTCGGCCAGTGGCAGTCTCCCTCGCGGACCCCTCTAGGGGTCCTGTCCTTGCCCACTTCTCCACTGTTCTAACGTGTCCACCGGCCCCTTCTGGCACCCTGTCGGGTCTTTACCTCCCCTCGTTCTCTATGAACTTGGTGAGTGGTGCTGTCCTCCAGGATGGAGGGGTTCACCAGTTCACTCCTGCGAGTCAGCGAGTGACCCACTGTACCAGTGCTCGGACGGGCCGTCACTTGGCCACGTTTACCCGTCAGCCGGGGTCGAGCCTGTACACACTGACTACTGAGTCTCCTCCGGTCGCTGAGTCTGCTCATGTAGCTGCGCCGGTTCAGGTATTTGCTGCGGCGTCCAGGTCTGGTCCTGAGTCTGCCCCCTGCTCGTGTCGTCTCTTGTCACCAGACTCTCCTTTGGCACCACTGCCTTGGTCACCCCTCCCTGCCTCGTCTTCGAGGCATGGCCTCCCGTGTCCTTGTCTCTGGTCTCCCCCGGTCCCTCCCTCCCCTTCCTTTGGGGCCTTCCCCCACCTGCGTTTCCTGCGTCGAGGGGCGGCAGCGCGCTACTCCTCACTCCTCCGAGTTTCCTCCGACAGAGGCTCCGCTGCAGACGCTTCACATGGACATGTGGGGCCCAGCCCACGTCCGTGGACAGGGTCACGAGCGCTACTTCCTGCTGGTGGTTGACGACTACTCACGTTACACCGCAGTCTTCCCTTTGCGCAGCAAGGGTGAGGTCACTGAGGTGTTGATCGCCTGGATCCGCGCAGCTCGTCTCCAGCTCAGAGAGAGATTCGGCTCGGACTTTCCTGTTGTGCGTTCGCACTCTGATAGAGGCGGAGAGTTCTCCTCTGACCTTCTGCGAGCCTTCTGTCGTGCACGAGGCATCCGCCAGACCTTCACGCTTCCGGACTCTCCGCAGCAAAATGGGATTGCTGAGCGCCGCATTGGCATGGTCATGGACGTCGCTCGTACGTCCATGGTCCATGGGGCTGCCCCCCATTTTCTGTGGCCGTTTGCGGTTCGGTACGCGGCGCATCAGATCAACCTTCAGCCCCGGGTCTCCATGCCGGAGACCTCCCCTGCTTTGCTGTGGACGGGGAAGGTTGGCGATGCGTCTGCGTTCCATGTCTGGGGATCTGGGGCGTTTGTCCGCTACTTGTCTGCGGACAAGCTGTCCCCTCGTGCTGTTCCCCGCGTCTTCCTTGGCTTCCCCCCTGACGCGCCGGGCTGGCAGTTCTACCACCCCACCTCGCGCCGTGTTCTGTCCTCCCAGGACGTCACGTTTGACGAGTCGGTTCCCTACTACAGTCTCTTCCCCTACCGCATTGCGTCCCTCCCCCCCCCGCCGCTCTTCCTTACGCCAGGTCCCCCTCCGGTAGACCCCCTCCCCCCTTAGGGTACTGCCCCCTCAGGTGTGTCTCAGGTAGACGCAGTCGACCCTGTCGAGGTAGCTGTTGACTCTGGTGCTGCTAGGGGTGCTGAGCGTGCGGGTGCTGGGTCTGGGGGTGCTGACTCTGGGGGTGCTGAGCCTGGGGTTGCTGACTCTGGAGGTGCTGCGCTTGGGGGTGCTGAGCCTGGGGGTGCTACGCTTGGGGGTGCTGCGTCTGGGGGTGCTGAGCTTGGGGGTGCTGCGTCTGGGGGTGCGGAGTCTGAGGGTACTGGACCTGCTCGTGTGGCGTCAGGCGGTGCTGGGCCTGGAGGTTCTTCGGGTGCTCCGTCCCGGCGGGAGCTACTCTCTCCACAGGAGCTGCGTGAGTGGTTTGCCCGGCGCTGGAGGCGAGCTGGTGGAGCTGGAGGTGCTGCGGGTGCTGGAGGTTCTGCTGCTGCTGAGGGTGCTGGAAGTGTAGTCCTCAGTGTGTCGTGCCACTCACGCAGTGCCTGGCGGAGACCGTAGACTGGCCGCCGGAGGCTCCACTGGGTGCCAGGAGGAAAAGTCCCAGTGAAGCCAAGTGGGCGGCGCAGCCAGATCTCCTCGTGCAGGCTGCCCTGCAGGAAAGCAGTGCTGAAGTCAAGAGAGTGTAGCTCGTAGTCACGATGAGCAGCTACGTGCAGCAGTACCCGAAGAGTGGTCATCTTCGGGGTGGGAGAGAAGGTATGAAAGTAGTCAACTCCCTTCCGTTGACTGAAGCCACGAGCCAGGTAACGCGCCTTGAAGATAGGCGGAGAACCCGGCGGCCGCTTCACCCTGAAAATCCACATGCCACTAACGATGTTCGCCCCAGGAGGGGGAACAGCGTCAACGTAGGTGCCTGTGGACTTCCAGGAAGCCAACTCTGCGTCCATAGCTGCCTGCCACTGAGTGGAGTAGTACAGTTCCCCGCTACTGAGTGTTCCGCTTATTTACAAATATACAAGTGCTCCCCTACAAGCCCATTCTACACCCTCTGTCAGTACTCCTTAGGCGTCAACCTCAGAGTTCTGACATGCTGGGGGCATCCGCCAGACGTACACACTTCAGGCCTCTCTACAGCAGAATGGGATTGCCGAGCGCCGCATTGGTCTTGTCATGGAGGTTTGCTCGCACCTCCATGATCCCTGCGGCTGCTCCCCATTTCTTGTGGTCGTTTGCAGTCCGTTACACCGCTGAGCAGCTCAACCTCTGGCCCAGGGTCTCCTACACCGGAGACCTCTCCCACTTTGCGATGGATGGGCGAGGTTGGTGATGCGTCGGCGTTTCGGGTCTGGGGTTCCCTCTCTCTTGTCCGAGATTTGCCTGCGGGCAAGCTCTCTACATATACTCTTCGGTGTGTGTTCCTTGGCTTCCCCACCGACGCACCGCCCTGGCAGTTTTACCACCCGGGCTCTCGTCGTATGGTGTCCTCCCAGGACGTCACCTTTGACAAATCGATCTGCTTCTACCGTCTTCACCCCCACCGCAGTTCCCCAGTACCCCTCCTGCCCCTCTCCCTCGTGGACGACCCTCCCCCTCGGTAGCCCCCCTCTCTCCTCCTAATCCCGCTCCCTCAGTTGTGTCTCTGGTAGACCCACCCCCCTTGGTTGAGCCTTTGGAGGTCTCCTCAGACACCTCTGGCCCAGCTGAAGGGGGTGAACCGACTCCTGCTGTCACTGTGACCCCTCGCAGCTTTGCACGCTTGGCGGTCCCGCCTGAGTTTCAGCCTCGACCGTCTTCACCACCGCCGCAGCCGGTCGCTGTGGACTCTGGTGCTGCAGGAGGTGGTACCACTGGAGGTGCTAGGTCTGGGGGTACTGGGTCTGGGGGTGCTGAGTGTCCTCTCGGTACTGGAGGTACTGGAGTTACTGGTGCTGGTGGTCCCACTACGAGTCGCCATGAGGCACTCTCGCCCGAGCGGCTTCGCGAATGGGCGGTCCAGTGGGGTAGCCCTGGTGGTGGAGCTAGCCGTCTTCGAGCGGGGGGTGCTGGGGCTGCTGGAGCTGGAGGTACTGCCGCTGCTGGAGCTAGAGGGTCTGCTGCTGGTGGTTCTGTCAGAATATTATTCTTATGTTCTAGCCTGTAGTGGGGTGCTCTATAGCGAGTACAACCCTTCTAGGGTTTGCTATTTGTATCCCCATTTCTGCTAGTTCACTCCTCTTTCTTTCTTCAAATTTTGTCAGATTCTGGGGTTGCTCGTGCTTGTGGAACTAGTACGCGTCGGCAGGAGACTTTCTCGCCGGAGGAGCTTCGCGAATGGGCTGTCTAGTGGGGCAGCCATGGTGGTGGAGCTAGCCATGCTCGCTCTCCTAGAGCTGGAGATACTGGAGGTGCTGCTGCTGTGGGTACTGCTGCGGGCAGTCCTGGTGGTGGTGCTGTGCGTGCTGGAGCTGCAGGTTTTGGAGGTGCTCGACTTGGAGGTACAGGTGCTGCTGGAGGGGCTGAAGCTGCTGGAGGTGCTAAAAGTGCAGAAAGGGCTATTGGAGGTACTGCTGGAGATACTGGAGGTACTGCTGGAGGTACTAGAGGTGGAGCTGGAGGCATTGGTTCTGGGGGTGCTGTTGCTACTGGAGCTGGAGGTTCTGGGGGTGCGACTGTGCTGTTGCTACTGGAGGTGGAGGTTCTGGGGGTGCGACTACTCAGCTGCAGCAGTCTGCGCTTAGTCGCCTTCTCAGTCTCCCGCCTGCTGCTACTGAGTTCCTGGTTCCTGGCACTACTCTCTCGTTACCGTTCCCACCACTGCTGCCTGGCTCCCCGCTGCCTGCTCTTGCTCCTTGCACTGAGGTGATTGCGTCCCTTACTGTGCGTCGTGAGCCTGAGACTCGTTCTTCCACTCTTGAGCGTCTATAGCCTGAGACTAGAGCTTCTGTCCCTGCTCGTGCTCGTCGTCCTCATGCTTCGGTTGTACCGGGCACTCACGATATGACACTCCATCCTTCCTCTGTTCCACAGCGTGTTGTCCTGCTGTCGCCTCTTACGTCCTCTTTTCCGCACGAGTCTGACCTTGTCCGTGCTACCAGTCCAACTGTCACTCGTCTCCTTGCCACAGTTGTGACCGACCCTTCCTTTGAGTCTGCTGCTGCATCTCCCTTAGTTACTGAGCTTGTTGACTTTGCCGCTCTGTGATGCCTTGACTACGCTGCAAGTCTTATTTTTTACTCTTCCTCTCCTCCGTCCGTCAGGGGCGAGCTTGCCATTGGCTGTGACGTCCTTGAGGACACATAGTTTGAGCTTGAGTGCCTCGCGGCCACTACACCGCACCTCGCGTCCACGCTACTTTGCCTTGAGCAAGACTCGGATGCACCAGACATCCCGACCCCATGCACTTACGCAGAGGCGATCATGGGTCCGTACTTGTCTTGGTGGCAGATAACCATGGACCCAGAGATGGCATCCTGGAAGTCCACAGGCACCTACCTCGACGAGGTTCCCTCACCTGGGGCGAACATAGTCGATGGCATGTCGATTTTCAGGGTGACGCGGCCGCCGGGTTCTCTGCCTGCCTTCAAGGCGCGTTACGTTGCATGACGCTTCAGTCAGCGTGAGGGGGTCAACTTCTTTCAGACCTTCTCCCCCACCCCGAAGGTGACCACTCTTTGAGTGCTACTGCACGTTGCAGCACAGCGCGACTACGAATTGCACTCCCTCGACTTCTCGATAACCTTCTTGCAGGGTAGCCATCACGAGGCTATCTGGTTGTGCCGTCCACGTGGCTTCACTAGGTTGTTTCCTGAGGGTACCCAGTGGAGTCTTTGGCGACCAGTCTACGGCCTCCGACAAGCACCCCGCGAGTGGCACGATACACTGAGGACTACACTCGCGGCTCTTGGCTTCGCTCCCTCGGCTGCTGACCCTTCGCTGTTTCTGCTCACAGACACTTGTCTGCCGCCGTTCTACGTTATTGTGTACATTGATGACTTGGTTTTTGCTACTGCTGACATTGAGGCTCTGTCCTTGGTAAAGGTGGAGTTGCAAGAGAGACACACTTGCACTGACCTGGGTGAGCTGCGAAACTACCTTGGCTTACAGATCACCCGGGACAGAGCACGCCGCACCATCACCCTCACTCAGTCACACATGGTGCAGCAGGTCCTTCAGCGCATCGACTTCACTTGGTCCTCGACATAGCCTACTCCTCTGTCAACTGGCCACTCGCTCTCAGCTCCACCTTCGGACGAGTCTGTACAGCCGAGTGGTCCGTACCCAGAGCTTGTGGGTTGCCTCATGTACCTGATGACGTGCACACGACCTAACCTCGCGTACCCTCTCCGCCTCCTGCCTTGCTACGTGGCTCCAGGTAGACATTGAAAGATGCATTGGGATGCCGTGAAGAGGGTATTGCGTTACTTGTGCAGCACATTAGGCATGGGGCTCGTGCTTGGAGGACGGGGTCCAGTTGTTCTCACCGGTCACTCAGACGCTTCTTGGAGCATAAATGGATAGTTTCGACTTGGATCCAACGGTCCTAACTTGCCCTATTCCCCTCTAAGTCGAATTAAGGCTAGTATGGAATGAATATGTAAGAAGTTTGTCATTCAAACCTGAGCGTATGCGCGTTTCGGCCGGTGGCCTTCATCAGCACTCGCAGAGTTACAAGAAAGGACTACCCATTATCTACTCCCATCTACCTTGCCCAACACTCAACCAAGCAACAAGAAATCCAGTGCGGCTCGTCATTGCGGCTCGCTAGCTGGCTGTACAACATTTACAATGACAGTCCCACATGCAGGTTGGTGGGACGAATTTAATCTCATCAACTCACGGAGGTGGTGTATCCCCGGTTTTGAAACTTCGCTTTCACCAATATGTTACGTACCCTCTTTGGTAGACGCCAACACACTAACATCCGTGGGAGGGAAATATATTGCAGCGATTGTTTTTTGAGAATTCTCAAAAAACCCCCCAGCCCCAAGTCCAAAGTCCTTGGACACCTTCTTACTTTGAGGGACTGGGGGACTTCACTCAAATTGTGTTGTTGGCAGTTGCAAAAAAGAGCTGGCCTGTCTTGATGTTTAACGCTGTTCAAGATAGGCCTGAGGAAGTAATCTGAATACCCTCTGGCCTTAAGCCTCTCAAAGAAGAAGACTTTCCTCTCCCAAAAGGTCTTGAAGGATGAATTCCGCAGACAGTGGTACAGTTTCAGCCTTGGCACTGGTTCTGTCTCGTGGAGGTCGACTCGCTCTTCTTCTGTACTTAGTTCCAGCAGTGAGGCTGAGATCTACGCTGGGGTTATGGCTGCACATGAGCTTCGTGACTGACCTACCTGCTGACCGACTTGGGTAAGCGGCCTCGTTCTCCTCCAGTTCTGTACGTCGACAACAAGGCCATAATTGCGTTGTGTCAGGACTAGAGACTGGAGCACAGAACAAAGCACATTGCTCTCCGTTGCTTCCTCACACGAGAGCTGCAGCAGCGTGGCCAGCTTCGTCTTGCTTACGTGGCCACTCGGGCCAACACTGCTGATGTTTTCACCAAGGCCCTTGGGTCTAGTGGTCATCAGCGTCTCTTGGGCTTATGCCCACTCTGTCTCACTTGCTTGTCTCTTGAGCTTGCTCTTATTGTACACTGATATATATGAGTATACCTGCATGCTTACATTTACTAGCTTCTGATCAGTGTACTGCTCTTGCTATTATATACTCTGCATGTGAACTGTCCTTGTAGCCGCTTGCTTGTGCTCAGAATGCGTGGTGATCTTGAGATCCACCCTGAGATTTGTTTTAGCTTTGCTTTTTCTCTTGAATGGTCTTGTGACCATTGCTCTAGCTATCTCCCACTTCGCCTATGGGGGTGTGTCCAACATTATATAATCATATCTTGCTAGGCTGTAGTAGGTTTCGCATTAGGGGGTACAACACTTCTCTCATCTTTTACTTGTATCTCCCTCAGACCTAATGCATCCATCCACGTTCTTACAAAAACCATAATGACATAAATTGAAAATAATAACAACATTGAAGTTCGAACATGTAAGCTAGATGGTCTGATTGCCACGTTCTAAACAGTATACTTACATTCGAAAATACCATCGAGAACAATGTGATCGTCCTATCAAAGTTGTTTCCAGCTGCCTTTGTGACCATCTGCAGTCATAGGGAAAGCTCATACTATTTTAGGAAAAGCGAAAATAGCGAACCGACAATTCACATCAGAAGCAAACAATACAAATATTTTGTAAATAATAAACAAAATACGTACGATGGTACTATATACAGCTTTACACCGAAATTACCTGGTTATGACATTGCTTGTTAAGCATGTCAGATTATTATAGCTGATGCATGTTTGTAGGCTATAGTGGGGTAGCACATATGGGGTACAGCTTTCTAGGGTTGTATTTGTACCCAACCCTGACTTAGTCATTTCATTCCTGATCATTTATTCTCACATGGTATAGAGCGAGTTCCCTGTGGGAACGTTGCCTAGGGCCCACCGAAGCGCGCCCCGAGGCGCGCATTTTTTTAGCGACCCCTCGAGTCGCCCTTTCCCTCGTGGCCCCGCCGTCCCTCAGACGCGGCCCCGCCACCCCTTCTGATCGCGGCCCCGCCACCCGATCCCGGCCCCGCCGCCACGTCGCGGCCCCGCCGCCCGATCGCGGCCCCGCCGCCCGCTACGACGCGGCCCCGCCGCCTGCTCTGACGCGGCCCCGCCGCCTGATCTGACGCGGCCCCGCCGCCGCCTCTGACGCGGCCCCGCTGCCTGATCTGACGCGGCCCCGCCGCCTGATCTGACGCGGCCCCGCCGCCGCCTCTGACGCGGCCCCGCCGCCTGCTCTGACGCGGCCCCGCCGCCCACTACGACGCGGCCCCGCCACCTGCTCTGACGCGGCCCCGCCGCCGCCTCTGACGCGGCCCCGCCGCCTGATCTGACGCGGCCCCACCGCCGCCTCTGACGCGGCCCCGCCGCCTGCTCTGACGCGGCCCCGCCGCCCACTACGACGCGGCCCAGCCGCCGACTACGCCGCCGGCCCCGCCGCCTGCTCAGCCGCGGCTCCGCCGCCCTCTCTGCCGGCTCCGCCGCTCCACCAGCCGCGGCCCCGCCGTCCCCGCCGCTGCACCTGCCGGCCCTGCTACTGCGGCCCCGCCACCCTACCTGCAGCAGCCGAGCCGCCCACCTGCAGCAGCCGAGCAGCAGTGCAGCCGAGCCGCCCCGCACCCGCGCCGCCCGGCCGCCGAGCCGCCCGGGAGCCGAGCCGCCCTACACCAGAGCCGCCCTGCCGCCGAGCCGCCCGGGAGCCGAGCTGCCCTGCACCAGAGCCGCCCTGTCGCCGAGCCGCCCGGGAGCCGAGCCGCCCAGCAGCCGAGTCGCTGAGTCGCCGAGCCTCCCTTCTGCAGAGTTGTCCGGCCTGCCCTGCCTTGTGAGCACGGTCCCACTGTCACTGCGTGCTCTTCCCCTACTGCTTGCACTGCTTCGCTGTCGTCGTCATGGCTACCCTTAGTATCCTAGCTTTTGACGCTGAGGGTCGCGCCATTGACTTTGAGGTCTGGGTAGACGACCTGCAGTTGTTTTTACAGTGCGATAGGGCAGACGGCCTCTCTCTCTTTGACCTTACCTCTGGCGCCTCTCCTTCTCCTGCTGCTGATGCTGATCCCACTGTGCGCTCTCAGTGGGCCACCCGCGATGCTGCTGCACGTCTTGCTGTGCGTCGCCACCTCCCTACCTCTGAGCGCGCGCACTTTAGTCATTACAAGAGTGCTCAGACCTTGTACGACGCTGTAGTTGCGCGCTACTCCTCCCCTGCCACTGCTGCACTGAGCCGTCTCATGCTTCCCTACCTCTTCCCTGACCTCTCTGCCTTTCCCACTGTTGCTGACCTCATTACGCACCTCCGCACTAGTGACACTCGCTACCGCGCCGCCCTTCCTGCTGAGTTCTGCGCTAAGAACCCCCCCCCCATATACATCACTCTCTACTACGTAGTCGCACGCCTCCCTGACTCCCTTCGCGTAGTCAGGGACCACTTTCTCGCGGTCTGTCCCACCACCCTCACCGTCGACGTCCTCGAGAAGGCCCTCCTAGCAGCGGAGAAGAGCATAGTCGCTGTAGGAGCTTCTCGTGGAGACCCTCGCACCCCCATCTTTGAGGGGTGCTCTCCTTCCCCCTTGCTGCCCTCTGTTGCCTCTGTTGCTGCTGCCGACCTACTTGGTCTTGAGTCGGTCGGCGCGGCGTCTTCCCCTAGTGGGAGACGCCGCTCTGGCAAGGGCAAGGGGGGCAAGGGTGCGGGTGGAGCTGGAGGGGGCGGTGGCGGTGGCGGCGGAGGCGGCGGAGGGAGTGGGGGTGGCGGCGGGAGTGGTGGCGGGGGTGGTGGTGGTGGTGGCAGCAGCTGCGGAGGCGGCGGTGGTGGTGGCAGCGGTGGTGGTGGTGGCAGCGGCGGAGGTGGAGGCGGCGGAGGAGGCAGCGGAGGAGGCGGTGGTGGTGGAGGGGGTGGAGCTGGTCGGGGTGGTACCCAGCAGCGGAGCGGTGGTGGTGGTGCCCAGCGCTCGCAGCAGCAGCAGCAGCAGCGTTCGCGGGACATCCCTCCGCCTCAGCAGCTTCGTGAGTGGTACACTCAGCGTCAGAGGGGTGGGGGTACTGGTCCTTGCACCTACATCCTTCGTTCCGGCGACCGCGCGGGTGAGCAGTGTGGGGGTGCCCACCCCACTCAGCGCTGTTTTGGCCGCCTGACGGACGCTTGGCGTCAGCAGTTCCCCGGGGCTAGTGAGATCCCTCGCTGGGATGAGCTTCTTAGGGCTGGTGTAGCGATCTTTGATCTTGATTTTGATGCTATCCTTGCTGCTATGTATGCTGTGACTATTAGTGAGGAGACTGAGGGTTACCGGTGTTTCCAGCCCGACCCGGGCATTGGTACTGCTGCACTAGGTGCTTGTGAGGCTGCTGCTCTAGGTGCCAGTGCGTCTGCGCTCTCAGGTACTGGTGAGAGTGCGCTCTCAGGTACTGCGTCGCCCTCGTCCTCCCTTTCACACTTGACTCTGGGGCTTCTCGCTCCTTCTTTCGAGACCGCACCACCCTTACGCCGCTTGGCCAGCCGGTTGCCGTCTCCCTGGCTGACCCCTCTGGGGGTCCTGTCCTCTCTCACTTCTCCACTGTCCTCCCGTGTCCGGCTGCCCTTTCGGGCACCCTGTCTGGTCTGTACCTTCCCTCGTTCTCTACGAACTTGGTGAGTGGCGCGGACCTGGAGGATGTGGGGGTTCACCAGTTCACTCCTGCGAGTCAGCGGGTGACCCACTGCACGGAGTCACGCACAGGCCGACACCTGGCCACGTTCTTGCGTCGGCCGGGGTCGAGTCTCTACACCCTGACCGTTGAGTCTCCTCCTGTCCCTGCGTCTGGTCAGGTGGCTGCGTCAGGTCAGGTGCTTGCTGCTGCGTCCCGGTCAGGTCCTGAGTCTGCCCCCTGTTCTTGTCGCCTCCTGTCTCCCGAGACTCTCCTTTGGCACCACCGTCTTGGTCACCCCTCCTTGCCCCGTCTTCGGAGCATGGCTTCCCGTGTCCTTGTCTCTGGTCTTCCCCAGTCTCTCCCTCCCCTTCCCTCCGAGCCAGGACCTTCCTGTGTCCCCTGTGTCGAGGGTCGCCTCCGGGCTGCTCCTCACTCCTCCCAGTTCCCCCCGACAGAGGCTCCTCTGCAGACGCTTCACATGGACGTGTGGGGCCCAGCCCTCGTCCGTGGGCAGGGTCACGAGCGCTACTTTCTGTTGGTGGTTGACGACTACTCGCGTTACACCACGGTCCTCCCCTTGCTCAGCAAGGGTGCTGTCACTGAGGTGCTGATCGACTGGATCCGCGAGGCTCGTCTCCAGCTCAGGAAGAGCTTCGGCTCGGACTTTCCTGTTCTGCGTCTGCACTCGGACAGAGGCGGAGAGTTCTCCTCTGGCCTTCTGCGAGCCTACTGTCGTGCACGAGGCATCCGCCAGACCTTCACGCTTCCGGACTCTCCACATCAAAATGGGATTGCTGAGCGCCGCATTGGCATGGTCATGGACGTCGCTCGTACGTCCATGATGCATGCGGCTGCCCCCCATTTTCTGTGGCCGTTTGCGGTCCGATACGCGGCGCATCAGATCAACCTTCACCCCAGGGTCTCCATGCCGGAGACCTCCCCAGCTTTGCTGTGGACAGGGAAGGTTGGCGATGCGTCTGCGTTCCGTGTCTGGGGATCTCGGGCGTTTGTCCGCGACCTGTCTGCGGACAAACTGTCCCCTCGTGCTGCTCCCTGCGTCTTCCTGGGTTTCCCCCCTGACGCACCAGGGTGGCAGTTCTACCACCCCACCTCTCGCCGTGTTCTGTCCTCCCAGGACGTCACGTTCGACGAGTCAGTCCCCTTCTACCACCTCTTCCCCTACCGCACTCCTTCCCTCCCCCCTTCGCCGGACTTCCTTGTGCCGGTTCCCCCCCCTGGTAGACCCCCTCCCCCCTCAGGTTCCTGCCCCCTCAGGTGTGTCCCAGGTAGACGCAGTTGACCCGGTCGAGGTTACTGGTGACTCTGGTGCTGCTGCGGGTGCTGAGCCTGGGGGTGCTGAGCCTGGGGGTGCTGGGCCTGGGGGTACTACTGCGGAGGGTGCTGAGCCGGGGGGTGCTGGGCCTGGAGCTGCTGAGCCTGGGGGTGCTGAGTTGGGAGCTGCTGAGCATGGGGGTGCTGAGCCTGGGGGTACTACTGCGGAGGGTGCTGAGCCGGGGGGTGCTGTGCCTGGAGCTGCTCAGCCTGGGGGTGCTCAGTTGGGAGCTGCTGAGCCTGGGGGTGCTGAGCCTGGGGTTTCTCCTGCTGCTGCGTCTCGACGGGAGCCCCTCTCTCCACAGGAGCTGCGCGAGTGGTTTGCTCGCCGCTGGAGGCGTGCTGCTGGAGCTGGAGCTTCTTCGACAGTCAAGGGCGCTGGTGCTACCGGTCCCGGAGCTACTGGGCCTGCGGGTCCTCCTGGAGCTGGAGCTGCTGAGGGGGTTGGTACTGAGACCACTGCTGTCTGTCCTCGCGGTGGTTCTGCTGCTGGTACTGCTGGAGGTCCTGCCGCTGGAGGTGTTGGTGGCGCTAGTACTGTCGCTGAGGGTGCTGGTGCTGTCCCTACTAAGTCTGGAGCTGCCGCGCGGCCTCGGCCGTACTTCGTTCCGCTCCTGGAGCAGGTTCTTGGTCTTTCTCCTCCGGTAGAGTGTCCGCAGCCTGTCCAGTCGCAGTCACTGTTGGAGCCTTCCTCTCCTCTGCCTGCTCCCTCTCCTTACACTGGTCCTACTGGAGGTCTTACTGAGCGTCGTGAGCCTGCGTCTCGTCCCGCGTCGCCTGTTCGTACTGCTCGCGCTAGTGGTCGCGGTTCGCGTCAGCGTCCTCCTCCTGTCCCTGGCACGCACCGGATGTCTCTGCGTCCGTCCACTGCTCCTCTACGTGCCCCTTTGCCTTCTCCTCCTGAGTCCTCTCTTCCTACGCTTGCCGACCCTGAGTCGGACTCTCTTCGTGCTGCCAGTCCTACTGTCACGCGTCTGCTTGCTACTGTCGTCACTGACCCCTCGTTTGAGTCCACTGCTGCGTTTGCTCTTGTCGCTGAGCTCGTCGACTTTGCTGCTCGCTGTCGTCTAGACTACGCTGCTAGTCTTGTTGCTGAGTCTGAGTCTGTCTGTCCTCCGTCCGTCGGGGGTGAGTGTGCTCTTGACACGGACGTCCTAGAGGACACGCAGGAGGAGTTACAGTGTCTGGCTGCTGCTTCACCTCATCTCGCGTCTGTACTGCTTGCTCCTGAGGGAGACCCGGATGCACTAGACATCCCAACTCCGCGCTCTTACGCGGAGGCCGTAGAGGGTCCCTACTCCTCTCAGTGGCAGGCAGCTATGGATGCAGAGATGGCTTCCTGGAAGTCCACAGGCACCTACGTTGACGCAGTTCCCCCTCCTGGGGCGAACATCGTCAGTGGCATGTGGATCTTCCGGGTGAAGCGGCCGCCGGGCTCTCCACCTGTCTTCAAGGCGCGGTACGTTGCTCGTGGCTTCAGTCAGCGGCAGGGAGTTGACTACTTTCAGACCTTCTCTCCCACCCCGAAGATGACCACTCTTCGGGTGATGCTGCACATAGCCGCTCAGCGCGACTACGAGCTTCACTCTCTCGACTTCAGCACTGCGTTCCTGCAGGGTAGCCTGCACGAGGAGATCTGGCTGCGCCGTCCACCTGGCTTCACTGGGACTTTCCCTCCTGGCACCCAGTGGAGCCTTCGACGGCCAGTCTACGGTCTCCGCCAGGCACCGCGTGAGTGGCACGACACACTGAGGACTACGCTTGCGGCTCTTGGGTTTACTCCGTCTACTGCTGACCCGTCGCTGTTTCTGCGCACCGACACTTCACTGCCGCCGTTCTACATCCTCGTGTACGTCGACGACTTGGTCTTTGCCACAGCGGACACTGCTGGACTCGCCTACGTGAAGTCCGAGCTACGGAAGAGACACACGTGCACAGACCTGGGTGAACTGCGCAGCTACCTTGGCTTGCAGATCACTCGGGACAGAGCACGCCGCACCATCACCTTGACTCACTCACACATGGTGCAGCAGGTCCTTCAGCGCTTCGGCTTCACGTACTCCTCGCCTCAGGCCACTCCTCTGTCTACTCTCCACTCACTCTCAGCTCTGCCTTCGGATGAGTCCGTAGAGTCGAGTGGCCCGTACCCAGAGCTTGTTGGCTGCCTCATGTACCTGATGACCTGCACTTGACCTGACCTTGCATACCCTCTGAGCATTCTTGCACGCTATGTTGCTCCTGGGAGACACCGACCAGAGCACATGGCTGCAGCGAAGAGGGTATTGCGCTACCTGTGCAGTACGTCGGGCATGGGGCTAGTGCTTGGAGGGCGGAGTCCAGTGGTCCTTACAGGCCACGCGGACGCTTCTTGGGCTGACGACCAGGCTACGCAGCGGTCGTCACAGGGTTACACCTTCAGTCTTGGTTCCGGCTCTGTCTCTTGGCGGTCTACTCGTTCGTCTTCGGTTCTCAGCTCCAGTTGTGAGGCTGAGATCTACGCCGGGGCCATGGCTGCACAGGAGCTTCGCTGGCTCACCTACCTGCTGACTGACCTTGGAGAGCTGCCTCGTTCTCCTCCAGTGCTGTACGTAGACAACAAGGCCATGCTGGCCTTGTGTCGAGAGCAGCGCTTGGAGCACAGAACGAAGCACATTGCTCTCCGCTACTTCCTTGCTCGTGAGCTGCAGCAGTGTGGTCAGTTGCGACTTGCGTACGTGGCCTCTGAGGCCAACACTGCTGATGTGTTCACCAAGGCACTCGCGCCTTGTGACCATCAGCGCTTCTGCACCCAGCTGGGTCTTGTGCCTGTCTTGCCTCACTTGCTCTCTTCTTGACTTTACTTGTTCTGTGACATATATATACCTGCTCCTGCTTGTCTAGTTTTATATATATGGCTGTACTCCTGCATGTGAACTGGCCTCTGGCCCTGCTCTTGTGCTCGGACTGTGTGGTGACTTTGTGATCCACCCTGAGCTTGCTTTGCTTTGCTTTGCTTGACTGGTCTTGTGACCCCTTGTTCTCCCCCACTTTGCCTATGGGGGTGTGTCAGATTATTATAGCTGATGCATGTTTGTAGGCTATAGTGGGGTAGCACATATGGGGTACAGCTTTCTAGGGTTGTATTTGTACCCAACCCTGACTTAGTCATTTCATTCCTGATCATTTATTCTCACAAAGCAAGCCTGCTAAGATCTCGTTCTTCGCATCAGCTCCAGCGGCGGTCCATGTTGCAATGCTGAACTGCTCCAAGCCACTTATGAGAGCACCTAAGCTAGCTGTGGCTTGAACACTTATGCGAGCAGACTTTCCACTTGTGGGATGTGTGTGCTGATTGAGATAGTTAGAGAATGAGACATAATGGGTATGTGTACGAAATTATGATGAAGTTTTAATTTATGCGTGGCATGCGCATAATTGTTGATACAAAATTTGTGTGCCTAAAATTGTGCGGACAAGCAGCAATGGGTACCAGAAGATATAAAGAGAGGAGAATATTTGAAATAGGTATGATCAATGAAATGAACCCGAAAAAATAAAGTTGGATATTGGGAACGCAATGGTGAGAAGAATGCATGCAAGAATGAAAAGAGTACAAATGTAATAATACGAGGCCAAATGCAAGTGAAACTTTGTGATAACATAGACAACATAGTAGCAAGATATGATAAGTTCGATGTTATGTGATAGGCTGGGAGAGAATGATTTGGATGAAGAGAATGATTTGAAAGAAAAGGCAGGGAGCATTGATGGAAAATAAAGAGGAAGAATGCAAGCATACAACGACAAAGTTGTCAGCACATTTTCAGTCACACAAAACGTGCATCAGAATGCAGCATTGAGTTTGCATGCCCGTTGTTGTGTCAAACACAACAGCACTGTTGTCACGCGAGTTGCTTTGGGCAAGGCGTGTCTGTTGTCGCAAAGGTACGCATCACTGGAGCAGCACCAACCCACAGGCAAATCGCACACGCTCGTACCATCCTCTGGTGGGCTGAATGAGCAAGCCGTTCTGTGGTGATGCGAGCATCACGGATCTCCACGCTGAGTGTGCATGCGACCTCTCGTCCCAATACAATAACATTGTTTTACGCTGCTCCCAAACTGCATAGAGTTTGTTATGATAATAACAGTACAAATGAACTTAAAGGATGCAAATAACAAATAAACAAATACTATAAGAGTACATGCATTTTTATTAACACATAAAGATATGGAAAAAATGTCATGTCGTATCTATTAGTGAAATATGTAGAATTTATCATTGCATATTAACAAAGAGTTTGACATATTTGATATTACAGATAAAAGGACGACAAATGATAACAAAAAAAAAGTGTAAGCATAGAAGCATATTTCTTAGGAGTGTATGAAAGTGGAACAAAAAATGGGTATGGTAATTAGAAAGCATGTGAATGACGAGTAATGTATGAGAGATATTGGAAGTATTAAAATGAATGTGATAATCAACAAGCTAACAAAATTCGACACAGGCTTTTACGATATGATAATACCGAGGTCGACAGGGGTCATGAGCAAGGGCAGCACTGTCTGAGGGTCGACAGTCGGGGTGATGCGAGCAGTGACAGCGCTGTCTGTAATCTTGATAATCTTTGACCTAACATGTATTCATTGGATATATGATATGATAAATTTTCTAAAGATTCATAATAAGTAAGAATACAAATATCATATGATAACAGATTACAAAGACGGACAAAGTACACATGCTTTGTACAAATGTTTTATACAAAATGAGCAGACATGTATGGCACCTTTTGTTCGTCATGATTTGCTTGTCATCCTGGAAGACCCCAGTGATGCACAAGACGATAGGTGTCTCCGTCTGGGAAGTCTTGGTCAGCTTCTGCTCCTCCTCCACCAACATCATGATGCGGTCCGCAGAGGTGCCCAGTGCTGTCAGGCCGTACGTTCCGCTCGCATCGCTAACCTCACATACAGCTCGTAACATAAAACTCGACTCCACCTTGCAAATTGTTAGCTTGACACGACACCCGTAGTAAAGGTTGAGGGGTGTGTGAAAATGAAAGTGAATTTACGTGATTGCAAAACAATTATGGACAATGTGTTCGCACATTCACAAACGCGTGATACAAGCTTGCAAGTATTTGTAGAGAAAAGATAAACAACAAATATTAGGTAAAATGAATATAGAAATTATAGGAAGGGTTTGAATTGTCAGAACATTATAGCTTATGCTTTTGTGTAGGCTGTAGTGGGGTATCCCATAGGAGGTACAACCCAATTAGGGTTAGTACTTGTACCCACTTCATTCATAGTTCATCCATTCTCGTTTCTTCTCATGGTATCGAGCAGATTCCCTAACGGGAACGATTCCTAGGGCCCACCACTACGATTTTTTTTTTCCTGCCCAGAGTGCGCTCCGCTCAGGCCCGAGTCGCGCCCTGGGTGCTCTCCTTACCGTCGCGCCCTCGCTAGGCCCCTCACGGCCCCGTCGCGTCGCCCTTAGCGCCCCCCCCCCCCCCCTCACGGCCCGTCGCGTCGCCCTTGCGGCCCGTCGCGCCGCCCCTACGGCCTGTCGCGCTGCCCTATCTGCCGCGTCGCGCTGCCCTAGCCACCCTCACGGCCCCTTATCGGCCTCTAGCGGCCCCGATCTGCCGCCCTTGCGGCCTCGATCCGCCGCCCTTTGCGGCCCGTCGCCGCTCTCACCCCGCGGCCTCATCGCCGCCCTTGCACGGCCCCGACGCCGCCCTTCCAGCGGCTTCGTCACCACCCTTGCAGCGGCCCGTCGCCGCCCTTCTCAGCAGCCCCGCCGTCTCCTTTCAGCGGCCCCGCCACTGCACCTACAGCGGCCTCGTCCCCGCCCTTTCAGCGGCCCCGCCGCCTCCTTTCAACAGCCCCGCCGCCTCCTTTCAGCAGCCCCGCCGCCTCCTTTCAGCGGCCCCGCCGCCTCCTTTCAGCGGCCCCGCCGCCCAGGAAGCGGCCTCATCGCCGCCCTCTCACGGCCCCACCGCCGTCCTCTCAGCGGCCCCGCCGCCTCCTCTCAGCGGCCCCGCCGTCTTCTCTCCGCGGCCCAGCCGCCTCCTCTAAGCGGCCCCGGACGCCGCCCTCTCAGCAGCCCTTACGCCGCCTCCTTCGCGGCCCAGCCGAGCCGCTCTGCCGCCAAGACGCCCTGGGCCAAGCCGCCCAGCAGCCGAGCCGCCCAGCCGCCGAGGCGCCCAGCAGCCGAGCCGCCCAGCAGCCGAGCCGCCCAGCCACCGAGCCGCCCAGCAGCCGAGCCGCCCAGCAGCCGAGCCGCCCAGCAGCCAAGCCGCCCAGCTGCCGAGCCGCCGAGTCGCCCTGCAGCAGAGCCGCCCGAGCCGCCCTGTCCGATAAGAGCCGTGCCTCTGTCACTGCACTGCCTTCACCCTACTGTTCGCACTGCTAGTCTACTGCTGTCATGGCTACCCCTAGTGTCCTCACTTTTGACGCTAGGGGTCAGGCCATTGACTTTGACGTCTAGGTAGATGACCTGCAGCTGTTCTTACAATGTGATAGGGCAGACGGTCTCTCACTCTTTGACCTCACCTCTGGCGCCTCTCCTGCCCCTGCTGCTGATGCCGACGCCACTGTTCGCTCCCAGTGGGCCACGCGCGACGCTGCTGCACGTCTTGCCGTGCGTCGCCATCTCCCTACCTCCGAGGGTGCGCACTTTAGTTAGTACAAGAGTGCTAAGACCTTGTACGACGCTGTAGTTGCGCGCTACTCCTCCCCTGCCACTGCTGCACTGAGCCGTCTCATGCTACCGTACCTCTTCCCTGACCTTGCTGCCTTTCCCACGGTCGCTAACCTCATTACGCACCTCCGCACTAGTGACACTCGCTACCGCGCTGCGCTTCCTGCTGAGTTCTGCGCCAAGAACCCCTCCCCCCCCATGTACATCACTCTCCACTACATAGTCAGTCGCCTCCCTGACTCCCTTCGCGTAGTCAGGGACCACTTTCTCTCAGTCTGTCCCACCACTCTCACTGTTGACCTCCTCGAGAAGTCCCTCCTCGCGGCCGAGAAGAGCATAGTCGCTGTAGGGGCCTCTCGTGGTGACCCGCGCACCCCCATCTTTGAGGGGTGTTCCCCCTCCCCCTTTCTGCCCTCTGTTGCCTCTGCTGCTGCGGCCGACCTCCTTGGTCTTGAGTCGGTCGGTGCGGCGTCTGCCCCTAGCGGGAGACGCCGCTCTGGCAAGGGCAAGGGGGGCAGGGGCACTGGAGGAGCGAGCGGGGGCGGTGGAGGTGGAGGTGGAAGCGGCGGGGGGAGTGGGGGTGGCGATGGGAGTGGAGGTGGGGGTGGAGGTGTCGGTGGCGGCAGTGGAGGCGGAGGCGGCGGCGGCGGTGGCGGTGGGAGCGGAGGTGGCGGAGGTGGCGGCGGTGGAGGAGGCGGCGGAGGCGGCGGTAGTAGTGTAGGCGGCGGAGGCGGCGGGGGTGGCGGTGGAGCTGGTCGCGGGTCTACGCAGAGGAGTGGCTCAGGTGGTGGTCCGCGCAAGCAGCAGCAGCGCGGTCGTGAGACCCTGTCCCCTCAGCAGCTCCGTGAGTGGTACACTGCACGCCAGCGGGGTGGGGGTTTTGGTCCGTGCACCTACGTCCTGCGCACCGGCGACCGTGCGGGTGAGCAGTGTGGGGGTGCGCACCCCACCCAGCGCTGCTTTGGCCGTCTGACGGACGCGTGGCGTCACCAGTTCCCGGAGGCCACAGAGATCCCTCGCTGGGGCGAGCTGTCTAGGGCGGGTGTTGCTATCTATGATCTTGATTTTGATGCTATTCTTTCTGCCATGTATGCTGTGTCTATTAGTGATGAGGGTGACTGTTACCGGTGTTTCCTGCCCAATCCGGGCATTGAGACTGCTGCTCTAGGTACTGGTGAGGCGGCTGCCCTAGGTGCTTGCGACGCTGCTGCTCTAGGTGCTAGTACGTCTACGTCCTCAGGTACTGGTGAGTCTGCACTCTCAAGTACTACGCCGGCTTCGGCCTCCCTCACCTTCACCCTTGACTCTGGGGCTTCTCGCTCCTTCTTTCGGGACCGCACCACACTCACGCCGCTTAGTCGGCCGGTTGCGGTGTCTCTGGCTGACCCCTCTGGGGGTCCTGTCCTGTCTCACTTCTCCACATTCCTCTCGTGTCCGGCTGCTCCCTCTGGCACCCTGTCTGGTCTCTACCTCCCCTCGTTCTATACGAACCTGGTGAGTGGTGCTGACCTACAGGATGGGGGAGTACACCAGTTCACTCCTGCGCGTCAGCGGGTGACGCACTGCACAGAGGCTAGCACAGGTCGACACCTGGCTACGTTTACCCGTCAGCCGGGGTCGAGCCTGTACACACTGACCATTGCGTCTCCTCCAGTTGCTGAGTCTGGTAGGGTAGCTGCGTCGGGTCAGGTGTTTGCTGCAGCGTCCAGGTCTGGCCTGAGTCTGCCCTCTGTTCGTGTCGTCTTCTGTCTCACGAGACTCTCCTCTGGCACCACCGCCTTGGTCACCCCTCTCTGCTTCGGCTCAGAGGCATGGCCTCCCGTCTTCTTGTTTCTGGTCTCCCCCGGTCCCTCCCTCCCCTTCCTCAGGGCCCTGGCCCTACCTGTGTCTCCTGTGTCGAGGGGCGCCAGCGTGCTGCCCCTCACTCCCCCCACTTTCCTCTGACAGAGGCTCCCTTCCAGACGCTTCACATGGACGTGTGGGGCCCAGCCCACGTACGTGGACAGGGTCACGAGCGCTACTTCGTGCTCGTTGCTGACGACTACTCGCGTTACACCGCAGTCTTCCCCTTGCGCAGCAAGGGTGATGTCACTGAGGTGCTGATCGACTAGATCCGCGCAGCTCGTCTCCAGCTCAGACAGAGCTTTGGCTCGGACTTTCCTGTTCTGCGTCTGCACTCGGACAGGGGCGGAGAGTTTTCCGCTGGTCTTCTGAGAGCCTACTGCCGCGCACGAGGCATCCGTCAGACCTTCACGCTTCCGGACTCCCCGCAGCAAAATAGGATTGCTAAGCGCCGCATTGGCATGGTCATGGACGTTGCTCGTACGTCTATGATGCATGCGGCTGCTCCCCCTTTTCTGTGGCCGATTGCGGTGAGGTACGCGGAGCATCAGATCAACCTACACCCCAGAGTCTCCAGGCCGGAGACCTCCCCAGCCTTGCTGTGGACGGGGAAGGTTGGCGATGCGTCGGCGTTCCGGGTCTGGGGATCTCGGGCGTTTGTCCGCGACTTGTCTGCGGACAAGCTGTCCCCTCGTGCTGCTCCCTGCGTCTTCCTGGGGTTCTCCCCTGACGCGCCTGGGTGGCAGTTCTACCACCCCACCTCTCGCCGTGTTCTGTCCTTCCAGGACGTCACGTTTGACGAGTCGGTCCCATACTACCGCCTCTTCCCCTACCGCACTCCGTTCCTCCCCCCGCCGCCGCTCTTCCTTGTACCAGGTCCCCCTCCGGTAGACCCCCTCCCCCCTCAGGGTCCATCCCCTTCAAGTGTGTCCCAGGTAGACGCAGTCGAGCCTGTCGAGGTCACTGGTGAGTCTGGTGCTGCTGAGGGTGCTGAGCCTGGGGGTGCTGACTCTGGGGGTGCTGAGCATAGGGGTGCTTAGCCTGGGGGTGCTGGGCCTGGGGGTGCTGAGCCTGGAGATGCTGAGCCTGGGGGTGCTGAGCCTGGGGGTTGTTGGGTGCAAATTCACATTGCACGACATCCTGCCGTCTGTTTGTACGAGCATGCGTGTGCGAATGCATTTGCGTGTGAATGGTATGTTTGTGTGTTTGTTTGCTTTCGCAATTTTCGCTTGAAGCATTTGCAGATACTCGCAAAATGTGCGCTTCGGCATAACATTGTACGCGCTATGAACAGTACAAGCAGAAAGGACGAGCTCGCAAAGGAACCCAAGATGGAAGCTTTGCGGTTCAACTTACTTGATTGCGCAGATTCAGTTCTATCCAACTCGAAATTGTACTGTTTTGTTTGGTTGACTATAGTGTAGCAGGGCAGGCACTATAGGGGTACAATTTAGGTGAAGGTTGGATGTTGTTTGTCTGTATCTGCATGCTACAGGGCCAGGGGAAACCAGCGGAACCAGCATTTGGCTGGTTGGGCAAAGACAAAACAGGTTCTGTTTTTAGGACCTGAACCTGGTTGTTGTTTCCCCAGGTTGGAAAAACAGAACCAGAGGTTGTTCACCAACCTATCACCTGCTATTTTGTCCAGCCAGGTTGGTTCTGTTGCTTGGAATTATTTGGGATCATCCCTGGTTATTCCCAGGTTGATTCCCAAGGTCCTTGCTAGCTAGAGCTATTTATTCCTTCTCTGTTTGTACCTGAATATAGTGAAATTGATTCAAGCGAATTCCTTCCTTGCTGGAATTTCTTTTCTACGTGGTGCGACGGCGGAATGCTACCCGAGTCAACGCTAGTACGCTAGCACTCCAACGCTAGGCTAACGCTGTCCGAGCCATAACTTCGTAATGGCAGAACTTTTCGCGAGGCAACTTGGCTTATTTTAAAGCTCTTAGAGTGAGCTTCGATATAGGAAATTCTCAGCTTAATCCGATCGACGGTCTGCACGATACGCTGCGCGACGTTCAAGGTACTCTTGCTGTTTTGACTAAGTCCCTCTTGATCCCTCTCTCTACAAACTCGGACCCGAGGATAGGGGCTGGTCTTGTACCAGGCACCCAAAGACCCTTGGAGGTGACCCCGAGGAGAGGTTTTAAGTGTGATAAAGTCTTAATAGCTTGAGTTTATTAGGCCCTTACACCAACAAGCTGGTATCAGAGCTGCGTTATAGTGATCCTCGATATAGGTAGCTATGGCGGGCAACACCTCGGCGGTAGCTGGTGAATCTTCAGCCCAAGATCGTAGCGGCAGCCATGATTCTGGTGTTTCTGCGCCAAGGGGAGCGCGAACAAGCCAGGGCTCGCTGATCAAGGAGGTGCTGAAAAACTTCACCGTCGAGAAGTTCAATGGTGAGGGCTATGATGATTGGGCCTGGAAAATGCAACTTTATTTCCGTCAAATCGGATTGCTGAAACTAATGATTGGGGAGGAGCCTAGACCGAGTGACCCCGCCCTTCAGGAAGATTGGGACGAGCGCGCCTCGGCTGGCTACTACTTGATGTCGCAGAGTTTGGAGCTGAACCAGCGTCACCACGTCATGCACCTGCTGCCGGAGGTTGAGTGCGGTCCGAAGGCGTGGACGGTGTTGAAGGAGCTGCACGCCCCGACCTCCGTTGTTGCAACATTGATGCTGGAGAGGGAGCTGTCCGCGTTGCGCCTGAGCGAGGGAGAGCCGGTGCAACCTGTCCTGGACAAATTGCGCGACCTCTACGCGAAGTTGGCGACCGCAGGAATCACCTACCCGGAGCAAACAAAGTGCTTGAAGATGCTCTCGCTGCTGCCGGAATCGTGGCTTCAATTTACGAGCGGATTGAGCCTGCCGCAGAACCAGAGCTTGTGGACGCTCGAGTGGGTGCGGACGAAGATTCTGGAGGAGGACTTCCGTCGCCGCCAACTGAGGGGTGGAGACGACGGCAGCAGCGGCTACGGGATGCAAGGGAGCCGACGTGGCAAAGGACGTGGCTTCGGTGGTGCTGGACGCGGTGCAAAGAAAGACGACGACTCCAACGACCAACAAGGAGGTACCGGTTGGGGTCGCGGTGCGAAATCTGGACGTGGGGGCAAGTCGGGTGCTGGTGGCAAAATGAAAGGGAGTTGCTGGTATTGTGAGAAGGAAGGGCACCCCTGGTTTTTGTGCTATAAGAAACCCGATGGATGGACCCCCCAGAATCGTCACCAGGATGGCGGCGCGCGGAGGAACCAGAAAAACGGCGCCAACATGGTCGCTGATTCGTCCGACAACAACCCGAAGGGCAACGGCGGTGCGGAGAAGAAGAAGGAGCGCACCGCGGGCCAATTCTTCCATATGGGAGACAAGGGGGAGCAAGGAGACGCATCTGCTAAGGCTGGAGCAGAGCTGCACCCCCTGGACTATTGGGTGTTGGACACAGGCGCTGCTTGGACAATGACGCCGCGCAAGGACCTGCTGGACGACGTACGCGCTGCACCGATTAATGAGGTGTGCTCTGCCTCTGGACACATGTTGAAGGTGGCTGGTGCGGGACGAGCTGCATTTAAGGGAGCGGATGGCAAGCCGGTGGTGCTGCACGACGTTCTCCTCGTCCCCGACCTGAAGGCCAACCTCATCTCCCTCCGTAAGCTTGGCAAGGCTGGGGTGAACACCAACACGGATGGGGCTCGCACTTATAAGGGGAAGCTGGGCAATCGGGTGCTTTGGGATCTGCACGAAAGCAAGGACGTGTACAGATCTATGTGGCAGCTGCCGGCGCTGGCGTGGCACGGTGGGGGGCAGGCTGGAGAGGGGTCTGCATCCCAGGGGGAGTGCAACGTCGTTGGAGGGGTTGGTGTGAAAGTGTCGGCCAGATCTGGGGAGACAGATTGGGCAACTGCACACCGACGTTTGGGGCATGTGGCAATGCCTTTGCTGAAGCAGCTGGAGAAGGATGGAGCCGTTAAGGGCTTAAAGCTGAACGGACAACCACCCGATGATAACTGTGAAATTTGCCTCCTTTCAAAGTTCACCCGTTTCCCCTTCCATAGTGTGGCTGGCAGGAGCAAAAAGCCGTTGGAGCTGGTCCACATGGACTTGGTGGGGCCGCTGCCGGTGCAAGGGCACAAGGGGGAGCGGTACTTCCTAACCATAGTGGATGACTGGAGCAGGCTAATGTGGGCGTATCCGCTGAAGCAGAAAGATCACGCCGCCTCCACGATTCGGGACGATTGGCTGCCGTTCGTGGAGAAGCAAGCGGAGTGTGTGGTGAAGCGGATTAGGACAGATCGGGGTGGTGAGTTCCTTGGAGCTGAGATGACGGCCTGGCTCAAGAAGCAGGGCATCCAGAGGGAGCTGACCACGGCTTACACCCCACAGTCTAACGGTGTAGCAGAACGGGCGAACCGGACAATTCTGGAGACAGCTAGGGCGCTGCTCATAGAATCTGGGCTGGGCAACTCCATGTGGCCCCATGCTGTTCGGCACGCTACCGTCGCTAGGAACAGGGTACTCACAAAGGTTGGGGATGACTCGTGGGTGCCGTTGGAGAGGTGGCTTGGGAGGAAGCCGCCGGTGGACATGCTGCGGGTGTTCGGTTGCATGGCAGTCGCCCACGTCCCCAAGACCTACCGCAGTAAGTTGGGGGCCAGTGCAATCTGGTGTGTGCATTTGGGGCTGGCTGCTGAGAGCAAGGGATGGCTGCTGTGGGAGCATTCCAAGGGTGTGTTGTTTGACAGCATGGATGTGAAGTTTGTTGAGGGCATGATGTATGGGAGCTGGGAGAAACAGCCGGAGGCCAGGGTGTCCCAGCAGATGGAGCAGATTACCATGCAGCTGGACCTGACTCCTAGTGTGTGGGAGGAGGGAGAGGAGGCAGCTGCAGAGGGTGGTGATAAAGAGAAGGTGCAGGAGGCACCTGCTGGTGGAGGTGATGGTGTGGAGATTAGCGGTAGCACTAGTGGAGCTGCTGGATCCGAGGGAGGAGAGCAGCAGCAGGGGAAAACTAAGAAGCCGAAGGGTGTTATTATGAAGGGATGGGAGACACCCGTCTCCAGGCCAGGACGTACCCGTATGGCTACTAAGAAGCTGACTGCAGGAGCTGTGTAGCGGAGCAGCAGCTTGGGACCGAGGAGGCATTGCTGATTCTACCGCATGGCTATGACCCGGATGAGGAGGATCAACCTGCGTACTGTTTTCTTGCCCCTGCACCAGAGGAACCAGCTAGCATGGAGGAGGCATTAGCTGGACCAGATAGGGACAAATGGCTAGCTTCCAGGGATGCTGAGTACCAGAGCCTGCTGGAGAATGGGACATGGGAACTAGTGGTGCTGCCTGAGGGAAAGAAAGCGGTACAATGCAAGTGGGTGCTAAGGATCAAGACTGACGACAAGGGGCAGGTCACCATCTACAAGAGTAGGTTGGTGGCTAAGGGGTTTATGCAGAAGGAGAAGCGAGACTTCAATGAGATCTTTGCTCCCACTGCCAAACCCCCTACCCTTCGTGTCTTGTTGGCAGATGCAGCCGTTAGTGGGAAGTTCATTATCCAGATGGACATATCAACGGCATTTCTCAACGGGATTTTAGAGGAGGAGGTGTTCATGACGCAGCCACCTGGGTATGAGGATGGTACGGGCAGGGTGTGCAAGCTGAAAAAGTCCATCTACGGCTTGAAGCAGGCGCCACGCTGCTGGTACCAGAAGTTGGCAGCTGTTTTAGAGGAGATGGGATTCAGGACCAGCAGCTGTGATGAGAGCCTCTTTCTCAAGGGGGAGGGGGAGAAGTGTTGGGTGCAAATTGACATTGCACGACATCCTGCCGTCTGTTTGTACGAGCATGCGTGTGCGAATGCATTTGCGTGTGAATGGTATGTTTGTGTGTTTGTTTGCTTTCGCAATTTTCGCTTGAAGCATTTGCAGATACTCGCAAAATGTGCGCTTCGGCATAACATTGTACGCGCTATGAACAGTACAAGCAGAAAGGACGAGCTCGCAAAGGAACCCAAGATGGAAGCTTTGCGGTTCAACTTACTTGATTGCGCAGATTCAGTTCTATCCAACTCGAAATTGTACTGTTTTGTTTGGTTGACTATAGTGTAGCAGGGCAGGCACTATAGGGGTACAATTTAGGTGAAGGTTGGATGTTGTTTGTCTGTATCTGCATGCTACAGGGCCAGGGGAAACCAGCGGAACCAGCATTTGGCTGGTTGGGCAAAGACAAAACAGGTTCTGTTTTTAGGACCTGAACCTGGTTGTTTTCCCAGGTTGGAAAAACAGAACCAGAGGTTGTTCACCAACCTATCACCTGCTATTTTGTCCAGCCAGGTTGGTTCTGTTGCTTGGAATTATTTGGGATCATCCCTGGTTGTTCCCAGGTTGATTCCCAAGGTCCTTGCTAGCTAGAGCTATTTATTCCTTCTCTGTTTGTACCTGAATATAGTGAAATTGATTCAAGCGAATTCCTTCCTTGCTGGAATTTCTTTTCTACGCGGTGCGACGGCGGAATGCTACCCGAGTCAACGCTAGTACGCTAGCACTCCAACGCTAGGCTAACGCTGTCCGAGCCATAACTTCGTAATGGCAGAACTTTTCGCGAGGCAACTTGGCTTATTTTAAAGCTCTTAGAGTGAGCTTCGATATAGGAAATTCTCAGATTAATCTGATCGACGGTCTGCACGATACGCTGCGCAACGTTCAAGGTACTCTTGCTGTTTTGACTAAGTCCCTCTTGATCCCTCTCTCTACAAACTCGGACCCGAGGATAGGGGCTGGTCTTGTACCAGGCACCCAAGGACCCTTGGAGGTGACCCCGAGGAGAGGTTTTAAGTGTGATAAAGTCTTAATAGCTTGAGTTTATTAGGCCCTTACACCAACAAGCTGGTATTTGAGCTGCGTTATAGTGATCCTCGATATAGGTAGCTATGGCGGGCAACACCTCGGCGGTAGCTGGTGAATCTTCAGCCCAAGATCGTAGCGGCAGCCATGATTCTGGTGTTTCTGCGCCAAGGGGAGCGCGAACAAGCCAGGGCTCGCTGATCAAGGAGGTGCTGAAAAACTTCACCGTCGAAAAGTTCAATGGTGAGGGCTATGATGATTGGGCCTGGAAAATGCAACTTTATTTCCGTCAAATCGGATTGCTGAAACTAATGATTGGGGAGGAGCCTAGACCGAGTGACCCCGCCCTTCAGGAAGATTGGGACGAGCGCGCCTCGGCTGGCTACTACTTGATGTCGCAGAGTTTGGAGCTGAACCAGCGTCACCACGTCATGCACCTGCTGCCGGAGGTTGAGTGCGGTCCGAAGGCGTGGACGGTGTTGAAGGAGCTGCACGCCCCGACCTCCGTTGTTGCAACATTGATGCTGGAGAGGGAGCTGTCCGCGTTGCGCCTGAGCGAGGGAGAGCCGGTGCAACCTGTCCTGGACAAATTGCGCGACCTCTACGCGAAGTTGGCGAACGCAGGAATCACCTACCCGGAGCAAACAAAGTGCTTGAAGATGCTCTCGCTGCTGCCGGAATCGTGGCTTCAATTTACGAGCGGATTGAGCCTGCCGCAGAACCAGAGCTTGTGGACGCTCGAGTGGGTGCGGACGAAGATTCTGGAGGAGGACTTCCGTCGCCGCCAACTGAGGGGTGGAGACGACGGCAGCAGCGGCTACGAGATGCAAGGGAGCCGACGTGGCAAAGGACGTGGCTTCGGTGGTGCTGGACGCGGTGCAAAGAAAGACGACGACTCCAACGACCAACAAGGAAGTACCGGTTGGGGTCGCGGTGCGAAATCTGGACGTGGGGGCAAGTCGGGTGCTGGTGGCAAAATGAAAGGGAGTTGCTGGTATTGTGAGAAGGAAGGGCACCCCTGGTTTTTGTGCTATAAAAAACCCGATGGATGGACCCCCCAGAATCGTCACCAGGATGGCGGCGCGCGGAGGAACCAGATAAACGGCGCCAACATGGTCGCTGATTCGTCCGACAACAACCCGAAGGGCAACGGCGGTGCGGAGAAGAAGAAGGAGCGCACCGCGGGCCAATTCTTCCATATGGGAGACAAGGGGGAGCAAGGAGACGCATCTGCTAAGGCTGGAGCAGAGCTGCATCCCCTGGACTATTGGGTGTTGGACACAGGCGCTGCTTGGACAATGACGCCGCGCAAGGACCTGCTGGACGACGTACGCGCTGCACCGATTAATGAGGTGTGCTCTGCCTCTGGACACATGTTGAAGGTGGCTGGTGCGGGACGAGCTGCATTTAAGGGAGCGGATGGCAAGCCGGTGGTGCTGCACGACGTTCTCCTCGTCCCCGACCTGAAGGCCAACCTCATCTCCCTCCGTAAGCTTGGCAAGGCTGGGGTGAACACCAACACGGATGGGGCTCGCACTTATAAGGGGAAGCTGGGCAATCGGGTGCTTTGGGATCTGCACGAGAGCAAGGACGTGTACAGATCTATGTGGCAGCTGCCGGCGCTGGCGTGGCATGGTGGGCGGCAGGCTGGAGAGGGGTCTGCATCCCAGGGGGAGTGCAACGCCGTTGGAGGGGTTGGTGTGAAAGTGTCGGCCAGATCTGGGGAGACAGATTGGGCAACTGCACACCGACGTTTGGGGCATGTGGCAATGCCTTTGCTGAAGCAGCTGGAGAAGGATGGAGCCGTAAAGGGCTTAAAGCTGAACGGACAACCACCCGATGATAACTGTGAAATTTGCCTCCTTTCAAAGTTCACCCGTTTCCCCTTCCATAGTGTGGCTGGCAGGAGCAAAAAGCCGTTGGAGCTGGTCCACATGGACTTGGTGGGGCCGCTGCCGGTGCAAGGGCACAAGGGGGAGCGGTACTTCCTAACCATAGTGGATGACTGGAGCAGGCTAATGTGGGCGTATCCGCTGAAGCAGAAAGATCACGCCGCCTCCACGATTCGGGACGATTGGCTGCCGTTCGTGGAGAAGCAAGCGGAGTGTGTGGTGAAGCGGATTAGGACAGATCGGGGTGGTGAGTTCCTTGGAGCTGAGATGACGGCCTGGCTCAAGAAGCAGGGCATCCAGAGGGAGCTGACCACGGCTTACACCCCACAGTCCAACGGTGTAGCAGAACGGGCGAACCGGACAATTCTGGAGACAGCTAGGGCGCTGCCCATAGAATCTGGGCTGGGCAACTTGATGTTTCCCCATGCTGTTCGGCACGCTACCGTCGCTAGGAACAGGGTACTCACAAAGGTTGGGGATGACTCGTGGGTGCCGTTGGAGAGGTGGCTTGGGAGGAAGCCGCCGGTGGACATGCTGAGGGTGTTCGGTTGCATGGCAGTCGCCCACGTTCCCAAGACCTACCGCAGTAAGTTGGGGGCGAGTGCAATCTGGTGTGTGCATTTGGGGCTGGCTGCTGAGAGCAAGGGATGGCTGCTGTGGGAGCCTTCCAAGGGTGTGTTGTTTGACAGCAGGGATGTGAAGTTTGTTGAGGGCATGATGTATGGGAGCTGGGAGAAACAGCCGGAGGCCAGGGTGTCCCAGCAGATGGAGCAGATTACCATGCAGCTGGACCTGACTCCTTCAACATGTGTCCAGAGGCAGAGCACACCTCATTAATCGGTGCAGCGCGTACGTCGTCCAGCAGGTCCTTGCGCGGCGTCATTGTCCAAGCAGCGCCTGTGTCCAACACCCAATAGTCCAGGGGATGCAGCTCTGCTCCAGGCTTAGCAGATGCGTCTCCTTGCTCCCCCTTGTCTCCCATATGGAAGAATTGGCCCGCGGTGCGCTCCTTCTTCTTCTCCGCACCGCCGTTGCCCTTCGGGTTGTTGTCGGACGAATCAGCGACCATGTTGGCGCCGTTTTTCTGGTTCCTCCGCGCGCCGCCATCCTGGTGACGATTCTGGGGGGTCCATCCATCGGGTTTCTTATAGCACAAAAACCAGGGGTGCCCTTCCTTCTCACAATACCAGCAACTCCCTTTCATTTTGCCACCAGCACCCGACTTGCCCCCACGTCCAGATTTCGCACCGCGACCCCAACCGGTACCTCCTTGTTGGTCGTTGGAGTCGTCGTCTTTCTTTGCACCGCGTCCAGCACCACCGAAGCTACGTCCTTTGCCACGTCGGCTCCCTTGCATCCCGTAGCCGCTGCTGCCGTCGTCTCCACCCCTCAGTTGGCGGCGACGGAAGTCCTCCTCCAGAATCTTCGTCCGCACCCACTCGAGCGTCCACAAGCTCTGGTTCTGCGGCAGGCTCAATCCGCTCGTGAATTGAAGCCACGATTCCGGCAGCAGCGAGAGCATCTTCAAGCACTTTGTTTGCTCCGGGTAGGTGACTCCCGCGGTCGCCAACTTCGCGTAGAGGTCGCGCAATTTGTCCAGGACAGGTTGCACCGGCTCTCCCTCGCTCAGGCGCAACGCGGACAGCTCCCTCTCCAGCATCAATGTTGCAACAACGGAGGTCGGGGTGTGCAGCTCCTTCAACACCGTCCACGCCTTCGGACCGCACTCAACCTCCGGCAGCAGGTGCATGACGTGGTGACGCTGGTTCAGCTCCAAACTCTGCGACATCAAGTAGTAGCCAGCCGAGGCGCGCTCGTCCCAATCTTCCTGAAGGGCGGGGTCACTCGGTCTAGGCTCCTCCCCACTCATAAGTTTCAGCAATCCGATCTGACGGAAATAAAGTTGCATTTTCCAGGCCCAATCATCATAGCCCTCACCATTGAACTTCTCGACGGTGAAGTTTTTCAGCACCTCCTTGATCAGCGAGCCCTGGCTTGTATGCGCTCCCCTTGGCGCAGAAACACCAGAATCTTGGCTGCCGCTACGATCTTGGGCTGAAGATTCACTAGCTACCGCCGAGGTGTTGCCCGCCATAGCTACCTATATCGAGGATCACTATAACGCAGCTCTGATACCAGCTTGTTGGTGTAAGGGCCTAATAAACTCAAGCTATTAAGACTTTATCACACTTAAAACCTCTCCTCGGGGTCACCTCCAAGGGTCCTTGGGTGCCTGGTGTTGGTGTAAGGGCCTAATAAACTCAAGCTATTAAGACTTTATCACACTTAAAACCTCTCCTCGGGGTCACCTCCAAGGGTCCTTGGGTGCCTGGTACAAGACCAGCCCCTATCCTCGGGTCCGAGTTTGTAGAGAGAGGGATCAAGAGGGACTTAGTCAAAACAGCAAGAGTACGTTGAACGTCGCGCAGCGTATCGTGCAGACCGTCGATCGGATTAAGCTGAGAATTTCCTATATCGAAGCTCACTCTAAGAGCTTTAAAATAAGCCAAGTTGCCTCGCGAAAAGTTCTGCCATTACGAAGTTATGGCTCGGACAGCGTTGGCCTAGCGTTGGAGTGCTAGCGTACTAGCGTTGACTCGGGTAGCATTCCGCCGTCGCACCGCGTAGAAAAGAAATTCCAGCAAGGAAGGAATTCGCTTGAATCAATTTCACTATATTCAGGTACAAACAGAGAAGGAATAAATAGCTCTAGCTAGCAAGGACCTTGGGAATCAACCTGGGAACAACCAGGGATGATCCCAAATAATTCCAAGCAATAGAACCAACCTGGCTGGACAAAATAGCAGGTGATAGGTTGGTGAACAACCTCTGGTTCTGTTTTTCCAACCTGGGAAAACAACAACCAGGTTCAGGTCCTAAAAACAGAACCTGTTTTGTCTTTGCCCAACCAGCCAAATGCTGGTTCCGCTGGTTTCCCCTGGCCCTGTAGCATGCAGATACAGACAAACAACATCCAACCTTCACCTAAATTGTACCCCTATAGTGCCTGCCCTGCTACACTATAGTCAACCAAACAAAACAGTACAATTTCGAGTTGGATAGAACTGAATCTGCGCAATCAAGTAAGTTGAACCGCAAAGCTTCCATCTTGGGTTCCTTTGCGAGCTCGTCCTTTCTGCTTGTACTGTTCATAGCGCGTACAATGTTATGCCGAAGCGCACATTTTGCGAGTACCTGCAAATGCTTCAAGCGAAAATTGCGAAAGCAAACAAACACACAAACATACCATTCACACGCAAATGCATTCGTACACTCATACTGTTGGTGTAAGGGCCTAATAAACTCAAGCTATTAAGACTTTATCACACTTAAAACCTCTCCTCGGGGTCACCTCCAAGGGTCCTTGGGTGCCTGGTACAAGACCAGCCCCTATCCTCGGGTCCGAGTTTGTAGAGAGAGGGATCAAGAGGGACTTAGTCAAAACAGCAAGAGTACCTTGAACGTCGCGCAGCGTATCGTGCAGACCGTCGATCGGATTAAGCTGAGAATTTCCTATATCGAAGCTCACTCTAAGAGCTTTAAAATAAGCCAAGTTGCCTCGCGAAAAGTTCTGCCATTACGAAGTTATGGCTCGGACAGCGTTAGCCTAGCGTTGGAGTGCTAGCGTACTAGCGTTGACTCGGGTAGCATTCCGCCGTCGCACCGCGTAGACAAGAAATTCCAGCAAGGAAGGAATTCGCTTGAATCAATTTCACTATATTCAGGTACAAACAGAGAAGGAATAAATAGCTCTAGCTAGCAAGGACCTTGGAATCAACCTGGGAACAACCAGGGAT